>OZ024763.1:9099477-9104477 GCA_964016885.1 Eledone cirrhosa
ACTATTTTCTCCCAGTTAAAGAAAAGGTGGACCTTGCGAGACCTATGATAAGCTCTATACATCATTTTAAGACTATTTTCTCCCAGTTAAAGAAAAGGTGGACCTCGTGAGACCACTTTTCCAACTCCACTGCTTATTCCACGCCTACCTCCAATTATTTGGGATCCGAAAGTAGGAAGAAGAAAATAAAAGCAAGAATTCAGATATCCAGTTAGAATTTTACCTGGTTTGTATGAGGGAAGTATGAATCGACCAGGGCCGAGTAATGTCCATCAGCTTTTATAAAAGGAGGGTAGGAAGTGTCGGTTTTAGGTAGACTTGGATAGTTATCTGGTCGAACAAGTCCTGGGTAGTGTGCCGCGTGTGCTGCCACGTCAGGTTTCAAAGATGTCTGACTATGGAATGGTGCAGGGAATGAAGGAGCCGACGGCTGCGACGACCGGTGCCAAAAGGAATCTGAAAAATGAGGACGAAAATTAATGTTGTTATGTGTAGGGATGGTCATGTAGCCAGGACTGGCAAACTGAGAACATGAACATCACTATATATAATACTCTCTCTCTCTCACACACACACACACATATATATATATACATACAGAGGGAGGGAGGGAGGGAGGGAGGGAGGGAGGGAGAGAGAGAGGAGAGAGAGAGAGAGAGAGAGAGAGAGAGAGAGAGAGAGAGAGAGAGAGATGTGATAATGTGTGTCTGTATATCTTCTTTCTCTGTCGGTGGCTATGTATGTGTGTTTATATGTGTGTATATATATATATATATATATATATATATATGTATATATATATATGTATGTATATATATATATATGTATGTATATATATATATATTATGTCAGGTCACCAGTTGGTGCTACTGGTAACATGTATCCCAGTACAACCTGTCTCATGGTCGGGTCGTTGGCGACTAAACTGGCAACCCCACCAAGGTTTCTTGGTGAGGAGGGTGACTTTGGACATCCTGCAGGACTAAAAACAAAACCTGTCAAAGGGCAAAGAGCTCTTAAGAGTCAATGGCCATCCAAAATCACCGGGAGAGATGACCCCTTAGCCTTTGTCAAGGCAGAATTCTAGGAGATGGAAAACTCTGATATAACACTTGCAACCCTGATGGTATCCAATGATGTTGACTTGTTCTTCTTTTTGGTAAATATCATCTTGGTTAAGAGAGTGTGACTGGCTTTGTGCAGTGTCTTTGCTCACTATAAAAGCTTCACGGCACAGGCATTGCTTTATATCTAGAGATCTCTCTGCACTTGTCGTCACATGGTACCATGGGCCTAGCACGATGTGTCAATAATTGTCACAGGTGTAGTGTTTGTACCAGAGTTTTCAAGTCGCTGGCTGGACTAAAAAGTCACACTCGTTTAGCGCATCGGTAGGAGTTCTCCCATATGGATATAAAGTAGTGGCCGTACTCGAAAACGAGTTGGCAGCCACCATATATATATATATATATATATATATATATATATATATATATATATACAGTATTTACGTATCGAGAGAGAGAAAAAAAGGGGAGGAAAGGTGATACATATAGTTATTTGCCAAGTAGCGTATGCCAAAGGTGCTGGATACTAGTGCCGGCAATATTAAATATTCGAAGTGTTAATATTTAGTGGGCTAGAAAGTTAGCAGAGCGTAAGCACGTGGGAAAGTAAGAAATCGGAGAATTGACCGTTAAAACATGTTTATTTAAAACAGCACCTACGTACGTTTCGCCCAGTTGGGCTTCTCAAGGGCATAAATAATCAAAAGTGTTCCTTACATTGCTCGGAAAGAGTTTTTGGGGTTAAATCCACGTCAAGGTTCATTGCTCGCAAAAATAGCTTGTTTTGATTTTGCAGCAGGTCAAGGGAGGTAACTCTGTCCGGTGTTAGGGCAGTCTTTCCCGGACACATTTTTTATCCGCTACGAGATGAGGTTACAACCTTACCATTGTCGATACGCATGTAATCAACGCTTAATTTGAGAGTTTTTTTTGCCGCATCTGTTTGAGGCTGGGTCTGGTATGCAAGGATAGTTTCCTGGGTGTTATTTTGCAGCGTCTGCCCGCCGGGGTGTTAAGACTTGTTGCAGGGAGATCCGGTGCACGGTTTCACTCCTCATACTTAACCCATCTGAAGAAGGATATTTTTAAGCGATGTGTACAACTTATCGCTGTTTCAGCTCTGCTGTTGATGAGCTCGTGGGGTGCAGTTATGATGTGGTAGAGCTCCATGAGACAAAGATCGCATTTCCTCTTGAAGTTGTACGGTGCAGCCCTGCCGACAATATCCCAGTGCGTGGAGAAGCTGATGTTTAAGTCCTTTAGTGATGTGATGTAGTCCGCGAGCGAAGTGGAGTGTTTTAGTTTTTTATTTGTGAAAGGGTGGAGATGTGTTCGAAACCTAATTTTGAACGGGCCGGAGGTAGCTCCTATATAATGTTTAACGCTATTGTGGCTAGTTATAGTGCATCTATATATAACCCTATCAGTCAAGCAGTATCCTCTAAGGGGGCAGCGTCCTCTGTCGCGGCAGTTGCAATTTCTGTCGCGGACTGGGTCTAAAAATATTGGTTGCCAGGAGATGAAGGGGGCCCACCTACATATAGAATGCTATCATTTAATTTTTATTATTTTCGAAAAATACATAACTGGAAACAAAACAGTGCAATCAAATATTTGTGGAAAAATAAAAAATATGTATTTTGGGAAATCCAGAGACTTTCAATAATGACCAGAAGTCGACCCTAAATATTACTAATAGCTCTAGGGAAGCCATGAACGACAACACATATTTTTAACTTTGATTTAGAAAGTAGGTTTATAAATATCAATTTTCATTATACTTTTGTAGCTGTCTCGGTGGCCTACTTGGAGGAATCGTAGACGGTGGTGATCCTGGTCTGAAGTTCGATCCTAGTCCGGAGTAGGGTTTCCGGTAAACTTTTTCCGTTTTTTTCTATTGGTTATGAAATAAAAACTGAAAAAGTTTACTTGTAACTCTTGAGCAGGATTGAACCCAAGACCAGGATTTCCACCATCTCTAGTACTTACCACTAGGCCACAGAGACAACTACGAAAAACGTCTGAAAATTCTTACTTATAAATTAACAAAAGAAAGTGTTGTGGTGTTGTTCATGTCTTTCTTAATGTTATTGCTCCTACTTAAGGTCGACTTCTAAATCATTTGAGTGTTCCAGAAACTACATCCTCGTTTTGTTTCACATCTATCTAGACTATATTTTAACCTGTAATCCATGTTTCATTTCTGTTTCACCTCATTTCTATCCTCCTCTCTGTGATATTTCAATCTACAATGATTTGTACTTACTCTATTCATATATATATATATACATGTGTGTGTGGTGTGTGTATGTATGTATTTAGTGCCGACATAGTAACAATACCCAAAACATATGTCCTGCTTGTGGGTCGGGGGTTGGGGTGTGAAGTGAGGCCCTGTGAGTGAGAGGGGAGGTGTTTGTGAGGTGGTGGTGGGGGACACTAGAAGAAAAGTAAAAAAACAGGAAAAGAGGAGAAAAAGAAGCCAGCGAAGAGATTGGAAGAAAGCAGACGATAACAGATGTGAAGGACACACACACACACACACACACACACACATATACTTAATTTTATATATATACAGATATGTGTGTATGTCTGTGTGTCTGTGTATTACCTATAGGGGCCTACATCTTACGACCGATTTTCATGAAACTTTACAGGCTCATAGATTAGTCATCGGGGAGTGTTTTCTATATATCAGCGTATCATTTTTTTTTATTCCGGGGTCATTCTGCAGATAAAAATCGATAGGGGGAGGGGGTAACCTTTTTTTAGGTAACGAAAAATAAGATTTTGGGCTCTAGCTCCCACATTTTGCCACCAATTTCGTTCAAATTTTAAAGCAAAATAGAATTTATCATTGCACATCCTGTAATGGTTTTATATTTTGCATTTGTTGTTCAGGGACGGCGTGTCAGCCGCTTAAATATTCAAAAATACCACTTTTAGACTCAAATTTCCACTTTTTCGGCTCTCGCTCCCACATTAATCAACCTACTATATTCAAAATTTTCACTACGCTAGATCTGATTATTTCACGTCTTAAAGTGGCTTTACATTTTGGATTGCTGTGTGTGGCCATAGATGAGTCATCGAGAAGCAGTCGCTAAGATCAACACCTTTTCATAAAAGCAGATATTATTTTACCTACCCAGACAACGCTGGGTACTGCTGCTAGTATGTATATACACAGAGATGCACAGACAAATAGGTGTGTGAGTATATGTGTTTATATATATATATATATATATATATATATATATATATATATATATATATATATGTGTGTGTGTGTGTGTGTGTGTGTGTGTGTGTGTGTGTGTGTGTGTGTGTGTGTGTGTGTGTGTGTGTGTGTGTGTGTGTGTGCATGTGTGTGTGTCTCTCTCTCTATATATGTGTGTGTGAGTGTGTCTCTCTCTATATATATGTGTGTGTGTGTCTCTCTCTATATATATGTGTGTGTGTGTCTCTCTCTATATATGTGTGTGTGTGTGTGTCTATATATATATGTGTGTGTGTCACTCTCTCTCTCTATATATATGTGTGTGTGTGTCACTCTCCCTCTATATATATATGTGTGTGTGTGTGTGTGCGTCTCTCTCTCTCTCTCTCTATATATATATATGTGTGTGTGTGTGTTATTGTTACTGTAAGAGACGCCGCTGGCTCACGCCTCATTTACTCACAACAACAAGTAAAACTGTTGTTGTTGTTGTTACTTAGCATCGCTGGTTTCACCTTAACTGGCTGTCATCACGTTTACACTTCACACACACACATATATACACACACACACACACGCACACATATATATATATATATACACACACACATATATATATATACATATATACACACACACATATATACATACACACACACATATATATATACATACACACACACACACATATATACATATATTACACATAC
>OZ024763.1:9111566-9114066 GCA_964016885.1 Eledone cirrhosa
ACTAACCCTAACACTAACCCTAACCCTAACCCTAACCCTCACCCTAACCCTAACCCTAACCGTAACCCTAACCGTAACCCAAACCCTAACCCTAACGCTAACCCTAACCCTAACCCTAACCCTAACCCTAACGCTAACCCTAACCCTAACCCTAACCCTAACTGTAACCCTAACCCTAACCCTAACCCTAACCCTAACCCTAACGCTAACCCTAACCCTAACACTAACCCTAACCCTAACCCTAACCCTACCCTAACCCTAACCCGTAACCCGTAACCCTAACCCTAACCCTAACCCTAACCCTAACCCTTACGCTAACCCTAACCCTAACCCTAACCCTAACCCTAACCCTAACCCTAACGCTAACCTAACCCTAACCCTAACCCTAACCCTAACCCTAACCCTAACCCTAACCCTAACCCTAACCCCTAACCCTAACCCTAACCCTAACCCTAACCCTAACCCTAACCCTAACCCTAACCTAACCCTAACCCTAACCCTAACCCTAACCCTAACCCTAACCCTAACCCTAACCTAACCCTAACCCTAACCCTAACCCTAACCCTAACCCTAACCCTAACCCTAACCCTAACCCTAACCCTAACCCTAACCCTAACCCTAACCCTAACCCTAACCCTAACCCTAACCCTAACCCTAACCCTAACCCTAACCCTAACCCTAACCCTAACCCTAACCCTAACCCTAACCCTAACCCTAACCCTAACCCTAACCCTAACCCTAACCCTAACCCTAACCCTAACCCTAACCCTAACCCTAACCCTAACCCTAACCCTAACCTAACCCTAACCCTAACCCTAACCCTAACCCTAACCCTAACCCTAACCCTAACCCTAACCCTAACCCTAACCCTAACCTAACCCTAACCCTAACCCTAACCCTAACCCTAACCCTAACCCTAACCCTAACCCTAACCCTAACCCTAACCCTAACCCTAACCCTAACCCTAACCCTAACCCTAACCCCTAACCCTAACCCTAACCCTAACCCTAACCCCTAACCCTAACCCTAACCCTAACCCTAACCCTAACCCTAACCCTAACCCTAACCCTAACCCTAACCCTAACCCTAACCCTAACCCTAACCCTAACCCTAACCCTAACCCTAACCCTAACCCTAACCCTAACCCTAACCCTAACCCTAACCCTAACCCCTAACCCTAACCCTAACCCTAACCCTAACCCTAACCCTAACCCTAACCCTAACCCTAACCCTAACCCTAACCCTAACCCTAACCCTAACCCTAACCCTAACCCTAACCCTAACCCTAACCCTAACCCTAACCCTAACCCTAACCCTAACCCTAACCCTAACCCTAACCCTAACCCTAACCCTAACCCTAACCCTAACCCTAACCCTAACCCTAACCCTAACCCTAACCCTAACCCTAACCCTAACCCTAACCCTAACCCTAACCCTAACCCTAACCCTAACCCTAACCCTAACCCTAACCCTAACCCTAACCCTAACCCTAACCTAACCCTAACCCTAACCCTAACCCTAACCCTAACCCTAACCCTAACCCTAACCCTAACCCTAACCCTAACCCTAACCCTAACCCTAACCCTAACCCTAACCCTAACCCTAACCCTAACCCTAACCCTAACCCTAACCCTAACCCTAACCCTAACCCTAACCCTAACCCTAACCCTAACCCTAACCCTAACCCTAACCCTAACCCTAACCCTAACCCTAACCCTAACCCTAACCCTAACCCTAACCCTAACCCTAACCCTAACCCTAACCCTAACCCTAACCCTAACCCTAACCCTAACCCTAACCCTAACCTAACCCTAACCCTAACCCTAACCCTAACCCTAACCCTAACCCTAACCCTAACCCTAACCCTAACCCTAACCCTAACCCTAACCCTAACCCTAACCCTAACCCTAACCCTAACCCTAACCTACCCTAACCCTAACCCTAACCCTAACCCTAACCCTAACCCTAACCCTAACCCTAACCCTAACCCTAACCCTACCCTAACCCTAACCCTAACCCTAACCCTAACCCTAACCCTAACCCTAACCTAACCCTAACCCTAACCCTAACCCCTAACCCTAACCCTAACCCTAACCCTAACCCTAACCCTAACCCTAACCCTAACCCTAACCCTAACCCTAACCCTAACCCTAACCCTAACCCTAACCCTAACCCTAACCCTAACCCTAACCCTAACCCTAACCCTAACCCTAACCCTAACCCTAACCCTAACCCTAACCCTAACCCTAACCCTAACCCTAACCCTAACCCTAACCCTAACCCTAACCCTAACCCTAACCCTAACCCTAACCCTAACCCTAACCCTAACCCTAACCCTAACCCTAACCCTAACCCTAACCCTAACCCTAACCCTAACCCTAACCCTAACCCTAACCCTAACCCTAACCCTAACCCTAACCCTAACCCTAACCCTAACCCTAACCCTAACCCTAACCCTAACCCTAACCCTAACCCTAACCCTAACCCTAACCCTAACCCT
>OZ024763.1:9126566-9141566 GCA_964016885.1 Eledone cirrhosa
GAGTTTAAGGGATTCAAACACACCCTCAAGGAAGTGACGTAATGCAGACAGTCAGACAGATATAATAAGGGCGCGACGTTATAAGTACGTCTATCGAAAAAGAGACTAAGAATTATAGAGTGAGATCGCTAAACCGCCTAATGTCGTCCCTGTGGGCTTAGAAAAGTTGAAATCTTTTGGGGGTGATCAGAACAATCTCTCAAACATAAGTATTACATGTGTAAAGTTTGAAAACAGTCCGTTGGGTGGTTCTCGAGCTTTAGCGATTCGAACTCGGACATCTTCAGTTTTATATATAGATAATCGGTGGCCATGTAATCCATCTTAATTAATTATAGAAATTAAATAACCATTTGTTTTTTAAAATTTAGTGTTGAAGGTCTTTGTCAATGTCTGTGTTCTACATGTTTACATGTAGTGTTTAGAAGCACAACTTATACAATGATATTTTTAATCAAAGATGGTCGTCTTTCTGTTTTAAACAAGCAAAGCTTCACAACTAATATGAACGTATAGTCAGGGTCGACTATGTGCACATTTTTCATTATTTATGAACAGAGACTATTACACAAAGTATATTATCACCAACAACAAACACTATATTGTCTCGCACTTTGAAGGATTCGCTTTTGCAATAAAACAGGGAATCGATAAACTATCTGATTCCATAATATTTTAGATTCTATTGGCATCGATCTGCTTAGCAGCGAACTCCAACTGCTGGGCCTGCATGCTTCTCTCATCTGTTATGCTTGCACTTCATTGATTTTCACTGGAACTACTCTTTCTGTTTATTTTCGGGGATGTCTTTTCTACCCACTGCATTATTCACTACATCATGCAAATTTTCCACAGCTGCTCCACATCGGTCAAATTTTCAATCTTAATTCGGCACAATTTCAACATCTTTTGCCTGCATCACACTGTATTCTGTGAATTAGTTTTTCTTCGTTTCCTATTCTTATATTGCAAAAACATATCCATAAAAGTGCGAGATAATATAGCGAGTGTTCATATATTTTGCTTATCTACATTATTCTCACTCGCAAGCTACTTGACAACATATCCATTCATGGATGCGTGTACTTGTATATCGTAATTTAGATGTCTAGTCTTCAACAGACGCTTACCAATGACCAAGACAACCAGCCTTGACAATTCAGTTTTATCAAACTAAATTTCCTGCTAAGAAGGGAAACAACTCGTAATTTTATTAAAATATCCAAGAGTAAACTCCCTTTGCTAATTGAAATATTGCATATACATTTGTAGACGTATAAACACAAAAACACTATACACAATAACAACATGTGTACGTGTATACATACATAGACATATGTACACATACATGACAATATACTACACCCCCACGACTTACAGCCGGAACTTGCAACACCTACATCACAACTAAAGCGCAACTATTTCAACGCTAGCAATCTAGCTAAACTTATCACAGCTACAACTAATAATGTCAGAGTAAAAAGAAATAAAAAAATTAAGCTTTTTAATCAAACGAGTCTTAGGAAATATATAAAATATAACTGGTGGCAATGTAATCCATCTTAGCAATTAATTTTTTTGACATACACCTCCTTTGGTAGGTTACCATGATCTGTCATCTGGTGGTGCCTAACCAAACTAGGTGGTGAGGGCCGTATAGGCTTTGTACAGAGGTGCTGTCAGTAACAGATGCGTTTAAAACTGGCTGTCCGTGACGATCTGGTTCTTATAGCAGAATCAGTAAACAAGCTAGAGAAGAAATCCTGTCTATGGAAACTAGTTGGAAGCAAGAGGACAATAAAAATATAGAAAAGAGAACATGCTCACTATGTTGAAAAGGCGTTGGGATAAATTATATAAAATATACGCAATGCACATCTGGGGTACTCAACATATGTAGTGGGATAGCAAGCAAACAGGTAGTGAAAACTACCTGTACAGAGAAATTTCACAGTAAAAGTGACAGTGATAGAAACAGTTTTCAAATGAAGGTGGGTTCTATACAAGTGGTTCGTACCTTCCGCTACATAGATGAGCAGATTAGAAAGAGAGGAGGCTACTACGAGGCCAGAGTATCTACAATAAAGATGGGTTGGAAGAAGTGAGACATGGCCAGCAATTGCAGAGAATATGCCAAGGCTGGCAAAGAAATGAAGGAAGCATGCTCCGACGACCGAGCAGAGATGAGTTGAGAGAGAAAATGGGTATGAGTTATGTGCAGGAGTGAAGAATAAGATGGTTTGCTGGGTAAACATGTGCCAAGAAATTCCAGTAGAAGGAAGACGCAGTAGAGGAAGACTAGGAAAAACATATACGGCGGTGGTGAGAGCAGACCTCAAATCGCTAACGATCACCAACGAGGTGACCAACGACCGGTATAAGTGGAGAGGCGGTGCTCAATAGTACATGTCCCACACTTGAAAGCGAACGTATGATCATGAAGATGACTGTGCAAATGTTTCATTATTTCTGCATAGAAAGTAATATACATCATCTTCAACAAACGCTATATTGTCTTTAGCTTTCAACAATACCATTTCGCAATAAAACATGAAATAAGAACAAACTGATTCTCTAATATTTAATAATATATTGGCATCTGCTTTGCTGCTTAACTACGACTGGTGGGCCTGCATTCTTGTCTCGTCTGTTATGCTTGCACTTTGTTGCTTTTCACAGGAACAATCAACAACTACTCTTTCTAACTCTTAAAACCTTGCTCTAGCTTCAAATGTTCACTCTCGGGGATGTCTTTCCTACGGACTGCATTCTTCACTCTTTTCGAAACATCTTTCCAGTTTCTTCACATCGGTCAAATCTTCAATCTTCAATCTGCACAATTTCCACTTCTTTTCACATCTAGGTCTTTCTATTCTATACATCAGTTAGTCTTAGTTTCAAGTTCTTATATTGTAAAATAATATCTTTCAACATGGGAGACAATATAGCACTTGTTGCTGAAGATAGACTTATCTATATTATTCTCTCTCCAGCTACCAGTTAACATATCCATGCATAATATTTGCCTGTGTGTCGTTATGTGTGGATATTTGAGAAAAAGATGATAAAAAGATATATACATGGATGAGGAGAGTGACTTGGTGGTAGAACAATATGGTAGATGAGGCAGTTAAGGCTAAGAGACAGGCATGGAAAGAATGGAAAAACAGGGCACATTACAGAGAGACCAGGAGCAAAGCTAGGCGACAAGTATACTTAGCTAGAAGGAAGGTAGAGGATAGGAATTTCAAGCATGTTTTGCAACACGAGGAAAAGAAACAGGTGTTCCAGAGAGAATTGTGATGTCATTGGACAAAAGTGTATCCAGAATGATAAAGGTCAGCTTGCACTCACAAGTGCTGAGAAGATGCGTGGAAGAGCCAGTATGAAAGATTACTAAATGAGGAGAATGTATGGGAAAAAGATACCATACCCAAAGTGAACCCTATAGAGGGGCTAGCAGAACAAGTCAGCAGCAATGTAGTATGGCAATCATAGATATGAAGACGGGGAAGGCAACCGGTCCATCGGGTATAGCTGCCGAGATGCTCAAGGCATCTGGGTCGGTAGATCAGACCATAAACACAAGTAATGTTAACTAGATAATACTAAACGATTCGTGCAGCAGCATCATGGTCAACTGATACAAAGGTAAAGGTGATGCACTAGATAGAGGAAACTAGAGAGGTATAAAGCTGATGGACCACCAGATCATGAAAGTAACGTAAAGAGTTATAGCACAGTTGATTAGTACCTAGCTAAAAGTAAGCCTCTCTACCTGGCATTTGTCGAAATGGAAAAAGCCTTCGACAGAGTCCACCATGCTATAATCTGGTGAGCTCTTAGAAAATTTGAAGTAGATGAATAGCTTATGAGGGCTGTACCAAGCCATGTATATAGAAACAGTCAGCAAAGTTAGGTTTATCAATGACTAGAGCGAGGAATTTAGCATGCAGGTCGGTGTACACCAGGGCTGTTCTTAGCCCTCTCCTTTTTATCATAGTCCTGCAGGCAATAACAGGAATTTAAAACCGGATATCAGATTATAGTCCTATCCAAGGGAGACAGTGATGTGAATGCGGAGGAATTTCATGAGGAGATGTGTAGAGCTGTCAACACCACACAAGCTCAAAACATCATTCTTCTGAGGGACTTCTATGCACATCTGAGTAAGGAGAGCAGAGAAGATCCGCGCTGGTAATTCCCTAACACCAACAGAAATGGAAGACTACCGACAGACGCCATGCTGGATGCAAACTTGATGGCAACCAACCTAACGTTAAGGGAGAATCAAGAAAAGATGTGGACCAAGACCTAGATTGATTTCTTTCTGGTGAGGAAAAAGCAGCGCAATAGTGTTCTCAACACAGAACCATACAACTATTTCAGTACACTGGGACAGTGGACACATGCTTGTTATGAGTGAGGTCCGAGTGAGCTTAAGAAAGAGCAAGGCTACACCAACAGTATAATCTATGACTGGGGAACGTTCAAGGAACATAAGCTACAGAAGAGGTTCACAGGAGAAGTGAGCAACAGGTTCAGTGCTCTATGTAGAGAGTTTGACAAAGAGGTACAGGTACTTGAACAATGCAGTAGCAAGTGAGACACTGATGCTGAGGAGAAAGAAGAGGAAGCATGTCAGTTCTGCAGACCCAAAGGTGTGTGCAGCCTGCCAAGGACCAATTCTGTGCTGATCCTATGGAGAGGATGGACACAGTGGAGGTGATGAGGGAAGCACTCTGTACCGCTTACACTGACGCCAGAGAGGAGGCACTAAAGTGTTAAGAGAACGGTTGACAGTCGGATGATCAACGAGATCACATGGAGGAAGAGTCAGATCAAGGAAACAGATCCAGAGGATAGGAAAAAGGAAATGGCTGGACCATTTTAGAACACAACTATGAGATGCCCTCCACAGCCAAGAACACTGGGCAGATCAGGTGGCTGTTACAAAAACTGCATATTGAGACAGGACCCTTTGCCAGAGAGGAGCTTCAGAGAGCAAAAAAAGAAGATAATGGAGGGCAAGGCCCATGGAGAAAATCGAGTGGCTACAGGTCATGTAAGAGTTGTGATTTTCAGTTCTGGAGAAACGAGTTTCCCTGAACCAGTGGACGATCAGTAACTTCGTGCCACTGCCAAAGAAGGCAGATCTCTTTAACAGCAACAACTACAGGGAGACCTCACTTGTGGCAAAGACCCTCAACAGGGTGTGATTCTTAAGAGAATCCAGCCCTACATGGACAAAAAGCTCAAACAACCACAACAGCTTCAGAGATAAAGATCAACCAACGGTCACATCTTGATGAAGATATTTGAGCAAATTGCCTATAATTCTGACGATCGTCACTGCCTGATCAAGATTTTTGTGGAATACAAAAGTATCACTGCTCTACACGAACACTAAAGCCAAAGTCATTACACCCGATGGTTCTTCGAACTATTGGTTGGGAGTGCTCCAAGGAGCTACACCCATTCTTCAGTGGCTAAATACAGTCAAAGAAAAATATCAAAATTGCTCTTCTTTCTCAGAGAGTTAAGTCAGCGAAGGTAACACACCACTAACAAAATCCCCTCCTACAAAAATGGTCAATAACCAATCCAGCAGATAAACGTAATTATATTAAGAAAAAAAAATTTCTTTTTAAACAAAGGACAATTAAATATTTACTGTTGAATGTCTGTTTGTGGGCTTATGTAGGGTCGGGCATCTCATAAATTCAGTATTTACGCAGAGTAATATAGATAAAAATACATCAACGACAAACACTATAGTCTCGCACTTTAAAGGATTCGCTTTTGCAATAGAACAGGGAATCAATAAACTATCTGATTCAATAATATTTTATATTATATTGGCAGCGAACTCCAACTGCTGGGCCTGCATTCTTCTGTCTCGTCTGTTATGCTTGTACTTCATTGATTTTCACTGCAACAATCACCAATTACTCTTGTTTATTCTCGGGGATGTCTTTTCTACCCACTGCATTCTTCACTACATCATGCAAATTTTCCACAGCTGCTCCACAGCGGTCAAATTTTCAATCTTAATTCGGCACAATTTCAACATCTTTTGCCTGCATCACACAGTATTCAGTCAATTAGTTTTTCTTCGTTTCCTATTCTTATATTGCAAAAACATATCCATAAAAGTGCGAGATAATATAGCGAGTGTTCATAGATTTTGCTTATCTACATTATAATCACTCGACAGCTCCTTGGCAACATATCCATGCATGGATGTGTGTACTTATATATCGTAATTTAGATGTCTAGTCTTAAGCAGACACTTAGCACTGACCGAGACAACCAGCCTTGACAATTCAGTTTTATCAAACAACTAAATTTCCTGCTAACAGGGGAAACAACTCTTATTTTTATTAAAAAATTCAAACAGTAATCTCCCTTTGCTAATTGAAATATTGCATATACATTTGTAGACGTATAAACACAAAAACACTACACACATGTGTACGTGTATACATACACAGACATATGTACACATACATGACAATATACTACACCCCCACGACTTACAGCCGGAACTTGCAACACCTACATCACAACTAAAGCGCAACTATTTCAACGCTGGCAATCTAGCTAAACTTATCACAGCTACAACTAATAGTAAAAAGAAATAAAAATTAAGCTTTTTAATCAAACGAGTCTTAGGAAATATATAAAATATAACCATCTTAGCAATTAATTTTGTTGACAGACAACTCCTTTGGTAGGGTACCATGATCTGTCATCTGGTGGTGCCTAACCAAACTAGGTGTTGGGGAATGTCTTGTGAGGGCAGTGCAGGCTTTGTACAGAGGTGCTGTCAGTAACAGATGCGTTTAAAACTAGCTGTCCATGACGATCTGGTTCTTATAGCAGAATCAGTAAAGAAGCTAAAGAAGAAATGCTGTCTATGGAAACAGTGGTTGGAAGCAAGAGGACAGAATAAAAACATAGAAAAGAGGACATGCTCCCTATGTTGAAAAGGAGTTGGGATAAATTCTATAAAATATACACAATGCACATCTGGGGTACTCAACATATGTAGTGGGATAGCAAGCAAACAGGTAGTGAAAACTACATGTACAGAGAAATTTCACAGTAGAAGTGACAGTGATAGAAACAGTTTTCAAATGAAGGTGGGTTCTATACAGATGAGCAGATTAGAAAGAGAGGAGGCTACTACGAGGCCATAATATCTACAATAAGGATGGGTTGGAAGAAGTGAGACATGGCCAGCAATTGCAGAGAATATGCCAAGGCTGGCAAAGAAATGAAGGAAGCATGCTCCGACGACCGAGCAGAGATGAGTTGAGAGAGAAAATGGGTATGAGTTATGTGCAGGAGAGAAGAATAAGATGGTTTGCTGGGTAAACATGTGCCAAGTAATTCCAGTAGAAGGAAGACTAAGAAAAACAGACGGGTGGTGAAAGCAGACCTCAAATCGCTAACGATCACCAACGAGGTGACCAACGACCGGTATAAGTGGAGAGGCGGTGCTCAATAGTACATGTCCCACACTTGAAAGCGAAACATATCCATGCATAATATTTGCATGTGTGTATATTTGAGAAAAGGATAATGATAAAAAGATATATACATGGATTAGGAGAGTCACTTGGTGGTAGAACAATATGGTAGATGAGGCAATTAAGGCTAAGAGACAGGCATGGAAAGAATGGAAAAACAGGGCACATTACATAGAGACCAGGAGCGAAGCTAGGCGACAAGTATACTTAGCTAGAAGGGAGGTAGAGGATAGGAATTTCAAGCATCTTTTGCAACACGAGGAACAGAAACAGGTGTTCGAGATTACGAGGCAGTGTGTCAGAGAGAATTGTGATGTCATTGGACAAAAGTGTATCCAGAATGATAAAGGTCAGATTGCACTCACAATTTCTGAGGAGATGCATGGAAGAGCCAGTATGAAAGATTACTAAATGGGGAGAATGCATGGGAAAAAGATACCATACCCAAAGTGAACCCTATAGAGGGGCTAGCAGAACAAGTCAGCAGCAATATAGTATGGCAATCAAAGATATGAAGACGGGGAAGGCAACCGGTCCATCGGGTATAGTTGCCGAGATGCTCAAGGCATCTGGGTCAGTAGATCAGACCATAACCACAAGTAATGTTAACTAGATAATACTAAATGATTCGTGCAGCAGCATCATGGTCAACTGATACAAAGGTAAAGGTGATGCACTAGATAGAGGAAACTAGAGAGGTATAAAGCTGATGGACCAGATCATGAAAGTAACGTAAAGAGTTATAGCACAGTTGATTAGTACCTAGCTAAAAGTAAGCCACTCTACCTGGCATTTGTCGAAATGGAAAAAGCCTTCGACAGAGTCCACCATGCTATAATACGGTCGGCTCTTGGAAAATTAAAAGTAGATGAATGGCTTATGAGGGCTGTACAAGCCATGTATAAAGAAACAATCA
The DNA here is from genome assembly GCA_964016885.1 of Eledone cirrhosa. Lineage (NCBI taxonomy): Eukaryota > Metazoa > Mollusca > Cephalopoda > Octopoda > Eledonidae > Eledone > Eledone cirrhosa. The sequence goes on from OZ024763.1 coordinate 9,135,018, forward strand.
GCAAAGTTAGGGTTATCAATGATTAGAGCGAGGAATTTAGCATGCAGGTCCGTGTACACCAGGGCTGTTCTTAGCCCTCTCCTTTTTATCATAGTCCTGCAGGCAATAACAGGAATTTAAAACCGGATATCAGATTATAGTCCTACCAAGGGAGACAGTGATGTGAATGCGGAGGAATTTCATGAGGAGATGTGTAGAGCTGTCAACACCACACAAGCTCAAAACATCATTCTTCTGAGGGACTTCTATGCACATCTGAGTAAGGAGAGTAGAGAAGATCCGCGCTGGTAATTCCCTAACACCAACAGAAATGGAAGACTACCGACAGACGCCATGCTGGATGCAAACTTGATGGCAACCAACCTAACGTTAAGGAAGAATCCAGAAAAGATGTGGACCAAGACCTAGATTGATTTCTTTCTGGTGAGGAAAAAGCAGCGCAATAGTGTTCTCAACACAGAACCATACAACTATTTCAGTACACTGGGACAGTGGACACATGCTTGTTATGAGTGAGGTCCGAGTGAGCTTAAGAAAGAGCAAGGCTACACCAACAGTATAATCTATGACTGGGGAACGTTCAAGGAACATAAGCTACAGAAGAGGTTCACAGGAGAAGTGAGCAACAGGTTCAGTGCTCTATGTAGAGAGTTTGACAAAGAGGTACAGGTACTTGAACAATGCAGTAGCAAGTGAGACACTGATGCTGAGGAGAAAGAAGAGGAAGCATGTCAGTTCTGCAGACCCAAAGGTGTGTGCAGCCTGCCAAGGACCAATTCTGTGCTGATCCTATGGAGAGGATGGACACAGTGGAGGTGATGAGGGAAGCACTCTGTACCGCTTACACTGACGCCAGAGAGGAGGCACTAAAGTGTTAAGAGAACGGTTGACAGTTGGATGATCAACGAGATCACATGGAGGAAAGGTCAGATCAAGGAAACAGATCCAGAGGATAGGAAAAAGGAAGTGGCTGGACCATTTTAGAACACAACTATGAGATGCCCTCCACAGCCAAGAACACTGGGCAGATCAGGTGGCTGTTACAAAAACTGAATATTGAGACAGGACCCTTTGCCAGAGAGCTTCAGAGAGCAAAAAAAGAAGATAAAGGAGGGCAAGGCCCATGGAGAAAATCGAGTGGCATCAGGTCATGTAGAGTTGTGATTTTCATAGCTTGCAGTTCTGTAAAAAGGGACTGGAGAAACGAGTTTCCCTGAACCAGTGGACGATCAGTAACTTCGTGCCACTGCCAAAGAAGGCAGATCTCTTTAACAGCAACAACTACAGGGAGACCTCACTTGTGGCAAAGAACCTCAACAGGATGATTCTTAAGAGAATCCAGCCCTACATGGACAAAAAGCTCAAACAACCAGAACAGCTTCAGAGATAAAGATCAACCAACGGTCACATCCTGATGCTGAGGAAGATATTTGAGGGAGCTAAAGCAAATTGCCTATAATTCTGTCGATCGTCACTACCTGATCAAGATCTTGTGGAATACAAAAGTATCACTGCTCTACACGAACACTAAAGCCAAAGTCATTACACCCGATGGTTCTTCGAATTATTGGTTGGAGTGCTCCAAGGAGCTACACCCATTCTTCAGTGGCTAAATACAGTCAAAGAAAAATATAATTGCTTTTCTTTCTCAGAGAGTTAAGTCAGCGAAGGTAACACACCACTAACAAAATCCCCTCTCCTACTAAAATGGTCAATGACCAATCCAGCAGATAAACAATTATATTAAGAAAAAAAATTTCTTTTTAAACAAAGGCCAATTACATATTTACTGTTGAAGGCCTGTTTGCGGGCTTATGTAGAGTAATATAGATATAAATACATCAACGACAAACACTATATTGTTTCGCACTTTAAAGGATTCGCTTTTGCAATAAAACAGGGAATCGACATTATCCGATTCCCTAATATTTCATATTATATTGGCATCTGCTTGGCAGCGAACTCCAACTGCTGGGCCTGCATTCTTCTCTCTTGTCCGTTATGCTTGTACTTCATTGATTTTCACTGCAACAATCACCAACTACTCTTTCTATGTTTATTCTCGGGGATGTCTTTTCTACCCACTGCATTCTTCACTACATCATGCCAACTTTCTACAGCTGCTTCACATCGGTCACATCTACGATCTTAATTCTGAACAATTACCATAAATATATATTTTGTCTGCATCAATCAGTTTGTCTTCGTTTCCTATTCTTATATTGCAAAAGCGTATAAAAAAAAAAATATAGCGTTTCCTCAAGATAACCGTAACTATATTACTTTCACTCTCCAGCTTCCTGGTAACATAACCATATATTAAGTTTTAATGCATGTGCCTACTTGTATACCGTAATTTCTGTCTATATTTATGAGGAAAAAGGTTAGATATTGACAAGATGATATAAATATATATAGCTATTCAGTTTTATATATACCCCCCCCCCCCACAACCACAAACTAAAACTAAACCCAAATAATTCATCTAGAAATTAATGAACCCCGTCGTATCTGCTTCGAAATGATATTCAAACAAATAGAAACTAAAACTTACTATATCACTAACGTGCTGCATTAAATAGACATGAAAAAACACCCGTCTCAATTTTACGATGAAAACCGATATAATAAATTAAGCCTAAGCTTAATTAGTAAAGTAGTCTTCAGCAGAAACAGACAAGGCATAAATTCAATGACAGTTTTATCAAACAACAAAATTTCTGGCTAAAACGGAAAATAAAATATTTTTATTAAAATATACTACAGTAATTTCCCTTTGCTAATTAGAATGTTGCATAAACAGATTTCTACGGTGATATAAACACAAACCCGATACACACCAACTTATATATTATTATATTGTATTTATATATTATATATATATACATGTGTATATAGTAGACATTTATTACAAATACACACATAATACAGACATACTACACACAATACACACATAATACACACATATAATACAGATAATACGCACATATAATACAGATAATACGCACAGATAATACACACATATAATACACACATATAATACAGATAATACACACATATAATACAGATAATACGCACAGATAATACACACATATAATACACACATATAATACACAGATAATACACACATAATACACATATAATACACACATATAATACACACATATAATACACATAATACACACATATAATACAGATAATACGCACAGATAATACACATATAATACACACATATAATACAGATAATACACAGATAATACACACATAATACACAGATAATACACACATAATACACACATATAATACAGATAATACACACATATAATACAGATAATACGCACAGATAATACACACATATAATACAGATAATACACAGATAATACACACATAATACACACATAATACACACATATAATACAGATAATACACACAGATAATACACACACATAATACACAGATAATACACACATATAATACACACATATAATACAGATAATACACACAGATAATACGCACAGATAATACACACATATACACACATATAATACACAGATAATACACACATAATACACACATAATACACAGATAATACACACATATAATACACACATAATACACACATATAATACAGATAATACACACATATAATACAGATAATACGCACAGATAATACACACATAATACAGATAATACACAGATAATACACACATAATACACACATAATACACACATATAATACACACATAATACACACATATAATACAGATAATACACACATATAATACAGATAATACGCACAGATAATACACACATATAATACAGATAATACACAGATAATACACAGATAATACACAGATAATACACACATAATACACACATATAATACAGATAATACGCACAGATAATACACACATATAATACAGATAATACACATATAATACACAGATAATACACAGATAATACACACATATAATACACACATATAATACACACATATAATACAGATAATACACACATATAATACAGATAATACGCACAGATAATACGCACAGATAATACACACATATACACACATATACACACATATAATACACAGATAATACACACATAATACACACATAATACACAGATAATACACACATATAATACACACATAATACACACATATAATACACACAATTGTTTCTACTTTTGGCACAAGGCCAGCAATTATCCCAGTGCATTACTGGTACTTTATTTTATCAACCCCGTAAGGATGAAAGGCAAAGTTAACCTCGGCGGGATTTGAACCCAGAATAGCAAGGGCCGTAACTCTATGCGTCAAAGCATGGCGTCCGACCCTCTACCGATACTGCCAATCCACCAACACACATAATACACACATATACACATATAATACACACATATAATACAGATAATACACAAATACACACAGATAATACGCACAAATACAGACACCTAATACAGACACATAATACACACAGAATACATACACACATAATATACACACACACATAATATATAGTAATAATAATAAATTTGAAAACTAAAATTAAAAAAGGGCTCGATATGGATAAATATATATCAAATATATAAGAACCGTACAGCAAATATATATTAAAATAACAGATTAAAGTTTAAGCAAAGAATCGCTGCTTTCAACCTTAACGGGATCTTAAATGAATTTCAGAAGATCCCGTTAAGGGTGAAAGCAGCGATTCTTTGCTTAAACTTTAATCGGTTATTTTAATATATATATATAAATAAATAAATATATATATATAAATATAAATATAAAAATTTCAGGTTATCATTTAATATAAACTGTTATAGATAAAATGAGATTTCTTAATTCAATTCCCTAATGCATATACCAGCTGACTACTAGCATTGGAAGTTATTCAGTAGCAGTCGAAATCTCCCCCTTCCTTAATCGACACTTTATAATTAATACTACTACACCAAATAACCAGCCCTGTCCATTGTTCAATTGGTCAAGTATAGATTAAAATAGGCACTCCCAAAAATTATTATTTAGATAAAATAAACCATTTACTCATTGTATTCTCATTAAAAACCATTTATATACTTGTTTAGCAGTAAATTGAATTACCATCTGTCATATACTTCTCTTCCTCTATTACAACTAATATAAATACTTCAATTTTTCTGATTTTTTCCAATTTATCCAAAATCTCTGAAGTGACAACTGATTATACATTTGCTATCGAATACTTGCTAACATTATATGATTACGCAAGCAGCGATACATAGGTATTTCGTCTGTTACAGAAACATGTCGATACCTAATAAATTCCTTTTTTTAAAAAAAAAGCACTTTCATTTTATATTCACCTTTTCTATATATAAATATATATATATATATATAAATATATATATATAAATATATAAATATATATATATATATATATATATAAATATATATAAATATATATATATATATATATATAAATATATATATATAAATATATATATATAAATATATAAATATATATATATAAATATATATATATAAATATATATATATAAATATATATATATATATAAATATATATATATAAATATATATATATATATAAATATATATATATAAATATATATATATATATAAATATATATATATAAATATATATATATAAATATATAAATATATAAATATATAAATATATATATATATATATAAATATATATATATAAATATAAATATATATATATAAATATATATATGTTATTCCGGGTTGAATCGGAGGTAACCACAGTAAGTAAGGTACTCAATACATAGCAGAGTATAAGTTTTAATATAGATGAGATTCTACAGGACTAGAACTGTTTCATTCATTTGAAATCATCAGGAATCTGGGTATCAAAAAATAAATATGGTATTTATAGGTCTCTACAAGTGGTAGGAGAGGGTGGGGAGTGGGATGGGTGCAGGTCGTTGGTTGATAGAAAAGGGAATTCATTAAAAGCTAATTCTACAAAGCTATAGTTCATTTTTATTTTTATTTTTTAGAGTAACAAGGGCAGACAGAATTCTATAAACATGTTCCGGATGGCCTACCATTCCTTGTCAATAAGTTTCTCTTAAGCTAACAGATGTCTATAAAATCAGTGGGGGGTCAGTCATAGTCGATAGAATTAAAGAACAGGGGAGATTCTTTAAAAGCTAAAGTCATTAAGGTTCTAAGTGACAAAGGTCTAGAGAATTCTGCAGACAGATTCAAAATACTGAGTGCATATCTTACTATTATCTTCGAACTTCTCTTAAACTAATCAACTATATGCCAAAAATCAACAGACACATTCACAAAAAAACAAAAAAACACACTCACTCACACACTTACGCGCAACCATAAACACACACACAAACACATATACACACACATATATATAAAAATATATAAATATATATTCATGTACACACACGTACATACAGACATACATACACACATACATATATATAAATATATATATATATATATATATAAATATATATATATATAAATATATATATAAATATATATATAT
>OZ024763.1:9146566-9267833 GCA_964016885.1 Eledone cirrhosa
TTGAAGGTGCCAACTATCGCAGCCACTTGTAGACTATGAATTAGGGAAGGGAGCTGCGCTCTTTGTCAGCAAATCCAAGTTCAGTCATACTTTGGTCCAAGCGGGTTGGTATATAACCCGTAGCTCCAATAATGATGGGTATGAAGCTAAAGGTGTATTTTGGATACTGGATTTGTAAACTCCTCATCAATGGTCCGGAGATGTCCTCCTCCTGTATTTTTCTGACAACGTTTACATCAAGTGGGCAACTGATCTCCACAACACGTTTTCAATGGGTGGTCCCAAACAACAATATCAGGCCGGTTGTGCTTTAATTTGGTGGCAGTTTTTATTTTCAGGTTCCACCAGTATTCCTTAGTGCAATCTGTCTCGATATATTCTTCCTCGTTTGCGTTCCAGATCGTTCTAGCTATCCCATCGTGTCTCATGAGGAGGTAGTAGCGAGATGACATTCTTTCGCAGCTGGCAACAATGTCGCTTACATCTTCAATCTTTGTTTTACATAAGCCTACATTTATTGTCAGCTGATGGCCCTCCTCTTTTGTGCAGCAGATATTTGGTAGGGAGTTCTTGTTCCTGTATTGCATAGAGATATCCCTCAAGGTGTCATGTCATAAACTTGTCGGAACTCCATGCCAGGCTTTTTGAGTGGTTTATCACCTCTATGGTCTGTGTTTTACGTCTCAAGTATACGTGCACAACTTTTTCTGTAAATTGGTCAATTTTTTCATCTTCTTTGAACAGTGAATAGGATCTTCCGATTTCTCTGGGTGAGAGATTTATATCAGGCTTTATTCCATATCTCTCCTCCAGATCAGTGGCTATCCTAATGATATTTTTTTTTCATGCTCATAAACCTGGGCCATAAAACTTTTCCTCTGTTGAAGATGTTGCTTCAGTGTTACTATCCGGGTGTCATATGATGTTAATATGGATTTTAGACCCCGGCCACCTTCCTTGCATGACAAGTACAGCCTATCCACATCACCAAAGTTCCCAGTAACACTGACAAGTTTTCGAGTTCTAACATCTATCTCTCTTAAGTATGTGATATTTACATCTCAAATGATATATATACAGGGTGTTTCCAAAAACGTGTAAAGTTTATTCCGGGTTCAATCACAGCTAACAACAGTAAGTAAGGTACTCAATTCATAACATATTTAATATAGTAATGACTTCTACATGACTATAACTTTCATTCAGGAGAATTATATACGAGCGTGCGTGTGTTTTAATGACCGTATACATACATCCCTCCCCTCAAACAGTCCTTCACAATGTCTGGTTCCGGTTTCTCATCATTGTCAAGTCACACCTTAGCACGTTTTGTATTGAGAAGTGTCCATCCAATTCACAGTACTTGCATCCGATACTGTGCTGCCGCTGTGAAAGGGGTTTCGAGCGGCCAACTGGACTGTCACTTCTCATAACAGTGCAATCTAGTCCCAGGCTGCCACGGTCGTCTTTCGTATTGAGAAGTATCCATCGCGGGGAGAGGGCCCGGCTCCGAAATTGGGGTGCCGCTCTGAGAAGGATTCGGTGCGGCAAACTGGCCTCTTCCTCCTCATAATGATATCACTGGTCACTTCGCATAGTTGTGCCATCCAACGCCATGCTCCAAAACTGGCTGTAAAATACTCAGCCGAAAAGAGTGTTTGGGACATAAAGGTTTTTAGATAAATATAAACACTTAGAGCGTGATTCTCGGGGAGATTCAGCATCAAACATTCATCTATATATACCACAGACAAATTATATATATAATATACAGTTCTACTCCTGCAGAAGACATTTCTAGATTCAATATTTATACTCTGCTATGTATTGAGTACCTTACTGTGGTTACCCCAGATTGAACCTGGGACCAACTCACACACACATTTTTATATATACACCTACCCATACACATGCACTCAGTTTGACATACGCACAGATACATTCTGATATAATGGCTGCGGTTAAAGATCGGAAGTAGGGTGTATGTCAGAAATTAGATTCTTTTATTGTTAACAAAGAACAAAGAACATGGCGGTAAATGTTGACTGACTCCAAAAGATAAAAAATAAATATTCGTTAATTTTTTTAAAATTATATTTCAGCTTTTCTTTGTAAATATTCATTTCCTCTCAATAATCTATATGACATATCATCACTGTTAGATACACATGTGTATTATCGGAATCAAAGAAACAACAACACGCGTAATTGTCTGTATCTCTATAACTGTGTCTTTCTATCTACCCCCCTCCTCTCTCTATATATACATATATCTTTCTATCAGTATGTATCTTTCACCAATTCTATTTCCTTCACTTTGACTACGTAGCCCAACTGGTGGCGACAGTGTTGGTGTAGTGGTGTGTTGGTGGTGTATGTTGGTGTGGTGGCGTGGTGATGTAGTGGTGTGGTGGTGTTGTGGTGATGAAATATCAACCACGTGGAACACAAAATAGAATGAATACTACTACTAATACTACAAACAACAATAATAATTGTTTCTGCTTTGGGCAAAATGCAAACATTTTGAGAGGACGCTCTACCGATTACTGCAGGCACGTTACCCATCTAATAATAATATACTGTACATAAAAATCACAACACCATACATAATGACTGCGCCCTCGTTATCGAGTATGGCCATTGCGAGATATAACATTATTGATAACTAGCAGTTTAGCCCGGCGTTACTCGGGTTTGTTCATTTGCTATGAAAAGTTACATACAGGTAAACGTAGCTTGAAAGCGCATAATCTTATCAATTAAGTGCATAAAGCAGTTGAACCGGTTATTAATAGTTACAAACCAATTAGCATTTTGGACAATCAATGATGGCTTAATAATCTTCCAATAGCGAATTTAATAGAACAAAGTTGCAAGATGGTAGCCCTGATGCCGCTGCGTGTCAGATCTGTCCGCTATGGGTGACCCAACCAGTTTTCCAGACGGCATAACTCAAACATCTATAGCACTTCATTGTAGACGATATTGCGTGTCATCCCTTGAGGAGTGTAAGCAAAAAGTCCATTCCTGCTCCATACGCGGAAACTGGCAACATAAAGTTGGCCATGGGAGAAGCATGGCTCCCCCAAATGGATGACCGCCACCAACAATGTTTGCCCTTGTGACTTGTTAATGGACTTGGAAAAAAAAAATGGTCTCACCGGGAATTGGGATCGCCGGAAATCGAACGGGATATCTGACGCCGAGGGGCAAAGGTTCAGCCTTGGAATGAAAACATTCTCCCCTCTCCAGCACCCCGTTACAATGGTGGCCTCAATCAAGTGGAGCGTCACTGACTTGACGACCATGCGAGTACCGTTGCACTGCTTTGGTGGACGCAAGTTCCTTATTAGCATAATGGGACAGCCAACCCTAAGCTTAAGAATAAGAGGTGGGAGCCCTGGGGAATTTAATAACTCAACCGGATAATTAACGATATCGTCGGGGTCTGACGCCAGGTCGATAGATTTGAAGACGTGTTCTTTAGCGGGAATCTTCTCAATCAGCTGCTCGTTAATAAAATTAACCATGGTATTTTTCCGAGCAAGGATGGCTCTTTCGCTGAGCTAATCGAGGTTTTTAAAGTTAGATGAGACATTAGGAAAAACTGCTTCCAAAAGGTCAGAAGGGCTGCTCACAATGTTGCACAGGGAGTCGATTGCTATTCCGCCTTTGTCATCCGCAGGGACCTTGCCCTCACAAAGTGCTAAAATATTCTGACCAAATGCTGCAGACATGTCACCATGCAAATGAGCACGCATATTTGTGCTCAGGTACAAACTCTTCACCTGGAGCCACAACATGGACGACTTAAGGCAGGCAGGCAGGCACGCACTTCTGCTCTTGTCAAGGTGAACGGCTACCTCTCGGAGCCGTTCGAAATCGCGCGGTCCATCCGACAAGGGTGCCCTCTCTCCTCCCTTCTGTATGTAATGACTAGAGCCACTGCTGCAGAAGTTGGAGTTGTTAATGCCGTCGTCGGGCGGAGGTGGCGAACACATCTACTACCGCCTGACCGTCGTGCCTTGCCCAAGGGAAACGCTCTCCAAAATGGAGCGCACACTCTTCCAATTCCTTTGGAAGAAGCGGGCTCCTATGGTGAGGAGATCCATCTGCTGTCAACACCCTTCGAAAGGCGGGCTGGGATGCCGTGGCTGGTGATGCGTAAACACGCATTAAGGCTACGGCACCTCCAGGTATTCATCACCGGTCAACCGGTGTGGGCCCCGTTTGTGAGGCGAGCCTTTCCCAGACTCGTCTCGCTCACCGAGCTGCAATCCTGGGTCAAGCAAAGACCGAGAAAATTGGGCGCCTGGCACACCGAGTGTGCCCAGGCGCTCACGGCTCTCTGGCAGGCGGACCCGGCTGTCAGTGGAGAATCCAACTCGTCATTCTATAGAGGGCTGGTGGTTAGCAGGTGCGGCAACACCCTCGGAGAAGCCCTAGGCATGGAGGAAAACGAACTGGCCAACCTGTTCGGTAGGACATTCAGCCCGGGACCTATGGATAACTTCCAGAGGTCCCTGGCCTGGCAGTGCCACCGAGGGGCTCTGCCCGTTCGAGAAAGGCTCTACAGACACGGGCGCCCTGGTAGAGACCCCTCGAAAAAGATCTGTCCCAGATGCGGGTGCGACGAGGAAACAGTTGCACACGCATTGTACAGTGCTCGCGCATTGCCTATCTGTGGGGCTATGTCGAACGACTGCTGTCACGGGTGGGACCGATCCGTTTGACCACCGGGTTCAGCTTCGCTAAGGTGAAAAGAATACTAACTAGAGACAATAGGGTTTGCCAGACTCAATTTAAGAATAAATCAAGAAAAGAAATACAAACCGGAATTGTGGTAAGTACCAATCACCCAGACACCTTTGGTAATGCTGTTTCGCAAAATTAATTGTGAAGAGGAATACCAATTCTTGCTCATCAGTGGATGAAGAATTATTATCATGGACATTTCTAAGTATATTAAAAAACTGAATAGTGTGCGTATATATAACGCACATGGTATCTGAACTTAGCGTGTCTCACAAACTCACACCACTAAAGATAGCAGCCAAGTTTGTATTTATTTTATTGATTTATTCTTAAATTGTCTATAGTTAGTATTATTTTCACCTTAGCGAATCTCATGCCTTACTATTTGAACACATGTATATATCTGTGTTCGTTTTTCTTTTATATTCAATTATGATATATATATATATATATTTATTAAAATAACAGATTAAAGTTTAAGCAAAGAATCGCTGCTTTCACCCTTAACGGGATCTTCTGAAACTCACATACATACATACATACATACATACATATGTGTGTATATATATATATATATATATATATATGCATATCTGCGCATGCGCGTGTGTGTGTGAATGTGGCGAAGATTAACGTCATTGCTGACGTATGGATCACAATGTCGTTATGCAGACAGCCAGAGGTTAACTTTGCCTTTCATCCTTACGGGGGTCGTTAAAATAAAGTACCAGTAATGTACTGGGTAATTGCTGGCCTTGTGCCTAAAGTAGAAACAATTATAAGGGCACGATGGAGATCGATAACTGGTGCCTAACACCTCTTTAAAAACAGAAAATTGAAAAATAAAAGCTGCAGTTAATATCTTTAGACCACAAGGAATATATAAATGTAAGTTTGAAGCCAATCAGAGTAGAAATGTGGATTTGTATAGACTTTGCAAAAATGAGGAGACATATCTATATATATAAAACTGTGTGTGAGTGTGCGGCGTTGTATCTATATCTTTCTAATTATGTCACTTAAAACATTGCCTTTCTTTTCACATTTTAGAAATGACACACTGTTCAATTATATGACCTTATAGAAGTGTCTAGAAGAGAGAGAGAGAGATTAAGTATACCTTATGGTTTGGCACCACTGGGTCGGGCCTCCTTAGCTCCAGGGAAGTATTTCTCAAAACCATCTGGTACATTGCTGTTGCGTAGCAGAGCCCAGTCCTTCATTAGGGACAACAACGGCCGTGGTGAAGCAGTTACATATTTAGAGGTAACGTAGGAATGACGATATATCTGAAATAGAGATTTTAGGGGTTATAAAGGGCCAGGGTTAAAGGTGGGGTAGATATGATATATCTGAATATATAGAATGGTGGTGTTGGTGGTGATGTAGTGTGATGGTGGTAGTGTAGTATGGCGGTGTTATAGTGTCTGGTAGTGCTGTAGTGTGTGGTAGTGTTCTAATGTAGGTTCAGTATGTGATGGTGGGGCTTCAATGGTTAGTGTGCTGCACTCATAAACATAACATCAAACCCTAGGTCTGGCAGCACATTGCATTAATAAGCCAGTTGCTTCATTTCAAGTTTTTCGGGATAGAACTGGAGTCTATCATTACAACAACCGGGAAACCTCCTATGTGAGGACACCCTTGTCCATCTACCTATCTATATACATAGATCCACACACAAATGTTTATGGATCTGTATTTTTGTGTATGAAAAAAAAAAAATGGAAAAATTTAAAATCTCAAGTTAGGCTACTCTATAATTTAACTATTTGGTTCCCTTTGTTGGGTGTGGGTGTGTTTTATTTAGAAAGTTCAGACAGACAGCCATACAGATACATGATATGAGGGCGACGCGTCGTATCAATGTATCTAATTATTTGTCACTTCAAAGCTTGCTTTTCTTTTAACATTAAGTGTATGCGAGAGAGAGAGAGAAAGAAAGAGAGAAAGAGAGAAAGCATACCTTTTGGTTTGGCACCACTGGGTCGGGCCTCTTTTCGGGGTGGGGGTCTTCTTAGTTCCAGGGAAGTATTTCTCAGTGTCCGAATTGTCCTCACATTCAGAGTGCCCATAAGCCTTGACAACCTTAGTGCTGTTAAATCGACTACATGGTTCTTTTATTATTTCACCCATAAATGGGGCCCTAACAGGTAACACTGCTCCGGGCCAGAACAGACCTGGGAGTTATGACAACTAAGGGGTAACTCCACATTCCCCACAGCTCATGAACTCCCGAAATGGAGCCTTGTCACTGGATGTAGTTTAATGTCATACCCAGGACAATATGTGTGTGTCATTATATATATATATATATATATATATATGATAGATAGATATACACGGGTGTGTATAATTATGTATAGAAGATTATATTAATAAAAGGAATTCCAACTTTGATTTACTCGTTTTATTTACAATCCTTTAAAATTTATAATAGTATTAGAATGAAATAGTATGGTAGAATATTAAATGTTAAGTGTTAATTGAACAAGTACTTTCATGCTTTCGCAATCTTCAGGTTCATAATGTGTGGTGACAGTCAAGTTTGCAATTTTCAACCGTAATGAGATGGGTAAATTTTGCCACTGTGAAAAGTGGCTCCAGAATGCTAAATCTTGAAAACTGTATTTCAACCAATCGGTGTGTAGTTTCACTGGATTACTAAAGCTGATTGGTTTAGGCGTCACAGTTGGTTGAGCGCATATATATATATGTTGGTTTGACAGATTTAACCTGAAGCATACGGAAAATACAGGATAAAGAGTAAAATGTACAGATCGTTTCAATAACTATTTCATCTCCCAGACAGATTAGAGATTTAATCTGTTTCGCCCTGAGAATTGTGTTTGTAACAGATAATCCGTAGGCGTCATCAGCGAGAGATAAGATAAAATGTGACAAACACCTAAAACTAAAAGCTACACGAATGAATATTTCACCTCGTGCGAGCAAACGGAAAATACAGGATAGAGTAAAATGTACACATCGTTTCAATAACTATTTCATCTCCCGGACAGATTAGAGATTTAATCTGTTTCGCCCTGAGAATTGTGTTTGTAACAGATCAGGAGACTGACTATTGTGCGTATATAAATTAACGCACATGGCATAAATACATACATCTAATTATATGTCAGTTAAAACCTTGCCTTTCTTTTCACATTTTACAGACAGCCACAATGCTGAATTATATGATCTTATGTCAGTGTATGGGAGAGAGAGGGGGGGGGGGGTGAGCAAGCCAGGGTTTAGTCCCACATTTAAGATCATAGGTAACATTTATCATATAAGAAGCTTCAAGAAAGTCATTGAAATGCCAGTCTCTGAAAATGTGAATATTGTCCTGTGCTACTGTTTCCTTGTGGGAATGATGGGTTTCGGGTTGGTTTGAAAAGGATTGACAACAACCACACACTCACACCCACTGGTTATCGGTTTCAGGTTAGGCAAGGTGACTAATGTTGTCGTGAAGAGCAGGTGGCTGATGCAGCAATATGCTGTAGATGCCCAGGGAAAAATACAATGTTGTCACCTCAAAATGGCCGTAACAATCGAACCGTGATGTGAGCTGAAAAGTATGAGGGTTTCTATGATGCTGAGGGAGATTCAGTAAATGAAGGCCGGAGAATTGTTCTTCCACCTTCAATCTATGGTTCCCAATCGCTTCTACACTGAGTGCTTTCAGAATTCGATGACTGTGGTTCGACATGGTAAAGTCGTCTTATTTCATCACGGTAACAACTAACTCTAACTGGGATGAAATAAAAAATAATTTGCACCCTAGTCAAGAACCTAGAGACCGTCCTGATATTTGTGCAAGATTCTTCAACATCAAGTATGACAGCCTCATGGGTGACATACTGAAAAAGAAAATGTCCTAGGAAAAGTTGTTGCTCGTTCTGCTACAATAGAGTGGCAGAAACGAGGCCCCACTCATGCTCATATTCTGCAGATAATGGCTGAAGATAGTAAGCACAAAACTGCTGATGACATTGATCAGGTAGTGTACTGTGAGATTCCAATTCTACAGAAGATCATCCCCATCTTGCAACATTCATGGCCCATGTGGACAAGTTAATATGATGTGCTCATGAAAGGAAGGGCTAGGACAACAATAACAATGCTCAAACAGTTATCCCAAGGCAAACCGCATTTGTTGCCAAAAGTTCCTTTTCAAAGTATAGAAGAAGGGGTAGATAGCATGGTCAATTGTGAGGTTGTCTACAGTGTCAAGGCTGTTAACTAATTAAAGTACATCACAAAAGGATCAGACAAAATCACTTTCACTATTAACGATGATCGAGGAAATTGTGTCCATGCTCGAAATGAAATTGAGACCTATATCAATGCATGGTACATCTCAGCCAGTGAAGCATTCTGGAAAGTTGCCTTGCCATTTACTTGGGGAACAAATGGTCGTGTTTGAGCAAGGGCAGGAAGAAAGTTCTTTCTAGGGGACAGCCAATGACTAAGTTCACGGAATATTTTCAACTGAATATTAGAGACCCGCTGGAACAAGATATATTGTATATTGATATTCCTAAATATTTCACTTGGACAAACAAAAAATGGCAAAGAAAAAAAGGGGACATCTGGATGGTGATCAACAATTTATGAGTGAATCTCTTGGACGCATTCTCAGAAGACATCAATCTGAATTATATTACCTCAGAATGATCATACATCACAAGGCTGGGTAAACTTCATATAAAGATTAACTTAGTCTGTTGGTCCTCAGCTGCCACAGATCTTCTGCACCATTTAATTGCACTGCATGCCAAATGACCCTCTGCAGTTCTGGGAGAAATAGAAGAATTGTCTTGCAGAGGATATCATGCATGAACATCATGAGCAATTCATGTCCATGCAAACAAATAAATCAACTTCTGCCAACATTGAATCCTCAGCAACTGGTTCTTTTTCACAAAGTAATTACCTCTGTAAATGAAAATGAGGGCAGAATTTTCTGCTTGAATGCAAGTGCAGGTACAGGTCATAAGCATTCTAATGGATTACCTCCAATGTAAAAAAATAATTGCACTTGCCACTGCCATATCTGGAATAGCAGCCACTTTGCTTCACAAACGAAGAACTCTTCATTCCAAGTGCACGATTCCTCTCAATATGACTGCTGAATCAACTTGCTTCTTCACAAAGAGGGATGACACAGGTAAACTTATGCAGCAAGCTGACCTGTTAATCATTGATGAGAGAGGTATGGGACATAAGAATATCTTTCAATGCCTGACAGGAGTTTCAAAGATGTTCGAGATTGCAAAAAGCCATTTAGTGGTATCTGGTGACTAAAACCAAATTCTTCCAGTTCTACGTCATGGTGATAGACCACAAATAGTTGAAACAACCTTCAAGGGCAGACATTTATCTACAAACACAATTCTCACGTATGTTGCATTATCACAAAAAAGAAAATATTAAAATATTAAATGAAAGGTGTCTGTTTGCTGGCAACTGTGTCTACAAAGAAATTCTACAGTCATGTGAAACAGCTATCACTCTTTTAGTTGAAATGCATTTCAGTTTCTTTTTAAATGATAGAAAAGGGACACTACAAAAACTTATGTCTATATATACTAGCAGAAAAACGCCCAAAGGGCAGTTCTTCAGCTAGCATATATAAATATATGTCGTCTCTCTCGGTGTATGTGTGTGTATGTGTGCATATATATATAATGATAAAATGCGAAATACTTTCAGATGTTAAAGTCCTTTATTGATAATGCTGCGATACATATTTGTATGACGATATATATATATATATATATATATATATATAGTTATAACAGGGGAGAGTCATATTGTTATAAATATTGCAAGAAATAATAACAGAACACACGGTTTGGTTTGGGTTGTTTTTCGGTGTAGGTGTTGATGAATGGCTTGTGAGGACATTGCAAGCTTTGTACAGAGGTGCTGTCAGTAAAGTGAGGGTAGGAATGGAGTTTAGTGACAAATTCCAGATACAAGTAGGAATACATCCTGTTTACAGAAACTTATCTATGCTGATGATAAAATCAGTAGAAGAGCTTGAGAATAAATTCTGGCTATGAAAACAGAGTTGGAATTAAGAGGACTGAGAGTGAACATAGCTAAGACAAAATTGTTGATGAGTAGAAAAGAGGACAAAACTCAGCGGAGAAGGAAACTATGAATAAAATGGCAAGCTGTGTGGTTGCATTTAAGTATAATGAAAAGAAAAGTTATGGGCAAAAGAGGGCAATATCCATCGTCAGTTGTCTGCTAGGAATCATAGGCATTTCTTCGCGTTAGAGACAAGATGCCTCAACCTAGGGCGAACAATAACTAAAATAAGTTATTGGAATAAAAAAAGGGGGAGAGAGAAAAATGGATACACACATGAAGGGTGAAGAAACGAAAAGAGGAAAAATCAAGTCAACAACTCATTTTGAACATAAGTTCTGGTGGGTTTAACGAGAAAAAAAAATGCATGTCTTCACTGTAGCAGTGTGAGTGAGAGAAGAGACTGCTTTAGAAGTGGCAGGTTAGCCGAGAGAAGGTGACTAGCAGAAGAGGGAGAAGGGGGAGAGAGAGCATAGCAACAAGGGGATAGAAGAGAGATGGGTCACAACTGAGAAGAAAACTATGTGAATAAAATGGCAAGCTGTGTGGTTGCATTGAAATATAATCAAAATAAAAGTTACGGGCAAAAGAGGGCAATATCCATCGTCAGTTGTCTGCTAGGAATCATAGGCATTTCTTCGCGTTAGAGACAAGATGCCTCAACCTAGGCCGAACAATAACTAAAATAAGTTATTGGGATAAAAAAGAGGGGAGAGAGAGAGAAAAAAATAAACAGACAAAAAGGCTGAAGCAACAAAAAGAAAGGAAAAAAAAAAAAAAAAAAAACGAGTGAACAATTGATTTCGAACACAAGTTCTGGCGGGTTTGATAAGAAAAAAAGACACATTCACTGTAGAAGTGTGAGCAAGAGAAGAGACAGTTACGGACGAGGAAGGAAGTGAGCTAGCGGAGGAGTGAGTGAAAATAAGAGAAAGCCAGAAACATACATATATATATATATATATATATATATATACATACATACAAATATATGCATATATACATACATATAAATATATACATATATACATATATATGGTGGTTGCCAACTCTTTTTCGAGTACGGCCCCTACTTTATATCCATGTAGGAGAACCCCTACCGATGGGCTGAACGAGTGTGACGTTTTAGTCCAGCCAGTGACTTGAAAACTCTGGTACAAACACTACACTTGTGACAATTATTGACAGTGCTGGGCCAATCGTACCATGTGACGACGAGTGCAGAGAGATCTCCAGATATAAAGCAATGCCTGTGCTGTGAAGCTTTTATAGTGAGCAAAGGCACTGCACAAAGCCAGTCCCACTCTCTTAACCAAGATGATATTTACCAAAAAGCAAAACAAGTCAACATCATTGGATACCATCAGGGTTGCAGGTGTTATATCAGAGTTTTCCTTCTAGAATTCTGCCTTGACACAGGCTAAGGGGTCATCTCTCCCGGTGATTTTGGATGGCCATTGACTCTTAAGAGCTCCTTTGCCCTTTGACAGGTTTTGTTTTTAGTCCTGCAGGATGTCCAAAGTCACCCTCCTCACCAAGAAACCTTAGTGGGGTTGCCAGTTTAGTCGCCAACGACCCGACCAGGAGACAGGTTGTACTGGGATACATGTTACCAGTAGCACCAACTGGTGACCTGACATAATATATATGTATGTACATATATATATATACACACACACACACACACAAGTGAGATGCGCGATGCTGCATGGTAGTGAGACATGGACAGCAACTGCAGAGGGTATGCGATGGCTGGAGAGAAATGAAGCAAGCACGCTCCGTTGGATGTGCAATGTCAATGTGCGGGAACGACCAAGCATAAACGAGTTGAGAGAGAAACTGTGTTTAAGAGGGATAAGTTGTGGTGTGCAAGAGAGGACTGAGATGGTATGGACATGTGATGCGCATGGAGGTTGAGCGCTGGGTAAAGAAGGGAGACGCAGTAGAGGAAGACCACGAAAAACATGGGTGGAGGTGGTGAGAGCCGACTTCAGATCGCTGAAACTCACCAAGGAGATGACGAAGGACCGTGACAAGTGAAGAGATGCTTTGCTCAAGAGGACCTGTCCCACCCTTTCAAGCAGGGAAAAGCGGACGTAAAATGATGAACAGACGATGATAATGATGCTCTCTATATATCTATCTCTCTATCAATCTATCCAGATATCTGTGCATCAGTCTATCTATTTACCTATAAACACCCTCCTCACTCCGTCTCAGGATCACCGAGACATCACCAACAACCAACCCACGCTGTGGGAAACAGTCCTCCCCGGGGCACACCCTGGTACTTCACACCATCTGTCTGTCTCGCTGCCTAACTACCGAGAAATCCGGCTTCTGTGCTTGCCTAATTTGTAGGTTATTAGGCAGTTGGCAGGTTTGCGGAAGTTGGTTTTGCAAATGGTTAAAACACTTGCATCACAAAATTCAAATAGCATCACTCCTTGTTTTATCTTTCTCGTCTTTACCTAGGCCTGCATAAGTTAGTGTTACGGTTAGTGTTACTGTTAGCGTTACGACTAGTTTTAGGGTTAATTGAGAGCAAGAAACTGCTGCTAGGTAAAGACAAGAAATTCTGCATTTACAAGCAATTTTTACAAACAGCCACAATGACAGGACGGAGACATCGTTATGCTAGCAGGGGATTTCAATGGTCATGTTGGACAGCTCTACGATGGTTACACTGAGGTACATGTTGGGCACACTTACGGCTTAAGAAATGAAGCAGTGAAACTTCTTGAATTTTGCAATGCAATTGCACTAACCATCTACAACACTAACTTACACAAATCTGCCAACCACCTAATAACCTACAAATCAGGCAAGCACATAAGCCAGATTGACTTCTTGCTAGTTAGGCAGCGGGACAGGCAGATGGTGTCAAATGCAAAGGCATACCCCGGGGAAGAATGTACCCCACAGCATAGGTTAGTCGTTAGTGATATCTCATTAAGCAAGAGACTGAATGAGACATACAGGAAGGTGTGGAAAAAAGAAAGGTCTGGAAGCTAAAAGAGCTCTCACTAAAATACAAATTTAGGAAAGCCCTTCAATATGTGTATGATGAAAAAGAAGACGATTTAGAGTCGTACAACATAGATGATAACTGGAATTTCTTATGCGATACCTTACTGCAGGTTACTGATGAAACTTGTGGCTGGATCAGAGTTCCAACCAGACAGAGAGTGACATGGTGGTGGGACAGCACGGTAGATCGGGCCATTGGAGACTAAAGACTAGCATGGAATGCTTGCAAAATTAGTGCGAGTAGAGAAGAATATACAGCCGCTAAGAGAGAAGCTAGACGTCAGGTGTACTTAGCATGCAAGGAGGCTGCTCGACGACGTGCGCTGTTCCGTACTGCAAGGCAGTGTGTCAGTGCAAATCGGGATTAAGTCTGTCCGCAATGATGCCGCTGTACTTTGTGTCACGAATGAGTGTTGATGAGTAGAAAAGAGGACAAAACTCTATTCCGTCAGGGAAATGGCCATGTTCGATATGCAGAAACGGAACTGGCATAAATTATATAAAACGTACACAAAAGATCGAGTGCGATAGCAGGCACGTAGTGGGATAGCAGGCAAACTAACAGCATATTTTGATTATAATAAAACAAATAATAATAGTAATAATAATAATAATAATCGTCATTGTTCTTTTCTTCTGTGCCTTTCTTTGCCTTCTCTGTCATCTGAATAACAAAAATAAAAGAAAAAAAGAATCTTAAACATATGTTGCCTTTACAAAGTGCTGTGATCAAAGTAGCTTTTAAGCAATTTCCTAACTAACAAACAACATCAACAAAATATATACAAATATCTTTGAATGTCAAGTCCACCAAGAGAAAATAGTCATAATGTACTTACAGATACAATGCTAGGGACTCGCATCAATGAGTTTTAGTAGAAAATGACTGACTGACTGTTGAGGGGACAGAGGTGTGTTTTCAAATATTTATCAATTCACAACAAAGCCTCACAAAGCTACATCATAATGCAAACTCACAACACCCTTCTTATGCAACCTCACCAAGCAACCCCACAACACAACCTCACGTTCACAATTCACAACACTCAACAAGGCATTCGTTATCTAGGGTTTACAGTAAACATAGCGAGGTAAGACACACCCAGTACACTCTGTAAAGTGGTCATTAGGTTAAGATTAAACTGAAATCATACCTCCATTGTCGTTGGCGTATATTTTCTCTAAAACTTAATTTCATTGCTTTCATTTCTCTTCTTTTTCTTCTATTCCATCTAAATATGAAAAAAAAATTATACAGGTCATTTCGTCTTATCAAGAGGTCCATTTAAAATTGAGATTAACGAATATAGGGTCCAAGAGGCGATTAAGGAATTGAAAAATGGTGAGGCTGCTGGACCATCGGAGATAGTTGCTGAGATGCTGAAGGCCTCAGGGGACGTAGGCACTAAACTGGTTGCACACATCATCAATCAGGCTATATATGGCAGTGTCATACCCAAAGACTAGTGCAAAAGTAAAGGGGACGCTCTTGAGAGGAGAAATTATAGGGATATAAAACTGATGGATCAGGTTATGAAAGTGGCAGAAAGGATATTAGCACAACTAATTAGAGAAAGGGTCAAACTAGATGAGATGCAGTTTGGTTTTGTGCCTGGGAATAGTACAACAGATGCCCTCTTCTTGATGAGACAATTACAAGAGAGGTTCTTAGAGAAAAATAAGCCACTATACTTAGCCTTTGTTGACCTAGAGAAGGCCTTTGATAGGGTACGCCGATCTGTCATCTTATTATTTAACCTATAAATGGGGCCCCAACAGGTACTACTACACCAGGCCAGAGCAGACCTGGGAGTTATGACAACTAAGGGGGTAACTCCATGTTCCCCACAGTTCCTCCTGAACTTGAGCCTTGCCACTGGATGTAGTTTAATGTCATACCCAGGACAAATATATACATACATATATATACATACACACACATATATATATATATATATATATATATATATATACATATATACAAATATATATATGCGTACGAAAGTGTGGTTACATGATGCCTATGCGAGATGTGCGACCCTGCATGGTAGTGAAACATGGACAGCAACTGCAGAGGGTATGCGATGGCTGGAGAGAAATGAAGCAAGCACGCTCCGTTGGATGTGCAATGTCAATGTGCGGGAACGACCAAGCATAAACGAGTTGAGAGAGAAACTGTGTTTAAGAGGGATAAGTTGTGGTGTGCAAGAGAGGACTGAGATGGTATGGACATGTGATGCGCATGGAGGTTGAGCGCTGGGTAAAGAAGGGAGACGCAGTAGAGGAAGACCACGAAAAACATGGGTGGAGGTGGTGAGAGCCGACTTCAGATCGCTGAAACTCACCAAGGAGATGACGAAGGACCGTGACAAGTGAAGAGATGCTTTGCTCAAGAGGACCTGTCCCACCCTTTCAAGCAGGGAAAAGCGGACGTAAAATGATGAACAGACGATGATAATGATGCTCTCTATATATCTATCTCTCTATCAATCTATCCAGATATCTGTGCATCAGTCTATCTATTTACCTATAAACACCCTCCTCACTCCGTCTCAGGATCACCGAGACATCACCAACAACCAACCCACGCTGTGGGAAACAGTCCTCCCCGGGGCACACCCTGGTACTTCACACCATCTGTCTGTCTCGCTGCCTAACTACCGAGAAATCCGGCTTCTGTGCTTGCCTAATTTGTAGGTTATTAGGCAGTTGGCAGGTTTGCGGAAGTTGGTTTTGCAAATGGTTAAAACACTTGCATCACAAAATTCAAATAGCATCACTCCTTGTTTTATCTTTCTCGTCTTTACCTAGGCCTGCATAAGTTAGTGTTACGGTTAGTGTTACTGTTAGCGTTACGACTAGTTTTAGGGTTAATTGAGAGCAAGAAACTGCTGCTAGGTAAAGACAAGAAATTCTGCATTTACAAGCAATTTTTACAAACAGCCACAATGACAGGACGGAGACATCGTTATGCTAGCAGGGGATTTCAATGGTCATGTTGGACAGCTCTACGATGGTTACACTGAGGTACATGTTGGGCACACTTACGGCTTAAGAAATGAAGCAGTGAAACTTCTTGAATTTTGCAATGCAATTGCACTAACCATCTACAACACTAACTTACACAAATCTGCCAACCACCTAATAACCTACAAATCAGGCAAGCACATAAGCCAGATTGACTTCTTGCTAGTTAGGCAGCGGGACAGGCAGATGGTGTCAAATGCAAAGGCATACCCCGGGGAAGAATGTACCCCACAGCATAGGTTAGTCGTTAGTGATATCTCATTAAGCAAGAGACTGAATGAGACATACAGGAAGGTGTGGAAAAAAGAAAGGTCTGGAAGCTAAAAGAGCTCTCACTAAAATACAAATTTAGGAAAGCCCTTCAATATGTGTATGATGAAAAAGAAGACGATTTAGAGTCGTACAACATAGATGATAACTGGAATTTCTTATGCGATACCTTACTGCAGGTTACTGATGAAACTTGTGGCTGGATCAGAGTTCCAACCAGACAGAGAGTGACATGGTGGTGGGACAGCACGGTAGATCGGGCCATTGGAGACTAAAGACTAGCATGGAATGCTTGCAAAATTAGTGCGAGTAGAGAAGAATATACAGCCGCTAAGAGAGAAGCTAGACGTCAGGTGTACTTAGCATGCAAGGAGGCTGCTCGACGACGTGCGCTGTTCCGTACTGCAAGGCAGTGTGTCAGTGCAAATCGGGATTAAGTCTGTCCGCAATGATGCCGCTGTACTTTGTGTCACGAATGAGTGTTGATGAGTAGAAAAGAGGACAAAACTCTATTCCGTCAGGGAAATGGCCATGTTCGATATGCAGAAACGGAACTGGCATAAATTATATAAAACGTACACAAAAGATCGAGTGCGATAGCAGGCACGTAGTGGGATAGCAGGCAAACTAACAGCATATTTTGATTATAATAAAACAAATAATAATAGTAATAATAATAATAATAATCGTCATTGTTCTTTTCTTCTGTGCCTTTCTTTGCCTTCTCTGTCATCTGAATAACAAAAATAAAAGAAAAAAAGAATCTTAAACATATGTTGCCTTTACAAAGTGCTGTGATCAAAGTAGCTTTTAAGCAATTTCCTAACTAACAAACAACATCAACAAAATATATACAAATATCTTTGAATGTCAAGTCCACCAAGAGAAAATAGTCATAATGTACTTACAGATACAATGCTAGGGACTCGCATCAATGAGTTTTAGTAGAAAATGACTGACTGACTGTTGAGGGGACAGAGGTGTGTTTTCAAATATTTATCAATTCACAACAAAGCCTCACAAAGCTACATCATAATGCAAACTCACAACACCCTTCTTATGCAACCTCACCAAGCAACCCCACAACACAACCTCACGTTCACAATTCACAACACTCAACAAGGCATTCGTTATCTAGGGTTTACAGTAAACATAGCGAGGTAAGACACACCCAGTACACTCTGTAAAGTGGTCATTAGGTTAAGATTAAACTGAAATCATACCTCCATTGTCGTTGGCGTATATTTTCTCTAAAACTTAATTTCATTGCTTTCATTTCTCTTCTTTTTCTTCTATTCCATCTAAATATGAAAAAAAAATTATACAGGTCATTTCGTCTTATCAAGAGGTCCATTTAAAATTGAGATTAACGAATATAGGGTCCAAGAGGCGATTAAGGAATTGAAAAATGGTGAGGCTGCTGGACCATCGGAGATAGTTGCTGAGATGCTGAAGGCCTCAGGGGACGTAGGCACTAAACTGGTTGCACACATCATCAATCAGGCTATATATGGCAGTGTCATACCCAAAGACTAGTGCAAAAGTAAAGGGGACGCTCTTGAGAGGAGAAATTATAGGGATATAAAACTGATGGATCAGGTTATGAAAGTGGCAGAAAGGATATTAGCACAACTAATTAGAGAAAGGGTCAAACTAGATGAGATGCAGTTTGGTTTTGTGCCTGGGAATAGTACAACAGATGCCCTCTTCTTGATGAGACAATTACAAGAGAGGTTCTTAGAGAAAAATAAGCCACTATACTTAGCCTTTGTTGACCTAGAGAAGGCCTTTGATAGGGTACGCCGATCTGTCATCTTATTATTTAACCTATAAATGGGGCCCCAACAGGTACTACTACACCAGGCCAGAGCAGACCTGGGAGTTATGACAACTAAGGGGGTAACTCCATGTTCCCCACAGTTCCTCCTGAACTTGAGCCTTGCCACTGGATGTAGTTTAATGTCATACCCAGGACAAATATATACATACATATATATACATACACACACATATATATATATATATATATATATATATATATACATATATACAAATATATATATGCGTACGAAAGTGTGGTTACATGATGCCTATGCGAGATGTGCGACCCTGCATGGTAGTGAAACATGGACAGCAACTGCAGAGGGTATGCGATGGCTGGAGAGAAATGAAGCAAGCACGCTCCGTTGGATGTGCAATGTCAATGTGCGGGAACGACCAAGCATAAACGAGTTGAGAGAGAAACTGTGTTTAAGAGGGATAAGTTGTGGTGTGCAAGAGAGGACTGAGATGGTATGGACATGTGATGCGCATGGAGGTTGAGCGCTGGGTAAAGAAGGGAGACGCAGTAGAGGAAGACCACGAAAAACATGGGTGGAGGTGGTGAGAGCCGACTTCAGATCGCTGAAACTCACCAAGGAGATGACGAAGGACCGTGACAAGTGAAGAGATGCTTTGCTCAAGAGGACCTGTCCCACCCTTTCAAGCAGGGAAAAGCGGACGTAAAATGATGAACAGACGATGATAATGATGCTCTCTATATATCTATCTCTCTATCAATCTATCCAGATATCTGTGCATCAGTCTATCTATTTACCTATAAACACCCTCCTCACTCCGTCTCAGGATCACCGAGACATCACCAACAACCAACCCACGCTGTGGGAAACAGTCCTCCCCGGGGCACACCCTGGTACTTCACACCATCTGTCTGTCTCGCTGCCTAACTACCGAGAAATCCGGCTTCTGTGCTTGCCTAATTTGTAGGTTATTAGGCAGTTGGCAGGTTTGCGGAAGTTGGTTTTGCAAATGGTTAAAACACTTGCATCACAAAATTCAAATAGCATCACTCCTTGTTTTATCTTTCTCGTCTTTACCTAGGCCTGCATAAGTTAGTGTTACGGTTAGTGTTACTGTTAGCGTTACGACTAGTTTTAGGGTTAATTGAGAGCAAGAAACTGCTGCTAGGTAAAGACAAGAAATTCTGCATTTACAAGCAATTTTTACAAACAGCCACAATGAC
The DNA here is from genome assembly GCA_964016885.1 of Eledone cirrhosa. Lineage (NCBI taxonomy): Eukaryota > Metazoa > Mollusca > Cephalopoda > Octopoda > Eledonidae > Eledone > Eledone cirrhosa. Next base: position 9,166,776 of record OZ024763.1, read on the forward strand.
AGGACGGAGACATCGTTATGCTAGCAGGGGATTTCAATGGTCATGTTGGACAGCTCTACGATGGTTACACTGAGGTACATGTTGGGCACACTTACGGCTTAAGAAATGAAGCAGTGAAACTTCTTGAATTTTGCAATGCAATTGCACTAACCATCTACAACACTAACTTACACAAATCTGCCAACCACCTAATAACCTACAAATCAGGCAAGCACATAAGCCAGATTGACTTCTTGCTAGTTAGGCAGCGGGACAGGCAGATGGTGTCAAATGCAAAGGCATACCCCGGGGAAGAATGTACCCCACAGCATAGGTTAGTCGTTAGTGATATCTCATTAAGCAAGAGACTGAATGAGACATACAGGAAGGTGTGGAAAAAAGAAAGGTCTGGAAGCTAAAAGAGCTCTCACTAAAATACAAATTTAGGAAAGCCCTTCAATATGTGTATGATGAAAAAGAAGACGATTTAGAGTCGTACAACATAGATGATAACTGGAATTTCTTATGCGATACCTTACTGCAGGTTACTGATGAAACTTGTGGCTGGATCAGAGTTCCAACCAGACAGAGAGTGACATGGTGGTGGGACAGCACGGTAGATCGGGCCATTGGAGACTAAAGACTAGCATGGAATGCTTGCAAAATTAGTGCGAGTAGAGAAGAATATACAGCCGCTAAGAGAGAAGCTAGACGTCAGGTGTACTTAGCATGCAAGGAGGCTGCTCGACGACGTGCGCTGTTCCGTACTGCAAGGCAGTGTGTCAGTGCAAATCGGGATTAAGTCTGTCCGCAATGATGCCGCTGTACTTTGTGTCACGAATGAGTGTTGATGAGTAGAAAAGAGGACAAAACTCTATTCCGTCAGGGAAATGGCCATGTTCGATATGCAGAAACGGAACTGGCATAAATTATATAAAACGTACACAAAAGATCGAGTGCGATAGCAGGCACGTAGTGGGATAGCAGGCAAACTAACAGCATATTTTGATTATAATAAAACAAATAATAATAGTAATAATAATAATAATAATCGTCATTGTTCTTTTCTTCTGTGCCTTTCTTTGCCTTCTCTGTCATCTGAATAACAAAAATAAAAGAAAAAAAGAATCTTAAACATATGTTGCCTTTACAAAGTGCTGTGATCAAAGTAGCTTTTAAGCAATTTCCTAACTAACAAACAACATCAACAAAATATATACAAATATCTTTGAATGTCAAGTCCACCAAGAGAAAATAGTCATAATGTACTTACAGATACAATGCTAGGGACTCGCATCAATGAGTTTTAGTAGAAAATGACTGACTGACTGTTGAGGGGACAGAGGTGTGTTTTCAAATATTTATCAATTCACAACAAAGCCTCACAAAGCTACATCATAATGCAAACTCACAACACCCTTCTTATGCAACCTCACCAAGCAACCCCACAACACAACCTCACGTTCACAATTCACAACACTCAACAAGGCATTCGTTATCTAGGGTTTACAGTAAACATAGCGAGGTAAGACACACCCAGTACACTCTGTAAAGTGGTCATTAGGTTAAGATTAAACTGAAATCATACCTCCATTGTCGTTGGCGTATATTTTCTCTAAAACTTAATTTCATTGCTTTCATTTCTCTTCTTTTTCTTCTATTCCATCTAAATATGAAAAAAAAATTATACAGGTCATTTCGTCTTATCAAGAGGTCCATTTAAAATTGAGATTAACGAATATAGGGTCCAAGAGGCGATTAAGGAATTGAAAAATGGTGAGGCTGCTGGACCATCGGAGATAGTTGCTGAGATGCTGAAGGCCTCAGGGGACGTAGGCACTAAACTGGTTGCACACATCATCAATCAGGCTATATATGGCAGTGTCATACCCAAAGACTAGTGCAAAAGTAAAGGGGACGCTCTTGAGAGGAGAAATTATAGGGATATAAAACTGATGGATCAGGTTATGAAAGTGGCAGAAAGGATATTAGCACAACTAATTAGAGAAAGGGTCAAACTAGATGAGATGCAGTTTGGTTTTGTGCCTGGGAATAGTACAACAGATGCCCTCTTCTTGATGAGACAATTACAAGAGAGGTTCTTAGAGAAAAATAAGCCACTATACTTAGCCTTTGTTGACCTAGAGAAGGCCTTTGATAGGGTACGCCGATCTGTCATCTTATTATTTAACCTATAAATGGGGCCCCAACAGGTACTACTACACCAGGCCAGAGCAGACCTGGGAGTTATGACAACTAAGGGGGTAACTCCATGTTCCCCACAGTTCCTCCTGAACTTGAGCCTTGCCACTGGATGTAGTTTAATGTCATACCCAGGACAAATATATACATACATATATATACATACACACACATATATATATATATATATATATATATATATATACATATATACAAATATATATATGCGTACGAAAGTGTGGTTACATGATGCCTATGCGAGATGTGCGACCCTGCATGGTAGTGAAACATGGACAGCAACTGCAGAGGGTATGCGATGGCTGGAGAGAAATGAAGCAAGCACGCTCCGTTGGATGTGCAATGTCAATGTGCGGGAACGACCAAGCATAAACGAGTTGAGAGAGAAACTGTGTTTAAGAGGGATAAGTTGTGGTGTGCAAGAGAGGACTGAGATGGTATGGACATGTGATGCGCATGGAGGTTGAGCGCTGGGTAAAGAAGGGAGACGCAGTAGAGGAAGACCACGAAAAACATGGGTGGAGGTGGTGAGAGCCGACTTCAGATCGCTGAAACTCACCAAGGAGATGACGAAGGACCGTGACAAGTGAAGAGATGCTTTGCTCAAGAGGACCTGTCCCACCCTTTCAAGCAGGGAAAAGCGGACGTAAAATGATGAACAGACGATGATAATGATGCTCTCTATATATCTATCTCTCTATCAATCTATCCAGATATCTGTGCATCAGTCTATCTATTTACCTATAAACACCCTCCTCACTCCGTCTCAGGATCACCGAGACATCACCAACAACCAACCCACGCTGTGGGAAACAGTCCTCCCCGGGGCACACCCTGGTACTTCACACCATCTGTCTGTCTCGCTGCCTAACTACCGAGAAATCCGGCTTCTGTGCTTGCCTAATTTGTAGGTTATTAGGCAGTTGGCAGGTTTGCGGAAGTTGGTTTTGCAAATGGTTAAAACACTTGCATCACAAAATTCAAATAGCATCACTCCTTGTTTTATCTTTCTCGTCTTTACCTAGGCCTGCATAAGTTAGTGTTACGGTTAGTGTTACTGTTAGCGTTACGACTAGTTTTAGGGTTAATTGAGAGCAAGAAACTGCTGCTAGGTAAAGACAAGAAATTCTGCATTTACAAGCAATTTTTACAAACAGCCACAATGACAGGACGGAGACATCGTTATGCTAGCAGGGGATTTCAATGGTCATGTTGGACAGCTCTACGATGGTTACACTGAGGTACATGTTGGGCACACTTACGGCTTAAGAAATGAAGCAGTGAAACTTCTTGAATTTTGCAATGCAATTGCACTAACCATCTACAACACTAACTTACACAAATCTGCCAACCACCTAATAACCTACAAATCAGGCAAGCACATAAGCCAGATTGACTTCTTGCTAGTTAGGCAGCGGGACAGGCAGATGGTGTCAAATGCAAAGGCATACCCCGGGGAAGAATGTACCCCACAGCATAGGTTAGTCGTTAGTGATATCTCATTAAGCAAGAGACTGAATGAGACATACAGGAAGGTGTGGAAAAAAGAAAGGTCTGGAAGCTAAAAGAGCTCTCACTAAAATACAAATTTAGGAAAGCCCTTCAATATGTGTATGATGAAAAAGAAGACGATTTAGAGTCGTACAACATAGATGATAACTGGAATTTCTTATGCGATACCTTACTGCAGGTTACTGATGAAACTTGTGGCTGGATCAGAGTTCCAACCAGACAGAGAGTGACATGGTGGTGGGACAGCACGGTAGATCGGGCCATTGGAGACTAAAGACTAGCATGGAATGCTTGCAAAATTAGTGCGAGTAGAGAAGAATATACAGCCGCTAAGAGAGAAGCTAGACGTCAGGTGTACTTAGCATGCAAGGAGGCTGCTCGACGACGTGCGCTGTTCCGTACTGCAAGGCAGTGTGTCAGTGCAAATCGGGATTAAGTCTGTCCGCAATGATGCCGCTGTACTTTGTGTCACGAATGAGTGTTGATGAGTAGAAAAGAGGACAAAACTCTATTCCGTCAGGGAAATGGCCATGTTCGATATGCAGAAACGGAACTGGCATAAATTATATAAAACGTACACAAAAGATCGAGTGCGATAGCAGGCACGTAGTGGGATAGCAGGCAAACTAACAGCATATTTTGATTATAATAAAACAAATAATAATAGTAATAATAATAATAATAATCGTCATTGTTCTTTTCTTCTGTGCCTTTCTTTGCCTTCTCTGTCATCTGAATAACAAAAATAAAAGAAAAAAAGAATCTTAAACATATGTTGCCTTTACAAAGTGCTGTGATCAAAGTAGCTTTTAAGCAATTTCCTAACTAACAAACAACATCAACAAAATATATACAAATATCTTTGAATGTCAAGTCCACCAAGAGAAAATAGTCATAATGTACTTACAGATACAATGCTAGGGACTCGCATCAATGAGTTTTAGTAGAAAATGACTGACTGACTGTTGAGGGGACAGAGGTGTGTTTTCAAATATTTATCAATTCACAACAAAGCCTCACAAAGCTACATCATAATGCAAACTCACAACACCCTTCTTATGCAACCTCACCAAGCAACCCCACAACACAACCTCACGTTCACAATTCACAACACTCAACAAGGCATTCGTTATCTAGGGTTTACAGTAAACATAGCGAGGTAAGACACACCCAGTACACTCTGTAAAGTGGTCATTAGGTTAAGATTAAACTGAAATCATACCTCCATTGTCGTTGGCGTATATTTTCTCTAAAACTTAATTTCATTGCTTTCATTTCTCTTCTTTTTCTTCTATTCCATCTAAATATGAAAAAAAAATTATACAGGTCATTTCGTCTTATCAAGAGGTCCATTTAAAATTGAGATTAACGAATATAGGGTCCAAGAGGCGATTAAGGAATTGAAAAATGGTGAGGCTGCTGGACCATCGGAGATAGTTGCTGAGATGCTGAAGGCCTCAGGGGACGTAGGCACTAAACTGGTTGCACACATCATCAATCAGGCTATATATGGCAGTGTCATACCCAAAGACTAGTGCAAAAGTAAAGGGGACGCTCTTGAGAGGAGAAATTATAGGGATATAAAACTGATGGATCAGGTTATGAAAGTGGCAGAAAGGATATTAGCACAACTAATTAGAGAAAGGGTCAAACTAGATGAGATGCAGTTTGGTTTTGTGCCTGGGAATAGTACAACAGATGCCCTCTTCTTGATGAGACAATTACAAGAGAGGTTCTTAGAGAAAAATAAGCCACTATACTTAGCCTTTGTTGACCTAGAGAAGGCCTTTGATAGGGTACGCCGATCTGTCATCTTATTATTTAACCTATAAATGGGGCCCCAACAGGTACTACTACACCAGGCCAGAGCAGACCTGGGAGTTATGACAACTAAGGGGGTAACTCCATGTTCCCCACAGTTCCTCCTGAACTTGAGCCTTGCCACTGGATGTAGTTTAATGTCATACCCAGGACAAATATATACATACATATATATACATACACACACATATATATATATATATATATATATATATATATACATATATACAAATATATATATGCGTACGAAAGTGTGGTTACATGATGCCTATGCGAGATGTGCGACCCTGCATGGTAGTGAAACATGGACAGCAACTGCAGAGGGTATGCGATGGCTGGAGAGAAATGAAGCAAGCACGCTCCGTTGGATGTGCAATGTCAATGTGCGGGAACGACCAAGCATAAACGAGTTGAGAGAGAAACTGTGTTTAAGAGGGATAAGTTGTGGTGTGCAAGAGAGGACTGAGATGGTATGGACATGTGATGCGCATGGAGGTTGAGCGCTGGGTAAAGAAGGGAGACGCAGTAGAGGAAGACCACGAAAAACATGGGTGGAGGTGGTGAGAGCCGACTTCAGATCGCTGAAACTCACCAAGGAGATGACGAAGGACCGTGACAAGTGAAGAGATGCTTTGCTCAAGAGGACCTGTCCCACCCTTTCAAGCAGGGAAAAGCGGACGTAAAATGATGAACAGACGATGATAATGATGCTCTCTATATATCTATCTCTCTATCAATCTATCCAGATATCTGTGCATCAGTCTATCTATTTACCTATAAACACCCTCCTCACTCCGTCTCAGGATCACCGAGACATCACCAACAACCAACCCACGCTGTGGGAAACAGTCCTCCCCGGGGCACACCCTGGTACTTCACACCATCTGTCTGTCTCGCTGCCTAACTACCGAGAAATCCGGCTTCTGTGCTTGCCTAATTTGTAGGTTATTAGGCAGTTGGCAGGTTTGCGGAAGTTGGTTTTGCAAATGGTTAAAACACTTGCATCACAAAATTCAAATAGCATCACTCCTTGTTTTATCTTTCTCGTCTTTACCTAGGCCTGCATAAGTTAGTGTTACGGTTAGTGTTACTGTTAGCGTTACGACTAGTTTTAGGGTTAATTGAGAGCAAGAAACTGCTGCTAGGTAAAGACAAGAAATTCTGCATTTACAAGCAATTTTTACAAACAGCCACAATGACAGGACGGAGACATCGTTATGCTAGCAGGGGATTTCAATGGTCATGTTGGACAGCTCTACGATGGTTACACTGAGGTACATGTTGGGCACACTTACGGCTTAAGAAATGAAGCAGTGAAACTTCTTGAATTTTGCAATGCAATTGCACTAACCATCTACAACACTAACTTACACAAATCTGCCAACCACCTAATAACCTACAAATCAGGCAAGCACATAAGCCAGATTGACTTCTTGCTAGTTAGGCAGCGGGACAGGCAGATGGTGTCAAATGCAAAGGCATACCCCGGGGAAGAATGTACCCCACAGCATAGGTTAGTCGTTAGTGATATCTCATTAAGCAAGAGACTGAATGAGACATACAGGAAGGTGTGGAAAAAAGAAAGGTCTGGAAGCTAAAAGAGCTCTCACTAAAATACAAATTTAGGAAAGCCCTTCAATATGTGTATGATGAAAAAGAAGACGATTTAGAGTCGTACAACATAGATGATAACTGGAATTTCTTATGCGATACCTTACTGCAGGTTACTGATGAAACTTGTGGCTGGATCAGAGTTCCAACCAGACAGAGAGTGACATGGTGGTGGGACAGCACGGTAGATCGGGCCATTGGAGACTAAAGACTAGCATGGAATGCTTGCAAAATTAGTGCGAGTAGAGAAGAATATACAGCCGCTAAGAGAGAAGCTAGACGTCAGGTGTACTTAGCATGCAAGGAGGCTGCTCGACGACGTGCGCTGTTCCGTACTGCAAGGCAGTGTGTCAGTGCAAATCGGGATTAAGTCTGTCCGCAATGATGCCGCTGTACTTTGTGTCACGAATGAGTGTTGATGAGTAGAAAAGAGGACAAAACTCTATTCCGTCAGGGAAATGGCCATGTTCGATATGCAGAAACGGAACTGGCATAAATTATATAAAACGTACACAAAAGATCGAGTGCGATAGCAGGCACGTAGTGGGATAGCAGGCAAACTAACAGCATATTTTGATTATAATAAAACAAATAATAATAGTAATAATAATAATAATAATCGTCATTGTTCTTTTCTTCTGTGCCTTTCTTTGCCTTCTCTGTCATCTGAATAACAAAAATAAAAGAAAAAAAGAATCTTAAACATATGTTGCCTTTACAAAGTGCTGTGATCAAAGTAGCTTTTAAGCAATTTCCTAACTAACAAACAACATCAACAAAATATATACAAATATCTTTGAATGTCAAGTCCACCAAGAGAAAATAGTCATAATGTACTTACAGATACAATGCTAGGGACTCGCATCAATGAGTTTTAGTAGAAAATGACTGACTGACTGTTGAGGGGACAGAGGTGTGTTTTCAAATATTTATCAATTCACAACAAAGCCTCACAAAGCTACATCATAATGCAAACTCACAACACCCTTCTTATGCAACCTCACCAAGCAACCCCACAACACAACCTCACGTTCACAATTCACAACACTCAACAAGGCATTCGTTATCTAGGGTTTACAGTAAACATAGCGAGGTAAGACACACCCAGTACACTCTGTAAAGTGGTCATTAGGTTAAGATTAAACTGAAATCATACCTCCATTGTCGTTGGCGTATATTTTCTCTAAAACTTAATTTCATTGCTTTCATTTCTCTTCTTTTTCTTCTATTCCATCTAAATATGAAAAAAAAATTATACAGGTCATTTCGTCTTATCAAGAGGTCCATTTAAAATTGAGATTAACGAATATAGGGTCCAAGAGGCGATTAAGGAATTGAAAAATGGTGAGGCTGCTGGACCATCGGAGATAGTTGCTGAGATGCTGAAGGCCTCAGGGGACGTAGGCACTAAACTGGTTGCACACATCATCAATCAGGCTATATATGGCAGTGTCATACCCAAAGACTAGTGCAAAAGTAAAGGGGACGCTCTTGAGAGGAGAAATTATAGGGATATAAAACTGATGGATCAGGTTATGAAAGTGGCAGAAAGGATATTAGCACAACTAATTAGAGAAAGGGTCAAACTAGATGAGATGCAGTTTGGTTTTGTGCCTGGGAATAGTACAACAGATGCCCTCTTCTTGATGAGACAATTACAAGAGAGGTTCTTAGAGAAAAATAAGCCACTATACTTAGCCTTTGTTGACCTAGAGAAGGCCTTTGATAGGGTACGCCGATCTGTCATCTTATTATTTAACCTATAAATGGGGCCCCAACAGGTACTACTACACCAGGCCAGAGCAGACCTGGGAGTTATGACAACTAAGGGGGTAACTCCATGTTCCCCACAGTTCCTCCTGAACTTGAGCCTTGCCACTGGATGTAGTTTAATGTCATACCCAGGACAAATATATACATACATATATATACATACACACACATATATATATATATATATATATATATATATATACATATATACAAATATATATATGCGTACGAAAGTGTGGTTACATGATGCCTATGCGAGATGTGCGACCCTGCATGGTAGTGAAACATGGACAGCAACTGCAGAGGGTATGCGATGGCTGGAGAGAAATGAAGCAAGCACGCTCCGTTGGATGTGCAATGTCAATGTGCGGGAACGACCAAGCATAAACGAGTTGAGAGAGAAACTGTGTTTAAGAGGGATAAGTTGTGGTGTGCAAGAGAGGACTGAGATGGTATGGACATGTGATGCGCATGGAGGTTGAGCGCTGGGTAAAGAAGGGAGACGCAGTAGAGGAAGACCACGAAAAACATGGGTGGAGGTGGTGAGAGCCGACTTCAGATCGCTGAAACTCACCAAGGAGATGACGAAGGACCGTGACAAGTGAAGAGATGCTTTGCTCAAGAGGACCTGTCCCACCCTTTCAAGCAGGGAAAAGCGGACGTAAAATGATGAACAGACGATGATAATGATGCTCTCTATATATCTATCTCTCTATCAATCTATCCAGATATCTGTGCATCAGTCTATCTATTTACCTATAAACACCCTCCTCACTCCGTCTCAGGATCACCGAGACATCACCAACAACCAACCCACGCTGTGGGAAACAGTCCTCCCCGGGGCACACCCTGGTACTTCACACCATCTGTCTGTCTCGCTGCCTAACTACCGAGAAATCCGGCTTCTGTGCTTGCCTAATTTGTAGGTTATTAGGCAGTTGGCAGGTTTGCGGAAGTTGGTTTTGCAAATGGTTAAAACACTTGCATCACAAAATTCAAATAGCATCACTCCTTGTTTTATCTTTCTCGTCTTTACCTAGGCCTGCATAAGTTAGTGTTACGGTTAGTGTTACTGTTAGCGTTACGACTAGTTTTAGGGTTAATTGAGAGCAAGAAACTGCTGCTAGGTAAAGACAAGAAATTCTGCATTTACAAGCAATTTTTACAAACAGCCACAATGACAGGACGGAGACATCGTTATGCTAGCAGGGGATTTCAATGGTCATGTTGGACAGCTCTACGATGGTTACACTGAGGTACATGTTGGGCACACTTACGGCTTAAGAAATGAAGCAGTGAAACTTCTTGAATTTTGCAATGCAATTGCACTAACCATCTACAACACTAACTTACACAAATCTGCCAACCACCTAATAACCTACAAATCAGGCAAGCACATAAGCCAGATTGACTTCTTGCTAGTTAGGCAGCGGGACAGGCAGATGGTGTCAAATGCAAAGGCATACCCCGGGGAAGAATGTACCCCACAGCATAGGTTAGTCGTTAGTGATATCTCATTAAGCAAGAGACTGAATGAGACATACAGGAAGGTGTGGAAAAAAGAAAGGTCTGGAAGCTAAAAGAGCTCTCACTAAAATACAAATTTAGGAAAGCCCTTCAATATGTGTATGATGAAAAAGAAGACGATTTAGAGTCGTACAACATAGATGATAACTGGAATTTCTTATGCGATACCTTACTGCAGGTTACTGATGAAACTTGTGGCTGGATCAGAGTTCCAACCAGACAGAGAGTGACATGGTGGTGGGACAGCACGGTAGATCGGGCCATTGGAGACTAAAGACTAGCATGGAATGCTTGCAAAATTAGTGCGAGTAGAGAAGAATATACAGCCGCTAAGAGAGAAGCTAGACGTCAGGTGTACTTAGCATGCAAGGAGGCTGCTCGACGACGTGCGCTGTTCCGTACTGCAAGGCAGTGTGTCAGTGCAAATCGGGATTAAGTCTGTCCGCAATGATGCCGCTGTACTTTGTGTCACGAATGAGTGTTGATGAGTAGAAAAGAGGACAAAACTCTATTCCGTCAGGGAAATGGCCATGTTCGATATGCAGAAACGGAACTGGCATAAATTATATAAAACGTACACAAAAGATCGAGTGCGATAGCAGGCACGTAGTGGGATAGCAGGCAAACTAACAGCATATTTTGATTATAATAAAACAAATAATAATAGTAATAATAATAATAATAATCGTCATTGTTCTTTTCTTCTGTGCCTTTCTTTGCCTTCTCTGTCATCTGAATAACAAAAATAAAAGAAAAAAAGAATCTTAAACATATGTTGCCTTTACAAAGTGCTGTGATCAAAGTAGCTTTTAAGCAATTTCCTAACTAACAAACAACATCAACAAAATATATACAAATATCTTTGAATGTCAAGTCCACCAAGAGAAAATAGTCATAATGTACTTACAGATACAATGCTAGGGACTCGCATCAATGAGTTTTAGTAGAAAATGACTGACTGACTGTTGAGGGGACAGAGGTGTGTTTTCAAATATTTATCAATTCACAACAAAGCCTCACAAAGCTACATCATAATGCAAACTCACAACACCCTTCTTATGCAACCTCACCAAGCAACCCCACAACACAACCTCACGTTCACAATTCACAACACTCAACAAGGCATTCGTTATCTAGGGTTTACAGTAAACATAGCGAGGTAAGACACACCCAGTACACTCTGTAAAGTGGTCATTAGGTTAAGATTAAACTGAAATCATACCTCCATTGTCGTTGGCGTATATTTTCTCTAAAACTTAATTTCATTGCTTTCATTTCTCTTCTTTTTCTTCTATTCCATCTAAATATGAAAAAAAAATTATACAGGTCATTTCGTCTTATCAAGAGGTCCATTTAAAATTGAGATTAACGAATATAGGGTCCAAGAGGCGATTAAGGAATTGAAAAATGGTGAGGCTGCTGGACCATCGGAGATAGTTGCTGAGATGCTGAAGGCCTCAGGGGACGTAGGCACTAAACTGGTTGCACACATCATCAATCAGGCTATATATGGCAGTGTCATACCCAAAGACTAGTGCAAAAGTAAAGGGGACGCTCTTGAGAGGAGAAATTATAGGGATATAAAACTGATGGATCAGGTTATGAAAGTGGCAGAAAGGATATTAGCACAACTAATTAGAGAAAGGGTCAAACTAGATGAGATGCAGTTTGGTTTTGTGCCTGGGAATAGTACAACAGATGCCCTCTTCTTGATGAGACAATTACAAGAGAGGTTCTTAGAGAAAAATAAGCCACTATACTTAGCCTTTGTTGACCTAGAGAAGGCCTTTGATAGGGTACGCCGATCTGTCATCTTATTATTTAACCTATAAATGGGGCCCCAACAGGTACTACTACACCAGGCCAGAGCAGACCTGGGAGTTATGACAACTAAGGGGGTAACTCCATGTTCCCCACAGTTCCTCCTGAACTTGAGCCTTGCCACTGGATGTAGTTTAATGTCATACCCAGGACAAATATATACATACATATATATACATACACACACATATATATATATATATATATATATATATATATACATATATACAAATATATATATGCGTACGAAAGTGTGGTTACATGATGCCTATGCGAGATGTGCGACCCTGCATGGTAGTGAAACATGGACAGCAACTGCAGAGGGTATGCGATGGCTGGAGAGAAATGAAGCAAGCACGCTCCGTTGGATGTGCAATGTCAATGTGCGGGAACGACCAAGCATAAACGAGTTGAGAGAGAAACTGTGTTTAAGAGGGATAAGTTGTGGTGTGCAAGAGAGGACTGAGATGGTATGGACATGTGATGCGCATGGAGGTTGAGCGCTGGGTAAAGAAGGGAGACGCAGTAGAGGAAGACCACGAAAAACATGGGTGGAGGTGGTGAGAGCCGACTTCAGATCGCTGAAACTCACCAAGGAGATGACGAAGGACCGTGACAAGTGAAGAGATGCTTTGCTCAAGAGGACCTGTCCCACCCTTTCAAGCAGGGAAAAGCGGACGTAAAATGATGAACAGACGATGATAATGATGCTCTCTATATATCTATCTCTCTATCAATCTATCCAGATATCTGTGCATCAGTCTATCTATTTACCTATAAACACCCTCCTCACTCCGTCTCAGGATCACCGAGACATCACCAACAACCAACCCACGCTGTGGGAAACAGTCCTCCCCGGGGCACACCCTGGTACTTCACACCATCTGTCTGTCTCGCTGCCTAACTACCGAGAAATCCGGCTTCTGTGCTTGCCTAATTTGTAGGTTATTAGGCAGTTGGCAGGTTTGCGGAAGTTGGTTTTGCAAATGGTTAAAACACTTGCATCACAAAATTCAAATAGCATCACTCCTTGTTTTATCTTTCTCGTCTTTACCTAGGCCTGCATAAGTTAGTGTTACGGTTAGTGTTACTGTTAGCGTTACGACTAGTTTTAGGGTTAATTGAGAGCAAGAAACTGCTGCTAGGTAAAGACAAGAAATTCTGCATTTACAAGCAATTTTTACAAACAGCCACAATGACAGGACGGAGACATCGTTATGCTAGCAGGGGATTTCAATGGTCATGTTGGACAGCTCTACGATGGTTACACTGAGGTACATGTTGGGCACACTTACGGCTTAAGAAATGAAGCAGTGAAACTTCTTGAATTTTGCAATGCAATTGCACTAACCATCTACAACACTAACTTACACAAATCTGCCAACCACCTAATAACCTACAAATCAGGCAAGCACATAAGCCAGATTGACTTCTTGCTAGTTAGGCAGCGGGACAGGCAGATGGTGTCAAATGCAAAGGCATACCCCGGGGAAGAATGTACCCCACAGCATAGGTTAGTCGTTAGTGATATCTCATTAAGCAAGAGACTGAATGAGACATACAGGAAGGTGTGGAAAAAAGAAAGGTCTGGAAGCTAAAAGAGCTCTCACTAAAATACAAATTTAGGAAAGCCCTTCAATATGTGTATGATGAAAAAGAAGACGATTTAGAGTCGTACAACATAGATGATAACTGGAATTTCTTATGCGATACCTTACTGCAGGTTACTGATGAAACTTGTGGCTGGATCAGAGTTCCAACCAGACAGAGAGTGACATGGTGGTGGGACAGCACGGTAGATCGGGCCATTGGAGACTAAAGACTAGCATGGAATGCTTGCAAAATTAGTGCGAGTAGAGAAGAATATACAGCCGCTAAGAGAGAAGCTAGACGTCAGGTGTACTTAGCATGCAAGGAGGCTGCTCGACGACGTGCGCTGTTCCGTACTGCAAGGCAGTGTGTCAGTGCAAATCGGGATTAAGTCTGTCCGCAATGATGCCGCTGTACTTTGTGTCACGAATGAGTGTTGATGAGTAGAAAAGAGGACAAAACTCTATTCCGTCAGGGAAATGGCCATGTTCGATATGCAGAAACGGAACTGGCATAAATTATATAAAACGTACACAAAAGATCGAGTGCGATAGCAGGCACGTAGTGGGATAGCAGGCAAACTAACAGCATATTTTGATTATAATAAAACAAATAATAATAGTAATAATAATAATAATAATCGTCATTGTTCTTTTCTTCTGTGCCTTTCTTTGCCTTCTCTGTCATCTGAATAACAAAAATAAAAGAAAAAAAGAATCTTAAACATATGTTGCCTTTACAAAGTGCTGTGATCAAAGTAGCTTTTAAGCAATTTCCTAACTAACAAACAACATCAACAAAATATATACAAATATCTTTGAATGTCAAGTCCACCAAGAGAAAATAGTCATAATGTACTTACAGATACAATGCTAGGGACTCGCATCAATGAGTTTTAGTAGAAAATGACTGACTGACTGTTGAGGGGACAGAGGTGTGTTTTCAAATATTTATCAATTCACAACAAAGCCTCACAAAGCTACATCATAATGCAAACTCACAACACCCTTCTTATGCAACCTCACCAAGCAACCCCACAACACAACCTCACGTTCACAATTCACAACACTCAACAAGGCATTCGTTATCTAGGGTTTACAGTAAACATAGCGAGGTAAGACACACCCAGTACACTCTGTAAAGTGGTCATTAGGTTAAGATTAAACTGAAATCATACCTCCATTGTCGTTGGCGTATATTTTCTCTAAAACTTAATTTCATTGCTTTCATTTCTCTTCTTTTTCTTCTATTCCATCTAAATATGAAAAAAAAATTATACAGGTCATTTCGTCTTATCAAGAGGTCCATTTAAAAAAAAAAAAAAAAAAAAAAAAAAAACCGAGATAATACCTTAAAATAATGGTAAAAAAAGTGTTTAATTACGAAAATCCTTTGAAATAACTTCCTCGCTCTTACTGGTCATACCTGCAAAACACAAAACACTAGCGTTAAAGTGAAATTACCCTCAGTAGATCAGACAGAGGGACCAGCTATTGAGATTGACGAATATAGGGTCCAAGAGGCGATTAAGGAAATGAAAAATGGTGAGGCTGCTGGACCATCGGAGATAGTTGCTGAGATGCTGAAGGCCTCAGGGGACGTAGGCACTAAACTGGTTGCACACATCATCAATCAGGCTATATATGGCAGTGTCATACCCAAAGACTAGTGCAAAAGTAAAGGGGACGCTCTTGAGAGGAGAAATTATAGGGATATAAAACTGATGGATCAGGTTATGAAAGTGGCAGAAAGGATATTAGCACAACTAATTAGAGAAAGGGTCAAACTAGATGAGATGCAGTTTGGTTTTGTGCCTGGGAATAGTACAACAGATGCCCTCTTCTTGATGAGACAATTACAAGAGAGGTTCTTAGAGAAAAATAAGCCACTATACTTTGCCTTTGTTGACCTAGAGAAGGCCTTTGATAGGGTACGCCGATCTGTCATCTTATTATTTAACCTATAAATGGGGCCCCCAACAGGTACTACTACACCAGGCCAGAGCAGACCTGGGAGTTATGACAACTAAGGGGGTAACTCCACGTTCCCCACAGTTCCTCCTGAACTTGAGCCTTGCCACTGGATGTAGTTTAATGTCATACCCAGGACAAATATATACATACATATATATATATACATACACACATATATATATATATATATATATATACATATATACAAATATATATATGCGTACGAAAGTGTGGTTACATGATGCCTATGCGAGATGTGCGACCCTGCATGGTAGTGAGACATGGACAGCAACTGCAGAGGGTATGCGATGGCTGGAGAGAAATGAAGCAAGCACGCTCCGTTGGATGTGCAATGTCAATGTGCGGGAACGACCAAGCATAAACGAGTTGAGAGAGAAACTGTGTTTAAGAGGGATAAGTTGTGGTGTGCAAGAGAGGACTGAGATGGTATGGGCATGTGATGCGCATGGAGGTTGAGCGCTGGGTAAAGAAGGGAGACGCAGTAGAGGAAGACCACGAAAAACATGGGTGGAGGTGGTGAGAGCCGACTTCAGATCGCTGAAACTCACCAAGGAGATGACGAAGGACCGTGACAAGTGAAGAGATGCTTTGCTCAAGAGGACCTGTCCCACCCTTTCAAGCAGGGAAAAGCGGACGTAAAATGATGAACAGACGATGATAATGATGCTCTCTATATATCTATCTCTCTATCAATCTATCCAGATATCTGTGCATCAGTCTATCTATTTACCTACACTTCTCACTCCGTCTCAGGATCACCGAGACATCACCAACAACCAACCCACGCTGTGGGAAACAGTCCTCCCCGGGGCACACCCTGGTACTTCACACCATCTGTCTGTCTCGCTGCCTAACTACCGAGAAATCCGGCTTCTGTGCTTGCCTAATTCGTAGGTTATTAGGCAGTTGGCAGGTTTGCGGAAGTTGGTTTTGCAAATGGTTAAAACACTTGCATCACAAAATTCAAATAGCATCACTCCTTGTTTTATCTTTCTCGTCTTTACCTAGGCCTGCATAAGTTAGTGTTACGGTTAGTGTTACTGTTAGCGTTGCGGCTAGTTTTAGGGTTAATTGAGAGCAAGAAACTGCTGCTAGGTAAAGACAAGAAATTCTGCATTTACAAGCAATTTTTACAAACAGCCACAATGACAGGACGGAGACATCGTTATGCTAGCAGGGGATTTCAATGGTCATGTTGGACAGCTCTACGATGGTTACACCGAGGTACGTGTTGGGCACACTTACGGCTTAAGAAATGAAGCAGTGAAACTTCTTGAATTTTGCAATGCAATTGCACTAACCATCTACAACACTAACTTACACAAATCTGCCAACCACCTAATAACCTACAAATCAGGCAAGCACATAAGCCAGATTGACTTCTTGCTAGTGAGGCAGCGGGACAGGCAGATGGTGTCAAATACAAAGGCATACCCCGGGGAAGAATGTACCCCACAGCATAGGTTAGTCGTTAGTGATATCTCATTAAGCAAGAGACTGAATGAGACATACAGGAAGGTGTGGAAAAAAGAAAGGTCTGGAAGCTAAAAGAGCTCTCACTAAAATACAAATTTAGGAAAGCCCTTCAATATGTGTATGATGAAAAAGAAGACGATTTAGAGTCGTACAACATAGATGATAACTGGAATTTCTTATGCGATACCTTACTGCAGGTTACTGATGAAACTTGTGGCTGGATCAGAGTTCCAACCAGACAGAGAGTGACATGGTGGTGGGACAGCACGGTAGATCGGGCCATTGGAGACTAAAGACTAGCATGGAATGCTTGCAAAATTAGTGCGAGTAGAGAAGAATATACAGCCGCTAAGAGAGAAGCTAGAGGTTAGGTGTACTTAGCACGCAAGGAGGCTGCTCGACAAGAAGATCAAAGACGCGCCGTGTTCCGTATTGCGAGGCTGTGTGTCAGTGCAAATCGAGATTAAGTTTGTCTGCTTAATGATGCCGGCGTACTTAGTTTTACGGATGGTCAGAAAAAAAAGGCCTGGAAATGTCATTAAGAGAGACTGATGAATGTGGAGACCCAATGTGAGAAAGAGAGAAATTACCCCCCCAGTACATCCGACAGAGGGATCAGCTATTCAGATTGACGAATATATGGTCTAAGAGGCGATTAAGGAAATGAATAATGGTAAGGCCGCTGGACCGTCAGGAATAGTTGCCGAGATGCTGCAGGCATCAGGGGACATAGGCACTCAACTGGTTGCACGCTTCATCAAATCAGGCTATATATGTCGGTTTTGTACTCAAAGACTGCTGCAGCAATATTCTCGTAAATTGCTACAAAGGTAAAGGAGATGCTCTGGACATGAGCAATTATAGAGGAATAAAGCTGATGGATCAGGTTGTGAAAGTGGCAGAAAGGATATTAGCGCAACTAATTATAGAAAGGGTCCAACTAGATGCGATGCAGTTTGGTTATGTGCCTGGGAAAAGTGCAACAGATACCCTCTTAGCGAGACAACTACAAGAGAGGTTATTAGAAGCCACTATACTTAGCTTTTGTTGAAATAACTTCCTTTCTCTTACTGATCATAACTGCAAAATAGAAAACAGTAGCGTTAGCGTGAACAGTACAGTGCAGTGTAGTGTAGTGTGATTTAGTATGGTGCAGTTTAGTGGCACAGTACACTGTAAAACATTTAGCCAATCTCTCAGACATTTACAAATATTTCAAGATATATATATATATATATATATATATATTATATATATATATATACATGGGAGAGAGAGAAATTACCCTCAGTAGATCAGACAGAAGAACCAGCTATTGAGATTGACGAATATAGGGTCCAAGAGGCAATTAAGGAAATGAAAAATGGTGAGGCTGCTGGACCATCGGAGATAGTTGTTGAGATGCTGAAGGCCTCAGGGGACGTAGGCACTAAACTGGTTGCACACATCAATCAGGCTATATATGGCAGTGTCATACCCAAAGACTAGTGCAAAAGTAAAGGGGATGCTCTTGAGAGGAGAAATTATAGGGGTATAAAACTGATGGATCAGGTTATGAAAGTGGCAGAAAGGATATTAGCACAACTAATTAGAGAAAGGGTCAAACTAGATGAGATGCAGTTTGGTTTTGTGCCTGGGAATAGTACAACAGATGCCCTCTTCTTGATGAGACAATTACAAGAGAGGTTCTTAGAGAAAAATAAGCCACTATACTTAGCCTTTGTTGACCTAGAGAAGGCCTTTGATAGGGGTACCCCGATCTGTCATCTTATTATTTAACCTATAAAAGGGGCCCTAACAGGTACTACTACACCAGGCCAGAGCAGACCTGGGAGTTATTACAACTAAGGGGGTAACTCCACGTTCCCCACAGTTCCTCCTGAACTTGAGCCTTGCCACTGGATGTAGTTTAATGTCATACCCAGGACAAATATATACACACACACATATATATATATCAAAATTGATGGAAGTTACGGAGTAGGCAGACCCAGAAAAACCTGGGACGATCTGATAAATTCCGACCTTACATACATCTCTCCAAGACAATGTCACTGGACAGAGATCTTTGGCACTACGCAGTAATACAGAAGACCTGATTTGTCTATGTACAACGCGAAACCTCGTCAGTAGGCACCTCTTAACCAAAAATACACCCGCATCCCACTACCCTCTCCTCCAACCTCTCTCTGTAAAGTTATGTTGGTACCACAACATCCAGCCCTAAATAAATGAGGTCGTGTAGATGTCACGACAAAAAAAAAAAAAAAAAAAAAAAAAAAAAAAAAAAAAATCTCCACGCTGTAATGTGCCCGTGTAGGTAACACGGTAAAAACCTCCCAGTCCACACTAAACGTGGTTGGTGTTAGGAAGGGCACCCAACCGTAGAAAACCTGCCAGACAGTCCTATACGAGCGAGAAAAACCAATCTTGCCTCAAGTGGGACATCTCCCGTCTAAACCCATGCTAGCGTGGAAGATAGACTTTAAACGATGATGATGATATATACACATGGGATAACAAGTTATCGTTTTAGGTAATCCAGTGAGAGGTTTCCTTACTTAGGTAGCGAGTTTGCAATAATTCCCATGCAGGTCGATCTTGGAGTAATAGTAGTGAAAGAATGAAGAGTAAGATGGTCGGCTGTATAAAAAGGGTTTTATTTACAGTACTAACAATTGTTTCATTGAACAGGTGAGTCTAAAAGTCGCTAATCACTCGACCTTAAATACAGTGTGTGGCTCTGATAAAATCATCGGAATACTGGAGGGTGTAACACATGGCATTAGCATTTATAGATACATCAGAGAATCGAGTGAATGAAAACGAAAACATCAATAATAAAAGATAAACAATAATAAAAGTATAAAGAAGAAAGAATGACGATATAAAAAATAAGTACAAAATACGGTTTCTGATAATAGTAGAAGTTATAGTGTAAGTGGATGTGTAAAATAGTGATGACAATAATGATAACAATAACATGAAAAGGAATACGATATATGTTTCAGCAAAATAAAAAGGCAAGTTGTATAATAAAATATCAAAGGATTAAATAAATAATAAAAAGTAAGAGATAGAGAGATAAGGAATAGGAGACAGGGACTGAGAATATGGATTCGAGGATGAGACAAAGGGTAGGAATAAGGAGAGGGACTAAAAGTTATGTTTTTCTTAACGATGATAATACAAAATTAGAGGAATCAAAAGAGAATTACAGTACTATTCACATGTAGTGCAACTGGTGAAAAGTTTAAACCCCTTTTTACTGAAAAAAGCCTTAAACCTCGTTGTTTCAAGAATATTGACATTTCTAAACAGGAATTTTATTATAAAAAGAACATTACGGATGGATGACAGACAATATATTTTCATTTTACCTAAAAGAAATCAATTACGAATTTTTTAAACAATAGAGAAAAGTATTATTGCTCCTTGATAATGCAGCATGCCACAAACAAAGCTTTTAAAATATAAAACTTTTTTTTTTCTACCCTCGAACACAACTACAAAATTACAACCTTTAGACCAAGGAATAATTTGGTCATTCAAAAGCAACTACAATACGATTTTTATTAATAAAGTTGGTTAATAAAGATGTGAAAGTGTCAATTTAAAAGGAACGTCATGAGTTACGCCCCTTTATTTTCCGAGTTCAACTTGGCCTTTCATCCTTATAGGGTCGATAAATAAAGTACCAGTGATGCACTGGAATAATTGCTGGCAAAAGTAAAAACAGTTATTGCATGGTATTTTTGGTCAGTCCAGGCATGGGATTCGGTTGTAAAAGAGACAATTGTAAATTGCTGGGAAAAGTCAGGTCTACGAATACAGAATTCAATGAGTGAAGATTCGGTTGCAAAAGCATTGTGTTTAGAAAATGGGGAATACGAGCTGAAATACGCACTTAAGGAACTCAAGGAGCTAAAATATGATAATGTTACTTTTACAATTAAAACTTAAATTTAAATTTTTATGTCTTGTTTTTAGTTTGGGGAGGGGGGGGGGGGGATGTCAAAATAACCAACTTTTCTTTTAAAATGTTAATTAAGGTAAACATGACAACTTAAATTCAAGTTTTTTGTCAAAAAAAAAAAAAAAAAGGTCATTATTGACATTTTTACACACACATATATATACATACATACTTATATATACATACATACACTAGCTACACTCTACGCTATATATATATATACTACGAGTGGTTTTCTGCTAGCATGTGTAGTGTGTATATTGATATTATACGTCAAATAAAATCTCAATTGACAATATACACATTAGTTGAACGAAGACTGTGTTACACTGTCTTATGTGATAAATGATACATTTATAGATAAGGATGAGGGGCTAAATATTATCTATATGATTTTACATTGTTGTTATAGGTCTTCGAAGGATATTAGTTATAAGTGATATAATTGAAATACCTTAATCGAAGAGTTGGTAGCTTCTTATCGGTAGTAAATGCTGCTGACTTCCAGGATATAAATAAATAGCTCTTCAATGCTCACTCCTCTATAAATATAATTTTATTTGTCGAAAAGGATTGTAGGAGTCATTTTACAATAAATTTTCGCGCGATGTATCATCTGCAAGTCAGTTCGGTCTGTCATACGCAACTTCCCATTGGTCAGTTTGATGTATGTTGAAAGTAAAGGAGTGTTTGAATGTGATTGTGGTGTTTGCGGTGGTGCTTGTATTGACACATTGTAGCAGAGGGGAGTATGAGGCTCTGATGTGAGAGCATCTGTGTAGGCCCGCTTTAGTCTGTCAATAGAGTGTGTCTTTATGTCCATTAAAGTCAAAGGTGAAATGTTTATCTCTACGTGCAAGTACACGATAGGGTCCAGAATAAGGTGGAGTGAGAGGTCTTCTCACCGTCATTTCTGACAAAAACATGGGTCCACGAGGAAAGTCCCTCGGAACAGAATATTTAAAGGTTTGTTGCCTAGTTTTCATGCAAGTCGTGAAGGCGTAGTAGTGGTCGAATTGCCGGAGTACTCCAAAATGTTATCAGCGTAAGAGCTGTGTAGGTGTATAGTCGCCAAGGTGTTCATCAAAGACGTTCGTAAACTTTAACAAAATAGTTGCGAACAAAACATTTAAAAATAATCTTTTGAAGTCCGTAGTATCCTTGAAACAGTTGGCCAAAGTAAAAGCGCGGGAATAAGTGATGAAGAAATAGGAGGTGAGTCGCCACATTGGACAAAAATGCCATGTGCAAACAAAATATTGTGTTATTGTAAACTCGACATTTTTTTTTTATGTGTGTGAAGGATGTATTCTTTACAGCCAGGTCACCATTTTTTATAGATACATCTTCACGCGTCAACTGTGTCGGTCTGTCTGGTACGCGTCAACTGTGTCGGGTTTTTAACAAGAGAGTGAGACTGCCCATGTATTCATACGCAACCTCCCATTGGTCAGTTTGACATTATTGCGTATGCAAATGTTTGTTTTAATGCGTAGTGGAACTACGTCGCACTTCACAATACCAACATTTGCATAGACGATATTATATATAAACTGCATTAGAACACCTACATTTTTTTCGAAACATTTACCTTCACCAGTTGGATACGTGACATTGCCACTGAAACTCCCTTAAATACGACTGAAATATTGGTCGGCTGGTACACCCCTCAATATTTTGCGTGTGTGTACTTGATATGGGATCAACGAAATGCTTTGAACGATTGACAGTGAGATGTGTATAACGACCAGGCATACCCGCCACTCATCTGTATGGATCATAGATCCATTTGCACAGTGCCTTTCAATGAGAGGCAGCAGTCTCGGCAGAATCAAGACCACCGAGTATCGCCGGATTTTGCTCAACCCATTCACTACATACATCACGCATAAAATTGCACCGGTAAAAAAAATTTACTGTATATCGCAACAATATAGTGTTTAAAGAATTTTTTTTCTGTTAAAAACTGTAAATCTGTTAAAAAAAAAAAATGTATTTCGCAGCAATATTTTTTCTGTTAAAAACTGTAAATAAATATTCATGTAAAAATGAAGCATAGTTTTTCTGTGAAAAACTGTAAATAAATATTTATTTTGTTAAAAAATTAAATCAAAAATCTAATTTTCTCTGTTAATATTTTAATAAATATTTATTCTAAAAATTCAATGTTTTTTCGTGTAAAAATGAAGCATGTCAGAAAATTAACATGTAAAAATCAAGCAGCAGGCACGCGCTAGCTCGTATCTAAAAAAAAATCGTATGTCGGTTCACTCGTATCTCAAGGTACCACTGTATTTAAAACATATTTATGTTATTCTACTGTAAATTTATTTATATGCTCTGTTTATATTTTCATTCTGAAAGAATTGCAAACGATTTCTAATGTTATTTATACAACTGAATAAAAGAGAAATTTGATAGTTTGTTAACAACTAAATACATTTGGAACAATTATTTACATCTTACAATTTGAAATGTTATTATATATTAAATAAAGTACCAGTAATACACTGAATATTTGCCGGCCTTGTGCCAAAAGTAGAAACACTTATTATATATTAAATAACGTTACAAATGGGAGTGAAAATATAAACACATATGATATATACAAAGAATATAAATAAATTTACAGTAGAATAACATGTTTTAAATATATACATAACACTACAAATGCTTAAGTAACAGTATAAATTGAAGGGGTGGAAAACGGAGCCAACACCAGAGCAAAAGACAGCAGCCAGGGGTACTGGGCAACCTCTCTAATGATTTTTAAGGCAAGCCAGCACACTGGCAGTGTTACCTCGAGTGATGGCGAGGCTGGGGTGCTGGAAGAAACAAGCGCCCTCGCCAGTTACCTCTATTAGGCGAGCCGCCAGTGAAGAGAGGAACCTCGCAGTCAGCGGCCCGACTCCCCACAGGCTGAAAAATTTACCCCTCGCTGCTGTCTTTTGCTCTGATGTTCAACCGTTCCTTTGCATTTTCATAAATAAATTGACAGTTTTTCGAAGCTAGAAATCAAATAGAGATATTTTTATACACATTGTATTATGTGTTTTTATTTTCATTCTGAAAGAACTGAACAATTTGTAATGTTAATTAAACACATGTTTAGCATACCTTTGTCTTCCTCGTCTTGCTTCATTGAGAAATTCTAGTTTCCTCTCTTAATTCATTTCTTCTTTCTTCTGTTAAATTTCCTCTGAACTCTTTTTCCTTATATCATTAATATTATTGTTGTTTAAGTTGTTGCATTGAAATGGTTATCACTATTATGTGCTGTATCAATATTGATAGCGTAATTTTCTGAAGTGACTCTCTTGTAAAATAAATGTCTTATTTGCTCCCATGGACGAGAAAGGAGGGTAAGAATAAATAAAAAAAAGTTTCCAGAAGAAATAATAGTGGTCCGTTTGTTCAAACAATGAAACACAACTTGTTACGTTTTCACCGAAAATCAAATTCAGCGCCGTTCGTCTACCATTGCTGTATGTGGGTGTGTCTAAGTTTGTTTGGTGTGTACGCACGTGTCAAAGTCAATCATGTAATTATCTCCCCTTGGCAAACAAGCATGATATGGCGTAAGAGGGTGTTTAACATCTCAAGATAGACGTTGCAAAAGGTTTTGAGATACATAAATAGATATGTAGGTAGATAGATATATAATTGATAGATATGTAGGTAGATAGATAGATATATAATTATCACAAGTGTAGTGTTTGTACAAGAGTTTTCAAGTCGCTGGCTGGACTAAAAAGTCACACTCGTTCAGCGTATCGGTAGGGGTTCTCCTACATGAATATAATGTAGTGGCCGTACTCGAAATACTGATATATATATATATATATGTATGGGTACTGGTATGTATATGTATGTGTGAATACTAATGTATGTGTATGTGTATGTATGTGTGTATGTGTATGTGTGTATATGTATATATGTATCATCATCATGATCTTCGTTTAACGTCCATATTCCACGCTCGCATGGGTTTGGACGGGAATTTTCCCACTTGAGGCAAGAGTGGTTGTCTTGCTCGCATAGGACTGTCTGGCGGGTTTTCTACGGTTGGATGCCCTTCCTAACACCAACCACATTTACAGTGTGGAACTGGGAGGTTTTTACCGTGTTACCTACACGCCCACATTACAGCGTGGACTGTGTGTGCTTTTGTCGTGACACCTACACGACCTCATTTGTTTCGGGCTGGATGTTGTGGTACCAACATAACTTTACATTGAAAGGGGTGGTGTGGATGGAGTGGGGGTAATGGGACGGGGGTGTATTTTGTTAGAGGTGCCTACTGACTGTAGTAGGTTTCACTTTGTACTTAGGTAAGGCGGGTCTTCTCTATTACTGTGTAGCGCCAAAGAACTCGGTCCAGTGACATTGTCTTGGAGAGGTGTAAGTGTGTGAGGTCGGAATTTATCAAGTCGTCCCAGGTTTTTCTGGGTCTGCCTACTCCGTGGCTACCGTTTATTTTTATTGCCCTGCACATTTTTATACAGCTGTCGTCTTTCATGCGCATCACGTGACCATACCAACATAGTCTTCTCTCGAGTAAACATCTGATCCCTCTTATTTCTAATTTCTCCCTTATTTCGTTTATGCTTTGCCGTTCACGTATATTACTATTACACATCCAGCGGAGCATGCAAGCTTCGTTTCTCTCCAGCCTGCGTATATCCTCTGCACACAATGCCTAGGTCTCACTGCCATGTAACATTGCTGTTCGTATGCAGGCATCATACAGCCTGCCTTTCATTTTTAGAGAGAACCCTTTAACGGCCAATAGTAGTATAAGCTCTCTTAACTTTTTCCATCCCGTTCTGACTCTAGCTACTGTACTTTCAGAGCACCCTCCCCCACTGCTGATTTTATCACCCAGGTAACGGAAGCTGTCCACTATTTCTATAGAACCATCTGTGCAATGGAATGAGTTAGTATTCTGTGGGCACTTGTGTGCTACTTATTGCACCAGAGCACCGGCCACATATAAAATCTATATTCTTAGTTAGCTTACCTGTGATCCCACTACATCTTTTATGTAGCCATACTTTGCATTTGGGACATAACATGGAGTTTCTACCTACTCCTTTCCTACACACTGAGCATGGCCATTTCCCAGATGGGACCGGTGCCCTATTTTCCTTCCTACAAACTTTAGTCTTAGACAAGTTAACTTTAAGGCCTTTTGATTCTAGGCCATGCTTCCATGTTTGGAATTTATTTTCTAGTTCAGCCATTGATTCAGCTATGAGCGTTAGATCATCTGCATATAGGAGTTCCCATGGGCAGCCGGTCTTGAACTCCTCTGTTATAGCCTGAAGAGCAATAATAAATAGTAGGGGGCTAAGGACGGAGCCCCGATGAACACCAACTCTTCACTATATTCGTTGTTAATTCTAACCTTGCTGACTGTTTCTTTATACATGGCTTGTATAGCTCTCACAAGCCATTCATCAACACCTAGTTTTCTAAGGGCTCACCAGATAATCAAGCGGGGTACTCTGTCAAAGGCTTTCTCCAAGTCAACAAAAGCTAAGTATAGGGGTTTACTTTTAGCTAGGTACTTCTCCTGTAGATGTTGTACAATGAAAAGAGCGTCTGTTGTACTTTTACCTGACACAAACCCGAACTGCATTTCGTCTAGATCAATTCGCTCTCTGATTAGTTGCGCTATTACTTTTTCTGTGACCTTCATGACCTGGTCAATTAATTTAATGCCTCTATAGTTTCCCCCTATCTAGGGCATCACCTTTACCCTTGTAGCAGTTAATGATGATGCTGCTGCGCCAGTCCTTCGGAACGACCCCATTCTGTATGACTTGGTTTACTATCCGGGTGACCATACTGTGTCCCACCGTTCCAGATGCTTTCAGCATTTCGGCAACTATTTCCGAAGGCCCGGACGCCTTGCCCGTCTTCATGTCTTTGATCGCCTTACTTATTATACTACCTTCAACTTTCACTGCTGGTCCCTCTATTGGGTCGATGTGGGGGAGACTGTCTTTCTCCCAATTATTCTCCTCATTTAGTAGCCTTTCGTAGTGACACTTCCAAGCTACCTTCTTATCAGCGTCAGTGATGGCAAGTACACCATCATCATTTAGGACACACTTCTCCCCGACAATATCACTGTTTTCCTTGACACATTGCCTAGCAATCCTGAACACCTCACGTTTTTGGTCCTCGCGTTGTAGAACATGCTTGAACTTTCTTTCCTCTGCTTCCCTTCTTGCGAAGTACACTTGTCTCCTAGCTTCCCTCCTGGCCACTTGATAGTCTTCTCTACTTCCCCCATCCCGCCATACTTTCCAGCCTTGATTGACCTCTCCACCTTACTGTTCCACCACCAAGTTACTCTCCTCCTGTCTAGAGGCCTGCTCCAGCCACAGGTTTCATCTGTCGCCTTCAACAGGTTAGCTTTCAGGAATTCCCACTCTTCCTCTATATTGTACAACTCTAATTGCTCTTCCTTACTATCAAAAGCATCAAGTAATATGCTTTTAAATTTATTACTGGCTGTGGGGTCCTTTAATTTCCATATTTTTCTCCTGAGGATAGTCCTCTTCTGTTGTCGAATACGTCTCGTCCTGACTATGAGGTCGCTAATTATGAGTCTATGTTGAGACGTGCATTCTTCATGGGGGAGGGATTTAGTGTTTACAACAGACACTCTGTCACGTCTCCTGGTAAGGATATAATCTACCTGGCTTGTGTGTCCCCCTATCTATAGGTGATCAAGTGATTGTCTCGTTTTTTGAAGTTAGTGTTACAGATAGTTAGGTTATTTGCGTCACAGAATTCCAGGATTCTGGAGCCTTCCTCATTTCTAGTACCAAACCCATAGCCTCCATGGATTCCGTCATAGCCGTCACAATGTTGTCCAACGTGACCATTTAGGTTGCCAGCAATAATTATATAGTCACTGTTGGTTATTTGGGAGGTAGTGAGCATCAGTGTCTCATAGAATCTGTCTTTTATAGTGCCGGGCAGTCCGGATTGGGGTG
Organism: Eledone cirrhosa; assembly: GCA_964016885.1. NCBI lineage: Eukaryota > Metazoa > Mollusca > Cephalopoda > Octopoda > Eledonidae > Eledone > Eledone cirrhosa. The sequence continues at coordinate 9,195,086 of OZ024763.1, forward strand.
CGTACGCAGATATTACTGTCACCGTAGTTCTATTGAGGACAAGTCTTATTTTAATTATTCTGTCGTTCACTCTATTTACGTCTATTATCTTATCTGCCCACTTTTCTGCTACCATGATTCCTACTCCACCCAGCCCATCGTCATTTCCCACCAAGAAAAGCTTATAGCATCGTTCTTTACCCACGATGAATCTAGCAGACCCACCCCTCCACCTGGTCTCTTGAATACAACAAACATCGACCTCCTTACGTTCAAGCATTTCTACAACCTCATTAGAGCGACCCTTTAAGGTGCCTACATTCATGGTACCAACTCTGAAGTTTTGGATTGCGTTTGGAGGGTGGGAGCGGGGGGAAATGGGGGAGATGGGTTATGTTAGCCATCCACGACCGAAACAAAGAGGAGGAGCCCTTGCATTCTCGTCCATGAGGTGAATTTGTTTTTATGTATGTATATATATATATGTATGCATATGTGTGTGTATGTATGTATATATATGTGTATATGTATATATGTGTGTATGTATATATGTGTGTATGTGTATATGTATATATGTATATGTATATGTATGTATGTATATGTATGTATGTGTATATGTGTGTATATGTATGTGTATGTGTATATGTGTATATGTATGTATATGTGTATATGTGTATATGTATGTATATGTGTGTATGTATATGTATATATGTATGTATATGTATATATGTATGTATGTGTATATATGTATGTATGTATATGTATGTATATGTATATATGTATGTATGTATATGTATATATGTATGTATGTATATGTATATATGTATGTATGTATGTATGTATATGTATATATGTATGTATGTATATGTATATATGTATGTATGTATATGTATATATGTATGTATGTATATGTATATATACTCGTGTATATGTATATATACTCGTGTATATGTATATATACTCGTGTATATGTATATATACTCGTGTATATGTATATATACTCGTGTATATGTATATATACTCGTGTATATGTATATATACTCGTGTATATGTATATATACTCGTGTATATGTATATATACTCGTGTATATGTATATATACTTGTGTATATGTATATATACTTGTGTATATGTATATATGCTTGTGTATATGTGTATATGAATGTGTATATGCTTATGTGTATGTATGTATGTATATGTATATTATGTATATATATATGTATGTGTGTATGTATGTATGTGTATGTATGTATATGTATGTATATGTATTTATATGTATATGGAGGCACATGGCTTAGTGGTTAGAGCATTGGCCTGGCAATCAAAAGATTGTGATTTCAATTCTCACACCGGGTGATGTGTTGTTTCCTTGAGCAAGACACTTTATTTCACATTGCTCCTGTTTACTCAGCTGTAGAAATGAGATGATAGGACAGGGGTCCCTATCATTCCACTGTAAAGTGGACGTGTAGGCGCCACGGAAATAAAGCACCCAGCACTCACTGTAAATGAGGTTGGTGTTAGGAAGGGCATCCGGCTGTAGAAATCAAGCCAGAATCAGTTCACGTCCCACCCTTGCAAACAGGGAAAAGCGGATGTAAAATGATGATTCGTTGTTAATTCTAACCTTGCTGACTTTTTCTTCATACATGGTTTGTATAGCTCTGACAAGCAATTCATCAACACCTAGTTTTCTAAGAGTCCACCAGATAATGGAGCGGGGGACTCTGTCAAAGGCTTTCTCCAAGTCAACAAAAGCTAAGTATCGGGGTTTACTTTTAGCTAGGTACTTCTCCTGTAGTTGTCGTACAAGGAAAAGAGCGTCTGTGGTACTTTTACTTGACACAAACCCAAACGGCATTTCGTCTAGATCAATTCGCTCTCTTATTAATTGCGCTATAACTCTTTCTGTGACCTTCATGACCTGGTCAATTAATTTAATGCCTCTATAGTTTCCCCTATATAGGGCATCTCCTTTACCCTTGTAGCAGTTAATGATGATGATGCTATTATGCCAGTCATTTGGTATAACCCCATTCTGTATGACATGGTTTACTATCCGGGTGACCATAGAATGTCCCACCGATCCAGATGCTTTCAACATTTCAGCAACTATCTCTGAAGGCCCAGCTGCTTTGCCTGTCTCCATATCTTTGATTGCCTTACTTATTATACAACCTTCAACTTGCACTGCTGGTTCCTCTATTGGATTGTTTTGGGGCAGACTATCTTTTTCCCACTTATTCTCCTCATTTAGTAGCCTCTCATAGTGACACTTCCAAGCTACCTTTTTATCTGTATCAGTGATGACAAGTATACCATCATCATTACGGGCACACTTCTCCCCGACAATATCACGGTTTTCCTTGACACATTGCCTAGCAATCCTGAACACCTCACGTTGTAGAACATGCTTGAACTTTATTTCTTCTGCTTCCCTTCTTGCAAAGTACACTTGTCTACTAGCTTCCCTCCTGGCCACTTGATAGGCTTCTCTGCTTCCCCCATCCCGCCATGCTTTCCAAGCTCTCTTTTTGGCCTTGATTGACTCCTCCTGCCTATAGGTCTGCTCCAGCTACAGATTTCATCTGTCGCCTTCAGCAAGTTAACTTTCAGGAATTCCCACTGTTCCTCTATACTGTATGTCTCTAATTGCTCTTCTTTACTGTCAAAAGCATCAAGTAATTTGCTTTTAAATTTGTTACTGGCTGTGGGGTCCTTTAACTTTCATATTCTTCTTCTCAGGGTAGTCCTCCTCTGTTGTCGAATACGTCTCGTCCTGACTATGAGGTCACTAACTATGAGCTATGTTGGGAGGTGCATTCTTCACGGGGGAGGGAAATAGTGTTTACAACAGACACTTTTTCACATCTTCTGGTAAGGATATAATCTATCTGACTGGCATGTTCCCCTGATCTATAGGTGATCAAGTGATTGTCTGGTTTTTAAAGTTTGTGTTACAGATAGTTAGGTTATTAGAGTTACAGAATTCCAGGATTCTAAAGCCTTCCTCATTTCTGGTACCAAACCTGTAGCCACCATGGATTCCATCATAGCTATCACAATGTTGTCCAACATGACCATTTAGGTCGGCAACAATTATGTTGTCACTGTCGGTTAGTTGGGAGGTAGTGAGCATTAGCGACTCATAGAATCTGTCTTTAATAACGCCATGAGTCAGCTTTTATAAAGTCGTTTGTCAAACGAGAGAACAGAGAGACAATACCAGTAACCACGAGAGAGACAACCAACCAACCATAATTATATAATAAATCAAAGTGAAAACAAAACAATATAATTCAACAGATTTTTCCAGATAAATCTTGCAAAACAATTTTTACCACCACCAACACCAACATAATTTCATCAACACACATATTATACATATATATACATATATATCTTTCATTTTCTAACCTTAATCCCTAACAAATCCCACCCCCTCCAGTTCTAAAAATAGCAAATTCTTCCAGAAAGATAGACAGGGAAGAGAGGAAACACAGAGAAGAGAGGAACCCAGTATTTGACTGGTACTTTTATTCATAAAAAGATAAAGTGAGAAAAATAAAGAGAGGAAGAATTCACATCAGTATTTCACTGGTACTTTTTTTATCAACCGCCAAGGGATGAAAGGCAAAATTGACCTCGGCGGGATTTCAACTCAGAGAGCATAGAACAAAAAGGAATACTGCAAAGTATTCTAATAACTCCCACCTTATATGACATTTCATATATATATATATAACAATTGTATATATGCATGTGTGTATATACAACAAAATGATGAAATTAATTAAATGGAAAATTTTTCCCCAATACAAAACGTAAAAATAAATTTAACAAAGCTTTTTTTTGAAGAAATTAATTATATTTAATTTTTTTTTAAAGAAATAAATGAAATTAAACTTTTTATTTTTTAAGAAAAAAATTAAATTGAACTTTTTTTTAAGAAATAAATTAAACAAATTTTATTTTTTAAGAAATAAATTAAATATAAATCTGACTGACCTGCAGCCATTTGACTTCCCGTGAGTGATTATGAACACACACCCACTAATATCATCATCATTTTACGTCCGCTTTTCCCTGCTTGCAAGGGTTGGACGGGTCCTATTCAGCACAGCATCTCTCCACTTGTCACGGTCCTTCGTCATCTCCTCGGTGAGATTTGAGGTCTGCTCTCACCACCTCCGCCCATGTTTTTCGTGGTCTACCTCTACTGCGTCTTCCTTCTACTGGGATTTCTTGGCACTTCTTTAGCCGGCGGTCATCCTACATTCGCATCACATGTCCATACCATCTCAGCCTTCTCTCCTGCACACCACAACTTATCCCTCTTATACCCAGTTTCTTTCTCAACTCGTCTATGCTTGGTCGTTCACGCACTTTGGCATTGCACATCCAATGGAGCATGCTTGCTTCATTTCTCTCTAGCCGTCGCATATCTTCTGCAGTTGCTGCCCATGTCTCACTACCATCTCACACATGTGTGTATGTATGAATCTGTGTGTGTGTGTATAATTGTGAACCTGGTGGTGGGGATGGAGGTGGTAGTAGTTGTTTGGGCGGAAATTTCATTGAGATGAAAGAAGTTTTGCCAGTCAGTGTGGGTATGTGTGTGTATGTGTAACAACAACAACACAAACACCGCCACCACTCACAACAACACCGCCAATCCAAACAACACCAGCAAAAACTAAAACATGATTTATTATTCTGTGAAGAAATTAAATATTTTGATCAGAACAATGTGAAATATATGTGTGTGTGTGAGTGTATGCATGTATGTGTGTACTTGTATATCGTAATTTCTATGTCTATATTTATGAGAAAGAAGGATAGAGAATCAACAGATCATGTATATAAATAGCTATTCAGTTTCATATATACACACCCACCCAAAAATTAAAACTTAACCCTATCAATTCTTCTACAAATTGATGAATCCTGTCTTATCTAAGTGACAATCATATTTAAACAATAAAATACAACCCCAAACCTTGAAAATACCTAACCTGTTGCAGTAATTATGTCACATGAAATATCTTTCTTTTAACAGCATACAATTAGCACTGACTGAGACCGAACCAGCCTTAACAAGGCATAAATTCAATCACAGTTTTATCAAACGACAACATTTCCGGATAAAAGGGAAACAACTCCAATAATTTTATTAAAATATTGTAGAGTAATCTCCCTTTGCTAATTGGAATGCTGCATAATCTTATGTAAACACACAAACACTATACACAATAACATATATATATATATGTAGATATACATATAGATATACATACACGTGTATACATACATACATATATAGATATATGTACACATAAGTATATACATACATGACAATATACTATACCCCCACATCAAAACTAAAGCGCAACTATTTCAACGCTGGCAATCTAGCTCAACTTATCAGAGCTACAAGTCAAAATGTCAGAGTAAAAAGAAAAAAAAATTAAGCTTTTTAAACAAACGAGTTTTAGGAAATATATAAAATATAACCGGTGGCAATGTAATCCATCTTAGCAATTAATTATTATTGAAATTATATATTAAAAACAAATAGATATTTAGTGCTCAATGTCTGTTCATGTGAGTGAGAGAGTGTATGTGTGTGTTTTCTTCTTTCATTTTTTCACAAATTATTATCCGATAGAGGGACCAGCTATTCACAAAGACGAATATAGGGTTAGGGCATCAAAAGTAGCTACTAAACTGGTTGCACGCATCGTCAATCAAGTTATATATATGGCTGAGTCATACCCAAAGACTGGTGCAGCAGTATTCTTATAAATTGCGACAAAGGTAGAAAGGGATGCTCTGGAAATGAGCAATTATAGGGGCATCAAACTGATGGATCCGGTTATGAAAGTGACAGAAAGAATACTATTGCAACTAATTAGAGAAAGGGCCAAACTAAATGAGATGCAGTTTGGTTTTATGCCTGGGAAAAGTACAACAGATGCCCTCTTCTTAGTGGTTCTTAGAGAAGAGAGGTTCTTAGAGAAGAATAAGCCACTATACTTAGCTTTTGATGACTTAGAGGAGGTCTTTGATAGTGTACCACGATCTGTCATCTGGTGGTCTCTAAGGAAAATAGGTGTAGAGGAATGGCTTGTGAGGACAGTGCAAGCTAAGTACAGAGGTTCTGTCAGTAAAGTGAGAGAAGTAATGGAGTTTAATGAGGAATTCCAGATACAAGTAGGAGTGCATCAGGGCTCTGTCCTCAGCCCGATCTTGTTCATTATAATTCTCCAAGCCATAACACGAGTTTAAGACTGACTGCCCATGGGAACTTCTCTAGGCTGACGATCTGGTACTTATAGCAGATTCAGTAGAGGAACTAGAGAAGAAATTCTGTCTATGGAAAAATCAGTTGGAATCAAGAGGACTGAGAGTGAACCTAGCTAAGACAAAAGTATTGATAAGTAGAGAAGAGGACAAAACTCTGATTCCATCAGGGAAATGGTCATGTTCAATATGTAGAAAAGGAGTTGGGATAAATTCTATAAAATGTACACAATGCAGATCCTGGGTACACAAGAGATGTAGTGGGATAGCAGGCAAACTAACAAGTAGAGAGAAATACGTATGCAGTAGTTGTACAGAACTTGACAGTAGAAGACGCAGTGATAGACACATTTACCACATGAAGGTGGGTTCTAAAGAAGTGGGTGATAGCTTCCGCTACCTAGGTGATCTGATTAGAATGGGAGGGGTGTTCCGAGACCATAATATCTAGAATAAGGACAGGTCGGAAGAAATTTAGGGAGCTGCTTCCTCTGTTGACAAAGAAGGATTTCTCCCTGCGTACGAAAGGATGGTTATATGATGACTGTGTGAGATGCGCGATGCTGCATGATAGTGAGACTTGGGCAGCAACTGCAGAGGATATGCGATGGCTGGAGAGAAATGAACGACTAGGCATGGAGGACTTCAGGGAGAAACTGTTTAACTGGGATAAGTTGTAGTGTGCAGGAGAGAAGACTATGTTGGTATAGACATGTGATGCGCATGGAGGATGACACCTAGGTAAAGAAGTGCCAAGAAATCCCAGTAGAAGGACAACGCAGTAGAGGAAGACCACGAAAAATACGGGCGGAGCTGGTGTGAGCAGACCTCAAATCTCTAAAGCTCAATGAGGAGATGACGAAGGACCGTGACAAGTGGAGAGATACTGTGCTCAATAGGTTCGTCCCACCCTTGCAAGCAAGGAAAAGCGGACGTAAAGTGATGAAGATAAGACTTGTTGAAATTTAAACATCAACTAGGTAGATATGTATGCATGTGTGTGCAGCTATCCATCTATTTGTGTGTGCTTGTGTTCCTTTTCACTTATGTGTGCATCTGTATATGCTTAGTATTTAGATGCACATCATCTCCAATGTTTCAAATATTTTTTATCATACATCGATTATACTTCGAATTACAAATATAGTCGTCTTCTTTCTATTTCTCTAAAGCAAAGCTTCACAACTAATATGAACGTATAGTCAGGGTCAACCATGTGCAAATGTTTCCTTATTTCTGCATAGAGAGTAATATAGATAAACAAATTATATTATCTTCACCAACAAACGCTATATTGTCTCTCACTTTCAAGGATACGCTTTTGCAATAAAACAACAGGAAATAAAGACAAACTATCTGATTCCCTAATATATAATATTATATTGGTATCTGCTTGGCAGCGAACTCCAACTGCTGGGCGTCGTCTGTTATGCTTCCGATTCATTGCTTTTCACCGGAACAATCCACAACTACTCTTTCTATGTCTTAAAACGTTTGCTGTAACTCCCAATGTTTACTCTCGGGGATGACCTTTCTAGGGATTGCATTCTTCACACTTTTCGCCACATCTTTCCACAGCTTCTTCACATCGGTCACATCTTCAATGTTCAATCTGCACAATTTCCACTTCTTTTCACATCTAGGTCTTTTGTGTACATCCCTATCTATTCTGTGACTCAGTTAGTCTTAGTTTCAAGTTCTTATATTGTAAAATAATCTTTCAACATGGGAGACAATATAGCACTTGTTGCTGAAGATAGACTTTTATCCTCTATATTATTCTCACTCTCCAGCTTCCAGGTAACATATCCATGCATAATATTTGTGTGTGTGTGTCGTAATTTGTCTATATTTGAGAAAAGGATAATGATAAAAAGATATATACAGGGAGGAGGAGAGTGACTTGGTGGTGGAACAATATGGTAGATGAGGCAGTTAAGGTTAAGCGACAGGCATGGAAAGAATGGAAGAACAGGGCACATTACATAGAGACCAGGAGGGAAGCTAGGCGACAAGTATACTTAGCTAGAAGGGAGGTAGAGGATAGGAAATTCAAGCATGTTTTGCAACACGAGGAACAGAAACAGGAGGTGTTCCAGATTACGAGGCAGTGTGTCAGAGAGAATTGTGATGTCATTGGAGAGAAGTGTTTCCAGAATGATAAAGGTGAGCTTGCATTCACAAGTGCCCTATCCATATAGGAGGTAGCAGAGCGGAAGCCAAACAACATAGGCCAGTCTCCCTGACGTCACATATCAGTAAGGTCATGGAGCGAATCGTCAGAAAGAAACTGATCACTTTCCTCGAGGAAAATGACTGCCTGACTAACACACAGCATGGCTTTCACCCAGGAAGAAGCTGCCTTACACAGCTGCTACATCATTAAGACTGGGTACTGAAACAACTGCTTGACAGCTCACATGTGGACATGATATATCTGGACTTTGCGAAGGCCTTTGACAAAGTCGACCACGGAATGATATGTCACAAACTACACGGACTCACCATGACTAGAAAAGTAGGTGAGTGGCTGCACGACTTCTTAAAGGAAAGAAGCCAGACAGTCGCAGCAAACGGGGACCCTCTCAAAGGAATTATCAATAACAAGTGGGGTTCCCCAAGGCACAGTCCTGGGACCACTACTGTTTTTGGTGGCTCTCTCAGACATACCCTCTGTAGTACATACAACAACATCCCTCACTAGCTATGCTGATGACACTAAGGTAGCACAGGCAATCAAAAACCCGGCTGACTCTGCCCTTTTACAACAAGGGCTGTATGCCATATACAAATGGGCAGAAGACAACAACATGCAGTTTAATGCTGGCAAATTCCAAGCGCTACGCAATTCCTGCAAACACAAATACAGTACAACACAGTTACACCGGACCAGGAGGGACCGATATGACCGATATCCCTGGGTAAAAATCGATATGAGACTTGGGTATAGACATGAGCGATGATGCATCTTTTTCCTCTCACATCATGAAAGTGGCGACAATGTGCAGACGACTCGCTGGCTGGATCTTGAAGACTTTCCGGACAAGAGACCGAGACACCATGTTGACACTATGGAGGACATTTGTCCTAAGCCGCCTGGACTATTGCTCCCAGTTGTGGTCACCCCATAGTGTCAAACTAACCACGGAGCTTGAGGCAATCCAGCGAAGCTACACCAAGAAGATTGTGACTATGAAGGAGATAAGCTACTGGGCGAGGCTAAAAGAACTGAACCTCTACTCCTTGGAATGAAGACGGGAGAGATACGCAGTGATCTACATGTGGAAAATCCTGGAGGGACTAGCACCAAACTTTGGCATTGGCAGCTGGACCAACTGCCGAACAGGACGTCATTGTGTGGTGCCAAAGATCCCGTCTTCCATATCTAGAATAAGGAGCAGATATTGCAAAAGTCTGGGGTTCAAGGACCCTCAACTCTTCAACAAGCTGCCAAGGGATCTGAGAGATCTGCATGGTGTGGATGTCTTCAAGAAACATGTCGACACCTTGCTATACAAGATCCTAGATGAGCCCACAGCAAGGCACGAGGGAAACCTAAGGGCAGCAGCAATGAACTCCCTGTTGCACCAGTGGTCAACCAATACAGGCTGGAGATTAAATGTGTAGCAACAAGGGCGGTGCCCCAGCATAGCCTCAGCCGGATGGCTGGAACAGGTAAAAAGAGTATATATATACATATTTATATACATATATATATATATATATATATATATATATATATATATACAAAGTGTTAAAACGATCAAATTTTAGTTTAGAACATTTATTTGCTGACAATTGTTTCTTCCAGAAACATGTTACTAAAATCCTATCATTCAGAACATTTAAGATACATAATTGTTATTAGTGTCAAAGGCATCATGTGGAGAATCAGGAGTTAAAAAGATGTTCTGCTTGAAAGAACACAATTACAGGCAGCACTGGTTGGAAGTGTAATAGGTATAAGTAAAAAGCACAAGCAAAAAAATCACAGGCATAAAAGTTATAAGCAATGTTTCAACATTCCTTATGCTCCGATGATTCCAGACTTCCCTCTGGAAGAAACAATTGTCAGCAAATAAATGTTCTAAAGTAAAATTTGATCATTTTAACACTTTGTATCTCGGTTCTGTAAAACACTTGAAAACTTGCATTGAGCCTTTTGTCATACCGGTAACCTTCCAGATCATTATATGGAAGGTCATCTTCAGGGCTAAGAGAAAGAAAATACAGCGATCTGAAGAAAGTGAAGAAGTTTGGCATGCCCGTCTAGCTGCTAACAGAGCCCAAACAGCTTTACCAAGAGCACACAGTTTGGATGAAAGGGAACAAAGGACTACTGCTACTCGAGAACAACAAATTAAGGAACAACAGCAAATCAGACGAAATGCTAATCAAGCACATCGTTTTACTGCCTGAGCAGGAGAACAAGCCACAAGTAGAATAAACTGGCTGATGGGGGCTTTTTCTGATGGGGTTATGTTAGCCATCCGAAACAAAGAGGAGCCCTTGCATTCTCGTCCATGAGGTGAATTTGTCTTTATGTATGTGTACGTATGTGTGTGTATGTATGTATATGCATATATGTGTATGTATGTATGTATATGCATGTATGTATATGCATGTATGTATATGCATGTATGTGTATGTATGTATGTATGTGTATGTATGTATGTATATGTATATATGTATGTGTATATATGTGTATATGTATATGTATGTATGTATATATGTGTGTATGTATGTATGTGTGTATGTATGTATGTGTGTATGTATGTATATGTGTGTATGTATGTATATGTGTGTATGTATGTATATATATATGTGTGTATGTATGTATATATATATGTGTGTGTATGTAAATATGTATGTGTGTATGTATATATGTATGTGTGTGTATATATGTATGTGTATATATATATGTATGTGTATATATATATGTATGTGTATATATATATGTATGTGTATATATATATGTATGTGTATATATGTATGTATGTGTATATATGTATGTATGTGTATATATGTATGTGTATATATGTATGTATGTGTATATATGTATGTATGTGTATATATGTGTGTGTGTGTATGTATGTGTGTGTGTATGTATGTATGTATATGTATGTATGTATATGTATATATACTTGTGTATATGCTTATGTATGCGTATGTATGTATATGTATATATATATGTATGTATATGTGTATGTATATGTGTATGTATGTATGTATGTGTGTGTATGTATGTATGTATGTGTATGTATATGTATATGGAGGCACATGGCTTAGTGGTTAGAGCATTGGCCTGGCAATCGAAAGATTGTGAGTTCAATTCTCAGACCGGGTGATGTGTTGTTTCCTTGAGCAAAACACTTTATTTCACATTGCTCCAGTTTACTCAGCTGTAGAAATGAGATGATAGGGACTAGGGTCCATATCATTCCACTGCAAAGTGGTCGTAGAGGTGCCACGGCAAAAAAGCACCCAGCACTCACTGTAAATGAGGTTGGTGTTAGGAAGGGCATCCAGCTGTAGAAATCAAGCCAGAATCAGTTCCCGTCCCACCCTTGCAAGCAGGGAAAAAGCGGACTTAAAACGAAATGATGATGATGATGATGATGATGATGATGTATGTATGTATGTGTATATGTATGTATGTATGTATATGTATGTATGTGTATGAGATGCAGCTTGGTTTTGTGCCGCTGAAAAGTGCAACAGATGCCCTCTTCTTAGTGAGACAACTACAAAAGAGGTTCTTAGAGAAAAATAAGCCACTATACTTAGCTTTGGACATAGAGAAGGCTTTTGATAGCGAACTCTTATAAATGACAACATATATATACGTGTGTGTATATATATGTTTTTTTTAAAACTATATATTTATTACTCCCTTAAGCAGAAGAAATATATTCCCAGATATCGAAGATTACCACAATAACTAGGGAGCGGAAGTCAATAGATGCTGGACATTGCTGCTGAGGGTAGGATGACCTGATGAGCTGGCTCCTGTGGTGGATACCTAAACATAGTAAGACCCAAGTGGGATGACTGAGGTTCACCTACATACATCAGATGTCTCTGGATCTCCAGCTAGAGATTAATGATCTCAGGAATGCCATGAAAAATCGTGACATCTAAAAAAGAAGAGTAGAATTGTTCTGGCCAATCCACCTGACCTAATAAACAATAATAATATTAATATATATTGATGAAAATTAATTATGGTGAAATATCTTAGAAATCATTCTCAGAGGTTTTGTATTGTAATCCACACTTGCTCCTTGTGGCTTCTGATGCAGACATCATGTCCGCCATCAGGTCCTTCCCAGCTAGCAGCTGCGGAGATGTTGATGGTCTCTGACCAGGCCTCCTCAAGGAGTTCATATCTCCCCTCTCCGCTGAGGCCGGGCGCCGCCTTCTGAGTGCAATTGTGGCGCTCACCAATAGGCTCATCCATGGCGCCCTGGACTCTTATGCTCGAGGCCTCTTTTTTTCGGCCAGCCTCACCGCTCTCAGGAAGAAAGAGGGTGGCATACGCCCCATTGCTGTGGGCAATGTCTTCCGGAGGCTGGCTGCCAAGGTGATCTGCAAGTCCGTAACACTCGGAACCGGCATCCAGGGACTCCAGCCACCTCATTGTCAAGTTTGACATGAGGAATGCCTTCAACTCTTTACGCTGGGATCATCTGCTCGAGGCCTGCCTCAGCCGAGCCCCCTCTACCTAGCTGTCATATGGAGCCCCAAGCATGCGCCTTGCTGCTGATACGGTCATACCCTCGGCTACTGGGATCCAACAGGGCAACCCTTTGGGACCCCTCCTGTTCACCCTTGGTATTGACCACATCGCCCGGAGTATAACGGCCCCTCTCAACGTTTGGTATCTGGATGATGCTACTTTGGGTGGGCCCGTACAGACGGTCTGCCACGACCTTCAATCGGTGGTTCCTGCCCTGGCGGGAATCGACCTCCAGGTCAACTCAGCCAAGTCGGAGGTGGTGAATGTCAGCCTCGATGCTGCAAGCTTTGCAGTCTCCGTCTTGGACGTGCGGTCCATTCTCCGCCAGGTTCAGGTGACCCCCAAAGAGGATGCCCTCACCGATCCACCCGCCGGCCATCCGCTCCTCCATCAAGTCCAGACTCTCACGAGCCGACTGGGCTTGATTGATGGCCACCCAGTTCTCTTTCTGCTGAGGAACTGCTACGCCATGCCGAAGCTCCTCTATACACTCTGTGCTACACCTAAACTTGTATCCGAGCAGCAGCCGATGAGATATGCAACTTTACCTGTCAGGTATGGCGGCCTTCGCCTCCAGTCCCCGATCTCACTAGCTTTGCCGGCATATCTTTCGTCGGTAACCTCGTACCACGTCCTCCTCAGCAGGGTTCTTCAAAACACAACAGAACCCTCTGTGTTCAGAGAACGCGTGGCCGCCTGTGAGACGTGGGACCGGCTGGGACTTAGCCCAGTAGACGTTCCTCCTCCTTCTCCCCCTGTTGACGTCAAGTCCCCCCCAACACACTTGGGATGCCATCCAGTGCAGCCTGGCCTCAGACAGGCTCACGCGCCAGCTCGACCAGCACCGCCTTGTTTGTTTTCGTGCAGCCTCCAAACCCCACAGTGGGGCCTGGCTCCATGCCCTGCCCTCCTTCTCCACTCGCACGCAGCTAGACAACAATAGCTTGCGCATCGACGTTTCCCTGAGGCTCGGCCTCACACCAATGTCGCTGCCGTTCCACCATGGACTCTTTCGGCCTCCACCCGCTTTCCTGTCGCCACAGTGCCAGCCGCAATCCACGCCATGCTGCCCTCAACGAAGTCATTAAGCATGGCTTGGACGCTGCAGGCTTCCCTTCCCAGCTCGAGGGGACGGCAAAAGGCTAGATGGCATGACCATCTTCCCGTTCCGCGGTGGCAAACCCCTCGTCTGGGATGCCACTTGCACCGACACTTTCTGCAGCCGCAACCTGATGCAGTCTGCGACTGGCCCAGGTTCTGCTGCACGTCAGGCTGAGGGGGCCAAACTCCTCACATATCGTTCACTCTCCGACAGGTTTGCGGTCGTACCCCTGGAAGTGGAGACTTCTGGTGTCCTCGGCCCCAGGGTTACCTCCTTACTCACCACCATAGGTGCTGAGCTGGCCAGCCGCAGGTGTGAGCGGCTTTTCCAGCGCGTCTCCCTTGCCGTGCTCCGGGGAAACGCCTTCTCCATTCTGTCCGCCGGGGCTGTGGGTGGGTCCCATCGCGTACCGTTATGAATGTATACAAAACAACTAAATCTCTTAAATAACTTCACTTATATCCAAAACATGATTTGTATATACATCAACAGTGACTCATTATTATACGCCAGTCACGACCCCACTGCAAAAACGATATCTATATAACAACCCCACCGTAAAACTACTCTTCCCCACTTTACAAACACTTTATATTATTTGTCATTAAGGTTTCTTAAAATAAATATATATACGTATGTGTAGTAATTAGTACGGGGGCTCAGAGAAGGGACTAGAGTGCCTTTATGGAGGGCACATGGGACCAGCAAAGTCCTAAAAGTAGAGACCAGTAAATGAGATAAGGTCCTAGCTATGTTAAGAATATAAATAAGAAACATGTTCTATACATTTAAGAAGACAAGAGAAACATGTTCTAAACATTTAAGAAATAATTATTTACCTCTTTCATGTCGGTAATATAGCGGTGTTATAAAACTAATTATAACGACCGGTGTTAAAATAGAGAGAGATAGACAGATAAATGTGTGTCACACTCTCACCCTCTCTTTAAATCTTTTACACTATCTAACTCGTACTTCTCACACTCTCTTTAAATCTTTTACTCTATCTACCTCTCATTTCTATCTGTGTATGTATGTATGTATCTGTCTATGTGTAACTCGGTGTACTGGAGCAATATGAAGTGAAGTGTCTTGCTCAAGAAGACATTTTGTGGAGTTATATCATCGTTTCTTGTTATAAAGCTACTGATACTACCGGTGTAACAGTGGCTATAGGTGATAGATGTAGAAATAAAAGGCTGTAACAGCGATATAAATATAGATGAAATAGTTTACCACGAGACTAAGAATGAATGTTTAATGGAATTAAGTGTAATCTAATAGGAAATAAGAGGCTAGAGCAGCGAAATGTTTACATAAAATAAAAGAACAACAAACAAGAGTGCAACATTGAAATTTTTTTTTTTTTTGTCGATATAAGCGTTATTTTATGCGCGATTTGCCTTGCTGCCGGCGCTGCTCAGTCAGTAGCAGCCCCGCTTACGAACTTCAGGAGCCAACGACTTTACATGGTTCGAATCTCACCCTCTCCGCTCTTGTCGAGTTATCTCCTACTCTTTTTACTTAGTTCCAGGTCATTAAAATAGAGCAAAGAGGGCGCGGCGATCGGCATATGCACTGGCTACAATGTTGAACTTTGGTACTGACTGCGTAGTTGAACGTTCCACATACCAACCGCCCAACTGGCCAGTCAACCGCATATGCGGCTGGCTGGCCGGTTGGGTAGTTGGCATATGTACTGGCTACCATGCTGAACATTGTACTGACTGTCAAGTTGAACGTTCTAACCCTCTCTTTACATCTATTACTCTATCTACCGCTTATTTCTCCCCCTCTCTTTACTTCTATAACTCTATCTCCCACTCTCTTTACATCTATTACAGTGTCTCCCTGTATATATACACGTATATATGCACTAGATTTTATAAGAAATCTACGTAATAATATAATTAACAATAGTTGATGAATTAGACCAGAGTTAATTAAACAATAAATATGAATGAAATAGCAGTAGATGGCGAAACTTGAGTGTTGTGTGTGCATACATATATACGAGGTAAACTGGTTCAAATACTGTCAGGATTATATTGGATCAAAGACTGTATTAAATAGAAAGTAAAAAATGAAGTGAAAATATAAAAACAAACTGAAAATTTCCCCATCCCTAGAAAAATTCATATCTTGTTATATATAGATAATTGGCGCTTTAAATTGAATAAATATTCATTTATATATATATATATATGTATATATATATGTACACTGATATATATGTGTGTATATATATATGTGTATATATATACTAATATATATATATATATATATATATATATATCAACTTCATCATACGTCCGCTTTTCCATGCTTGCAAGGGTGGGGTGGGAGCTGATTCTGGATTGGTTTCTACAGCTGGGTGCCCTTCCTGACGCCAACCCCGTTTGCAGTGAGCGCTGGGTGCTTTTTTTTTTTTCGTGGCACCTCCACGTCAGCTTTACAGTGTGAGCTGGGTGCTTTTTTTGCCGTGGCGCCTCCACGACGACTTTGCGGTGGGGTGGTGGGGTGGTATGTGTATACCCAGCCCATTGTCATTTCCCACACAGAAAAGCTTATAGCATCGTTCTTTACCCACGATGAATCTAGCAGACCCACCCCTCCATCTGGTCTCTTGAATACAACAAACATTGACCTCCTTACGTTCAAGCATTTCTACAACCTCGTTAGAGCCACCCTTCAAGGTGCCTACATTCATGGTACCAACTCTGAAGTTTGGGATTGCATTTGAAGGGTGGGAGCGGGGGGGGTGGGGATGTGGTTATGTTAGCCATCCACGGCCGAAACAAAGAGGAGGAGCCCTTGCATTCTCGTCCATGAGGTGGATTTGTCTTTATGTATGTATATATATATATATGTATGTATGTGTGTGTATATGTATATATGAGTGTATATGTGTATATATGTGTATATGTATGTATATATGTGTGTGTATGTATATATATATCATACACCCACGGTAGTAGGTGTATAATATTCTTAAGGTCCCATTTCGGTCACTCGCGACACCTTCAAAGCTTTGTCAATAATTCAATTTTTGATAGAATTGGATGCGGTTTTTTGCACTTTATAGGACCACAGATAAGCTACTTTTTGACATAAAAATATTGAAATTTGGTTCAGTAGAAAAAAAGTTACATAAAAATGAGGACCAAAAGAGTGTAAGGAACTACATACATAAGTAACGCTTAGTTTGTTTCTAATTTCTAATACATTAAAATAGTGATAGATTGTGCAATAGTGAATTGTGGTCAGGTAGCTCAGTCGGTAGAGCAGCGGACCGGCAATCCGAAGGTCGTGGGTTCGATTCCCACCCTGATTACTTTTCCTATCTGCACTTCTTCCTATTCATTATTATTTATTTAACTTATTTGTTGATAAATATTTTTAATATTAATATAATATCCTTGCATTGCCTGGAAAAAAAGTGGTTTACAGGGAAAAATGCGGGCACATGTAAAGAAATATTCTTAAATTAATAAACCTAGAAAAGTAAAGGACAAGTTATTACACCTGGAAAAGTAAAGGACAAGAAAACTTCTTCTTAAAACTTCTTAAAATATTTAGATTATAAAACTAAAAATAAATAATTATAAGTTAATTGTTAAAAAAATATCACTTTAAAGGACTGGAAAAATGACTGTCTTATAGGGAGAGTTGACTACTGTATACTTAATTTTTTTCTTGGTGTATACAAATTAATCTTTTTAAAATAAAATTTGTACAATAATTTGTACAATAATTAATTAATAATAATAATAATAATTAATATGTACAATTTATTAATTTATGTTATAAGATATTTAAAAATGTTCACTCTTAATCAAATTATATTTTTAAAAATTTAGTTATAAAATAATGCAGTAAAATAAATCAAAAACAGTGCATCATATAATTGCACTTTTTATGAGTATTACAGATTTTTTTTATAATATAGTAAAATTCAACATCTCAAGGGGCAAAATTAGGTAAAAGTCAATTCATCAATTATTCATTTATAGTGAATCAATCAATTATAGTGAATTCATCAATTCATTAGATGAACTGTTGAATTAGACAATGTTTAATTTTTAATAGTAGTCTAATTTTACTCTACCTAAAAATGTAGATTGGTTATTTTGATCTCTGACAGGTCTTAAATTTCATTATTAAACAATTATAATTTGTTATTATTTATCATTACAGTTGGCTCCCTAATTAATTATTAATTAATTGTTAGTGTCATTTACACCCCAAAATTTTGTTTTATTTGATGTTTATAATTGTCACTCATTTTTTCAGTCCCATTTAGTAAAGTAAAATAAAGTATATTTATTTAATGACCCAACCACTATGGTGTAAATTAGGATCACAAAATTAAATAAATGATCATAAATTAGTATTATTATCAATTAGAGAGTCAACTGTATTATTAGAATTTATCACTTTCTATGTGTATTTAAATCAAATATTTTTTATTATTCAAATTTATACTATAGCTGCAATATTTTAAGAAGTTTTAAGAAGTTTTAAGAAGTTTTCTTGTCCTTTACTTTTCCAGGTGTAATAACTTGTCCTTTACTTTTCTAGGTTTATTAATTTAAGAATATTTCTTTACATGCGCCCGCATTTTCCCCTGTAATATATGTATGTGTATGTATATATACATATGTGTGTATATGTATATATACTTATGTATATGTGTATATGATTATGTATGTATATGTATATTATGTATATATATATATACGTATATGTGTATGTATGTATGTATATGTGTATGTATATGTGTATGTATGTATGTGTATATATATATGTATGTGTATATATATATATATATGTATGTATGTATATGTATATGGAGGCCTTACTTATTATACTACCTTCAACTTGCACTGCTGGTCCCTCTATTGGGTCGATGTGGGGGAGACTGTCTTTCTCCCAATTATTCTCCTCATTTAGTAGCCTTTCGTAGTGACACTTCCAAGCTACCTTCTTATCAGCGTCAGTGATGGCAAGTACACCATCATTTAGGACACACTTCTCCCCGACAATATCACTGTTTTCCTTGACACATTGCCTAGCAATCCTGAACACCTCACGTTTTTGGTCCTTGCGTTGTAGAACATGCTTGAACTTTCTTTCCTCTGCTTCCCTTCTTGCAAAGTACACTTGTCTCCTAGCTTCCCTCCTGGCCACTTGATAGTCTTCTCTACTTCCCCCATCCCGCCATGCTTTCCAAGCCTGCTTTTTGGCCTTGATTGACCTCTCCACCTTACTGTTCCACCACCAAGTTACTCTCCTCCTGCCTATAGGCCTGCTCCAGCCACAGGTTTCATCTGTCGCCTTCAGCAGGTTAGCTTTCAGGAATTCCCACTGTTCCTCTATATTGTACGACTCTAATTGCTCTTCCTTACTATCAAAAGCATCAAGTAATATGCTTTTAAATTTATGACTGGCTGTGGGGTCCTTTAATTTCCATATTTTTCTCCTGAGGATAGTCCTCTTCTGTTGTCGAATACGTCTCGTCCTGACTATGAGGTCGCTAATTATGAGTCTGTTGAGACATGCATTCTTCATGGGGGAGGGATTTAGTGTTTACAACAGACACTCTGTCACGTCTCCTGGTAAGGATATAATCTACCTGGCTTGTGTGTTCCCCCAATCTATAGGTGATCAAGTGATTGTCTCGTTTTTTGAAGTTAGTGTTACAGATAGCTAGGTTATTTGCGTCACAGAATTCCAGGATTCTGGAGCCTTCCTCATTTCTAGTACCAAACCCATAGCTTCCATGGATTCCGTCATAGCCGTCACAATGTTGTCCAACGTGACCATTTAGGTCGCCAGCAATAATTATATAATCACTGTCGGTTATTTGGGAGGTAGTGAGCATCAGTGTCTCATAGAATCTGTCTTTTATAGTGCCGGGCAGTCCGGATTGGGGTGCGTACGCAGATATTACTGTCACCGTAGTTCTATTGAGGACAAGTCTTATTTTAATTATTCTGTCATTCACTCTATTTACGTCTATAATCTTATCTGCTACCATGATCCTACTCCACCCAGCCCATTGTCATTTCCCACCCAGAAAAGCTTATAGCATCGTTCTTTACCCACGATGAATCTAGCAGACCCACCCCTCCACCTGGTCTCTTGAATACAACAAACATTGACCTCCTTACATTCAAGCATTTCTACAACCTCGTTAGAGCCACCCTTTAAGGTGCCTACATTCATGGTACCAACTCTGAAGTTTTGGATTGTGTTTGGAGGGTGGGAGCGGTGGGGCGCGCGGGGGGGGGGGGGGGGGGGGTTATGTTAGCCATCCGCGGCCGAAACAAAGAGGAGGAGCCCTTGCATTCTCATCCATGAGGTGGATTTGTCTTTATGTATGTATATATATATATGTATGTATGTGTGTGTATATGTATATATGAGTGTATATGTGTATATGTATGTGTATGTATGTGTATATATGTGTATATGTATGTGTGTGTATGTATATGTGTGTATGTATGTATATATATATATGTATGTGTATGTATATGTATGTGTATATGTATGTATGTGTATATGTATATATGTGTGTATATGTATGTATGTGTGTATGTATGTATATATGTATGTATATATGTATGTATGTGTATATGTATGTGTATATATGTATGTATGTGTATATATGTATGTATGTGTATATATGTATGTATGTGTATATGTCTGTATGTATATGTATATATACGTATGTATATGTATATATGCTTATGTAAGTGTATGTATGTATATGTATATTATGTATATATATATGTATGTATGTGTATATATATATATGTATGTATATGTGTATGTATGTATGTGTATGTATGTGTATGTATGTATGTGTATGTATGTATGTGTATGTATGTATGTGTATGTATATATGTGTATGTATATATGTGTATGTATGTATGTGTATGTATGTATGTGTGTATATATATATGTATGTATGTATGTGTGTATATATATATGTATGTATGTATGTGTGTATATATATATATATATGTATGTATATGTATGTGTATGTATATGTATATGGAGGCACATGGCTTAGTGGTTAGAGCATTGGCCTGGCAATCGAAAGGTTGTGAGTTCAATTCTCAGACCGGGTGATGTGTTGTTTCCTTGAGCAAGACACTTTATTTCACATTGCTCCAGTTTACTCAGCTGTAGAAATGAGATGATAGGACAGGGGTCACTATCATTCCACTGCAAAGTGGTCGTGGAGGTGGCATGGCAAAAAAGCACCCAGCCGACAGTGTAAAGTGGACGTGTAGGCGCCACGGAAAAAAAGCACCTAGCACTCACTGTAAATGAGGCTGGTGTTAGGAAGGGCATCCAGCTGTAGAAATCAAGCCAGAATAAGTTCCCGTCCCACCCTTGCAAACTGGGAAAAGCGGACGTAAAATGATGATGATTCGTTATTAATTCTAACCTTGTTGACTGTTTCTTTATACATGGTTTGTATAGCTCTGACAAGCAATTCATCAACACCTAGTTTTCTAAGAGTCCACCAGATAATGGAGTGGGGGACTCTGTCAAAGGCTTTCTCCAAGTCAACAAAAGCTAAGTATAGGGGTTTACTTTTAGCTAGGTATTTCTCCTGTAGTTGTCGTACAAGGAAAAGAGCGTCTGTGGTACTTTTACCTGACACAAACCCGAACTGCATTTCGTCTAGATCAATTCGCTCTCTTATTAGTTGCGCTATAACTCTTTCCGTGACCTTCGTAACCGGGTCAATTAATTTAATGCTTCTATAGTTTCCCCTATATAGGGCATCTCATTTACCCTTGTAGCAGTTAATGATGATGCTGCTATTATGCCAGTCATTTGGTATAACCCCATTCTGTATAACATGGTTTACTATCCGGGTGACCATAGTGTGCGTCGTCGATCCAGATGCTTTCAACATTTCAGCAACCACCTCCTAAGGCCCAGCTGCTTTGCCTGTCTCCATATCTTTGATTGCCTTACTTATTATACAACCTTCAACTTGCACTGCTGGTTACTCTATTGGATCAATTTGGGGCAGACTATCTTTTTCCCACTTATTCTTCTCATTTAGTAGCCTCTCGTAGTGACACTTCCAAGCTACCTTCTTATCTGTATCAGTGATGACAAGTATACCATCATCATTACGGGCACACTTCTCCCTAACAATACACGGTTTTCCTTGACACATTGCCTAGCAATCCTGAACACTTCACGTTTTTGGTCCTCGCGTTGTAGAACATGCTTGAACTTTATTTCCTCTGCTTCCCTTCTTGCAAAGTACACTTGTCTCCTAGCTTCCCTCCTGGCTACTTGATAGTCTTCTCTACTTCCCCCACCCCGCCTTACTTTCCAAGCTCTCTTTTTGGCCTTGATTGATCCTCCACCTTACAGTTCCACCACCATGTTACTCTCCTCCTGCCTATAGGTCTGCTCCAGCCACAGATTTCATCTGTCACCTTCAGCAGGTTAACTTTCAGGAATTCCCACTGTTCCTCTATACTTTACATCTCTAATTGCTCTTCTTTACTGTCAAAAGCATCAAGTAATATGCTTTTAAATTTATTACTGGCTGTGGGGTCCTTTAACTTTCATATTCTTCTTCTCAGGGTAGTCCTCCTCTGTTGTCGAATACATCTCGTCCTGACTATGAGGTCACTAACTATGAGCTATGTTGGGAGGTGCATTCTTCACGGGGCAGGGAAATAATGTTTACAACAGACACTTTGTCACATCTTCTGGTAAGGATATAATCTATCTGACTGGCGTGTTCCCCTGATCTATAGGTGATCAAGTGATTGTCTGGTTTTTTAAAGTTTGTGTTACAGATAGTTAGGTTATTAGAGTTACAGAATTCCAGGATTCTAAAGCCTTCCTCATTTCTGGTACCAAACCTGTAGCCACCATGGATTCCATCATAGCCATCACAATGTTGTCCAACATGACCATTTAGGTCGCCAGCAATTATGTTGTCACTGTCGGTTAGTTGGGAGGTAGTGAGCATTAGCGACTCATAGAATCTGTCTTTAATAACGCCAGGCAGTCCACATTGGGGTGCGTAAGCGGATATTATTGTCCCCCTTTGCCCACCCGTCTCTTAAAGTAGCAGTAAAACATTCAACAATACTGAGTCAGCTTTTATAAAGTCGTTTGTCAAACGAGAGAACAGAGAGATAATACCAGTAACCACGAGAGAGACAACCAACCAACCACAATTATATAATAAATCAAAGTGAAAACAAAACAATATAATTCAACAGATTTTTCCAGATAAATCTTGCAAAACAATTTTTACCACCACCAACATAATTTCATCAACACACATATTATACATATATATCTTTCATTTTCTCCCTTAATCCCTAGCAAATCCCACCCCCTCCAGTTCTAAAAATAGCAAATTCTTCCAGAAAGATAGACAGGGAAAAAGCAGCAAAACAACAGAGAAGAGAGGAACCCAGTATTTGACTGGTACTTTTATTCATAAAAAGATAAAGTGAGAAAAATAAAGAGAGGAAGAATTCACATCAGTATTTCACTGGAACTTTTTTTTATCAACCGCCAAGGGATGAAAGGCAAAGTTGACCTCGGCAGGATTTCAACTCAGAGAGCATAGAACAAAAACGAATACTGCAAGGTATTCTAATAACTCCCACTTTATATGACATTTTATATATATATATATATAACAATTGTATATATGTATGTGTATATACAACAAAATGATGAAATTAATTAAATGGAAAATTTTTCCCCAATACAAAACGTAAAAATAAATTTAACAAAGCTTTTTTTTCGAAGAAATTAATTATATTTAATTGTTTTTTTAAGAAATAAATGAAATTAAACTTTTTATTTTTTAAGAAAAAAATTAAATATAAATCTGACTGACCTGCAGCCATTTGACTTCCCGTGAGGGATTATGAAGATCTAACTGATATGCAGGTGACAGAGACATCTTTCCATCAGGAGCCTGGAATATGGAAAGTATAAAACGCACACTGGTATTTATAAGGATCTCAATAAGGAATGTCACATGACAATGAAAGACATAGGCGTTAACTAATTATGTAGGCGTTATCTAATTTGCAGTCAACATACACACACACACCCACTAATATTATCATCATCTCTCCACTTGTCACGGTCCTTCGTCATCTCCTCGGTGAGATTTGAGGTCTGTTCTCACCCCCTCCGCCCATGTTTTTTGTGGTCTACTTCTACTGCGTCTTCCTTCTACTGGGATTTCTTGGCACTTCTTTACCCAGCGGTCATCCTACATTCGCATCACATGTCCATACCATCTCAGCCTTCTCTCCTGCACACTCAACTTATCCCTCTTATACCCAGTTTCTTTCTCAACTCGTCTATGCTTGGTCGTTCACGCACTTTGGCATTGCTCATCCAATGGAACATGCTTGCTTCATTTCTCTCTAGCCTTCGCATATCTTCTGCAGTTGCTGCCCATGTCTCACTACCATGCAGCATCATGCATCTCACACATATGTGTATATGTATGTATGTATCTGTGTGTGTATAATTGTGAACCTGGTGGTGGTGATGGAGGTGGTAGTAGGGGTTTTGGCGGAAATTTCATTGAGATGAAAGAATAGTTTTGCCAGTCAGTGTGTGTATGTGTAACAACAACAACAACACAAACACCGCCACCACTCCCAACAACACCGCCAATCCAAACAACACCACCACCACCACCACAACGAACAACAATACCAGCAAAAACTAAAACATGATTTATTATTCTGTGAAGAAATTAAATATTTTGATCAGAACAATGTGAAATATATGTGTGTGTGTGAGTGTATGCATGTATGTGTGTGCTTGTATATCGTAATTTCTATGTCTATATTTATGAGAAAGCAGGATAGAGAATCAACAGATCATGTATATAAATAGCTATTCAGTTTCATATATACACACCCACCCCAAAACTAAAACTTAACCTATCTATGAAAAACCTAAGCTATCTCACTTACCGTTTTTCATAGGCGCCGCTAAATCCCACTGCTGGTTTCTCCTCTTCCACGTGCGTCCAACTCCTTAACACCGGGAGCTGCCAAAATTCGCGTCCACACTGTTGCTGGTCACCACTAGAAAGAGACCCATCTGCTCGCCCTTCCGGTCGAGCATCCTTCCGGCCAAGCACCCTTCCGGTCGAGCACTCCCCCGCACGCCACACCATACCGACATGCCCCCCTGATCTCAAGGATCAATTTCCCCCTCGTCCTTCTGCATATGAAAGTCTGCTGTCCAGGTTGGTGGTTTATGACTTCTTTGCGATCTCCGCAGTGTTGGGGCAGCACTTTGGGTTTCCTCTTCCTCGGAGTCTGTTGACACAGTGATTCTACGGACATCCAGGACATGACGTGGTACTCCGTCCACGGACACATTGTTCTGGAAATTTACGGCCATCACCGTTCCCCTTCCCCATTGAGATGTGCAACGTGCATCTGGGGGCTTAACCCAGACTTCTTCGCACGAATGCACTCTCTCTTCCCACTGGCCATTGTGGTGTCGTACACGGGTGCCGCCACTCATATCTGAATACTGCTCTGTGTGGCACCGATTCCTCGACCTGTCCCACCCGAGGGGACATGTTGTACCAGAACACTGCCTCCATTGGTGAGATATGGCCTCGCTCCGCCATTGCCTTGATCGTCCGGTGGTGTCGCTCCACAATTCCATTCCCGCTCGGCCTGTGCGCTGCTCTGAAGAAACGGTCCACCTTCCATCCATCGAGCATCTCCCTCAGCACCTCCGAGCGGAACGCTGCGCTGTTGTCCATCAACAGTTCGTCCACAGGCCCCCGCTCCAAGAACACCTCTCTCAACGTCCGCATGATTTCCTCGGCCGTTCCAGTCTTCATCTCCCTCCATATCGCCATCCATCCTGGTCCACAGTCGACCATCGAGAGGTACGTTCCCTGTCGGTAGTGTATTACATCCACCGCCAATCGCTTCCAGTCGCGATCCAGCGGGAGGCTTCCCGTTTCGTGCACACCTGGGGCGGGATCAATGGACTGACATCGGACGCAGCCTCTAACCACCCTTTGAACACTGTGTCTGTTAACGTCCGAGTCGATTCTCCTGGCTTGGAACAGGCTCCTATCCACTCCCATGTGGTGCATGTCATGCAACCCTTTCAGATCTGACTCGGTCAGCCGACACACGGCAGCTATCTCATCTTCTACTCCTCCGGCACTTCCATCCAGGCTTTCTTCACCCTAGTTAAGACGTCTGCCCTATTTTTCTCTGAGGGCACGAAAACTACGCTCAGCCTCAGGTCGAACTCGCAATCGGGTAGTGACCCACCAACTTTCCACACACCGAGAAAAGCTCCCGCCTACTCATACTTAGGCCCAGTTCTGGAACTTCATTTCCCCTCTGCAATACTAAGACGCCCGTCCTGTCTCGCCGTAGCCTAAGTCCCAGCGCGACTCCTCCCTCCAACGCTTCTGACGGCTTTGCAGCCAGTCACGCACTCACGTGACTCCTGTCACGCACACCGATGCAGCGGCGCCAAACAACACACCAACGTTGTTCACTGTGACGCCTCCTAGACGGACAATTGCGTCCATGCCCATAACCATGCCGATCCCACCCACCACACTGTCTACTACGATGGCAGAAAGTCTTATTTTCCTTCCCCGTACCGCTGTTTCCATCTTGCTGCGACCTCGGCATTCAATTTTCCTGCCGTCGACTGCCCTTACGCTGTTCTTCCCTCTCCACCTCTGTGCCACCCCGCGGTCACCAGTGTTGTCATACATCACGTGTCGACGAGGGCTCGCTGTGGCTTTCCCCTCACGAAGACTTCCACCACGGGCAGTGCCTCTACTCGTAAGGGGCAACTACCGGCGCAGTAGTTCTCCTTGGATCGTTTCCCTGGTCGCAGTTAATAGCGATGTGGCCTGGTAGCTTACACCGGTAGCATATTATTTCCGGCCTTGACTCTCTGCAGTCTCTAGCCATGTGCGGGCCCTGGCACCGAAAACAGCTACCTCTGAACGTTCGTGGGCGACTGCGTGCCGTGGTTGCCTCCCTTTCACCATTTCGCTGCCAGCTGTCTTGAGCCTCTGTAGTTGCTATCGCTGCAACACTTTTCTTGGCATCTTCTGCTATGATCCGGGCTTGTTCCACCAGTAAACGCATTTCCATTTCTTTGTAACCCGGGACTTGCTGCAGTTTCACCGCTATGTCGTCTGGAAATCCATTTATGAACGCCAACCGCACCGTGCGTTCGCATTCCACCTGATATCCAGTCAACATGGCCAATCGCCGTATTTCCGCTGCGAAAATGTCAACGCGTTCACCGTTCCATCTAATTCTTGCCAGCTTAGCGAAAGCGGCTAACGGTCCCTCTGCGAACGCTTCCATCATGCGCCTCTCAATCTTTTACGCATCTCTTTGGCTGTGTTCGTCCAACTCAAGGAAGAGTACCAACGCGCCCCCCTCGAGGTACAGTGCCATGAGGCCAGCCACATCTTCTATCTTCTGCAAGCTTGCAACCAGCCGGACTTTTCGTAGCCAAGCGACATCATCACCTTCCCCGGTAAATGCCCTGATAGCTTCGCTTGTTCGTAGTCTTGTCACCATCTTCTAATTTGTCTTGCAGTACGTGATAAAAAAAAAAAACAACAGACTCCTCTCTGTTTTTCCAGTAGCTTTTTTTTTTCAATCAGATCTGTTTCCAGTGCCGAAATAGCTTGTGGTTAGAAAAAGCTATCTCACTCACCGCTTTTCATAGACACCGCTAAATCCCATTGCTGGTTCCTCCTCTTCCACCGGGAGCTGCCAAAACTCGTGTCCACACCGTTGCTGGTCACCACTAGAGAGAGACCCATCTGCTGGCCCTTCCGGTTGAGCACTCCCCCGCTCCATACCCACATTATACATATATATATATATATAAATAATACATTATATATATATATAATATATTATATTATACATATATATAATACATTATATATATATATAATATATTATATTATACATATATATATATATATATATATATATATATATATAATACATTATATATATATATATATATATATAATACATTATATATATATATAATATATTATATTATACATATATATATATATAATATATTATATTATACATATATATATATATAATATATTATATTATACATATATATATATATATATATATATAATACATTATATATATATATAATATATTATATTATACATATATATATATATATATATATAATACATTATATATATATATAATATATTATATTATACATATATATATATATATATATATATAATACATTATATATATATATAATATATTATATTATACATATATATATATATATATATAATACATTATATATATATATAATATATTATATTATACATATATATATATATATATATATATATAATACATTATATATATATATAATATATTATATTATACATATATATATATATATATATATATAATACATTATATATATATATAATATATTATATTATACATATATATATATATATATATATATATATATAATACATTATATATATATATATAATACATTATATATATATATATAATACATTATATATATATATAATACATTATATATATATATATAATATATTATATTATACATATATATATATATATATATATATAATACATTATATATATATATAATACATTATATATATATATAATATATTATATATATATATATATATATATATATATATAATACATTATATATATATATATAATACATTATATATATATATATAATATATTATATATATATATATATATAATTAATACATTATATATATATATATATAATACATTATATATATATATATATATATAATACATTATATATATATATATATATATATAATACATTATATATATATATATATATATATAATACATTATATATATATATATATATATATAATACATTATATATATATATATATATATAATACATTATATATATATATATATATATATATATATATATATAATACATTATATATATATATATATAATACATTATATATATATATATATATATAATACATTATATATATATATATATATATATATAATACATTATATATATATATATATATATATAATACATTATATATATATAATATATTATATTATACATTATATATATATAATATATTATATTATACATTATATATATATAATATATTATATTATACAGAGAGAGAGAGAGAGAGAGAGAGAGATGTACTTACAGTTTCATAATTTAAAAAGAAATAAAATATAGATATGTTAAATTTTTATTTTTAAATTTGATAAAGCTAAAACAAAACAAGTGTTTAATGGAATAAAGTAAAATTTTAATTTAAAAATTCTATGTGGGTTGGAAGGGAAGAGTATGTTCTTAAAAACGCTTTTCATTGGAAAATTGTTGGGGGTGGGTTAACAATTTTACACTGAGATTTGAGAATGGGTATATTTATGCATGAATATATATATATATATAACTTTGATAGGTTTTGGCCTGAGTAGGCCAAAGTCATGTCTAATGTAATAGCACCACCTGGCTATATATAAATATATATATATATGAAAAAAAAAACAACAACAAATATATATATATATATATATATATAAATATATATATATATATATATACACACACACACACAAGGAGGGTGTTTTAAAAGTTTGACCTAGCCCAATAGGAAATTTATTTAACCCTTTCGATACCAAAGCACCTTAAACCCCCACTCATACAAAACTATTTGTTTTAAAGTGTTTATATATCACTAAAAGTAATGGGAAAATATTTTGAAAGGAAGTTGCCCCTGAAATGGGAATACAGATGGAATAAAAGAAGTTTCATATAAATTGAAGCACAGGTTCCCGAGATATGGGGTTTTCTGGGTACCTTCATAAATGTAGAGAGAGTAGATTGAAAGAGAGACATAGAGATGGAAAGGAAACAGAGAAGGTGAATGGAAGAGAGAGCTGGTGGTGTTGTTGTATATATATATATGTGAGTGTGTGTGTCTATGACCAGTGTATATAGCTTACAGACACCCACATACATATATATATCATCATCATTTTACGTCCGCTTTTCCCTGCTTGCAAGGGTGAGACGGGAACTGATTCTGGCTTGATTTCTACAGCTGGATGCCCTTCCTAACACCAACCTCATTTACAGTGTGGGCTGGGTGCTTTTTTGCCGTGGCACCTCCACGACCACTTTGCAGTGGAATGATAGGGACCCCAGTCCCTATCATCTCATTTCTACAGCTGAGTAAACTGGAACAATGTGTAATAAAGTGTCTTGTTCAAGGAAACAACACATCACCCGGTTTGAGAATTGAATTCACAACCTTTCGATTGCAAGGCCAATACTCTAACCACTAATCCATGTGCCTCTATATATATATATATATATATATATATATATATATATATATATATATATGTGTGTGTGTATGTGTGTGTTTCAAAAACATACTTACATGTTTACGTTTATAATTTTCTTATATATATATATATATATATTGGTAAAAGGAAAAGAAAATGCTGACAAATTGTTCCCAGTGAAAAATAGTTTAATTAGGAATAAGTAAAAATTAGTAATAAGTATTGGTTAGTATTCAGTTTTAGTTTTAAGTTTTTACCGGTTGCGCATTTCTAATGCTTTTCAAAAATAATTTTGAGATAGAGTGCCCGTGATGTTTGCTCTAGGGCAAACATCACGGGCGCTCTATCTCAAAATTATTTTTGAAAAGCATTAGAAATGCGCAACCGGTAAAAACTTAAAACTAAAACTGAATACTAACCAATACTTATTACTAATTTTTACTTATTCCTAATTAAACTATTTTTCACTGGGAACAATTTGTCAGCATTTTCTTTTCCTTTTACCAATACATCACAACTCGTGTGTTACACCTCTATTCTTTTAAAATTTCACATTATATACATGTCTGTGTATATTTTAATTATTTAAAAATTAGCTTTAAGTGAACATGATATTTAAAAAAAATATTTTGAAATGAATGTGACCCCACAGGTCACAGATGGTCTAGTATTTAACTAAAAACCTTCCATCATAATTTTATGTAAGAATCATTGTTATGTTCCAAACACCAGCTTAATAATGAAAAAGTTAACTATTTTACTAAACCCCTCCAAAATTATTAACTAGTTAAAAAAATTATTTTGAAATCCATAGGCAGTGTCTTTCATTATAAATATGGTAATGAAAGGGTTAACACTAATAATTTCTGTTTAAAATTTATTTACCAATTTTGATATTTTCAAAATGTATAAATGTAAAAACTAACAAAATACTAAAATTAATTATTATATTTTAAACAGAAATTATAGTTAAGAGAGTGTTGTAGATTGCTCAAAGCATTGTGTAAAGTGTAGAAAATAGAGTTTTATTAGAAGACTACAGCAATGGGGACAATTAATGTTTAAAATATAACAAAGAGAGTGAAGTGTTACCTTGGAGTTGTTTAACAGTCTTGATATTTTAGGATAAAATCCTTTCACCAAAAGAAATGATGGTAGTTACATTTACTACGGGGCCAGATATTTTTTAAAACACCTTCTTTATACGTATAATTGGGGTTAGCTGGTGTTGTGGGTGTAAGAAAGTGTTCCTGAACCTGTGACAGAGTTTGTAGAGTAAAACCTGGCAAAGCCCAATTCTCGGTTGGTTGGTTGGAACACAGCTGATTTCTTCCAGAGAATGGGAATTAACATTAACATATGGCAGGATTTGTATGTGTATGTGTGCATGTGTATTGACAATGTGCTGAGTATATATATATATATATATTGCTGATGTATTGGATGGTGTGTATGTATATTGATAATGAATTTGTTTGTGTATATATATTGGTAATGTATTGGACTGTGTAATGTAATATATTATGTGGTGTCATCATCATCATCGTTTAACGTCTATCTTCCACGCTAGCATGGGTTTATATATTTATATATATCGGTATTGCATTAGGTGGTGGTGTGTTGAATATTTTCTATTAGCATGGACACTCCAGCCATGTCGTTAAAGATGGTGTATGTATAAAGGTGGGGAGGGACAGACAATAACTGGTCAATCTTTAAAAATAAATAATAATAATGGTTTCTGATTTAGGCATTCAGAATATTGTGAGGCGTAACAAAAAGCCACAAAGCATTTTGTCCAAAGCTCTACCACTTCTGCTAATCCACCCCCAGGCACAAGGCCAACAATTTATCGGGAGGGAGGATGAGGAGAAAGTTGATTATATTGACCCCAGTATTTGACTAGTATTTTATTTTATGGACCTCAGAAGAATAAAAGGCAAAGTTGGCTACAGTTGGTTTTGAACTCAGAACATAAAGGGCTGCAACTAAATACCACAAGATATTTTGTCAGATGCTCTAACGATTCTGCCAATGCACTACCCTTTAATAACAATAATATTTTCTAAGATAGGTACAAGGCCAGAATTTGGGAGGTAAGAGACAGGAAAATGATATCAATATCAGTATGTAACTGGTACTAATATAGGCACACAGCCACCAATTTCGGAATGGAGGGCATGAAGGGTTGTGTACGTAGTTAAATTAACCCATGTCAGAATGAAAGGCAAAGTTGAAAACTGGCAGGATTTGAATGTAAACAGCTGCAGCTAGGTATTTCTGCTCAACTCTATTCATGGCTTTAACAATAACAATAATTTCTAACATAAACTGAAGGCCATAAAACAGTCAAAATTATATAAACCTCAGTATGTGACTAGTACTTTATTTCATCGACCCCTGGGAAATGCAAGGCAAAGTTATAAAACTGGCAAGATTTAAACTAACATTGGCCCAAGGCCAGAAATTATTGAGGGAGGGAATGGGTGGGATAAAATAACCGATTACATAAACCTCAGTATGTTACCAGTACTTCATTTTATCCCCCCCCCTCCATCCCAAGAAAGATGGAGGGCATATTTGAAACTGGGCCAACTTTGAACTCTGAATTTTCTAACAGACCAAAAGAGAGGAGCAGGAGGACATAGTCAATTACATCAATATGCAGTACATAACTGGTACTAATATAGGCACAAGGTCACAAATTTTGAGGAAGAAAGGATGGCATAACTGATTAAATTGATCCTTATCTGCCCCCTTCCCAGTACATAACTCGTATTTTAACCAATTGACTCCAGAGTACAAATGGCAGAGAGTGGAAAACAGGCAGGATTTGAACTGAGAACTGCAGCTAAATACCAGAAGCTATGTTGTGCCCCACTAGTTACACATTCTGTCAATGGCTGAAAATTTGTAGGAAGGGAACAATTAATCTCAGCGTATTACTGGTACTTTATTTTATTGACCCCCGGAATGATGAAAGGCAAATTTGAAACTGGACAGAATTTGAAATCAGAACTTAAATTATCTGATGCTCTACCGATTCTGTTAATCCACTGCCTTTGACTTAACAATGATTTCTAATTTAGGCACAAGGCCAGCAATTTTAGGGGGAAGGGGATAGTCGATTATATTGAACCCAATTCTTTACTGGTATTTTATCAACCCTGGACGTTTCCAAGCCAAAGTTGACTTTAGTAGGATTAGAACACAGTGTAAAAAACAAAAACGAATGTCACAAAATATTTTATCTGACACTCTACCGATTCTGCCAATCCATTGCCCTTATCTTAACAATAATATAATTTCTTTTATATAAAAAGGGGCCACTCAGGTTTGAACTGGGAACCTTTCAATCTGGGTATTCTACCACTGAGATAACAACAACAATTGTTTCTATTTTAGGCACAAGGCCAGAAATTTGAAGGGAAGGGAAAACTTGCTTAAATTGACCCCAGTGCGTTACTGGTTCTTTATTTTATCAACCCCCGTAAGGAACTTCAGCAGGATATTTAACTGAGAATGTTAAGGGATGTAACTCTAAGCAGTAAACATTGATAATGGAATGGACCTCCATCAGTTTCAACGATGAGCATTCCAGACATGTGTACTCATGACTGGTCTTTTGAATTAAAGATATCAAGTACAATTTATCTTGTTAACAAGCATGTGGATGAGCATTCCACAGACATGTGTATACTTAGGGTGTTCACAGGGAGATTCAGCATAACACTGTGAGAAGGTCAGTCTTTTGAATTAGAAGTACAATCCAAATTGTTTTATAGTTGCTGAGTATTTCAGAGAGATGTGTACCCATAATGTAATTAAATTACAGGTGCAGTCCATTTGATGGGCTTCTAAACAGTTTTGGTTTACACAATTTCACTCACAAGACATGGATGGGTTGACCCTAAGCTAAGATAAATGACATTTGACTAAGATGTCACACAGTGGCATTGAACCTGGGACCTAATGATTGTGAAGTGAACTTCTTTACCATTCAGCCATATTGCCCACACATATCTGCTGTCTGTTTACCAGAACAGTCAACATGTTTCTGGGTTATTTCTCTTCATCAGTTCTTCGATGCCACTGATGAACAAACAGATGACAATGGTCATCAAAAACAAAACAGCATAATGAGGTTGTTTACTTGCAAACAAATCGAATATTATTATCATTATTCAATATAAAACCCATAATTACATTTATATATTTATGTGTGCATGTATATATATATATAAATATATATATATATATATATATATAGTCCTATATGTGAAAGACAGATCTGGGGTTAATAATAATAACAATAAAAAAAATAATAATGGTTTCTGATCTAGGCCCAAGCCCAACAATTTAGGATGAGGGAAAAGTCGATTAAATCGACATAACTGGTACTTTTTATCAATGAAAGGCAAGTTGAACATGGCAGTATTTGAACTCAGACCGTAAAGGGCTGTAACTATATGTCAAAGCACGTTGTCCGATGCTCTACCAATACTGCCAATCCACTGCCCCTCAACAACAGCATGACTGATTATCAGACTGTGATTTCATCATACATTCATGGTTGGGATGGTAGAAGTAGTGGTGATGGTGGTAGAAGTAGTAGTCGTAGTTATAACAATGTAGCTTTGTCTACAGTGGTTGTAGACTGAGAAAGGGAAGGGTTGTAGGTGTATAGGTCTAGCACAGTGGAAGGGGGAGGAGGTTTTTCCAACATAATCATTACAATAACAATCCATCATTATCATCTTTATCATAATCATTATTATCACCATGATGATGATCACATCATTACCATTATTATAATCATCATCCTCACTGCCATCTCAACCTTCATGTTCATCACCAACATTTCACACACAACCATTTCTTTTATTCTTAGACTGTGGCCACACTGGGGCACCACTTTTTATTCTTTTACTGGCTTTGTCATTAGACTGTTGCCATGTTTAATGTGTTGCTTATTTTATCGCTTTCTTTTTCCTGAACTACTAAGTTACAAGACAAACAATAAACACACCCGCACACACGTATATTGCTATTTTCTTCTTTTTCATGAATATAATCAGTTGAATATATAATTTGTTTTATGAGAGAGGAAGGAGAATATTTGGTTTCCTTTAAAAAAAATATACCAAATTTTTATCAACATTTTTCTAAAAAAAACACCTTTTTTCTTTCTTGGAAGAAAAACAATTTCTTTCTTAAATTTGATTTAAAAAAAGACAAATTGCTATTTCTTCTCTTAACCCGTTTGATAGCAAACTGCATGAAACAGTGTTGGGTTCTGCAATATTAAGCCATTTGCTTTAAAGTGTTTATATTTATCTGAACACCTTCCATCATAATTTTATGTACGGACCTTTAGTTATGTTCCAAACACCAGCTTAATGTGAAAGTTAGTTATATTACTAAATTACACCAAATTTTTCATTATTTTCAAAAATATTTGAAAACTATTGGCAGTATTTTTCATCAGAGAAATATGGTAACAAAAGGTGTTAAAAACAACACCTCACTCCAAATTTATATTTTTCTCTGATGAAAATAAATGATCTTGTTTCTTTGTTGTTTGGTTTTCAAGATTATTATTATCATTATTATTTTCCTTTTTTTTTAAATTTAAATTTTATATTTTGTCTTTTGATAATGAATATAATTTACAGGTGGTGGGAAATATTATCATCGTTTCGTGGGAAGAACACTGACGTTTTGGTAAATTTGACGAGAGTCATCTGGTTCACTGCAATAAAAGAATAAATTATTAATATTAATATTGATATTATCATCATCATTATTCTGTTGTTATGTATATTTATTACAATTTCTATTATTATACCGGTGAATTGGCAGTATCGGTAGAGGGTCGGACACCATGCTTTCACGCATAGAGTTACGGCCCTTGCCATTCTGAGTTCAAATCCCGCCGAGGTTAACTTTGCCTTTCATCCTTACAGGGTCGATAAAATAAAGTACCAGTAATGTACTGCGTAATTGCTGGCCTTGTGCCAATAGTCTAAACAATTATTATACAACAACAGCAACAGCACTATTATCTGTGTTGAATGTGTGTGTGTGTGTATATATGTATATATAAGCGACCAAATTTCAACCCAGCAACTACAACAACAACACCATTGTTTGCTGCAGCAGCAGCATCAGAATGAAATGAACATCAAGAGGAACAACAAACAACAACCATTACCAGTGATCGGGCCTTAAGAAAACAACAATTATAATAATAGTAATTATTCTGGTTCTGAGATTTGGGCCCGGAGCGTAGAGGGCCGTAGCTCTATGCTGTAAAACAATTATTATAATAATTGTTTCTACTTTTGGCGCAGGGCCAGCGGTTGTCCCAGTGTATTGCTGGTGCTTTGTTTTATCGACCCCGTAAGGGTGAAAGGCAAAGTTAACCTTGGTGGGATTTGAACTCAGACCATCAAGGGCCGTAACTCTTTGAATAATACTGAGCAGTAATACATGGATACAATTATACACTCTTTCAAAAGTCAACAGTTGATCTTGTATCAGTAATGACAGTAATAAAACCTGCGGCTCAGTTATCGATGATGTTGATCTTTTCTTCTTTTCGGGGTATAGCTACAGTCGCTCAGAGAGTGGGATTGGCTCAGTGCACAGTCTTTCCTCACTTTAAAAAATATTCTTCACGCACAGGCATTGCATGATAGAATTAATTAATAATTATTAATAGTGTTATTATTATTGTTATGACCATGCTGTAAAATGGAGGGGTAGAGAGAGCCTCTCTAGTGATGGCGGCACGATTAAAAACACCCAGTCCATGCTGTAAAGTGGCATTGGTGTTAGGAAGCACATCCAACCAGTGTATCAATGCCAAAACAATTATGAGCACAGCAACACATTTATATCGCAATAACTGCATAAACAGCAATAACACTAACCATGTTAGGGCTGCGCACGGTAGTGAGGTGGCTGGTGCGGCCATGTGCGAGAACACCCCAACCGTCTCCAAGCAATTGCACTACAGGAAAAGGAACAAAAATATGAAGACGTCGCATCTCAGCGTTGCAACACTTAATGTTGGCACTCTCACAGGTAGATCTGGTGAAATAGCGGAGATGCTGGAGAGAAGGCATGTGGATGTGTGCTGCGTGCAAGAGGTGAGATGGAGAGGTGCCTCTGCGAGACTAATCACAGGCAAACATCTTAGTTATAAGCTTTTCTGGGTAGGTAAGGATGATGGGTTAGGGGGAGTAGGCATTTTCCTGGCTGAGAGATGGATTGATAAGACAATAGAGGTAGTTCAAGTTAATAATAGAATAATTAAGCTTAGATTAGTTGTAGGCAGGAGACTACTGACAATCATCTCTGCCTATGCTCCATAAGCAGGCCTTGGTAAAGAAGAGAAAGACTGCTTTCACGAGCAACTTTTACAAATAGCCACAATGACAGAGAACGGAGACATCGTTATGCTAGCAGGGGACTTCAATGGTCATGTTGGACAGCTCCAGGATGGATGCAAGTACACTAACCATTTGCAACACTAACTTCCAGAAACCCGCCAACCACCTACAAATCAGGTGAGCACATAAGCCAGATTGACTTCTTACTAATTAGGCAGCGGGACAGGCAGATGGTGTCAAATACCAAGGCATACCCTGGGGAAGAATGTACCCCACAGCATAGGTTAGTCATTAGTGAGATCTCAGTAAGCAAGAGAAAGAATGAATCATACAGGAAGGTGTGGGAAAGAAAGGTCTGGAAGCTAAAAGACTTTTCACTAAAATATAAATTTAAGAAAGCCCTTCAAGATGTGTATGACGAAAAAGATGATTTGGAGTCATATGACATAGATGATAACTGGAATTTCTTACGTGACAACTTACTGCAGGTTACTGATGAAACTTGTGGCTGGAGCAGAGCTCCAACCAGACAGAGAGTGACCTGGTGGTGGAACAGCGCAGTAGATAGGACCATTAGAGACAAAAGACTAGCATGAAGGATATACAGCCGCTAAGAGAGAAGCTAGATGTCAGGTGTATTTAGCATGCAGGGAGGCTGAGAGTCTGCGACGGGAAGATCAGAGATGTGCGGTGTTCCACATTGCAAGGCAGTGTGTCAGTACAAATCAAGATGTTGTTGGAGATAAGTATGTCCGGAATGATGCCGGTGTACTTAGTGTCACGAATGATCAGAAAAAGGAGGCCTGGAAATGTCATTATGAGAGACGGATGAATGTGGAGAACGAATGGGCGAGAGAGAAATTACCGTCAGTAGATCCGACAGAGGGACCAGCTATTGAGATTGATGAATATAGGGTCCAAGAGGCGATTAAGGAAATGAAAAATGGTAAGGCCGCTGGACCGTCGGGGATAGATGCTGAAGGCATCAGGGGACGTAGGCACTAAACTGGTTGCACGCATCATCAATCAGGCTATATATGGTGGTGTCATACCCAAAGACTGGTGCAGCAGTAGTCTCATAAATTGCTACAGAGGTAAAGGGGATGCTCTGGAGAGGAGCAATTATAGGGGCATAAAACTGATGGATCAAGTGGCTGAAAGGATATTAGCACAACTAATTAGAGAAAGGGTTAAACTAGATGAGATGCAGTTTGGTTTTGTGCCTGGAAAAAGTACAACAGATGCTCTCTTCTTGGTGAGATAATTACAATAGAGGTTCTTGAATAAGCCACTATACTTAGCTTTTGTTGACCTAGAGAAGGCCTTTGATAGGGTACCCTAATCTGTCATCTGGTGGTCCCTAAGGAAATTAGGTGTTGAGGAATAGCTTGTGAGGACAGTGCAAACTTTGTACAGAGGTGCTGTCAGTTAAGTGAGGGTAGGAATGGAGTTTAGTGAGAAATTTCAGATACAAGTAAGGGTACATCAGGGTTTGGTCCTCAGCCCGCTCTTGTTCATTATAGTCCTCCAAGCCATAACAGAGGGATTTAAGACTGGCTGTTCATGGGAACTTCTCTATGCTGACGATCTGGTTCTTATAGCAGAATCAGTAGAGGAGCTAGAGAATAAATTCTGGCTATGGAAACAGCAGTTGGAAGTAAGAGGACTGAGAGTGAACCTAGCTAAGACAAAAGTGTTGATGAGTAGAAAAGAGGACAAAACTCTTATTCCATCAGGGAAATGGCCATGTTCGATATGCAGAAAAGGAACTGGCATAAATTCTATAAAATGTACACAAGAGATGTAGTGGGATAGCAGGCAAACTAACAGGTAGGGAGAAATACGTATGCAGTAGATGTACAGGGAAATTAGACAGAAGTTGCATCGATAGACACATTTTTCAAATGCAGGTGGGAACTATAGAAGTGTTGGATAGCTTCCGGTACCGAGGAGATCAGATTAGCATGGGAGGGGAGTGTTCTGGGGCCATAATATCTAGAATAAGGACAGGTTGGAAAAAGTTTAGGGACTGTTTCCTCTGTTGACAAAGAAGGGTTTCTCCCTGCATACGAAAGGCCAGTTATATGATGCCTGTGTGAGGAGCGTGATGCTGCATAGTAGTGAGATATTGGCAGCAACTGCAGAGGATATATGATGGCTGGAGAGAAATGAAGCAAGCATGCTCCGTTGGATGTGCAATGTCAATGTGCTTGAACGACCCAGCATGAATGTGTTGAGAGAGAAACTGTGTCTGAGAGGGATAGAATGTAGTGTGTGAGAGAGGAGACTGAGGTGGTATGGACATATGATGCGCATGGAGGATGGCTGATGGGTGAAGAAGTGTCAGAAAATGCCAGTTGAAGGAAGACTTGGTAGACCACGAAAACATGGGTGGAGGTGGTGAGAGCAGAACTCAGATCACTGAAGCTCACGGTGGAGATGACGAAGGATGTGACAAGTGGAGAGATGCTGTGTTGAATAAGACCCGTCCTGCCCTTGCAAGCAGGGAAAAGCGGATGTAAAATGATAATGATTATTATTCCTACTGATGTCACAGTCGTAGTGTCGAACACCAAAAACATTAAGGTGATAAGCACTGTTCTGAAGGAATATGAAGCGCTGACAGGAGCAAAAATCAATCAGGAAAACTCTGTGAGCCTGCAACTCCGCACATATAGGTCCATGCTGTCTAACAGTGTCATCGGACACTGGACGGACGGGCCGGTTAAATTACTCTGGGTTTGGCTTGGTCCTGACCTCCAGATGGATAGAAATAGGGATCAGGTGATGAACAGAGTAGCCAATCTCACCCAGAAATGGACCGAAAGAAAGCTGTCCTTGAAATGTAGGATAGAGGTGGCGAACACAATCATCGCGTCTGTCATCTACTACCACTTGATCATCGTGCCTTGTCTCAAACCCTGTCTGATTGCACTGGAGTGTTTGCTCCTCCGATTCTTGTAGAGGGGACGTGTTCCAATGGTCAGGTGGTTCATCTGTTGTCAACAGCCTCTGTGTGGAGGACTGGGAATGCTGTGGCTAATGGTGAGCAGAAATGTGCTGAGGCTATGATATCTCTATCTCTACCTAAACGTTGTTTACCAGATGCATGTTCCCCCAGCTTGTATCCTTAATCGGGCAATATGATTGGTAGAAACACCACCTTAACGTTCTATAGAGAGTTAGTGGCAGATAAAAGCGACGACGTTCTTAGGGAAACCCAACGAAAATCAACTAGCCACTTTTTCAAAAGGACTTTCGGTCCAGGTCCCATGGATAATTTCCAGTGCTACCGAGGAGCTTTGCCAGTTCGAGATAAACTCTCCAGACATGGAAGTGCTGTTAGTCAGGCGTGTCCAAGATGCGTGCAGGGCGACAAAACTGTCCTGCATGCAATTGTCCAGTGTCCAAGCATTGCTGACTTGTGGGTTTATGTCGAACACTTGCTGTCACATGTAGGACAAATTCAGTTATTAACCGAGTCCATTAGGAAGATTGTCGAGTTGTCTTCTTTTAGTCAAGAAGGGCAGGTCATTTATATATGTCTTGTGGCCATGGTGAAAGAGGTTGAAGACGACCACTTTCCGCTTTGGAGAAATCCTGATTAACTGCTTCAGTTTTCGCTTGAGGAGGAAAATAAGGGTAGAGAGAGAAGTGTTGCCTTCAAAGCAATTTGTTGAAAGGTAGGTGAGGGAAGCGAGCATGGCCCAAGTGAATGGGCCCGCTCTGAGTGTAAACCTGTAGATTGGAGGACCCTTCTTTGTTTTCATTTTATTATTATCTTTTTTTTTTAACATTGTTAAAATTTGTTTACACACAAAACCCACACACCAACACAACACTGTTTTTGTCCTCTACTGTCATGTTTTTCTTGATGTAAACCCTTTGTGGTTAATAAAGAAATCATTATTATTATGCAAATGCATATCTATACGATTGTGTGTGCATGTACGAATGTGTATGTATATGTGTGAATGTCTATTATTAAGATTGTGTCATCATCATCATCATTTAACGTCTATCTTCCACGCTAGCATGGGTTAGATTGTGTATATATGTGTATTCATCTATAGAACTTACTGTGGAACTTCACGGAATTTTACTGGTCGTGGTGGAGCTTGAGATAAATTTGTCCTCTGGTGTGGCGAAAGTGAGGCTTGAACAGGCGATGTCAGCTGTGGTGGATTAATTCTTGTCTGCTGTGGTGGAATATTCACATTGGTTTTAGACATGGCTCTCTGAAGATCTGTTGTGCCAGCATAGCGAATGTTTGTATATTCACGGCCATCCACTTGACTCATCTGCAATAAAAACAAGAAAAATTCCAAACTTTAACAACCCTTTCATTACTGTATTTCTAATGAAAGATACTGCAACAGTTTTTCAAATAATTTTGAATATAATCAAGAATTTGGGTGGATTAAGTAAGATAACTTTCTTGCTTCTAAGATGGTGTTTCGGACCACATTTTTTGCATAAAATTTGGAGGGATTTAGAAACATAACTAACTTTTTAATTATTAATGTGGTGTTTGGAACATAACTTACCAAAGATTCTTATATAAAATTATGATAGGTTTCTAGATAAAAATATAAACACTTTAACCATTTCATTATCATATTTCTAAAGAAAAACACTGCTGCAAGTTTTCAAATAATTTTGAAAAATATTTGAGAATTGGAAGAGCAACCAGGAGCACAAAACACAGAGAGAATGACAGAGAGAAAGAAACAGTAAGGTTCATAACCAGAGAGATGGAGGGGAGAGTGGAAGAGGGAAAGAGAGGAAGAAACATTAGGATATAGAAGTAGAGACAGAGATTAAGATATAAAAGTACAAAAAAGAGAATGAGAAATGAATATATTATAGTAGAGAGAGTGAGACAGACCTGTTCTGCCTGCAACCGTTGTATGGTGTCAATATATTGTTGTACAGCAAGGTAGATAAACTTGTACTGGGCCTCTGTCTGGACAAGACCTGACCTCTGGGAACGTACCATTTGGATGGTCTTCTGGATATCAATCTCACAATCCAAACCTTTTGATGAAGAAATACAAAATGGATGTTATATATATATATATATATATATATGTGTGTGTGTTTACATACACACATGCAAGCATGGTAAACTAGATGTTAAAAATGATGATGCTTATTTGTGTATATATATATATATATATACCGTGATATAAAATAAATGGAAACTATATTTATAAAACCATATTTATTTTATTATATATATTTCAAGGGCAACCAAGGCAACCTTGGTGCGCTTTCATCAGATAAAATACAAAGTTTGTTTTATAAATAAAGACGTACCCATGAAAATCAAACCTTA
The DNA here is from genome assembly GCA_964016885.1 of Eledone cirrhosa. Classification (NCBI taxonomy): domain Eukaryota; kingdom Metazoa; phylum Mollusca; class Cephalopoda; order Octopoda; family Eledonidae; genus Eledone; species Eledone cirrhosa. Next base: position 9,238,412 of record OZ024763.1, read on the forward strand.
TCGGTCGGAAATTCACTGGATAGTGGAAACATATTAATGATTATTCAGAATTATGTGTGAATATCCAAATGAATGTGTAAATAATTGAAAAAACAACCGTTTATTTAAATGACGCTGGAGAAAGATAGGGAAGAAAGAGAGAGAGAAAAAATATTATTATTTTGAGATAGATAGAGAGAAGAAATTTACAAGAGGATGAATAGAAGTCATATAACGTAAATAAGTTTATGTTTATATCTACTAATGATACGTATATTTACTATTATTTTGTTAGAATTCTTTTCTAATATAATATAATATTTACTATTATAAGTAGATAGAGAAAATAGATATATATAGAAAAATAAATATATATATAAAAATAAATATATATAAAAGATTAGATAGAAAAATAACCCATTTTGTCAAAGATATAAATGTTGAAAGATCTATTTAGCCTGAATTAGTTATTGGTTATAAATCTAATAAACTATTTTAAAAAATATAAAAAAATATTAAACATTCTGGAAAATTAAAAAGAAAACATTAAAAATTTTATAAGAGATAAGTAGATTTTAAAAAATAAGTAATTTCTAAAATATATGAAATATTTTAGAAGTAAAAAATAAAAAAATATGAAAAATGCAAGATTCAAGAAGTAAAAGATAAAGAATTAAAAAACTTTAAAAAATATTAAAATTAAAGTTAAAATTAAAATTTAAAAGTTTAGGATCATATATGTTTTAAGAAATTTTAATAAGTGAAATTATAGCAAACAATATATGGAAATAAGTAGAAATATTATAAGTGTAATTATAATTTATAAATGTTGAATTTAGGCGATCTTTTAAGATCTTACAAGAACTAAACAAATTCATACATATATTAATAGAGTTCTTACATTTAAGTATGAAGAAAATTTCCTCAACACACAATTTGCAAAATCTAGATAAAGCTGTGTTCTAGTATGCAGGTGCTTCTGAAATTATTTCCCAAGTTAAAGAATAGTCCGTAATTTTGGATTTTAAGTTCCATATCAGGTTTGATAGAGAAGTTGAAGATTTTTTACCAATATTATTAAACGAGCATTTGTGAGTATTAAAACGAGTTTTAAAGTCTGTAGAAGTTGAACCTACATAGTTAAATATATTGTCACTGGTTTTGACTGTGCATTTATAGACCACATCTTTCTCTAAGCACTTATTTTTTAACGGACAGTTTGATTTAATTCTACAATTACATTTAGCGGAGTTGAAGTTATTTGGAACAGTATTATTATGTTGGATATTGCTAGAGATATTACTGCTATTTTGGTTATGGTTTAAATTTCTATTATTGATTCTATTTATATTTTGTGCTAAGTTCATAGTAGTAGAGTAAGATAGTTTTATTGTATGTCTGTTAAAGATTGAGTGGTATCTATGGGTTTTAGGGAAACATTTATCTAGAGCTTTTAAAGAATAGCTTAGCTAAAGGTGTTTTAATGCTTAATGAGAAAGAAGGTGAATACCAAATTATATTTCTGGTTCTATTCCTTCTGTTAGTTTTAGAGTTTAAGTTAGGTTTTCTATTGCAATTATAATTAATAGTAAGGTTATTTGCCTTATCACTGTTGTTGATGTATTTAATCTTATTTATATAGCCTGCTCTATTTAAAGCTTCATTATAATATTCTGCCTTATCGTCAAAAATGTTTTTATTAGTGGAGATTTGAGAAATACGTTGTTGTATAGAATTTACAATAGTGTTCTTAATAGATCTAGGATGATTGGAGTTGAAGCTTACATAGTTTAAATTCTCATTAATTTTATGGAATGGATAGTAGAGCCCTGTGTTAAGGTTTAATGTTACGTCTAAAAAGTTAACAATTTTATAGTTATTCTCTATTTCTAACTTAAGATTGTAGCTATTGAAAAATTGTATTATTGATTTTCTTTTTCTATTAATTTCTATATATATATATGGAAAAAAATGAAACGAAATTTCATTTCTCACTCTTAGTACAGCTGTTACTTAAATATAAGTATGTATACGTACATACATATATGTATACAGATGTACAGTAGTATGTATATATATATACATACGCTGTTCCGAAGGAATGGCGTAGCAGCATCATCGTTAACTGTTATAAGGGTAAAGGAGATGCCCTAGATAGGAGTAACTATAGAGGCATTAAATTAATCGACCAGGTCATGAAGGTCACGGAAAAAGTAATAGTGCAACTAATCAGAGAGCGAATTGATCTAGATGAAATGCAGTTCGGGTTTGTGTCAGGAAAAAGTACCACAGACGCTCTTTTCATTGTACGACAACTACAGGAGAAGTACCTAGCTAAAAGTAAACCCCTATACTTAGCTTTCGTCGACTTGGAGAAAGCCTTCGACAGAGTCCCCCGTTCCATTATCTGGTGGGCTCTTAGAAAACTAGGTGTTGATGAATGGTATGTGAGAGCTATACAAGCCATGTATAAAGAAACAGTCAGCAAGGTTAGAATTAACAACGAATATAGTGAAGAGTTTAGTGTAAAAGTTGGTGTTCATCAGGGCTCTGTTCTTAGCCCCCTACTATTTATTATTGCCCTCCAGGCTATAACAGTGGAGTTCAAGACCGGCTGCCCATGGGAACTCCTATACGCAGATGATCTAACGCTCATAGCTGAAACAATGGCCGAGCTAGAGAAGAAATTCCAAACATGGAAGCACGGCCTAGAATCAAAAGGCCTTAAAATTAACCTGGCTAAGACTAAAGTTCTAGTTTGTAAGAAAGAAAATAAGGCGGCGGTCCCCTCCAGGAAGTGGCCATGCTCAGAGTGTAGGAAAGGCGTAGGTAGAAACTCCATTTGTGTCCCAAATGCAAAGTTTGGGTGCATAAAAGATGTAGTGGGATCACAGGTAAGCTAACTAAGAACATAGATTTTACATGTGGCCGGTGTTCTGGGGCAATAAGTAGCAGCAAGTGCCCATAAAAATACTAGCTCTTTCAACTGGGCAGAGGGTTCTATAGAAATAGTGGACAGCTTCCGTTACCTGGGTGACAAAATCAGCAGTGGGGGAGGGTGCTCTGAAAGTACAGTAGCTAGAGTCAGAACTGGGTGGAAAAAGTTCAGAGAGCTCATACCACTATTAGCCGCTAAAGGGTTCTCCCTAAAAATGAAAGGCAAGTTGTACGATGCCTGCATACGAACAGCAATGTTGCATGGCAGTGAGACCTGGGCATTGTGTGCAGAGGATATACGCAGACTAGAGAGAAACGAAGCTTGCATGCTCCGCTGGATGTGTAATAGTAATATACGTGAACGGCAAAGCATAAACGAACTAAGGAAAAAATTAGAAATAAGAGGGATCAGATGTTGTTTACTCGAGAGAAGGCTACGTTGGTATGGTCACGTGATGCGCATGAAGGACGATAGCTGTATAACAAAGTGCAGGGCAATAAAGATAGACGGTAGCCACGGAATAGGCAGACCAAGAAAAACCTGGGATGAGCTGATAAATTCCGACCTCACACCTCACCAAGACAATGTCACTGGACCGAGACCTTTGGCGGTACTCAGTAATAGAGAAGACCCGCCTTACCTAAATACAAAGTAAAACCTACTAGTCAGTAGGCATCTCTAACAAAATACCCCCCCCGCCCCCCATCCACACCGCCCCTTTCAATGTAAAGTTATGTTGGTGCCACAACATCCAGGCCGAAACAAATGAGATCGTGTAGGTGTCACGTCAAAAAAACACACAGTTCACGCTGTAATGTGGCCGTGTAGGCAACACGGTAAAAACCTCCCAGTCCCACACTGTAAATGTGGTTGGTGTTAGGAAGGGCATCCAGCTGTAGAAAACCCGCCAGATAGTCCTATGCGAGCAAGATAACCACTCTTGCCTCAAGTGGGAAAACCCTCCGTCCAAACCCATGCAAGCATGGAACACGGACGTTAAACGATGATGATGATGATGATGATGATGCACACATATATATATGTACGTATGGATTTACTGAGCATTTATCATAATACTTGGTTTGTTTGTAAACAAACATCCCGAATTAAGCCGTAGTGTTTAGCAACCATGGTTGCCCTTTTGTTCAACACTGACAAAGGGACGATGTACTAGTTTCAAGCTTATTAGCTATCGTTAGCACCGTATACCTTCCTGCCAGATGATTGAACGTCAAAGTATATACTTTCATATAAATGCTCGGTAAATCCATATGTACATATATATATGTGTGCATGTATGTATATATATACATACTACTGTACGTCTGTATACATATATGTATGTACGTATACATACTTATATTTAAGTAAGGCCGTACTAAGAGTGAGAAATGAAATTTTGTTTCATTTTTTTCCATTTATCGTTTTCGGTGCGCCTGGCCGATTAACTCACTCGATATGCAAATTAGGCTGCTCAGCCGTTAATATGCATAAGGAAAGTATATACTTTCAGACGTTCAATCATCTGGCAGGAAGGTATACAGGAACCCCCTTTTGGAAAAAGCCGATGATTTTGTAAAAGTATAGTTTCGAAGCAGCACTGAAGTATTGACATAAATGGTATATACAACTGCTATTTAATATCCGAGCAATGCCGGGTACCTCTGCTAGTTATATATAAACTGCATTAGGAGAAAATTAGTGACAGAAATATCGCTAACCGGAAGTGTTGACATTTGAAAATTTTAAAGAAGTGAATCTTTAAATAAGTAATAAAATATATTTAATGAACATCCACGAAATTTAGTAGATAAATTATGTAATATTCATTCATTATTTATTCAAAGTAATCCAACTTATTTTACTAAGGGAATAAAAAAAATTATAAACTGTATGCAGTCCCACTTTTCTTAGTTTATTATAGTTTAGATACATATATATATAAACATATAAACATACATATATATATATATAACAAAGGAAATGTGGTAAGGAACCAGATGGACCATAACGCACCAAAGTACTCAATACTTAGGGTAGTAGAGTGGGTAATATATTTATATATATATACACATCATCATCATCATTGTTTAACGTCCATCTTCCACGCTAACATGGGTTAGACGTTTTTTTTCCATCTGATGCAGGAATGGTCGGGAGACCATGTCTCGCTCGCACAGAAGCGTCTCTGGCAGGTTTCTTTTTACAGCTGGATGCCCTTCCTAACACCAACCACATTTACAGTGTGGACTGGGAGCCTTTTCACCGTGTCTCCTACACAGCCACCTTACAGTGTGGACTGTTGTGTCATCGACACAGTGGACAGTACGGGAGAGGGAGTGTGGGGTAGGGTGTAGCAGATGGGTTAGATAGGATATATATATATATATATAAAATACAAGCAACCATTGACGAAATCCAGAGAACAGGAGTCGGGGTGGGGTATGTATGTGAGTGTAGTGGTTGTATGTATGTGTTGGCATATGGATGTATATGAGTGCATGTATGTGAGTGAAAGTAAGGGTGTTAGAGTATGAGTGTATGTATGTCATTGTGCGTATGTGCCCATACAAACATACATAAAATGGTGTAGTATAACAAAATATTACAATTTCTTGGCAATTCAGTGTCGTTGGTTAGGATGAGGAGGCATTAATGCCAGATTGGGTTGAATGTTATGTATGGTACTTTCTGGAGAGGTGGAGGGAGCATAGACAAAAAGAAAGTTAAAAATGTTGAATACTACCATGTCGTTTTATTTTATCGATGATCATGTCAATGACGATGAAGGTTCCAGTCCGACCGATTCCAGCACTGAGAAAGAGAGTGAGAGGCTACAGTTAGTACATCTAGTGTTTGGTGGAGTGAAATGTGTAGTGTAGTGTACAGTTAATGACATTTAGTGTAGTGTAAGGTACAGTAATAACATGTAATGTAGTATAACATGTAGTGTATAGAATATATATTTCAATTCAACTGAATTTAAGCCAATAACATATTAATGGGTAAATCTTCTCCCCTTCCGCCACTCTAGACTGCACCCCTCCCTCCACCACCTTCAACAGATTCTAAAATGACAATTTAACACCCAACTGAATCTCATATAGACTGAATTAGAGCTCCCCCCCCCTACATACCTGCAGTGTACAATGAACGGTCCAGCATCAGGGATTGATTCCTGTTGTTCGTTGACCATCTGGAGGAAATTCAAGACCGTCCCTGGATCAGAGGGAACGCCGTAGTCAGGCCAAATCATGAAATGGTAATGGTAGATCCTTCTTGGACCCTCTGTCTGGTAACAAGAAAGATGTAATCATTAATGTTGAGGGGGATAGAGGATTTATAGGGTGGTGGTAACAAGAAACAGATGGAATGATCTGTTAAAGGTAGGGAGGAAAAAAATTACCATGGTAACAAAAAACAGATGGAATGATCAGTTAACGGGGGGGGGGGGTATTACCATGGTAACAAGAAACACACGGAATGATCAGTTAAAGGGGGCTGTCACTACCAAATTTAATAAAAGGATGAGACAAAGAAACATTTATTTTAGGGGAGCATATGTTGTTATCCACAGAATATTCAAAATATCTTGGATAGAAAAGAAAACCAACAATAAAGTCCTAAGGCTGGCAGGAATGGAAAGATCTCTTGTCTGTACTATAAGAAAGAAGCATTTAGAATTCTTTGGCCACATAAACAGAAGAGTTTGGAGAAACTAATTGTTTGTGGCAAGATTGTCTTGTCTCCTCTTTTCAGCAAAAAACATTTACAGAGCCTGAATAAATATGTCAATGGAAATAGAATAGCAATCTCATCCACAACACTGTCAGCAGAAAGGACTGGAGAGACATGACCTCCGATGTCTGGAACAAACCTGACACCTGATAATAATGATGATGGCATATTGCAGGAGGAGAGGGTGGAGGAAGGGAACGAAGAGGCGAATGAGTAGTAGGGGATGAAGAGGTGGTGGAGGAACCAGTGAAATATTCAATATACAAACCTTTGTGCTATACTTCCGTGATACCTCAAACTCCCTCACTTCAAATTCAGCATGGGATGTCTCACGCACCCCTTTTATTATCATCTTACCACCTGGCACAACTAATTCTTTTGTCTCATGTTCCTTGGGCCAGTAACGCATCGATTTTTGCTGTAGGATAAAATAAATAGAAATAATGTACTAAGGATATATCTAGTATGTACTGCCTTCCTCTCCCCCTTCCGTATACCTCCCACCTCATAACACCCCAACCTTCATCCACGTCCCTATACTCCCACCTTTCACCAGTTAAGTGAACCACTCTAAATCTATCTCTCTAATCCCCACATACCTACACAAATCCAGCCCCCAGTCCACACTACAAAGTGGTTGGTGTTAGAAATGGCATCCAGCTGTAGAAACCAAGCCAGAAACAATTCTGTATGAACAGTCACCTGATCTGGCTTGTCTCACAACAGGACAACTCGTCTAACCCATGCTAGCGTGGGAAAACAGATGTTAAACAGTGAGGATGATGAATAAGATTTAAAAAAAACAAAAAAAAACATTAGATTAACCATTTCATTAGCATATTTCGGATAATCAAGAATTTGGAGTTATTTAGTAATATAACTAGCTATCACGTTATTGAGTTGCTGTTTGGAGTAGAACTATTATGATGGTTTTTAGATAAATAGGATTTTCAAATAATCAAGAATTCCAAAGGATATATATAACATAAAACATGTTGGAAGGTTTCTAGATAAATATAAATAGTTAAACATTTTATGAAAGATATGCCAACACAGACACCAACACCACAACACATGCATGCCAACACACTCACATGCCAACACCCTCCAAAATATCCCACCCCTCCCCACAATCAATATTTCCACTGACCTTTCCTCGTTCCACCTCCTTTGTTGTCATGACAATGACCCTAGAGTTATCCTGCCAAATCATGCGCCACAGATCTGCCACAGTTGTCTGTAGTGGACCCTGTGTTGCCATGTACTTCTTCTTTGGCTCTACACTATCTTCATCTGTCATCTGGAAATAGGCAGAAGGAGAGGGTGGGACTGTGTTACTCTTTGCTAAGAGAATGAAAGGAGGAGGGGAGAGGAAGATGACAGAAACAGCAGAGAAAGAAGAGAGATGGGAAAAGTAAGTATGTGTGTGTGTGTGTTCTATGAATGTGTGTGTGTGGATGTGTATGTGTATGTGTGTATTTCACTGCTACTTTATTTTATTGATCCTGGAAGGATGAAAGGCAAAATTGACCTCGGTGGGATTTGAACTCAGAACTTAAAGTACCATAACTAAATGCAACAATGCATTTTAGCCAAGACTAATGATTTTGCTAATCCATCACCTTTCTATAATAATTGTTTCTACTGTTGGCACAAGGCCAGCAATTATCCTAGTGTATTACTGGTACTTTATTTTATCGACCCCGTAAGGATGAAAGGCAAAGTTAACCTTGGCGGGATTTGAACTCATAATGGCAAGGGCCGTAACTCTATACGTCAAAGCATGGCATCCGACCCGCTACCGATACTGCCAATCCACCACCGTATTTCTATAATAATAATAATGGTTTCTTATATAGGCACAAGGCCAGCAATTTGGGGGGGAGGGGAAGTCGATAAAATCGACCCCAGTGCGTGACTGGGACTTTATTTTATCGACCCCGTAAGGATGAAAGGCAAAGTTAACCTCGGCGGGATTTGAACTCAGATCACAAAGGACCGTAACTCTATGCTGCAAAGCATGGTGTCCGACCCTCTCCCGATACTGCCAATCCACCGCCGTATTTCTATAATAATAATAATAATAATAATAATGGTTTCTGATTTAGGCACAAAGCCAACAATTTTGGGGGAGGGGAAAGTTGATTAAATCAACCCCAGTGCATTACTGGTGCTTTATTTTATCAAACCCCGTAAGGATGAAAGGCAAAGCTGAACTTGGTGGGATTTGAACTCAGAATGTAAAAAGCTATAACTATATGCCACAAAGCATGTCCAATGCTCTACTACCCTTATAATAATAATAATAATGGATTCTGATTTAGGCACAAGGCCAACAATTTTTGGGGTGGAGGGGAGAGTTGATTAAATTTACCCCAGTGTATCATTGGTACCTTATTTAATCAACTCCAGAAGTAAAGTTGACCTCAGCAGGGTTTGGACTATAAAAAGCAGGAAGAAATGCTACAAAACATTTTATCTGATTTTCTAACAATACTGTCAATCTACACACCACCCTTCTGAAAGCAGTAAAAGAATAAAGGGAGTGTCTTACAGTGATTATATTAGCATTGATATAGTCAGATCCTGGCTCATTAAGGTCACCATCCCTAAGAATGAAGCGAGTCTCGTCAACTATGAAGGAAGAAGACAAAATGAGAACAACACATTACATTAATGATTGAAAAAAAAAATACATCATCATAATCATTATTACCAGCACTATCATCCTCATCATAACCAACACCATCATCATCATTATCACCATCACCACCAACACCACAACAACTGTTATCAGTACCATGATCTTGGGTTTGTCACCCTAATCACTAGGCCACACACCTTCACTGGCCATTAAACTGCTCAACATAAAGGCCAACATCAATAAATGTGTTCAGGCCATATTCCTTGCTAAAAAGCAAAGGTTAGCTTTGTGGGTCCTATGAAAAGCTTCGCTACTTTGCTCTATCATCTGCATATACCTCCCCGACCTTCTGGCTTTCATTCCCTCCCCCATCCTATTTAGCCATACCTTTCTTGGTTTTCCCTTTCCTTTACTTCTTCCACATTCATTCCCACCATTCCTCTCATCCTTCCTCAACACATGACCCAGCCATCTCATTCCATTTCTATTCACAACATTCATTACTGGCTCTATTCTCACCATCCTCTGCAATTCCTTGTCTTCCTCTTTCTCAAAAATAGTAATAATAATAATAATAATAGTTTCTGGTTTAGGCACAAGAACAACAATTTGGGAAAGAGAAAGTTGATTTTACAACCCCAGTACCTTACTGCTACTTTATTTTATCAACCCCGTAAAGATGTGAAGCAAAGCTAACTTCAGTGAGATTTCAACTATGTTGTCCAACACCAATACTATTAATCTACACTCCTTGAACAATTGTTTCTACTTTTTGGCACAAAGCCAGCAACTGAATGGGAAGGGGAAAGTCGATTAAATCAACCCCAGTGTGTTACAGGTACTTCATTTTATTGACTCCATAAAGATGAAAGGCAAAGGTAACCTTAGCAGGATTTGAACCCAGAACACAGAGAACTGAAATAAATGCAGTGAGACATTTTAAACCCACCCCAACCCAATGCTCAAAATAAAATTAAAGCAAATTACTTACATGGTAATATGTTCTTATATCTGTTCTTTGGTTTATTCTCTGGTAGGGCACCAATATCACGGCTGTATAAGTGCCGACACTCTTGCTGCTGTAGTTGCTATATATACATATAAAAAAAATGGAAACAGAAGGCTTCATCAAAAATGTGTTATTCCATGGGTTAGGAAGGTTTGTCAATACATAGAAACTAGGGGGAAAAAAAAAAAAGGTTCAATCACAGTACTTATTTGTTTTCAAGCCCGGTACTTATTTTTTCAATCTTCTTTAGTCAGATAAACACTTGATGGATTCAAAGTGATGCTGTCCTGACACAGTGTTGTCATAGGGTATTTTAAACCTGGCAGAGCTAGATCTAAACATAGCCAACTTCTTCTAGAGAAGAATCAACCCCAGTACTGGACTGGTGCATCATTTGTATATATGAACCCATAACTCCTGATCGAGTCGTAGGGGCGCCATTGTGACATACAGCATGTCTTGGGCATTTAAACCTGGTAGAGCCCATCCTGTCTCCAGGTTGGAACACAGTCAAATTCTTCCAGAGAAGGAAAAAGAGTGAATTAGAAGGAGGAAGTGAGGAAAAATCGACCCAAGTACTGAACTGGTATTTTTTTTTTATCAACTATGCAAAGATGAAAGGCAAAGTTGATTGCAGCAGGGTTTGAACCAGTATAAATACTGAAAAGTATTCTATCCAACGTTTTAAGAACTCTGCCAATTCGCTACACAGTATTTTATTTATCAATTATGAAAAGATGAACAGCAAAGTTGGCCTCAGCAGGATTTGAACTCAGTGATACAGAACAACTGCCACAGCATTTAATCTGATGCTGTAATGACTCTGCCAATACAATACCTTAAATGCTTAAAATTACACATATTTGTTGGGCCGTTTGAAAAACAGTCTGCTCAAACCAAAATCATAGCTATCATATATGTCAAATACTAGAGTTATCTCTCTTTACAATATTGCAATGTGACAACATTTCAAATAAATACAATGACGCAAACAGACACTGAATAACGATTATTCTGCTTGACAAAATATACGTCTAGCTAAGGCACTACAGGGACATACTTATATTAGTGGGCAAATGGTTGAACATTCCAAACATCAATTCTCAGGGAGATTAAGTTTAACAAGGATGATCCTTTGAATTATAGGTACAGTCTATCTTGTATTAAGATACAAGTGGCTGAGTATTCCACAGGCAAATGTACCTTTAATGTAATTCTAAAGGATATTCAGCATGACATAGTGTATGACAAGAGTAAGAATTTGAATTATAGATATAAGATACAGTCTATTTTGTATTAGTGTGCAAGTGACTGAGCATTCCACAGACACAAGCACTCTTAATGTAATCCTTGAATAGATTCAACAAGACATTGAGACAAGGTTGGTCTTTTGAATTACAGGTACAGTCAATCTTGTATTAATGTACACTTAACACATTTCACATTTTATGTAAAAACATTTGTTAAGCTAAGCTTCAAACACTAGCTTCATAAATTAGCAAGTTAATTATATTACTAAATCTCTGGAAATTCTGGATTATTTTCAAAATTATCCATATGTCAATAAAAAGGTTAATATACTTAAAAGACACAAACCTCAAATTCTTCCCAGAATCCACATTTGCCAGTGTTTGTGTTGTTATCCTTTTGTAACTGTTTCACTCGACTCTCAATGGCTGAAGCAGTGGTCCTTGTAGCATTAAATGGCTGCAGGAAAATAAACAGCGACACAGAAAACAATTTTATTAGTATATATATATATATATATATATCAGGCTATAACAGAGGAGTTCAAGACAGGCTGCCCATGGGAACTCCTATACGCAGACGACCTGACACTCATAGCGGAATCAATGGCCGAGCTAGAGAAGAAATTCCAAACATGGAAGCACGGCCTAGAGTCAAAAGGACTTAAAATTAACCTGGCTAAGACCAAAGTTCTAGTTTGTAGGAAAGAAAACAAGGCGGCGGTCCGTTCTGGGAAATGGTCGTGATCGGTGTGTAGGAAAGGTGTAGGTAGAAACTCCATTTTATGTCCTAAATGCAAAGTATGGGTGCATAAAAGATGTAGTGGGATCACAGGTAAGCTAACTAAGAACATAGATTTTACATGTGGCCGGTGTTCTGGTGCATTAAGTAGCAGCAAGTGCCCACAAAATACTAGCTCTTTCAATTGCGCAGAGGGTTCTATAGAAATAGTGGACAGCTTCCGTTACCTGGGCGATAAAATCAGCAGTGGGGGAGGGTGCTCTGAAAGTACAGTAGCTAGAGTCAGAACTGGTTGGAAAAAGTTCAGAGAGCTTATACCACTATTAGCTGCTAAAGGGTTCTCCCTAAAAATGAAAGGCAGGTTGTACGATGCCTGCATACGAACAGCAATGCTGCATGGCAGTGAGACCTGGGCATTGTGTGCAGAGGATATACGCAGACTAGAGAGGAACGAAGCTTGCATGCTCCGCTGGATGTGTAACAGTAATATACGTGAACGGCAAAGCATAAACGAACTAAGGAAAAAATTAGAGATAAGAGGGATCAGATGTTGTTTACTCGAGAGAAGGCTACGTTGGTATGGACACGTGATGCGCATGAAAGTCGATAGCTGTATAACAAAGTGCAGGGCAATAAAGATAGACGGTAGTCACGGAATAGGCAGACCTAGAAAAACCTGGGACGAGCTGATAAACTCCGACATCACACACACCTCTCCAAGACAATGTCACTGGACCGAGACCTTTGGCGGTACTCAGTAACAGAGAAGACCCGCCTTACCTAAATATATAGTAAAACCTACTCCAGCCAGTAGGCATCTCTAACAAAATACACCCCATCCCACCACCCCCACCCCCACCCCATCCACACCACCCCGTTCTATGTAAAGTTATGTTGGTGCCGCGCCATCCAGGCCGAAACAAATGAGATCGTGTAGGTGTCACGACAAAAAAACACACAGTCCACGCTGTAATGTGGCCGTGTAGGCAACACGGTAAAAACCTCCCAGACCCACACTGTAAATGTGGTTGGTGTTAGCAAGGGCATCCAACTGTAGAAAACCTGCCAGACAATCCTATGCGAGCAAGACAATCACTCTTGCCTCAAGTGGGACTACCCCCGTCCAAACCCATGCAAGTGTGGAACACGGACGTTAAACGTTGATTATGATGATGATGATGATGATATGCATGTGTGTGTATATATAAATGGAAAAAAATGAAACAAAATTTCATTTCTCACTCTTAGTACGGCTGTTACTTAAATATAAGTATGTATACGTACATACATATATGTATACAGACGTACAATAGTATGTATATATATATACATACATGCATACACATATATATATATATATACGCATGGATTTACCGAACATTTATTATAATGCTCAGTGTGTTTGTAAACAAACATCCTGAATTAAGCCGTACAGTGTTTAGCAACCATCATTGCCCTTTTGTTCAACACTGATAAAATAATGCAGAAATCCATTCTGATCAAGATGCTTATCCATAGAAGAAGACCTTACTGAAGAAAGAAAAGAATTCCTTTCATGTATAAATCTGGATACTTGCACTCCTAATAAATCAGATTTACCTTACTATTTGTGGCATTTTAAAAGATTAGTTTTATTTTTTCCATGCCAACCCATTAGATAAACAAAATGAAGTCAGTTTTGATGAAATGTGCGTCGCAGTAGGTAAAGGAGATGAGGCATGGGGAAGACATGGAAAACAGTGCTCAATTGGGAAGAGAGCAGAAATATTATATTTATGTTCTTACATGGAAAAAGGCAATATCCAAGATTTCAAGACCAAAATTTGACTATACTCCCAGAAAACAAGAGGCATGAAATTAGTGACCTTTCTTCAGGTGCTTATACGAGTTTATAATACACCGTTAAAAGCTTTATATTTGATTACGCTCTGTGATCCAGGAACGTGAGGCCTCCTGTGAGACATAGCCCAGTGGACGTCCCTCCTCCATCTCCCCCTGCTGACATCAAGTCCCCCAAAGCATTTGGGATGCCATCCAGTGCAGCCTGGCCTCAGACAGGCTCACGCGCCAGCTTGACCAGCACCGCATTACCTGTTTTCGCGCAACCTCCAAACCCACGCCTTTCCCTCCTGAACTGGCACGCAGCTGGATAAAGATAGCCTGTGCATCGGCATTTCCTTGAGGCTTGGTCTCCAGATCTGTGTGCCATACAAATGTCGCTGTGGATCCACTGTGGACTCTTGCGGCCTCCACCCACTTTCCTCTTGCCAGTGCCAGCCGCCTTCCACGCCATGTTGCCCTCAACAAGGTCATAAAGTTGGCTTGGACGCTGCAGGCTTCCCCTCCCAGCTCGAGCAGGTGGCGCTGGACCGAGGGGACAGTAAAAGGCCAGACGGCATGACCATCTCCCCGTTCCAGGTTCTGCTGCACGCCGGGCTGAGGAGGCCAAATTCTCCAATTCTCTGACAGGTTCGCAGGCGTGCCCTTGGCAGTGGAGACTTCTGGTGCCCTTGTCCCTAGGGGTACCTCCATACTCACCACCATAGGCGCTGAGCTGGCCAGCTGCAGGTGTAAGCCTCGCAAGTTGGAATGGCTCTTCCAGCGCATCACCCTTACCATCCTCCGAGGAAACGCCTTCTCCATTCTGTGGGGAGGCCAGCACGTGGGACCCCATTTGCTCACCATACAGAGAGATGGAGGCTCTTCCAAGTTCGGATCATATCCTTGTGGTTGTGTTCATCAAGCCCTATCGCAGTAATGAAATAAGCCCACTGAATGAAACAGGTCCAGACTGTCACACTGTCTGCTCATTAATTAACCCTTTCATTACCACATTACTTTGCCCCAGTTTGTTCATTTTTATTAAGGATTTTTTCCTTAAAAAAAAAAAAAAAAATGATTTTTATTAATTTCTTCATTGAGCAAAACTGGTAATGGTTCGACTTCCTCATATGTACGAGAGAGAGAGAGATAGAGAGAGAGACAGATCCATTCTACACTCTTCCCATTCCTTTTACAGCTTGACAAATATTTAACACAACACATATTACAGCTTTAATATAGTAGATAAAATAATAACGACTACTCACTTGTTTTAAATGTAAAACCACACCAGTCTTCTCTACCATTGGGTTTTTCTTATAGTTTTCCACTAAATCTGATAGACTATCAAACTGGTTGCCTCCACCAACATCATACTTTCCATCCTAAAAGGAAACAATTTAACTTTTAAAATCTTGCATCGAGTTATTAATTCAAATGCATATAGTACTTTTACTAGTGGAGAGACTGTCATGAAAATTTGAAGCATTGGGAAAATAGGTTATATTCAATGTGATTTTTCAATTATGAAATATCAATTATGATTTTTTTTTTAATGTTGCATGCATACATTTATTTATTTATTTAAGAAACAAAAACACTGAGGTATAACACAGTCATATCAGTATCATTTTCCAATATATGAACCGACTGGTGTACCAGTTCATCAAATGTACTTTTGAAGAAAAAATTTCCCTGTTTGATAAGGAAATCAGTGATTTCTAATTTAAGATCATACTTGGCTGTAAAATGTTTACTGTGAAAAAACTTCAGATGTCTAAAGAATTAACACTCAATGGGAGGCAAATCAGGGATATATGGGGGATGATCAATACTCAATGGGAAGCAAATCAGGTATATATGGGGGATGATCAATACTCAATGGGAAGCAAATCGGGGATATATGGGGGATGATCAATACTCAATGGGAAGCAAATCGGGGATATATGGGGGACGATCAATATTCAATGGGAAGCAAATCGGGGATATATGGGTGATGATCAATATTCAATGCAAGCAAACATCAACAACTCATTGCATTTTTGTAGCATTTTTGTAACTTAGAGCATTTACTGTGTATTAACGGGTACTGTGTTGTGGTGGTTAATGTGCTGTGGTGGTTACTGTGTTGTGGTGGTTAATGTGTTGTGGTGGTTAATGTGTTGTGGTGGTTAATGTGGTGTGGTGGTTAATGTGGTGTGGTGGTTACTGTGTTGTGGTGGTTAATGTGGTGTGGTGGTTACTGTGTTGTGGTGGTTACTGTGTTGTGGTGGTTACAGTGTTGTAGTGGTTACAGTGCTGTGGTGGTTACTGTGTTGTGGTGGTTACTGTGTTGTAGTGGTTACTGTGTTGTGGTGGTTACTGTGTTGTGGTGGTTACTGTGTTGTGGTGGTTACTGTGTTGTGGTGGTTACTGTGTTGTGGTGGTTACTGTGTTGTGGTGGTTACTGTGTTGCGGTGGCTACTGTGTTGTGGTGGCTACTGTGTTGTGGTGGTTACTGTGTGGTGGTGGTTACTGTGTTGTGGTGGTTAATGTGTTGTGGTGGCTACTGGGTTGTGGTGGCTACTGTGTTGTGGTGGCTACTGTGTTGTGGTGGCTACTGTGTTGTGGTGGCTACTGTGTTGTGGTGGTTACTGTGTTGTGGTGGCTACTGTGTTGTGGTGGCTACTGTGTTGTGGTGGCTACTGTGTTGTGGTGGCTACTGTGTTGTGGTGGCTACTGTGTTGTGGTGGTTACTGTGTTGTGGTGGTTACTGTGTTGTGGTGGTTACTGTGTTGTGGTGGTTACTGTGTTGTGGTGGTTACTGTGTTGTGGTGGTTACTGTGTTGTGGTGGTTACTGTGTTGTGGTGGTTACTGTGTTGTGGTGGTTACTGTGTTGTGGTGGTTACTGTGTTGTGGTGGTTACTGTGTTGGTGTGGTTACTGTGTTGTGGTGGTTGCGGTGGTTACTGTGTTGCGGTGGTTACTGTGTTGTGGTGGTTACTGTGTTGCGGTGGCTACTGTGTTGCGGTGGCTACTGTGTTGTGGTGGTTACTGTGTGGTGGTGGTTACTGTGTTGTGGTGGTTACTGTGTTGTGGTGGTTAATGTGTTGTGGTGGCTACTGGGTTGTGGTGGTTAATGTGTTGTGGTGGCTACTGTGTTGTGGTGGTTACTGTGTTGTGGTGGCTACTGTGTTGTGGTGGTTACTGTGTTGTGGTGGCTACTGGGTTGTGGTGGTTAGTGTGGTGGTGGTTACTGTGTGGTGGTGGTTACTGTGTTGTGGTGGTTACTGTGTTGTGGTGGTTACTGTGTTGTGGTGGTTACTGTGTTGTGGTGGTTACTGTGTTGTGGTGGTTACTGTGTTGTGGTGGTTACTGTGTGGTGGTGGTTACTGCGTTGTGGTGGTTACTGCGTTGTGGTGGTTACTGTGTTGTGGTGGTTACTGTGTTGTGGTGGTTACTGTGTTGTGGTGGTTACTGTGTTGTGGTGGTTACTGTGTTGTGGTGGTTACTGTGTTGTGGTGGCTACTGTGTTGTGGTGGTTACTGTGTTGTGGTGGTTACTGTGTTGTGGTGGTTACTGTGTTGTGGTGGCTACTGTGTTGTGGTGGCTACTGTGTTGTGGTGGCTACTGTGTTGTGGTGGTTACTGTGTTGTGGTGGCTACTGTGTTGTGGTGGCTACTGTGTTGTGGTGGCTACTGTGTTGTGGTGGTTACTGTGTTGTGGTGGTTACTGTGTTGTGGTGGCTACTGTGTTGTGGTGGTTACTGTGTTGTGGTGGTTACTGTGTTGTGGTGGTTACTGTGTTGTGGTGGTTACTGTGTTGTGGTGGTTACTGTGTTGTGGTGGTTACTGTGTTGTGGTGGTTACTGTGTTGTGGTGGTTACTGTGTTGTGGTGGTTACTGTGTTGTGGTGGTTACTGTGTTGTGGTGGTTACTGTGTTGTGGTGGTTACTGTGTTGTGGTGGTTACTGTGTTGTGGTGGCTACTGTGTTGTGGTGGCTACTGTGTTGTGGTGGTTACTGTGTTGTGGTGGTTACTGTGTTGTGGTGGCTACTGTGTAGTGGTGGCTACTGTGTTGTGGTGGTTACTGTGTTGTGGTGGTTACTGTGTTGTGGTGGCTACTGTGTTGTGGTGGCTACTGTGTTGTGGTGGTTACTGTGTTGTGGTGGTTACTGTGTTGTGGTGGTTACTGTGTTGTAGTGGTTACTGTGTTGTGGTGGTTACTGTGTTGTGGTGGTTACTGTGTTGTGGTGGTTACTGTGTTGTGGTGGTTACTGTGTTGTAGTGGTTACTGTGTTGTGGTGGTTACTGTGTTGTGGTGGTTACTGTGTTGTGGTGGCTACTGGGTTGTGGTGGTTAGTGTGGTGGTGGTTACTGTGTGGTGGTGGTTACTGTGTTGTGGTGGTTACTGTGTTGTGGTGGTTACTGTGTTGTGGTGGTTACTGTGTTGTGGTGGTTACTGTGTTGTGGTGGTTAATGTGTTGTGGTGGTTACTGTGTTGTGGTGGTTACTGTGTTGTGGTGGTTACTGTGTTGTGGTGGTTACTGTGTTGTGGTGGTTACTGTGTTGTGGTGGTTACTGTGTTGTGGTGGTTACTGTGTTGTGGTGGTTACTGTGTTGTGGTGGTTACTGTGTTGTGGTGGTTACTGTGTTGTGGTGGCTACTGTGTTGTGGTGGCTACTGTGTTGTGGTGGTTACTGTGTTGTGGTGGTTACTGTGTTGTGGTGGCTACTGTGTAGTGGTGGCTACTGTGTTGTGGTGGTTACTGTGTTGTGGTGGTTACTGTGTTGTGGTGGCTACTGTGTTGTGGTGGCTACTGTGTTGTGGTGGTTACTGTGTTGTGGTGGTTACTGTGTTGTGGTGGTTACTGTGTTGTAGTGGTTACTGTGTTGTGGTGGTTACTGTGTTGTGGTGGTTACTGTGTTGTGGTGGTTACTGTGTTGTGGTGGTTACTGTGTTGTAGTGGTTACTGTGTTGTGGTGGTTACTGTGTTGTGGTGGTTACTGTGTTGTGGTGGCTACTGGGTTGTGGTGGTTAGTGTGGTGGTGGTTACTGTGTGGTGGTGGTTACTGTGTTGTGGTGGTTACTGTGTTGTGGTGGTTACTGTGTTGTGGTGGTTACTGTGTTGTGGTGGTTAATGTGTTGTGGTGGTTAATGTGTTGTGGTGGTTACTGTGTTGTGGTGGTTACTGTGTTGTGGTGGCTACTGGGTTGTGGTGGTTAATGTGTTGTGGTGGCTACTGTGTTGTGGTGGTTACTGTGTTGTGGTGGTTACTGTGTTGTGGTGGCTACTGGGTTGTGGTGGTTAATGTGTTGTGGTGGCTACTGTGTTGTGGTGGTTACTGTGTTGTGGTGGCTACTGTGTTGTGGTGGTTACTGTGTTGTGGTGGTTACTGTGTGGTGGTGGTTACTGTGTTGTGGTGGCTACTGTGTTGTGGTGGTTACTGTGTTGTGGTGGTTACTGTGTTGTGGTGGTTACTGTGTTGTGGTGGCTACTGTGTTGTGGTGGCTACTGTGTTGTGGTGGTTACTGTGTTGTGGTGGTTACTGTGTTGTGGTGGCTACTGGGTTGTGGTGGTTAATGTGTTGTGGTGGCTACTGTGTTGTGGTGGTTACTGTGTTGTGGTGGCTACTGTGTTGTGGTGGTTACTGTGTTGTGGTGGTTACTGTGTGGTGGTGGTTACTGTGTTGTGGTGGTTACTGTGTTGTGGTGGTTACTGTGTTGTGGTGGTTACTGTGTTGTGGTAGTTACTGTGTTGTGGTGGTTACTGTGTTGTGGTGGTTACTGTGTTGTGGTGGCTACTGTGTTGTGGTGGCTACTGTGTTGTGGTGGCTACTGTGTTGTGGTGGTTACTGTGTTGTGGTGGTTACTGTGTTGTAGTGGTTACTGTGTTGTGGTGGTTGCTGGGTTGTCATGGTTGAGATACAACCATGTAGGGGGTCAACTAAATCTAAATAGGTGTGAGCTGTAAATTTCATTTTTTATTTCAATACTCTTTCAATACAAACTAATTTGATCAGGACTTCACAAAGTTGTTCATATAGATACCTAAAAGTGAATAAAAGCTTAGGGAACCAGAGAGGGTGAATTTACTAGTTTCCCTTAATGGTAGGAGAACAAAAATTGCTGGATCCTATAAACTAGCTGCCAGATATCACACAGCTAGCAGGATGTCTGACTGGGTGCCAGATATTACACACATAGCAGGATGCCTGACTGAGAGTCAGATATCACACAACATATAGGATGTCTCTGGGAGACAGATATCACACAGCATATAGGTTGTCTCTGGGAGTCAGATATCACACAGCTATCAGGATATCTACCAGGGAGCCATTAATCACACAGCTAGCAGGATGTCTACTAGGGAGCCAGATATCACACAGCTAGCAGGATGTCTACCAGGGAGCTAGATATCACACAGCTAGCAGGATGTCTACTAGGGAGCCAGATATCACACAGCTAGCAGGATGTCTGACTGGGTAAGATGGCACCCACAAACAGCCCATTCAAAACAAACAGGTCGTTTAACTATGTTCTGAGATGATTTTAGTAAAAAGATTATTTAATAATTCAAACATTAAAGGTGCATTTCCATTTATAGTCAGGAGTACACTTCAGTTAACTTCCCTATTGTTGATGATTTACAAGATAAACACACCCAGTAGACTCAATAAAGTAGTTAGTGATGTGAAGTGCATTCAGCATAGAAAACCTGCCAAACAAAGGGCCAGGAGGACCCTTAAGTTGTGTCAGACATGACAACCTCTGCTGGTGCCATAAAATGTTCTCGGTAAGGGGCAGGAACATATGCAAAAGAGATGCAGGTTCCTGATTCAACATAGAGCCAGTACTTCAGCTTTGAGTAACAATGACCTGTCGAATCATTGCTGGTAGGGAAAACGGACCTTAAACGAAGATGATGATAAGTTTAGTGAAGCTTTTCAATTACAAGTTGTATTAAACACTGATGAATTAGTCGATTGTTATAATTTAGCGTCCATTCCCACTGCTAGCAAAGGTTGGACAGGTCACAGACCAAGTTAGTACACAAGTGAGAGCTACTGACCCCTTAAACAGACAGGGGGTGAGGGGTGGGGATGCATATACATTTCTGTACCTTGAGGTAGATAGCCTGCAGTAGCACCAAAAACCAACATAATACTATACACAGAAAAATGAGAGAGAGGGGGATGAGAGGAGGGAGAGAGAGACAAAGAAAGATAGATAGATAGAGAGAGAGGGTGAGAGGTTGGTGTAATGTATGCATGTACCTTTGTTGTTGATCTTATTTCATAACAACCAAGAGGACAGTAAGCAGTGGGGGAATATATAGGGGCGGAGAACTATTCAAATAATTAGGCTTAGGTGAGAAGATAGAGGAGAAGGGTGAGGTTATGTCAATGTCTAGGTAAGAGATCCCCCCCACTGTTTTATTCAAAGAAGTCAGAGAAAAAAACCATACAGGCAGCTGTCCTTGTGGAAGACAGATATTGTCTTCAAGTTTAAAACAAAAACTTCAATTAAGTAAATGAAGACAAAAAAATACAAAAAAAAAAAAGCAGGTGAAACTCCTGATAGTAGAGGGATCCAACACCTGCCTAGGCACAGGATGAGTGGAGGTGTAAGACATACAAAAAGCAATGAATGAATTTAATATAACAACCGTTTTAACTCTTAATGTCCTGAAATGGGTTTATTCATTCAAATGTTTACAATATCTTTACTAATGGACAGATTGTTATAAAAATTTAAAGTATCAGTCTAAAGACTTTAATTTTTACTATAGTGCTGTTTTATACTTTTAAAGAACGTCTTGCTTAAATGGTTTCATGAGATATGTTAATTCAACTGTTTATAGTATCTTTACTGAACAGATTGTAAAAAAATCTTATATTTGTAAAGTGATGTAGTCATAGGGCTATTTTGTACCTATTGGTTTCATGTGGTTTATTATTTCAATAGTTCAGATTGTTGTGAAAATTTGTTGGACATGATTTCTACAGCTGGATTCTCTTCCTAATTAATGCCAACTACTTTACAAAGTGTAGTAGGTGCATTTTATCATGATACCAGCACTAGTGAAGCGGTCATGCTTCTTTGACACAACTGATGAGCCCCCCCCCCCCCCCCCCTTCTCAATCCTTTTTTTTTTTAACAGTTATTATCACAAACCACTTTAAAGAGAGTACTTGGTGCATTTTATTGAAGACAAACATTAGGGTTGTCATGCTCTTGTCACAACTGAAGAATCCCCTCAAGCCTTTATTTGGCTTGGTTGCTATGGCTGGATTCCCTTCCTACTGCCAACCACTTTAGAGAGAGAGTACTGGGTGCATTTTATTGAGACACCAACACTACGGTGGCTATTATGCCCTGTATAATATCTTTTAAAGTCAAAATAAGAATGAAGTTTAAGTGCTGACTCACCAGAAATCTGATCATAACATGAGTGACCCAAGAATCACAGCGCACTGATAAGACATAATCTCCTGGTTTACTTTGACTCTCACGAACCAAATAGCTCCCATTTTTGCCTTTCTTCATTAAATATTTCTCAGCTTCTTTACCCGTTATGTGTCCATGGAACCATCTGGAAATAGCCAGATGGGAGAAACAAAACAAAAAGAAAAAAATATATAATTGGCAAAAAAAACCTCCCCCCCAAAAAAAATTAAAAAACTTCATAGGAATTCCTTCACACCAAATAGAAGAAACCATTTCAATCTCTCTCTTTCTATTTCTTCCTTTTATTCCTCATTTTATCTTCTGATGAAGGACTAGAGTCTGAAATGTTAGGACTCTTTTCCTACTATATCAAGCATTAAACTAGCATATTTCCTCTTTATCATTTACTGTGTTATTTTTTTTTCTAGGAACTTTTTGCATCACACACACGTGTGTAAAATAAATCATTGTGAGGTATGTAATAAATAAGAGTGTTGGGAAAGGCAATGGAGACAGAAATATAAAAATGGAACTGGGGTAAAAAGCATAACAAAACAAAAAAGAAGGAATGAACAAAAAAGAATTAGAAAGAAAGAGTTGGTTACCTTTCAGTGGTGGGGTCAGCAGAATTTAAGGGGTACTTCAACTCAATCACTTCACCATTTTTTTCTTTCAGTTGGTCCTGATTTTCCATATAATGCTGAACCAGCTCTGCCAGGGTGGCAAACTTCTCACCACCATACAGATCATAGTAGTCCCCAGTGCTCTGTATTTTGATATGGGTCACCTCTCCATTGCGTCTGCATCACACCAATACAAATATACACAGAAAAAAAAAACATTAATTAAAAACAATTAAAAAAACAATAGGAGGGGTCATCACATCCATTTTGCCTGGACTAGCTCCCTGCCAGGCACACAGGATATGTATATATATATATCACCATCATCGTTTAACAGCCATTTTCCACGCTAGCATGGGTTAGATGGGTTGTCCCATTAGAGGCAAGTTGGGTCAGGTGACCATGTCTTGCTCATAAAGAACTATTTCTGGCTAGGTTTCTATAGCTGGAAGCCCTCCCTAAAGCCAACGATATTTACAGTGTGGGCTGGGTGCTATTTGTGATATCATCATAACTTTACAGTGAAAGTGGACAGAAGTGGTTGGGTGGAGGTATAGTGGTTAAGAAGTGGTTGGGTGAAGGTATAGTGGTTAAGAAGTGGTTGGGTGAAGGTATAGTGGTTAAGAAGTGGTTGGGTGAAGGTATAGTGGTTAAGAAGTGGTTGGGTGAAGGTATAGTGGTTAAGAAGTGGCTGGGTGAAGGTATAGTGGTTAAGAAGTGCGTACTAGATGTATGTTTGAGTCCATGTGCACGAGAAGGCGTGTCTTCACTATTACTGCATAATGCCAAAGATCTCAATCATGAGAGATGCAATTGCACAAGGTCAGCTTTTATCACCTCATCCGTGATCTTCCTACTTTATAGCTTCCATCAATTTTGATTGCACTTCACCTTTTTATAGAGCTGTCGTCCTTCATATTCATCACATGACCACACCAACACAATCTCCTCTCTAGCATTATACATCTGATCCCTCTTGTAACTAATTTCTCCCTCAGTTCATTTACACATCCACCAAATCATGCATGCTTCATTTCTTTCCAATCTTCTCAGGTCCTCTGCACACAGTGCCCAGGTTTCACTACCATGTAACATTGATGTTTGTATACATGCATTGTACAATCTGACCTTCATTTTAAGGGAAAAACCTTTTGTAGCTAGCAGCAGTAGTAGCTCTCTAAACTTTCTCTATCCCATTCTTACTCTAGCTACTGTACCTTCGGAACACCCTCCACCACTGCTGATTTCATCACCCAGGAAATGGAAAATATTGACTATTTCTATAGAACCATCTGGGCATTTGAAGGAGCTAGTATTCTGGGTGCACTTGCTATTTACTTGCACCTGAGCATCGGCTACATTCAAAACCTACGTTCTTTGATAGCCTGTCTGTGATCCCACTACATCCTTTAAGTACCCATAGCTTGCATTTGGGACATAGAATGGAACTTCTACTTACTCTTTTCCTGCACACTGAGAAAAGCTATTTCCCAGAGGGAATGTAGGCTGTTTTCCGTTCTACAAACTAGAACTTTAGTCTTTGACAAGTTAACTTTAAGATCTTTTGATTCTAGGCCATAGATTCAGCTATGAGAGTTAGATCATCTGCATACTGGGCAACCAGTCTTAAACACTTCTGGTATAGCCTGTAGGGTAATAATAAATAGGAGTGGGGTAAGGACAGAGCCCTGATGAACACCTACCTGTATGCTAAATTCTTCACTATAGTCATTGTTAATTCTAACCGTGTTGACTGTTCCTTTATACACGGCTTGTACAGCTTTCACAAGCCACTCGTCTACTCCTAGTTTTCTAAGAGCCCAACAAATAATGAAACAGGGGACTCTTTCAAAGGCTTTCTCCAAGTCAACAAAAGCTTAGTAGAGGGGTCTACTTTTAGCAAGGTACTTCTCCTGCAGTTACCTCATGAGGAAGAGAGCATCCGTAGTATTTTTATCTGGCACAAACCCAAACTGTATTTCATCAAGGTTAATTCAGCCTCTAATTATTTGTGACCTTCATGACCTGGTCAACCAACTTAATGCTTCTATAGTTTTCTCTGTCTAGAGCATCTCCTTTACCCTTGTAGCAGTTGATGAAGATGTAGCTACGCCAGTCATTGGCTATGACCCCATTTTGTATTACTTTGTTTACTATACAGGTAACTATGGTGTGACCCACTATCTCAAACACTTTCAACATCTCAGCAGCTGTCCCCTGCCAACTGCCTTACCTATCTTCATATCTTTCATTGCCTTACTTACTACACTACTACTAGCTTGTTCGGTTGGTCCCTCTGTTGGGTCAAATTGGTGCAAACTATCTTCATCCCATTCATTCTCCTCATTTAACAGTCTTTCAAAGTGGCACTTTCATGCTACCTTCTTTTCAGCATCAGTGAGGGCAAGTACTCCATTATCATTGTGGACACACTTCTCCCCAACAATATCACAATTTTCCTTGACACATTGTCTCGCAATCCTGAACACATATAAACTTAATAAAATTAACAAAGAGAGGACAAAACAACGAATGGAAACAAAACAAAACAAAAAACAATTTTTTAAGAGAAAACCTTAAAAAATAAACATACAAATGAAGGACACAGAACTCTATGGTCATCGGCCGTTGAGATGGACTTTGGTAATTTCGACCCTTACCAACAGTACTGCTGGTCCATCCGGGGTCACAGCGTCTGACATAAGTCAAACGCTGTCCAGTGGAAGAGACAAAACATTAATTTATAGCAATTAAGCTACAAAATACAGAATTTTGTGACACCAGGGAAAAAGTGTGGTGCCTCTAATAGCATGGAATATATGAATGTAACAAAGGAAAAAAGGAAGAAAAAAGTAATATATATGAAAATTAAAAGAACATGAGAACAATACTGAAATTCCAGCATTAATCCATGCCACCCTCTAAAACAGGAGTAACATTGTAACTAAATCAGTACTAGGATTAAAGTCTTTCTATAGCTTTATCACTCTATCACATACTTCCTTGTACCAAGCAAAAACCTATCTGTCCAGGCAGTAGTGAGTGTATGTGTATAGTGCATGTGCATATGTGTTTGTGTATATAAGTATATGTGAGTGTGTGTAGGTATGCAAGAAGGTGACCCCTTACCTTTTAGGGAGGGTTCTCTCCTTTTCTTTCTCTCTCTCTATATATATACATCAATCATACACACACACACACATACATCACACACAAGGTTTTTGTCCCCCCACCTCATCCAAATCCAGTTATCCAAGCATGAGCCCTTAATACACCTATCACTGCTGTCACCACCACAACACCAGTCACCGTTATCACAACACCATCACCATTACCACCACAACAACAACACCAATCACCATTTTCACTACCACCACCATAACTTTAAAGTTTGTTAATATAGTAGAACAGGAAATAGCTAAACACAATACACATACATACATACTATACACAACACTCACACAAAATACAGACACAACATACACATGCATAGCCATCTTGTAACATTGTTAGAGAAAAGATATGGTTAGTTGTTAATGGTAACCACACCACACAACACTTCCATTAACAACATCTCCCTTAATTATACAACACTGCCATTAACAACATAACACCTTCACCAACCATACAACACCTCCATTAATTACACAACACTGCCATTAACAACATAACACCTTCACCAACCATACAACACCTCCATTAATTACACAGCACTGCCATTAACTACACAAACCTTCACCCTTTGTTACTATATTTCTAATGGAAGAATTTTGATACAATATTTGGAACATAACTTAACAAAAGTTCTAACAAAATCATGCTGAGAGATTTTTAGATAAATTTAAACCCTTTAACCCTTTAGCATTTACATTACTCTATATTTACTATTATATTTTCATGGCAAAGGCTTTACTTCATATACTTATCTCACATAATATCAAATTTATGAGATTTTGATATTATTTATTTTGAGAAGAATACTTTAACATAAGTATGAACAGCCAGTTATGGCCAGTTTGAACAGAAAGAGGTGAGAGAATTCTGGCCAGATATAGCCGGTTTAAATGCTAAAGGGTTAATCTTCTCGTTATCATATTTCTAATGAAAAACATTGCCTATGATTTTGAAGACAATCAAGATTTTGGAGGGATTTAATAATATAACTAACTTTCTCATTATTATGCTGGGGTTTGGAACATAACTTAAATGTTCTTACATAAAATTGGACACTTTAAAGCACAAAGTTTTATATAATAGAACCAGAGATGGTTTCAGCCAATTTGGTACTGATCTATGAAAATACAGTATATGAAATGATAAATACTGTCATTTTAACCCTTTAGCATTTACATTACTCTATATTTAATATTGTATTTTCACAATAAACACTATTTCACATTATTATCTCACATAATATTGAATCTATGAGATTTTGATATTATTTATTTTGAGAACAATATCTTGACATAAGCATGAGCAGCCAGTTGCAGCCAGTTTGAACAGAAAGAGGTGAGAGAATTCTGGCTGTTTAAATGCTAAAGGGATAACAAGGTTTTGAAGTCTGATGTGAGATAAAGCTGTATTTTATTACTCCTATTCTTTATCATAACTGATGGTAAATGTGATGAGAGATTGGAGGCTAAAATGTTTAGCTATTGAACAAAAATACTATAGGATCTGAGTGCCATGACAACAACCTCCCTAGTGCTGGTGTCATGACAAAATGCACTCAGTACATCCTGGAAAATGGTAGTGCTGGTGCCAAAATAAAATGCACTCAGTACACCCTGGAAAATGGCAGTGCTGGTTCCATGATAAAATGTAACCAATCCATCCAGTAAATTTTTAGGATTGGTGCCACAATAAAATGGGCTTAGTATATACTGTAGACTGGTAGTGCTGGTGCCACAATAAAATGTGCCTAGTAGAGCTGGTGCCATGATAAAATGCACTCAATGCATCCTGTAAAGTGTTAGTGTTGGCACCATGATAAAATGTACCCAGTACATTCCGTAAAGTGTTAGTTAGTACTGGTGTGATGACAAAATACACCTGGTCAGCTAATCTATGGCAGTGTGGAAAGCAGATGTATGATGATGATGATGATGATGACAGGGTTGTGCAAATCACCTTCAATAGGTTTCATGTTCGCTCTCTGCAATCAAGACTTCGATTTTGTTGATGACAAAGATTAGTTTATCAACGCACACTCACTCACACTAGTCAGATAAAATCAGACAAACTCAGTGGCTATAATAAATCTTATCAGAGAAATACTAGGCTATGTTAACCCTTCAAATACCAAACTATGAAACCACACTTGCTTTCATGATACAACTCTTTGTTTTAAAGTGTTTATATTTATTTAAAAACCTTCCTTAATAACCCTGTTGATACCAAACCACCTAAAACTATCTCATTCTATGTTACAAAATTGTTTTATTGCCAAGTGTTTATATTTATTTAAAAACCTTTCATTATAATTCAAACTAAAAACCTTTATAAAGTTATGTTTCAAACATCAACTTCTTTATTCTTTTACTGGTTTCAGACTGTGGCCATGCTGGGGCACCACCTTCTTTTATTCTTTTACTGGTTTCAGTCATTGGACAGCAACCATACTTGGGCATTACCTTATGTGAAAGAATAAAAAACTAAAAGTATTGGGGTTGATATGATTGTTAAAATTAAGGTGGTACCCCAGCATGACTACAATCCAATGGCTGAAACAAATAAAACAAAAAAGTGTGAAGGCAGTGTTCCAGTATGGCCACAGTCTAATGACTGAAACCTATAAAAGAATAAGTGAGAAGCCAGGGCTCCAGTATGGCCACAGTCCAATGATTGAAACTAGTAAAAGGGTATGAGAAAGAGTTCTGTCTGGTCTCGATATTCCATCCATCTCTTATGATTTTATAAATCTATTTACTGCAACAGCTACTACTGCTAGCTAGAATACACACCACCAAGAATTCATTTGCCAAAAGTTCCAAGAACAAGAAAATCAATCAATCAGACTGGAAAGTTTTACAACCATTTGGCATTTGTACAAGACAACGAATCGGCAGAGCTGTCAGTATATATTCTGGGATCTATATCATCATTTTATGTCCACTTTTCCCTGCTTGCAAGGGTGGGACGGGAACTGATTCTGGCTTGATTTCTACAGCTGGATGCCCTTCCTAACACCAACCTCATTTACAGTGAGTGCTGGGTGCTTTTTTTTCCGTGGTGCCTACACGTCCACTTTACA
>OZ024763.1:9273033-9370533 GCA_964016885.1 Eledone cirrhosa
CTAAATATTAACTGTTTTGATTGTAATTTAGTTTATAAATGTATAGTTAAAACAAAAGATAAGTCCTATAATTATATTGGTGCCACCTCTTCAAAATTTAAGGAAAGATAGTTAACCATCGCCACTCATTTAAAAGAGAAGATACAAGATTTAGTATGGCCCTGTCTGAATTGATTTGGTCACTTAAAAATAATATCTTGGCAAAAACTCTCTAATGCTTTGCCTTATAAAAATGCTTCCGTATCTAAAGGATGTGACCTCTGTACCACAGAAATTCTACATATTTATAATAGGCAATTAATTCTTAATAAACACTCTGAACTCTTTAGTTCTTGTCTTCACAGTTTCATAGAGTTTTTAGTTAAACTTAATAAAAAATTAAATAATTAATATTCCTTTATATATAATTTTTAAGCAATTTCATTATGTTTAAATAGAAAATAAAAACGAATGGATAAAATAAGTAAACTAATATTTTTTCGTTATAACTTTTTTATCTACCTTATCTTTAGTAAGTATATATATTAAATTACATTTAATATAAATTGATAAACTAGGCTATAATACATACATCTTTTCTTATAATAATAGTTACGCCAATAGTTAATATTTTCCTCTATTTGTATAATACCTACTTAAATATAATTGTTGAAAGGATAAATTAGGCCATGGTAATTTGCATGGTAATTTTGAACTAAATAATTTATCTCATAGCATTCTAACCAAATCATTTATATGAAAAAAAGCCATACCAATTGTTAAATATCTTTCCACTCACATAATACCAATTTAAATTATATATAAACATAGACAATTTACCTTTGAATTTTATAATCCTAATTTTTCTTATTTATTATTTAGTTACAATATGATTCTTCCGTCCTAGAATTTTTTTTTCTTTGATATAATATATATATTTTTTGGTATAGTATCTATTTTAAGCTAATATAAGTAACATATAAACTGACTAACGGCCTACATTTAATTATTTTTTTTACCAATTTAATTACGTCATATTTTAAATAATTTCAAAAACATTAAGTCCAACTATATTTTTCTCCCACTCACGTAACATCTTGTGTGTTAGGATTTTTTTCTAATCATATGCTAGATTGTCATCGATCTGTCCAGTTCGTTTGACCACCAGTATATCAAAAGAATCCTGCATCTCCTATGCATCTTGTCTGATGAGAACATATTTTGGATTATGTTACACATAAGCCTTGCATCTTCGAAATACATATAATAAAATAAATAGAGATGATCTAAAGTAACTATCTTTCATTTATTATTATATATATATATATAGTTCAAGGAGACAACAAATAGAGGCACAAAAAGTCTTAGTTTCACGCTATATGTGGAAAAAAGGGAAAAAAAGTTCGACATGTCGGACTTGAAACATTCTTCAAAATAGAGACAGGATCACTAAGGAGAAACAGAAATAAAGGAGGTCCAAGTAAAAAAGAAAAAATCGAAAATTAAGAGTAGTACACATATTCAAACTTACACTCACTCACATATACCACACAGATAACACACTATCTTTGATACTTTATACAATATACTTTTAAAAAAAAAACATGTTTAAACCTACACTTACCCTCACACATATCAACACTAATACACACACTTCACTTTGCATTCCATCTCATTATGAAGACTACCTAATGGTTTGTCTTGTTTACACACGTAATTTTCGATTTACTTGGACCTACTTTATTTCAGTTTCTCCTTTGTGATCCTGTCTCTATTTTGTTGTGATCCTGTTTCTATTTTGTTGTGATCCTGTCTCTATTTTGTTGTGACCCAGTCTCTTTTTGTACTCCTGAAGAAGGACTTAAGCCATACACATCAAACTTTCTTTCCTCTTTTCCAACATAAAATGTGAAACTAATAAGACTTTTTGTATCTCTGTTTGTTGTCTCCTTGAACCATATCTTCCACGCTTATGCGGCAATCTTTGTATTTCAAACCAGGATATTTACCTACACCTTGTGACTGATTTATTTAACCATCCTGTCCAGCCAGCAGATTACCCACAGACCTCGAATATTTGGATATATATATATATAAAGTAGTACTGGTGCCACAATTAAATGCACCCAGACAACACTGTCAAGTGGTAGTGCTGGTGCCATGATAAAACCCATCCAATACACATAGTAAAGTGGTTAGTATTAGGAAGGGCATCCAGTCATAGAAGCCATGGCAGAAAGGAATGCA
This sequence comes from Eledone cirrhosa, assembly GCA_964016885.1. Classification (NCBI taxonomy): domain Eukaryota; kingdom Metazoa; phylum Mollusca; class Cephalopoda; order Octopoda; family Eledonidae; genus Eledone; species Eledone cirrhosa. The sequence continues at coordinate 9,275,260 of OZ024763.1, forward strand.
ATCATTTGATCTGTCTTGCCTCAGAATAACAAACTGTCTAACCCATGCAAGCATGGAAAATAGACGTAAAATAGTGATGATGATGGTGATAATGTGTTTGTGTGTGCATTAATTATCAACAAATATTCATACAAGAAAACATGACTTGAACTAACTGTTTTCTTTCTCAATGTGATTTTTTAAATCTTATCTAAAATTACTTCAATATCTGTTATATTAATTTTCTTCTATGTCCATATATTCCTGGGAGCATCATGGGAGAAGAGTCCTCAGACATGCCTTCTGTGGCTCTTGTCATAAGCAACTGTCTCCATTTAATCTAGCTGGATCCTCAAGCAAGACCAACCAAGTTCATGTATGTTATCTAACCATTTTGCTTGGGGTCTATCCCTGGGTCTTCTGCTGGTTCGTTTTGCCCATAAAATCTGTGCAGCGATTCTTTCTTGAGACATTCTAACCAGAGCTGTGATCTCTCAATTCGGAGAAGTAGCGGCTCTAGCTGCTGCAACTCCTTGATCTCTGAGCTCCACATTCTATTGTGTAACATTACTCCAAAGACCTTTCGAGGAACACCATTTTAGTTGCTTGTATTCATGATTGTATTCTTTTGGTCAGTACCAAAGATTCATGATCTGGGTTGGCATAAGCACTAAATTAAAGATTGCAGGAACTGGTTCAGTAATGCGCCATCTTCAGCACTCAATCGTCAGAAAGTTATATTAATATGTTAATAACAGAAAGAAAAAAAAATGAGGAGCCTATTGTCAGAGTAAACCAAGGAAACTATGTTTTCATTGGTTTTTCCATTTCCAGCCAGAAGGAAACAGGATTTAAACACAATGCACATGGTCAGATTAGGTACTACAAAAACATGCCACTACTAGACTGATCTAGACAATAAAATGAAGGTCAGACATTCCTGGACTGGAAATGAACATCTGTCAAAGAGGTATCAAAGCTAGAGATGTTCAGGATCTAATCAATGTAATGAGTAATAGACCAATGTGGAGATCTATTATTGAGTCTAGCTTGACTGAAGCCACAGGAATTGAGGGTGGTGATAGGAGCACTAGAATTCATATTTTATCTCATTCTATTCTATTTTTTCTAAATTTCTGAATTGGCAGAGTTGTTAGTACTTCAGATTTGGTAATTGTTCCAGTTCTCCATGTGCTGTTCTCTGAGTTCAAATCCCATCAAGGTCAATTTTATCTTTGATCCTTTTAGGGGTTGATAAATATAGTGACCTCTTTGACTTTTGAGAGAGATTGGTTTTCAATCCACTTAAGTCTGTCACTCACTGCATTGCCTAGATCCCAGACATAAATACTAGAGTCTCTGGCTATGCCATCTGGATAGAAGAGCTTGTAACCTCTTTGACTTTTGATAGCTGTTGGGTTTTCAAAACACTAAATCAGAAACAGCTTCAATTGAGGTATGATGGTAATGACCTGCAAATCTCACACTCCTCTTTCGCACAATATCAGAAATGTGAGAGAGATCATTGGAATTTTCTTTAAGAGCCACTCACAAGTGGCTCTTAAAGAAATAGTCAAATGATCTTTATCATCACCATTTAATGTCTATTTTCTATGCTTGCATGGGTTAGACAAGCTGTCAGATACTAAGGCTAGACAGGTCAGATGGTTATGTCTTGCTCATATGTTCTGTTTGGGGCTTGATTTTCTATGTCTATGGCAACCATTCATATACTGGGAACATTTTACCATGACTCCAGCATTTTATAAGATAGTCAAATGCATTAAATTACCATTGGAGACTTCTTTTTCTGTCTCCGAGGGTAATTTGCCTGACTTGCTAATATATGAATTGTGGCAACTTTTCATAGAAAGGAACAAAAACTTGGGTTTGTATGAAGTGGTGGTATGGGAGAATGAGGAGTTGTGATAATTCTGCAGAGATACTTGGCTTTATTATATGGACATAACATCTTCAGTTTTAGTACACTAAGAGAAATTTGTCAAACAAAGGGTCAAGAGAACTGTTAAATTGTATCAATGGCACAACCACTTTTACTAAAAAAGGGCACAACAATCTCTCTAGTGTTGGCGACACGGTAAACACACCTAGTTCACCTTGTAAGGTGGATGGTGATAGGAAGGGCATCCAGTCATAGAAAACTTAAACAAAGGGTCAAAAGGACTCTTCTGTTGTGCCAAGTGCTTAACAACCACCCTAGCATTGTGCTACAATAAAATGACTCAATGTAGTCTGTTAAAATGGATGGTTTTGCTTCATATAACCAAGTTAGTATCCAAAGGGTTAAGAGATAAACATTTCAAGTGTCTTTGTGTCAATTCTAACATACGGAGCATCAGACTTTCATTCAGCAGGGGTGGGATGGATGGGTGGTGAAGAGTAATTTGTTGTAGGAAAAAAGGGTAGATTGTTTTGAGAAGTGGAAAAAATCAAGAGGAATAAAAAAATTTGGCTTTGTTTCATACTGTCAACTGTAACTTATGGATCCACAGACTCTTTCTTTCTCTCAGTAGGAGTGGATGAGAGGAAATGAGCCAATCATCAGATAAGAACAAGGAAGCAATGTTTCCATTGGTCTTTTTCATTGCTGATACTATCTCACAAATCCTGGCAGAAGAAAGAAGTTGATCATCAAATCAGACCAAGGAAATAATGTTTCTATTGGTCTTTCCATTGTTGATACTATCTGCCAGTTCCAACTCCTGGAAAAAGGTGGTGTGATTTGAACTCAGAATGTATAGAGCTGGATCAGATGAGATGCCAAACAGCATCCCATCCAATGTATTAACAATTCCACCATGTACCATCCCTGGACTTGCATTGGTACTTTAATTATTGACATCATGAAGAAATAGCCTCAGATCTGGTGTTATAGCATGTAATATATGGACAGAGACACAAGGTCAGTGTGTGAGACATCTGGAAGAAATAGCCTCACATCTGGTGTTGTGGTAATTAATATATGGACAGAGACACAAGGTCAGTGTGTAAAACATCGAAAACTGTATCAGAAATACAAATAATGATGCTGAAATGAGACATTTAGTATGACTTCCGTCTCCTTGGGTCAATCAGATCAATTGAGATGAGATGAGAAATAGGAAAGATGTTTTGAGAAATGGGAAAAGAGAAGGTTGAAGGTTTTTGGTTCATAGCAGAAATGACAAATATATATATATATATATACGCAGAGGTTATATTCAATTTGTTGGGATTCAACAACCTTAAACATTTTTATAACTGATATAAAGCACTCAACAAGTTAGTGGAGTAAATACACAATATATTAATAAATGGAAACTATATTTATAAAACCATATTTATTTTATTATATATATTTCAAGGGCAACCAAGGTAAATAATGGTGCGCTTTCTTCAGATAAAATACAGATTTGTTTTATAAATAAATATTGACATACCCGGAAAAAAGACAACCTCAACGGTTGAAATTCGCTGGATAATGGAGATACTTGAGGGTGATACAAATTAGTGAGTGAGTATGTAAATGAGTGTTGGAAAAATTGAAAAAAACAACGGTTTATTTAAATTAAACTGCTGGAAGAAAATAGATGTAATAGGGAGAGAGACAAGATAGATGTAAAAAGAAGAGAGACAAAAAATTGAGAGGGAGAGAGATAAAGAGAATAGATAAAGAAAAGAGAAAGAGAGAGATAGAAGAAAAAGAGAAAAGATATAATAATGAGAGAGAGTGAAGGAAAGAACAAATAATTGAGATGGAGAGAGAAAGAAAAAAGTATTGTGCAGGAGAGAGAAAAGAATGTTGGAAAAATATTGGAAAAAGAGGGAGAGGAAAGAGAAAGAAGGACAAAGTGAGAGAAGAAATAAATTTATATAGATGAGTAGTCACAATGTAAACAAATTATTCATTATATTGTGTTTATATTACTTATAAAGGTAAAGTTAAAATATTAAGTTAAATTATTGATACAAAATCTTTACAAAAGAGTATTGTTATAATTTAGTTAAAAATTTAACCAGAAATTTAATTAAAATTTAAATAGTTACAATAAGATATATTACAAAAAGAAGTATTTAAAATTTATTAAGATGTATTAATACTATATATGTTTAGATGGGTATTTTATGTTATAGGTTATAAAATATTTGAATGTATATTTTGCATTGGAAAAAAAAAACAAGTATAGTTTAATTGATTAAAGTAAGTTTGGCAAAATTATATTTAGCCAGAGTTTATTAATAGTTGTAAGTCAAATCTTAAACATTTATGAAGATTTACGAGAGTTTAGAAAGGAAAAATTATTTAATTAGAAGTATATATTAAAACAGTTTACAGTTTCAACTATAAATTAAGACTATAAAGATTGAGATAATAAAAACAATAAGGAGGTTTAAAGGAAGTTAAAAAGGGATTTTTTTATAACCCAAATGATTCAAGGATAGATAAAAATCACTACGAAAGTTATAAGAAGTTATAAAAATTCATCTTAAAATATAATTAAGATATGATTAAAATATAAGACACAATTATTGCACATATATATAAAAATGATTGGATATATATGAAAATACATAAGTATTAAAAATAGTTGGATATATAAGAAAATACATAAGTATTAAGCATGTTTAGAATATGTAGGAGTAATGGAAATCCATATCATTGCTGTTCATATTCTATTGTTATTTTTAGAGTAAACTATTATCTTCTCCTTTGCCCACTTATTTCTGTGAGGATCACTGAGGACAGAGTCCTCAAACACTCCTTCCAGCAGGTCCTGTAGATGCAACCATTTCCAACTGATCCAGCTGGATCCCCAAGTGAGACCAGCCAAGCTCATGGATGTTATCCAATCATCTTTGTCAGAGTACATCCAGCCCCTTGTCTCTGGAAATTATTTTTGTAAACTTCTAACCTTTCAGAAATTTTACAAAAATTTCCAGGAGGTGTTTTGAAGGAAATTTTTAGAATTTTTCAAAATATTTTCATAAAAGCATTTCTGGAGAGTGCGATAATATAAGTATTGGTTTTAAGGAGTAAATTAAAATTAATAGGTGTACTTTATATATTTAGGAGGGTTAGAATCTATATAATCTGAGGGAAGAGATTATAGGTGTTTGGATGGAGAAAAACGTTAGGTAAGGAAGAATGAACATATATTACATTTTATATATATATCTAAAAGTTGAGTTTAACCGATGTTTACAAGAACTAAATAAATTATTCTGCAAATTAACAGAGTTCTTAGATTTTAGTATAAAGAATATTTCCTCTACACAAAGACTACAAAATTTGGATAAACCTGTGTAGCATGGTGCTTTGGAGACAATTTTCCAAAATAAAGAGTATTTTATATTCTTGGATTTTAAATTCCATAATCGGTTGGATAGAGAAGTTGAAGATTTCTTGTTAATATTCGTAAAGGAACATGGTTATTGAAACGAGATTTGAAGTCTGTCGAAGTGAGCCGGCTTAGTTGAAGGAATTATCTTTGGTTTTGACACTACAATTGTATACTATATTTTTAACTAAACAGTTATTATTTAGAGGACAGTTAGATTTATTTCTACAATTACATTTATCGGAATTTATATTATTGGGAGCTATATCATTATGTTGAGTGCTTTATATCAGTTATAAAAATGTTTAAGCTTGTTGAATCCCAACAAATTAAATATAACCTCTGCATATATTTAGCTCCTTTATTGTTGAGCGCTTTAAATTATAACTGATTAAAAATGGAATTCTTTAGGATCTCTTCTACTCTAAAAGACATACCTTTACCTAGGAATAAGGACTTTCTAAAACAACTTATCGAAAAATCGGACTCGTTTATAAAAAGGACTTAAATGGATTGCTTTTCATTTCGATAAAAAATCTGATGGAAAAGAAAATATTTCCAATCTTGATAGAATCTTCAAATCCAAAAAGAATCCACTTTCCAACAAATTATTAATGGAATTTGAAAATGTGATTATTTCTATCATACAAAACATTAAATTTAAGAAAAACCATTTTGTTGGCCAGGATTACCTCAAATGTCTCAAAAATAATATTAAAAATTTTGAAAAAAACAGAAAATATTCTTGTTAAATCAGATAAAACCAACAATCTTTATGGAATGCAAAAGGATGATTATAATAATCTTATATTCAAGGAAAAATTACAAAAGAGCAACCAATGATGACCTTGAACGACTAAATACTGAAGCTTCTTATATAATGCAGGAATTAGGCATCGAAAATAGGACTCAACCCTTCATACCTAGGAAACCAAAAATTAATTTGAAGGACCATAAAAGAAATTTTGAAATTGAATTAGCAGTTAGACTGATTGCACCATCTAAATCGGACCTTGGCATACTTAGCAAAAATATCTTAGATAGAATCATACCACAACTTAAGGAAATATCTTATTTAAAATTATGGAATGGGACTAATGAAGATATTGACTGGTTTAAGGACATTAAATATAAGCATAACAATAAATTAATTCAATTGGATATTGCTAACTATTACTCATCTATCACTCCTAATTTACTTAATAAAGCCCTTACTTATGCATTTAAATATACTGATTTATCTAGCGATGAAATGCACATCATCTTAACTGCACGTAAAACCTTAATTAAATTTAGCAACCAGCTTTGGACTAGAGCAGATAGGGATAACAATTTCGATATCACTATGGGGTCATCAGACTCGGCGCAGTTAATGAATTTTATTAACAACACTTTACATAGGAAAATACCTGAGATGACTGGTGGTTTATATCGTGATGATATGCTATTGCTTATTGAAAATAATAATAATTGTGAAATCAACAGGAAAAGAAAACTAATTATACAATTTTTTAATAACCTTAATCTTAAAGTAGAAGTAGAGAATAATTATAAAATAGTTAACTTTTTAGATGTAACTTTAAACCTTAATACTGGTCTTTATTATCCTTTTCATAAAATCAATGAGAATTTAAACTATGTTAACTTTAATTCCAATCACCCGAGATCCGTTAAAAACACTATTGTAAATTCTGTGCAGCAACGTATCTCTAGAATCTCAGCGAATAAAAATATATTTGAAGATAAGGCACAATATTATAACGATGCTTTAAGTAGAGCAGTCTATAATAATGAAATTAAATATATTGATAATAAGGATGTGCCAATTAACCATAACTATAATAAGAAACCTTGCAATAACTCGAAAATCAAAAGAAGAAATATAACTAGAAATATATTATAGTTTGCTCCCCCTTTCTCATTAAGTATTAAAACTCCTATAGCTAAACTATTTTTTAAAGCTAACTGTTTTCCTAAGACGCACAGGTATTACTCAATCTTTAATAGACATACTATTAAATTATCATACTCTACCACTATGAATTTAGCGCAGAATATTAATAGAATTAATAATATAAACTTTCTATTATTAATAGAATTAATAATAGAAACTTAAAACTTAACCAGAATAGCATTACTACCTCTAGCAATATCCAATATAATGATATAGCTCCCAATAATATAAATTCCGATAAATGTAATTGTAGAAATAAATCTAACTGTCCTCTAAATAATAACTGTTTAGTTAAAAATATAGTATACAATTGTAATGTCAAAACCAAAGATAATTCCTTCAACTATGCCAGCTCACTTCGACAGACTTCAAATCTCGTTTCAATAACCATGTTCCTTTACGAATATTAACAAGAAATCTTCAACTTCTCTATCCAACTTATTATGGAATTTAAAATCCAAGAATATAAAATACTCTTTATTTTGGAAAATTGTCTCCAAAGCACCATGCTACACAGGTTTATCCAAATTTTGTAGTCTTTGTGTAGAGGAAATATTCTTTATACTAAAATCTAAGAACTCTGTTAATTTGCAGAATAATTTATTTAGTTCTTGTAAAAGTCGATTACACTCAACTTTTAGATATATATATAAAATGTAATATATGTTCATTCTTCCTTACCTAACGTTTTTCTCCATCCAAACACCTATAATCTCTTCCCTCAGATTATATAGATTCTAACCTTCCTAAATATATAAAGTACACTTATTAATTTTAATTTTAATTTACTCCTTAAAACCAATACTTATATTATCGCACTCTCCAGAAATTCTTTTATGAAAATATTTTGAAAAATTCTAAAAATTTCCTTCAAAACACCTGGAAATTTTTGTAAAATTTCTGAAAGGTTCTTTTGAATGATATGGATTTCCATTACCCCTACATATTCTAAACATGCTTAATACTTATGTATTTTCTTATATATCCAACTATTTTTAATACTTATGTATTTTCATATATATCCAATCATTTTTATATATATGTGCAATAATTGTGTCTTATATTTTAATCATATCTTAATTATATTTTAAGATGAATTTTTATAACTTCTTATAACTTTCGTAGTGATTTTTATCTATCCTTGAATCATTTGGGTTATAAAAAAATCCCTTTTTAACTTCCTTTAAACCTCCTTATTGTTTTTATTATCTCAATCTTTATAGTCTTAATTTATAGTTGAAACTGAACTATTTTAATATAAACTCCTAATTAAATAATTTTTCCTTTCTAAACTCTCGTAAATCTTCATAAATGTTTAAGATTTGACTTACAACTATTAATAAACTCTGGCTAAATATAATTTTGCCAAACTTACTTTAATCAATTAAACTATACTTGTTTTTTTTTTCCAAAGCAAAATATTATACATTCAAATATTTTATAACCTATAACATAAAATACCCATCTAAACATATATAGTATTAATACATCTTAATAAATTTTAAATACTTCTTTTTGTAATATATCTTATTGTAACTATTTAAATTTTAATTAAATTTCTGGTTAAATTTTTAACTAAATTATAACAATACTCTTTTGTAAAGTGTTCGTATCAATAATTTAACTTGATATTTTAACTTTACCTTTATAAGTAATATAAACACAATATAATGAATAATTTGTTTACATATGACTACTCATCTATATAAATTTATTTCTTCTCACTTCGCCCTTCTTTTTCTTTCCTCTCCCTCCCTCTTTTTCCAACATTCTTTTCTCTCTCCTGCACAATACTTTTTTCTTTCTCTCTCCATCTCAATTATTTGTTCTTTCCTTCACTCTCTCATTATTATATCTTTTCTCTTTTTCTCTCTCTTTCTCTTTTCTTTATCTATTCTCTTTATCTCTCTCCCTCTCAATTTTTTGTCTCTCTTCTTTTTACATCTATCTTGTCTCTCTCCCTATTACATCTATTTTCTTCCAGCAGTTTAATTTAAATAAACCGTTGTTTTTTTTCAATTTTTCCAACACTCATTTGCATACTCCCTCACTAATTTGTACCACCCTCAAGTATCTCCATTATCCAGCGAATTTCAACCGTTGAGGTTGTCTTTTTTCCGGGTATGTCAATATTTATTTATAAAACAAATCTGTATTTTATCTGATGAAAGCGCACCATTATTTACCTTGGTTGCCTGTGAAATATATATAATAAAATATATATGGTTTTACAAATATAGTTTCCATTTATTAATATATTGTATATATATATATATATATATATATATATATATATGAGAAATTTTGGAAAAAAAGAGGCAAAACTGGTTAAAAGGGAAGGCTAGGATGTGTTTTGAGTCAATTGTAACTTATAGTTCAACAGACCTAAACTGTTTCAGCATTATTGTTGCTCTGCTGCTGCGTAGTAGTAGTAGTAATAGTTGTGGTAGTAATAATAGTAGTAGCAGTATGGCAGCCCTTCCCTTCGTTCAGGAGTTACAGATCTGAAAGAATGTAACAATTGGGAAAAAACATTTTAGCCAGGAATGGGTCGGATGGTATTATATTTTCAAACAATATTATTGTTAGCATTAATATTATTATTTTTATTATCATTATTATTATTAAACAATGATAATTAAAATTCAAGACACTCCAACTAACTCCCAATTTCCCACTCACTACGACCATTCTTTCTGTCTTCTTTCTTTCTCTCCTCTTCCAGCCCTGTCCACTTTGACTTCTTATTACTATTACTACCACTATTTCCCCACCTACACCCCCATTATTAATGCCACCCACCTCTCCGTTTATCATCTTACTCACCACCACTACTACCACAAGTGGAGTTACTGCACCATCACCACCATCCATACTTCTACTACTAGCTGAGTTACTATAACACCCCCACCCCTCCTATTATCATCATCACTACCTCTACAATAACTACCATTACTAGTGGACTAATACTTCTACTACCACCACTACTACTAGCTGAGTTACTATACCTCTTCCCACCACCCCACTCTCAACAACACTACATTATTTCCTCAACCACTAGCATAAAGTTTACCACTACTATTACGCTGACATATTTCTACAGCAATATCTACTTTATCAACGACTATACCTACTACAACCACCACTCAACTACCGTTACCACTACTACTGAAACCACAACAATCACTAGTACACTACTACTAGTACAACTATTACTACTGTAACAACCACAACTACTACCACCACTAATACAACCACTGAAATTACAAGGGTGGGCTGTAAAGTTCATAGGCTGACTATGAAGGAGTGATGCTAGAGCTATGAAATCTTGCATGCATTAACTCTACTTATCAATAACTACATTGTTTCTTTCCAGGGAAAGAAACAATGTAGTTAAACCTCATTTGGTCATTCCATGAGAACATCTTGGTCAGACTATGAACTTTTCAGCCAATCCTCATATGTAAAAGATTTGATACAGAAGAGTATTTAGTTGTGATATGCTGCAATTTATGAGTGAATGTGTGCATGTGGAGATGTTGCTTGAGATAAGATACTGCCTTGGTGAATTGCAGATTTACTGACCTGAGTACTCTGGCCCAGCTGTTGCATTGCCTTATTGACCTGCAACTGCTACAGTCAGAGACATCAGCTGTCAACTGTCTCAGAGATGAGGAAAGTAAAAAGGAGAATGAAGCTGGCTTGATTTAGGCTTAAATATGGATGTGTTATATGATAGCTATTTCCACGGTAAGGGGTTATCTTTGTCAACCTATGACAACTTTTCAGCCAACCCTTGGACAACTACAAATACTACTACTACTACCAGTACAACTACAATTACTACTACTGATTTTCATGCTGGATAGAAAAATCAAGAAAATGTATCAGTTATAGTTGTTGTATATATGATGATGATGCTTAGCACCAAGTGACTCATGATTAAAGATGTTCCGGCCATGAACATATCAGTGTGCACTGGGTGCTATTTGTCTTGTCACCTACACGACCACTTTACAGTGTGGGCTGGGCACTTTTTGTCTTGTCACCTACACGACCACTTTACAGTGTGGGCTGGGCACTTTTTGTCTTGTCACCTACACAACCACTTTACAGTGTGGGCACTTTGTCATTTCACCAACAGTGTGAAAGGGGAAGAGTGTTAGAGCAGCGGTTAAGTGTTAGGACATGTCCATACCAATGCAATCTTCTCTCCTGCACACTGTATCTGCTCTCTTTTATACCCAGTTTCTCTCTCAATTTATTTATGCTTTGCCGTTCATGTATTACAAATCCATTGAAACTTCATTTCTTTCCAATCTATGCAAGACTTCTACACACAGAGTCCAGGCCTCACTATTATGCAACATTGCTATTTGCATACACGCATCATACAATGTGACCATCATTTTAAGGGAAAAGACTTTTGTAGTTAGCAGCAGTGTAGCTCCTTAACCCTTTAGTGTTCAAACCGGCCAGAATTCTCTACCTTTTTCTGTTGAAACTGGCTGTAACCTCTAGCGTAACTGGCTTTCCTCTCGGTCTAGGTGGGCCCCCTAGGCTATAATTCTAAACACATAACTTATTACACATGTAATTACGAATCCTTAACTACAACAACTTAAAGAAAACCCTTAATCTCTAATAAGACTAGAAGTTAAGACCAATTTCTTGTTTATTTAAAGAATATAATATTTCGGATAAAATGGCAACTGCATCTAAAAAATGTGTGGAGAATATTCAGTGGAATAAAAGCGTTACATTTTTTTTATTTGCTTTCTCCACATCTTATTTAGTTGAGTCAGGTTTCAGTCGGGTTATGCATCTGCTTTCAAAAAGTGGAAATCGCCTTGATATAGAAAGAAGAGGTGGTTTACGACTCTCTCTAACGGCTTTGACACCAAACATTGACAAATTAGTAGCCTTGCCTCAATCACAGGGATCTCATTAAAAACCGATTGTTATATTCTTTGATTTGTAAATATATATAAATGATTTGATATCTAAATTCTATATTATTCTTTTTGTTTGAAATGTTGTAATACATGCTTATGTTATTCTCGATACTCAGTTTTTTAACCTAATATTTAATTAAAAGTATAATTATGCATGAGTATATACACACAAATATATATTTAGTTGGAATATAATATTCGTTCTCATCATGAACTTTCTAAAGTTGTAACTTGATATCTGACATTCTGCTGTCCTTAAATATTCTGTCCAGAACTTTGACCTAATTGTCTTCCTCTATTGTAACACCCCTCCTCATCCTCTAACTGCTTTCCATTGAATTTCCTCTTTTATCTCCTTTTCAGCCAATGGATTTTGTTGATTTAGAAACCAGCCAATGAATACCATCGGTCAATGTTCCTTTATATTTTGATATGTTTTTTATTCTTGTAATAAAATTAGTTTTCATTCAACACTGACGATAGAGAGTGGATGGAGGTATGTTGTATTTTCTTTGTATAATTTGTAAAATATACTTCAGGCTAGAGTTAAAGAGGGATGCTCTTCGAAAGCTGTTTACGTCCATTGTTGTGCTCATAACCTGAACCTGGTGTTAATCGATGCTAGCCAATCGTCAATGGATGGTAAATTATTTTTTGGTACATTGGAGAGCCTGTATGTTTTCTTAACATCAAGCTTGCCAAGGCTGAAAATCCTCGAAGAAGAACAAGAAAAACTATTGACTTCAACGGTATTAACATTAAAAAGACTCTCAGATACCCGCTGGTTTAGTCACATTCAGGCTGTAGAGGCTACTATTAACAACTTACCGGCAGTAATGAGTGCACTAGAGAGGATAGTAAGTGGGGATGTTCGCAACACTTCTCCGAAAGTATTAGCTGAGGCCAGAGGTTTGCTACTAAATGTGAGCAAGTTTGAATTCATTTTCATGTTGAAGTTTTTTCAGAATTTACTTAAAAAGCTGCATTCTGTTTCACAATATTTGCAGAAGGAGGCTATCGACTTATATTCCGCGGACGTCATGATTAAAAATGTAGTAAAAGAAATTGAAGAAATCCGCTCAAATGAATATTTTGACCGAACATTATCAGACACTAAAAATCTCGCCGAGCAATGTCAAGAAAAACGGAAAAGAAAAAAGAAGCGTTTTCATGACGAAAATGCCAGTGACGAACCTCATGAGACGATGAGTCAGCATTTTAAATGGGACGTTTATTTCACTATCCTAGATAGAATCATTAGTAGCTTTAACGAACGTTTTGCCGACTTGCACGGTCTAGTGAAGGATTTTTCGTGCTTGCTACTGGCGCACTTCAACGACGACGACACATGCAATAAAGAGAGAATCGATAATCTTGCGAAATTCTACGAGGGTGACATCGAAAATGACACTATCTTCGATGAATATTTATCATTCAAAGATTTTTACAAGGAAGTGTGTTTAGATAAATCCATAGCGAGTTCTGAGATCGTTCCGTTTATGATTTCTAATGACTTAGATAGAGCCTATCCGAACGTGTTTGGCTTATACAAAATGTTCATAACTATTCCGGTTAGCTCGGCGCAGGCTGAGCGAACCTTCAGCAGGCTCAAACTGATAAAGAATTATTTGCGTAGTACCATGAGTGAAGAGCGGTTGAATGCTCTGGCAATGATGTACATAGAGCGAGAACTGGCTGAAAAAATTGACTTCAGCATCGTGATTGAAAAATGTTCTAAAGTAAAACATCGCAAATTAGAACTGTAGAACAAGTGATGTGCTCGAATGTGAAAATAAAGTTTTAGATGGACGATTTGTTGCACATACGAATTTTTGTTTGTGAATAATCGATTGCAAGACTAGTTTTACTGGATATTGTTTTTTTTTTCTTCTGAAGATAGACCACCGTCTTTGCAGTTAATAAAGTTTTCACGGAACATGCTAACTCTGTAATCTATGATGTATTCTACTCTATTATAAATTATCTATTCTAGACGCCCGTATGAACATATTTTCTTGCAGCTGATGGAAATGAGCGTATGGAATTGGTGGGCCCCCTTTAGATCGGATTTCCCCCCCCTGGCTTTAAAAGCTAGTTACGCCACTGGCTGTAACTGGCCACTGGCTGTAACTGGTCACTCAAAGTGATGTTGATTCGATATTATGTGAGATAAAGCATTTATCATGAAAATATAATAGTATATATAAAGTAATGTGAATGCTAAAGGGTTAAACTTTTTTCCATCCCGTTCTCTCTCTGGCTACTGTACTTTTGGAACACCCACCCCCACTGCTAATTTTGTCACCCAGGTAGCAGAAGCTGTTTACTACTTCTACAGCACTTTCCAAGAATTTGATAGTGCTTGTTCCCTGTGGCCGTTTGCTGCTCCTGGTTGTATGTATATATGTATGTTTTGTATATATATCGTATATATGCATACATGGGAGTGTGTGTGTGTGTATATATATATTATTGAGTAAAATAACAGGAGGCCAGACTGGTGAAATTCCTTCAAAGATTTATTATAGCAAACACTATGTACATTTTAATGGCCAAGTTCCGTAAGATCCTGGTGACGTCATCAGGTGTTTATTGCATAATAGTTATATAATAAAGGAATAATGATAACCATAATCCAAGAGGCTATAAAAAAACAGAAAAATGTTTTTGACTCTAAGGCCATCAAGAGGGCCAGTTGTTGTCAATATGGCTGACCAAATTTTTACGTCCGCTTTTCCCTGCTTGCAAGGGTGGGATAGGTCCTATTCAGCACAGCATCTCTCCACTCGTCATGGTCCTTTCTCATCTCCCCTGTGAGCTTCATCGACCTGAGGTCTGCTCTCACCACCTCCGCCCATGTTTTGTGTGGTCTTCCTCTACTGGGATTTCTTGGCACTTCTTTACCCAGCGGTCATCATCCATGTGTATCACATGTCCATACCATCACAGTCTTCTCTCCCACACACTGTAACTTATCCCTCTTATACACAGTTTCTCTCTCAACTCATCTATGCTTGGTCGTTCACGCAAATTGACATTGCACATCCAACAGAGCATGCTTGCTTCATTTCTCTCCAGCTGTCGCATATCCTCTGCAGTTGCTGCCCATGTCTCACTACCATGAAGCATCACGCATCTCATACAGGCATCATATAACCGGCCTTTTGTATGCAGCGAGAAACTCTTCTTTGTCAACAGAGGAGGCAGCTCCCTAAACTCTTCCAACCTGTCCTTTTTCTAGATACTATGGCCTCGAAACACCCCCTCCCATGCTAATCTGATCACCTAGGTACCGGAAGTTATCAACCACCTCTATAGAACCCACCTGCATTTGAAAAATGTGTCTATCACTGCGACTTCTACTGTCAAATTTCCCTGTACATCTACTGCATACATAGTTTTCCCTACCTGTTAGTTTGCCTGCTATCCCACTACATCTCTTGTGTACCCAAGATCTGCATTGTGTACATTTTATAGAATTTATGCCAGCTCCTTTTCTACATATCGAACATGGCCATTTCCCTGGCGGAATCAGAGTTTTGTCTGCTTTTCTACTCATCAACACTTTTGTCTTAGCTAGGTTCACTCTCAGTCCTTTTGCTTCCAACTGCTGTTTCCAGAGCCAGAATTTATTCTCTAGCTCCTCTACTGATTCTGCTATAAGAACCAGATCGTCAGCATAGAGAAGTTCCCATGGGCAAACAGTCTTAAACTCCTGTCATGGCTTGGAGGACTATAATGAACAAGAGTGGGCTGAGGACCGAACCCTGATGTACTCCTACTTGTATCTGGAATTCCTCACTAAACTCCATTTCCTACTCACACTTTACTGACATTTAATACATATATATATATATATATATATGTAAGTATGTTTTGAAACAGTGAGCAGGTTTGAAATGAGAAAATAGTATAGCTTTCACCATACTTTTCAACTAAAGAAATTTTAGTCTGATAATGGGGTTTAGAACTCTCAGATAAATGGAAAAAGATGAGTTTTTCCATTTATCTGAGGGTTCTAAACCCCATTATCAGACTAATATATATATATTATAGAGAGCATATATTATGGATGTGCAATGTCAATGTGCGTGAACGACCAAGCATAGATGAGTTGAGAAAGAAACTGGGTATAAGAGGGATAAGTTGTGGTGTGCAGGAGAGAAGGCTGAGATGGTATGGACATGTGATGTGCATGGAGCATGACTGCTGGGTAAAGAAGTGTCAAGAAATCCCAGTAGAAGGAAGACGACAAGAAACATGGGCGGAGGTGGTGAGAGCAGACCTCAGACTGCTGAAGCTCACGGAGGAGATGACAAAGGACCGTGAGAAGTGGAGAGATGCTGTGCTCGTCCCACCCTTGCAAGCAGGTAAAAGCAGACTTAAAATGATGATGATGATGTATGTATTTTTGTATATATATGTATGTACTTGTGTATGTGTATTTACATACACATATGTGTATGTGTGTTTGTACGTATGTATGTGTATGTATGTATACGCATATGTATGTATGTCTATGAGTGTATATATGTGGTTGATCACTTATAAATCTATGTAAGAGTGTATATAGATGTATGGACAGATGCACACATGTGGGTGTATGTGTATGTATGTATATTTGTATGTGTATATATATTTTCTCCGTTTCATTTTTAATAGATATCATTTTTAAAATTTATATCCAAAACATAATTATTTTGTCTGACTAATGAGCTAGATATTTCTGTAAGAATCATCTAGCTTCTCAAAACCTTCAGTAATGGAATAATTATGTAATTAAATAGCTCTGTACTATATATATAGAGCACTCTTCTTTCCTTTACCTTTTCTATGGAAATACTTAACACATATATATATATATATATATATATCCACCCTGTAAAGAGGTCATGCTTGAGCAACATCAAAAAGCACCCAGTCCATCCTATTGGTGCCATGACAAAAAGTACCAAGTGATTCCTGTAAAATGATAGTGCAGGTGCAAAGAAAAACACTCCCAGTACATGATAAAATGTGGTTAGAAGGGCATCAAGCCAAAACCAGATTGTATGAGCAAGACATTGTCACCTGATCATAATGTGACAGACCAGCTAACCTATGCAAGTATGGAAAATAGAAATCAAACTTTTCCATGGCAGCATGGATTGAATAGGTTATCACTGACCAAATCAGTACTTTATCAGGACCAGTGACCTCTCAAAACAGGTCAGGGGCTTGCATCTCACATGTACATTCTTCCACTTTACAGTGTGTACTGGGTGCATTTTATTGTGGCACCAGCACAATGGGAGGTTATCCTGTCGTTGACAAAACAGATGAGTAGAACACAGCAGGTATTCAAAAATTCAAGGTAAATTTAATGCAGATTTCACATACATGTAAATGCATCAAGTGTTGACACTCTTTCGGCATCATTGTGTTCCAGTTTATCCTATCAGTGGAGTAGCCTCCTTGCAGAATTAAAGTACATGTGGGTGAGTATTTCATAGCACAGGTACCCTTAATATAGTTCTTAAGTAGATTCAGCATGACAAGGTTGGCCCTCTCAATTAGAGATACATATCATTTATGCTAGCTGAGTGGAATGTAAAATAATGTCTTGCTCAAGAGCACAATGCACTGACTGGAATCAAACTCATAACGTTTTAATACTGAGCTGAATGCATTAACAGCTTCACACACAGCCCTTTATTTTGTAATAAACTTTTATACACAAGTATAGCAATATAGTGTAAAGGGGAAGTGTTGGAGTCACAATGTAATGCACCTAGTACACTCTGTAAAGTGGTAGTTCTGCTGTCAGAATATAATACAGTACACTCTGTAAAGTGTTAGTACTGGTACCACGATATAATACACCCAGTACACTATGTAAAGTGTTAGTACTGGTACCACAATATAATATACCCAGTACACTCTGTAAAGTGTTAGTACTGGTACCACGATATAATACACCCAATACACTCTGTAAAGTGGTAGTTCTGGTGTCACAATATAATACACCCAGTACAGTCTGTAAAGTGGTAGTGTTGGTGCCATGATATAATACACCCAGTACACTCTGTAAAGTGGTAGTTCTGGTATCAGAATATAATACACCCAGTACACTCTGTAAAGTGGTAGTTCTGGTATCAGAATATAATACACTCTACACTCTGTAAAGTATTAGTACTGGTACCACGATATAATATACCTAGTACACTCTGTAAAAGTGCTAATACTGTAATAGAATACAACTAATACATACTGGTGCCACAATATAATGCACCAAGTACACTCTGTAAAGTATTAGTGCAATGCACCCAGTACAGTCTGTAAAGTGGTAGTGCTGCTGCCACAACATAATGCACCAAGTACACTCTGTAAAGAAGAGCATCCTGCCATAAGAGAAAACTGTGGTTTTCCAACCTGTCTAGTCTAATAACCTGACAACCCATCCAAGGGTGGAAAGCAGATGTGAAATGGTAATGATGATGGTGGTGGTGGTGATGGTAGTGATGATGATGGTAGTGGTGGTGATGGTGATGGCGGTGGTGGTGATGATACCAGTTGCAAGTGGTTAAGCCTTCCACAGACATATGCATCCTAACATAGTTCTCAGGGAGATTGAGTGTAGCAGCGTGTGACAAAGCTGGCCCTTTAAATTACAGGTACAGTATGTGGTAACATGCAATGGCTGAGCATTTCACAGATACATGTACCTTTAATGCAGTTCTCACAGAGATTCAGCATGACACTGTGTGTGGAAAGGCTAACTGAATTACAGCTTCAACTCATTTTTACCAGCTGACAAAGCTGACAAGCAACTTGACAAAGTGTCTTCCACCAGGAATCAAACTCATGATCTTACAATCCTGAGCCAAACATCCTAACTACTAAACCATGCATCTTCAATCTATTAAACAGACCTCAAGAACATCCTGATATGAGTCAATCCTAGTCTACTTCAACAGCAAAACAGAAACATGTCAACACATACCACGGAAATGGACAACGTGTGTATGTGGCCACTTAACTAGAAATAGCAGACTAATCTACCTCAACTCATAGTCAAGTGTCTTAACCATTTTTCATTTTTTTTATATAAACAGGCTGAAATTGTTTCAATGTGTTTATATCTATCTAAAAACCTTCCATCATAATTGCATGCAAGAACCTTTGTTAAGTTATGTTCCACACAGCTGTTTAATAATGAGAAAGTAATATTGCATAATCCTTCCAAATACCTGATTATTATTTTTATTGTCACAAAAGAGTTAAAATGTTTATATTCATCTAAAAACTTTCCATCAGAATTACATAAAAGAAGCTTTATTATGATTAAAACACCAGCTTAATGAGATCATTAGGTTAATTATTAAATCCCTCCAAATTCTTGATCTTTTTTAAAATGATTTGAAAATCATAGGCAGTGTCTTTCATTAGAAATATTGTCACAAAAGGGTTAATCTTTTTCATATCAAACAACCTGAAACCGCCCTTGTTCTATGATGCAAAACTCTTTCTTTCAAAATGTTTATATTTATCTAAAAATCTTCCATTTATAATATTATGTAAGAACCTTTATCTGTTAGAACACGAAAAGTGTGAAACAACAGAATGTTCACTTTTCGTGTTCTAACATATATGCCTAGCTTCTTTAAAAATTTTTCGGGGATAGCCGTGGTGGTGGTGATCGTATGTCATTGGCTAATTTTCAACCAATCAGAGTACCTCTCTCTATATCTCTTCCACTGTTACTTACGCCTGTTTCTCTCTATCTGTTCCGTCTCTATATATCTCTTACTCTTTCGCTTTGCACTCCTCCCCTTCAATACCATCTCTCCCCCTCTCTATATATTTGTTACTCTATCGCTGCACGCTCCTCTCCTTCAATATATCAATTACACACGCTTTACACTCCTTTATCCCCAGCGCCCCTATATATACACACACCCCTCTCCCGCATCTATATTTTAATGTACCGTTGCACCGTGAATATATGTGTCTATATATATATACATATATATTGTATATACACATTCATGTATGTGTATACACACTCATGTATGTATATACACTGGTTTTATGTGTGTATTGTAAATTTGTACTGTTAAAACACGAAACTAACATTCGATTGACACTTTGATTACCTGTACAGGCAATAGTTATTAGAATGCTGTTGAAGTGTGTATATATTTTGGGGGGACATCCTGTATATACACACATTATATATAATACAATAAACAGATAAATACACACATATATATATGAGCTTATTTAATTATAAATATTGTGAATTTTTAACTCAGTTCAATTATATATATAAATGGCTTCTACAGGACTAGAACTGTTTCATTCGAAAGAAATCATCATAATATTGAGAGGGGGGACTAGATAAAATATTTCAAATCAAATGTGTATAAGTTATAAGTTAAAATGTATAAATAGAGACGATAGTGGAGGTATATCTGTTTAGTGGAACAGTAGACGATAGAATTAACTACAGACGAGAATCTCCCTTTAATGAAACAGCAGACGATAGAATTAAGGCAATTTAAATTTTAAGCATTTGCATTTTTGCCTTTCATCGTTACGGGGTCGATAAAATAAAGTACCAGTAATACACTGTCACTAGACGACTTTCAAATTGAATTGTTGGTTCCATTTCTTTAGTATTTTCAATTGTAGTTATCTACTTAAAAAGCGTTACACGGTTAGAGACATAATTCGTAAGTTATATCTTCCCTATTAAACCATTGCATTATTTCGCCTACAATAGAACAAAAATGAAATGTTCTTTAAAGAAACAGGAATATAACTTTATAAAAAAAAAAGTTGCATCCGCTTCTTTTATCATTGATAATTTTTTCGTTTTAATATTAATTGTTTTTTGTAGTTGTTTATATTAAAAATCTTACTGTAATATTTACTTAAACGAAGGCAGACATCTAAACTTATAGATTAATCTTGAGCGAAGGACTACATAAATCTCTCTCTCTCTCTCTCTCTCTCTCTCTCTCTCTCTCTCTCTCTCTCTCTCTCTATATATATATATATATATAAATATATATATATATATATATATAAACGAAGAATGATAACATCTCAAGCAAAGAGTTTAATTAGGTAATGACTTACAAATTTGTTTCAGTATATAGACAAAGCCTGAAGCGCTAATTATAATAATTAGTTAATAATATTACAAAATATATTAATATTATATTAAATATATACTGAAACCAATCAGTTTAGCAGAAAGTTTCCAGACAAGAAACACGCATATTTTGCTATCCTCAAACACGTTTACACATGGCATGAAATATAACTAATCCGAGATGGCTAGGTTTCATCTTCTAACTGGATATACGAAATCCATTATGTCTTGACAACAACATGAGGTAACATTATGTTATTCACAGACACACTTTGTACACTGTTCCATATCAGAATGTATTTCCTTCGTCACATTCACAAACAGTATTGAAAATATGTTCTTCGGCAAATAAAAATGTTTTGTTCATAATATTTCAACTAGCGATTGCTCTACTCCACGCACGACCACCATAAATTAATGACCAGCTCAACACAAGTATTGGTAGAGCGTCAGACACCATGCTTTGCAGTATTGTTATGGTCCTTTGCATTCTAAGTTCAAATCCTGCCGAGGTTAACTTCGACTTTCATACTTACTAATTCGATAAAATAAAGTACCAGTAATGGACTGCCGTAATGGATTTGTGCCGAAAAATAGAAACACTATTAATGTGCAATAAGAGCAAAATATAACGACATTGCTCAATTATTTTATCTAATGTTGTAATAACACAAGGAAATGTTGTTTGTGTATTTTTTTTTATATTTGCTCATAGGCTTTTACAATTTCGCTCAGCCAACAACTATTAAAAAGTGAGTTGCTTAAGATAACAATTTAATCACAAATTGTTGCTATCTTTTAATACACTCCAACAAGTCGTCAAATTATGTACAATAAAAACAAATCTTATTAATTTGCTCAGGGAATATAAAGAAAATGTATATACACTGATAATTGCAATTGTATGTAAATATTTTGTTTTTGTATTGTATATTTTATGTTTTCTATTATGTATAATATATTGATTTAATATTGATTGTTTTTTGTAGTTGTTTATATTAAAAGTCTGAAAATATTTTTATACATCTTACACTAATATTTATAAGATAATTTATAATAACAATTACATAATCTAATTACATTACAACGATAATTTATTATTAATATATATCCTGTTTAACTAGAGTTATTACAAGCGTTGCCTTAAAAAAATATTAAACTAGACATGAAAAATGCGCAAGCTCAAAAGTGCCACAGAATGTTATAATAAACCTTCAAAAGTGTGGGACTAGAGTTGTTGCTAAAAAATATTGTAATCATTATATATCGTACATTCTGTGGCATCCTTTATAAAAATAGCTTAAACCAACGAAGCTTTTATTTTTACGCTATTTCACTTAGTTAATTCTTAGAGTGTAACATATAAAAATAAATACATCTATGTTTAATGTAATAACAGCTATAAATAATTACGTAATATTATTATCATATACTCATAGTAACAAAATAATTGTGTTGAAACTTAATATGATGCTTATATGAACGATCAAATCTATAATGATAATTTCTTAAATATACTAATAGTAAAATAATTTAGTTATCTATTGTTACATTTTCATAGAACTATAATATTAACAATCGTATTGCATTATCAAATTTTTATCACTACAAACTTTCATATTGGAATTACCTTAAGCCACTTATTATTACTTCGCTTTCGTACTTTTACAGCTGTAGATATTGCGCTGTATCTTATATCTAATATCAATATCTCGTGGTAATTTGCATGAAGTGTAAAATAGGTTTATTAATAACTTTAATATGAAATGTATTATACAGGGCTGCGGAGTCGGCCAAAACTTGACTGGCTCCAACTCAGGATCCGATATTCCATTATTTCCTAAATTTCAGCTCCGCAGCTCTGTTATTATATTAATTAATTTATTTTATAGTTGTAAATCATATTTTTATATGTTACACTCTAAGAATTAACTAAGTGAAATAGCGTAAAAATAAAGGCTTCGTTGGTTTAAGCTATTTTTATAAAGGATGCCACAGAATGTACGATATATAATGATTACAATATTTTTTAGCAACAACTCTAGTCCCACACTTTTGAAGGTTTATTATAACATTCTGTGGCACTTTTGAGCTTGCGCATTTTTCATGTCTAGTTAAGCTATGCTCCAAGCCCTAGCTTATACCTTTTGTTATTATATTTCTAATGAAACAGATTTCACATCACCATCCCCACCCCACCATTATCATCACATCACAATCAACACCACCACCTTCACATCATCATTGTCACCATCAACATCACAATTAACACCATCATCACATAGCAATCAGCACCATAATCAATACTCTCATCATCATCAATTTTTTTCCCATGCTAGCAATGATTTGAGAAAAACTGAAACTTATCTAGGATTCATGTTACATTATCTCCTTAAATATCAATCTGGCAAAAGCTTGGCAGCTCTATTTCTATGAAACAAAACCACCCATTTTAAAAGTGTTCCAATTTAAATTAAAACCTTTCAACAAAATTTTATATAAGAACCATTTACAAATATCATCTTAACCATTTTGTTACCAGATTTCTAATTAAAGACACTGTAGAATTTTCAGTTAATTTTGAAAATAATCAAATATTTTGAGGGATTTAGCAATATAATTAACTTAGTCATAATTAAGATGGTGTTTGGAACATAAATGTTCTTATATAAAATTATGGTGGAAGGTTTTTGGTAAATATAAACAGTTTTATATCATAGAACAAGATGTTAAAAATAATTTTGATAACTGTAAATATGGTTTATATTAAGAAGGGTATACAGTTGTGAAAAACCCAGCCAAAATACAGCAAGGTACGGTGTGGCCAACTGGCTAGACTTGCTTCTTAATGTGGATGACCCATCTAACCCATGCAAGCATGGAAAAATAAGACATTAAATGGTGATGATCATATCCCTCCAAATTCTTCATTAACCCATTTTTACCATATTTTTAATAAAAGCCTCTGTTATTGATTTTTTTTGATTTTTTATTAATTTACAATATAATCAATAATTTCAAGGGATTTAGTGACACAACTCCATTATTAAGTTGGTGCTTGGAAGATTCTAACATAAAATAATGATGGAATTTCTTTTTAGATAAATATAAATTCTTTAACCCTTTCGTAACCATATTTCTAATAACAGATACTGCCTTTGTATTTTTCAAATAGTTTGGAAAATAATCAAGAATTTGGAAGGACTTGGTAATATAACTTTCTCATTATTGAACTGGTGTTTGGAACATAACTTAACAAATTTAGAACATAATTTAACAAAAGTTCTTATGTAAAATTATGAAAGGTTTCTAGATGAATATAAACAATTTAAAATAGAATGGAGGAATTAATTAATTAATTAATTAAAATAACCTGAATTTCATTAGAAATGCAATCATAAAATGGTTACAATGAATAATAATTGAAAAAAAAAAAAAGAGAAAATTTACATTTTTCAGATGATGTCTTGTGGTGTTTTCATTTTAACATCCTATCTGGAATATTCCATCTGCTTGTCTATCTGTCTCCTGTCAGTCTCTCTGTCCATCCACTTGTCTGTATATATGTCTCCACTTAGTCTCCATTTGTTTGTTTGTCCTGTGTCTGTTGACTAAATGTAATAACACCCCCACACAACACAACAACATATACACAAACACAAATACATCAATACACAAACACACACCAAACAAGCTGGATATATTAGTAATTTAAGGCTTGTCAAAGTAGCAAAAACGATTAAAAATTGACAAATCATACAAGTATGTGTGTGTGTGCATGTGTTTATGTTTTAAATATTTGTATATATACTAGCGACCGACATCCCAGCCTTCATCTCGGTTTGTACTGAGATGATATTGTCATCTGTGGTAATGCCCATTTTCCTTAAAATAAGGAATGTTAAAAGGTATCTAAATATTGCATAATATACATTTTAAAAACTTATTTAGAATATCTAAATACAGAAAGTAATAATGAAAACAATAGAAAAATGTATTCTACAAAAATTGTAAAACATTTACAGATCTTCAGTGTTTACAATGCTTTTAACATTTTCCTTTGGGGCATATATGAAAAGTTTGTGGGGTCTTCCTACTCTGGAATAGCCTACATATAATTGATGAACTGAGAAACAGCCTTCTTCTAGATGGAGACCAACAATCTGCAGTGTTTGACCTTGGGACTTGTTGATGGTCATTGCGTACACAACACTTAATGAGAATTGCAATCATTTGAAACGAAAGAGGAGATACGTTGGTATTAGCGGTATTCTAGG
Source organism: Eledone cirrhosa (assembly GCA_964016885.1). NCBI lineage: Eukaryota > Metazoa > Mollusca > Cephalopoda > Octopoda > Eledonidae > Eledone > Eledone cirrhosa. Next base: position 9,300,903 of record OZ024763.1, read on the forward strand.
TGTAAATATGAGGTCTCCCTTACAACATTCAGTGAGGATTTTTTGGCTTCAATAATGTGAGGCTGTAGTTCAGTCACAACCATACGTGACGCATTGCACAATCTTGGCTGATCCAAGTTTGTGAGAAGAAATGGTGAATGTGCCTTTCTTTTCAAGGTTATTGGGATTATGAATAGCTACATCCATGTCGACAACTTTGTCAATAGAATATGTGTGTGTGTGTAGATATGTATATATATATATATCATCATTTCATTTTACGTCCGCTTTTTCCCTGCTTGCAAGGGTGGGACAGGAACTGATGCTGGCTTGATTTCTACAGCTAGATGCCCTTCCTAACACCAACCTCATTTACAGTGAGTGCTGGGTGCTTTTTTTCCGTGGCACCTACACGACCACTTTGTAGTGGAATGATAGGGACCCCAGTCCCTATCATCTCATTTCTACAGCTGAGTAAACTGGAGCAATGTGAAATAAAGTGTCTTGCTCAAGGAAACAACACATTACCCAGTCTGAGAATTGAACTCACAACCTTTTGATTGCAAGGCCAATGCTCTAACCACTAAGCCATGTGCCTCCATTATATATATATCATCATCATCATTTTACGTCCGCTTTTCCTTGCTTGCAAGGGTGGGACGGGTCTTATTCAGCACAGCATCTCTCCACTCGTCACGGTCCTTCGTCATCTCCACCGTGAGCTTCAATGATCTGAGGTATGTTCTCACCACCTTCGCCCATGTTTTTCGTGGTCTACCTCTACCACGTCTTCCTTCAACTGGCATTTCCTGGCACTTCTTCACCCATACTTAGGCAGCGAGTTCGCGGTAATTCCTATGTAGGTTATACTTGGAGTAATAATAGTGAAAGAATGAAGAGTAACGTGGTTGGCTGTACAACAAGGGGCTTTATTTCAGGTATTAACAATTGTTTCATTGATCAGATGAGTCTAGAAGCCGCTAATCGCTCGAAGTTGCGTCACTCGATCTCCATTACATTATTTACCTCTGATCAAATCCTCAGAATACAAAAATAATTAATACAAGGCAAAATATATATAGAGAAATAGCGTATAATCCAAACAATAACATGAATAATAAAATATAAATGATAAATAGGTAGAGAAGTTGTAAAAAGTAAAAGATAAGAAAAAAGATACAGTAAAAAAGGAAAAATAATAGAAATATAAAGAAATAAGGATAAGTGAGAGCATATAAGTACAGAATATGATAGTGGTGGTGGTGAGTAAGTGTCCATATAAGGATTCTGTGGTGGGTTTAGTGCTAACATGGAAAGTCATATTCGAAACATATATAGATACCTGTAGAGAGTCTGAGGTAGTGACAGATAAAAGAAAAAGCAATAAATTAGAGATTAATTGGGAGATACTAGTATGAGACCCAAGGGCTAAGGATGGATGGTGAAGGGATGTTTGACAAATGTGTGTGGTAAATGTTTTGCTGATTGTCTTGTCTTAATGGGGTTGATGCAGTTTCAGGGAGAGAGGGTGAAAGAGATGTTAAGAGATTTATGATCTAGTGACCAGTTGGCCGTTTGACAGCTAATAGCGGTGTGATGGTGTATTTTCCATACTTAAAATCCAGGTGGTTCAGTTCTAATTTTGGGATTGCTGGCTCGAATCACAGTGGTTTGAAATTTGTGAACTTGGTAGCTATTTTATGCCTACAGAAAATTGATCTTTCTATTTTGCTGTTAAGCAGCATCTTATCGTACCTTAAAATATGGAATAGCTCCATATTACAAAGTCTGCAGAGGGACATCCCATTGTTGTAGGCTCTTGTTTCTGATAATTTTGACCAGCTAGTCCCATATTCCTGGTTTGTGTTTTTAAACTACCAGATATTATTGGCGAGCTTTGTAGAGTTCTCCAGTCTACGGTTCTTCATGGAGCGTCTGTGAATGTACCATCTTTTTCTGAACTCCCCAGCCGTGGAACCTATGTAGTGCCAAGTAAAGTTGCCTGAATTTACAGTTTACAGGTACACCATACTTGAATCCAGGCATCTATTTTGTAGTGGGCACTTATCCGGTAGGTGGCAGTTACAGTTGGAAGCTTTTCTGTGTGCAGGTTCTCCGTTACGGTTTTGTATGTTGTTGTGGGTGGGTTGAGATTTAGGCCTATTAGTGTTTTGTTGTGATGCGCCCTGGTGTGTTTGTGGTTGCGATGTTATGTGTTTGTGGTTGCGATGTTATGTGTTTGTGGTTGCGATGTTATGTGTTTGCGTTTTGTATTTGGTGCTATGGTGTATGATGGTAGGTTATTTTCTTTAGAGATATTTTTGTGGTTGATTTTATGTATGTGTGATTCTATGTTGGCTGCAGTAGAGTAAGATAGTTTGATAGTTCTTCTATTAAAGATTCTATGGTATTTGTGTAGTTTAGGCAAGTGTTTGTCGATTAGCTTAAAGAATGTAGGAGGTAGTTTGGCTTGTATAGAGGAGTTGAATATTGGATTGAACCATAAGTATTTTCTATCTCTGGATCTTCTATAGTTCTTAAGGGTCCTTATATTAGTGTTCGGTTCAGTTATTTTTGGTGCTCATTGTCAAATTCTATACTTAGTCCTATGTCTGTTATTTCTATAGGTGTGGGTAGTGTAGTTGTCGTTAGGTTTGTTGCTGCTGTCTCTATCTGGTATGTATTCCAGCCCCTCTTTATGTCCTGCCTTATGTAAAGCTATGTTATAATAGTTTGCGTGTTCATTAAAAATTTCTAGGTTCGAAGATAGGCGGGATATTCTGATGGATATACTATGTGCTATGGAGTTAATTATGGATCGGGGGGTGATTTGAGTTATAACTAATGTAGGCTAGATTCTCGTTATTTTTATGGAAGGGCTCTACTAATCCTGTGTTTAGGTTGAGTGTTACATCTAAGAAGTTTACTTTTTTTAGAGTTAAGTTCGAAAGATGTTTTTTTGTAATGTTTCCTTGTTTTGATTATTTAAGTTTTTGGCTAAAAGGAGTGTGTCGTCTCTATAAATTCCTCCCTGGAGGTTATTGAATTCCTTATGTAAGTTGTGCGCTATATATATTCCCACCTAGAACGTTACCTGTGCTGAGTCATTAGATCCCATTGTGATATCGAAGTTATTCTGTCTGTTTTTTCGTTCCCAGTAACTATTTTCGAATCTTATGATAGTTCTCCTAGCAGCTAGTATTATTTTAATTTCATCCGAGGTAAGGTCCAAATTTTTCTGGGCAAAGGTTAGCGCTTTATCTAGGGTGACTGGGGATATGGATGAGTAGTAGTCATTAATGTCGAACTGTACGAAGTTGGATGTTTCTCTACTGTCTATTTTGCTGAACCAGTCTATTGCTTCGTTAGTGTTACCCTATAGCTTAATTACTAGTTTGTCCTTGATTTGTGCGATTACTCTATCTAGTGTATACTTGCTAATTCTACCAATATCCGACTTCGATGGGCATATTAATTTAATTGCGGGGTCTGTTTCAAAATTATTTTGTGATCCTTTAGGTTAAATGTGGTGTTACAAGGGGTTAGAGGCTCGGTTCTATCAGATATTTTCAGTTTTTTTACTATGCTAAGTCCTTCCTTATTAATGCTAGTGAGTGCAGATGCTGTTGTTTTTTTTTTGTATTTTTTGTGCAGTTCACGGCGTATAAAATTATTGTATGTATTAAGGCTCATGGTGTACACGTTTGATGTTTTGTCCGCTTTTACTATAATACCATTGGTGTTGTGTAGTTATTTTAGTAGTGCATTGATGTCGTTTTGCAGTTTGCTGTGATGTGTCCGTTCTTTGAATTTAGTTTCACTTATCATTTTTATGAGGTCGAGTTCGAAGGGGTTTATTCGGTGAATTTTTGTGGGATTTGAATCCGTATTTTTCCTTAGTAAATTCCTCCGTGTTATTAGCGCGTCCTTTATCATAATGATATGCCTTCCATCGGATTCGACGGATGAAATCATTAGTACGCTGTATCATGCCGAGTTTGTAGTCCTTGTTTGTAGGTATAGGTATGTTTTTCAATGACATGCCTATGTGGTGCTTTTCCATGTTAGTGCCATGCATTAAGGTTGTTGCTCAACCTAGTGGGAGCTGGGAATATGGAGTAACAAGTTATCATTATAGGTAATCCAGTTAGAGGTTGTGAGTACTCTGCGTTGTGGATAGTTTTAATGTACGGTTTTATTTAACTCAACAAGATGTATCCATAGTTAGGCAGCGAGTTTGCGGTAATTCCTATGTAGGTTATACTTAGAGTAATAATAGTGAAAGAATGAAGAGTAACATGGTTGGCTGTACAACAAGGGGATTTATTTCAGGTATTGACAATTGTTTCATTGATCAGGTGAGTCTAGAGGCCGCTAATCGCTTGAAGTTGCATCACTCGATCTCCATTACATTATTTACCTCTGATCAAATCCTCAGAATACAAAAATAATTCATAAAAGGCAAAATATATATAGAGAAATAACGTGTAATCAAAACAATAACATCAATAAAAAATATATATATGATAAATAGGTAGAGAAGTTGTAAAAAGTAAAAGATAAGAAAAAAGATACAGTAAAAAAGGAAAATAATAAAAATATAAAGAAATAAGGATAAGTGAGAGCATATAAGTACAGAATATGATAGTGGTGGTGGTGAGTAAGTGTTCATATAAGGATTCTGTGGTGGGTTTAGTGCTAACATGGAAAGTCATATTCGAAACATATATAGATACGTGTAGAGCACAGGTTCTCAACCCATTTAGGCCAAACGCCCCCTTTTGTCCCTCGAAATCACGAAACGCCCCCCCCCCCCCTATTTTTTCACTTTTTCAATATACTACTGATTTTTATATCAGTAGATTACTAAAAAATTTGATTAACAATATTCCAAAGGTGTGCATTATCTGATTATGTGTTGTATGTGGTCTTAGATGTGTGTTCTACTCGCTTCTGTTTTTTTCTTTTCTTTTTTTATTTGTAATATTATTTATACAATAGGGAATAAAATAGATCTACATAGTGTTAACTCGTTACGGTTGAGTCAATAATTTCAGACATGAAATACATTGTATTGGTGAAGGAAAGATAAGATTCTAACTGGCTGCACTCAAAGTGTCTTTGACCCAGTTGACTGTGGGTTTTTCCATTTTTAGTATCTCAATTACCGGTTAACGTCTCAATTACCAGACACGCCTGCACACCTGCTCACAGCTACGGTCAGACTATAGTTATGCTATCTGCAAGCTCATTCAAACCGCAGCTGTGAGCAGGTGTGCAGGCATGTCCGGTAATTGAGACGTTAACAGGTAATTGAGATCCTAAAAATGGAAAAACCCAGCACCCCCCTAACTCCTTCCCCCAGCTCCAACCCCCCCCCCCCCCCCCCCCGTTGAGAACCTTTGGTGTAGAGAGTCTGAGGTAGTGACAGATAAAAGAAAAAGTAATAAATTAATGATTAATTGGGAGATACTAGTATGAGACCCAAGGGCTAAGGATGGATGGTGAAGGGATGTTTGACAAATGTGTGTGGTAAATGTTATGCTGATTGTCTTGTCTTAATGAGGTTGATGCGGTTTCAGGGAAAGAGGGTGAAAGAGATGCTAAGAGATTTATGATCTAGTGACCAGTTGGCCGTTTGATAGCTAATAGTGGTGTGATGGTGTTTATTCCATATTTTAAGGTACGATAAGATATTGCTTAACAGCAAAAGATCAATTTTCTGTAGGCATAAAATAGCTACCAGATTCACAAATTTCAAACCACCGTGATTCGAGCCAGCAAACCCAAAATTAAAACTGAACCACCTGGATGTTAACGTATTACACCCGGACAGTGTACAATTGCGTTCAAGACGGATTCAATGATAGATATGTAAACAGGTTGGCAAATTGTGAGGTAGGTAAACAGGTAGATAGATAGGTTGGAAGACAGACAGATACAGAGGTTGGTAGGTAGGTAGATGGACAGACAGTCATAGATATGTAGATAGAGGAGGGGAATTGTTGCGGAACTACTACATACCTTGCAACAACAATGTTTCACGTGATTTGGTTAAACAAATCAATCGTATCAGATCGCGTATGAATACATTGTTGCCTCCTCCTTATAAAACCCGGTTCACCAGAGATAACTCTCCTGGCCAGCAAGAGAAGACGTACTACGGAGTAGCTCCTACATATTCTTCGTATTTTCCTGTGAAGAGGAACTAAATATTTATCAATGAGACATATTCAACGTTTCCTGTTCTATTCTAGACAGTATTTGCCTAGCTTCAACCTATTGGCCAGTAATTGCTTTCATTTCTTATATCTTCCTATGTATATAAATTCGGCCTTCTAACAATAAATATATGTTTATATCGAATTGAGTGTTAAAAATATAATTATCTCTACATGGATGTCAGAAGGACATTGCCTCGTGGACCCATGTTTTTGTCAGAAATGACGCAGTAAGAAGTCCTTCAACTCCACCTTACTCCGGACCCTATCATGTGCTAGCACGTACAGACAAACATTTCACCATTGACTTTAATAGACATAGAGACACAGTCTCTATTGACAGACTGAAGCAGGCCTACACAGATGCTCTCACTATAGAGCCTCACACTCCTCCCTCCTACACTGTGTCAATACAAACACCACCACAAGCACCACAATTTCAAACACACACTCCTTCAGAAGGACCACACTAAACAAGGTCTATAAATGTTTCAACCTGTAATTATTAATAGGCATTTAACTCTTTTCATTGTAAAATGGTGACCCCAACAACGAACAATATTTCTTCGCACATGGAATTCTCAGTCAATATGGCCGCCTACTTTGGGTTTCTTCATTAGTCTTTTCGTGCGTTTTCATGACACAAAACTATTTTCCAAAATGGCGTCGCCCATTCTTGTTTACCTATTCCCGCGCATTCGTTTTGGTTTGTGTGTTTCAGACTTACAACCTTGAGTGACCAAACAGTGGCCTAATCGCGCACGGATAGATTATTGACATTATTGCACACGAGGAGTTATTTAGCTGATTGTTTAACAGTCAAATAAAAAAAAAACGTTCTTCTTCTTTTCTTTCTGCCAAGGAAAGCAACCCTTACAATATCATTTTTATTAACGATGGGAAGCAACTCTCGGCAGCATCCGAATTTGGCTCGCAGGAATCGAATCTTATTTTCAGGCCAATAATATATCTTCGGATACTTGACAGCTCCGTCTTTTACTCAGTGCCATTCCCGTTTCCTTAACGCCAGCCGTTAAGGATTTAATCACTGACCTGTTGCCTGAAGCAGCTTACAATAGCGTTAAGGAAATTCTTCAGTGTACTTCTAGTCCAGCTGAAATAAAGTTCCATACTTTGGTAAACGATGAGCATCTTGGCGATCATCGGCCTACACAGCTCTTGCATAGAATGAGAGAGCTTGCAGAAGATTCACCAGCAGACAGCGTAATGATAAAGCAGTTGTTTTTCTCAAGGCTGCCACCTAATGTATAGGCCATTTTGGCACTGATGATGGTGACCAGTTTGGCAGATCAACTAGCTTTGTCCGCCGATAAGATCGTAGACTATACCGGCAACTCTACCACTTCTACTCCGACGCAACTCACGGCAAATTCTTCTTCACCTTCGCCAATCGTATCGGTATCTACAAATGCTACATCACCCACTGAGGCAACGCTTAAGGCCATTCAAGAATTAACAAAAGAGGTGCAACTCCTATGCTTCTCCAGGTCACAATCTCCCCGGCAATGGTTGCAAAATTGCTCTCACTCATCACATTGTCATTCTCAACCTTCGCCATTGCAATTATGCTGGTATCATAGGCGTTTTTGAGCTGCGGCTGATAAGTGTATCCAGCTTTGTTCTTTTGTCAAACAGGGAAAAAAATTGCCGGAGAATTAAGCACGACACCTTCTCCACAGTCTTACATGAACAGTCGCACGCTGTCTTATTGACACGGGTGCGTCATGCAGCATTTGGCCATTGAAGCTTTTGAAAGAGAAACTTCCTCTCTCACAGATATCGTTACAAGCCGTCAACCATTCTGCTATTCCTACGTATGGATAAATCACTTGCTCTTTGGACCTGGATTTACATAGGGATTTTCACCATAACGGATTTGCCACATCCTATATTGGGTGCAGATTTTTTGCATCAAAATCCCATGGTTGATATGCGGACACGTTTATTGGAAACGACTACGAATCTTTCTGCACCTGGACGTACACCAGTAATCCAGTCCATCACTCCAGTCTTCTTCATCGCTGCTTTGGATGACCCTTATCATGCGCTTTTACGTTCCTTTCCGCAATTAACTAATCTGAACTTTGTGGTAGATACCCCTACTCACTCTACCAAGCATTATATTGAGACTAAGAGTGCTCCAGTTTATTCACACCCACGTCGTCTCTCTCCAGAAAATTTGAAAGCAGCTAAGGCAGAGTTTAATCATATGCTGCAGTTGGGTATCGTTCGCGCTTCTTCCAGTCCGTGGGCCTCACCTTTACATATGGTTCTGAAACGTTCGGGAGACCGGCGTCCCATTGGAGATTTTTGTAGATTGAATTCAATCACTGTGCCTGACCGTTATCCGATTCCTAACATCCAGGATTTTGCTTCTCTTCATGGATGTACCATTTTTTCCAAATTAGACTTGATTAAAGCTTACCAGTGAATCCTGTGGACATTCCTAAAACTGCTGTCACTACACCTTTCAGTGCATACAAGTTTTTAACAATACCTTTCGGATTATGCAATGCTGCCAGTACCTTCCAGCGATTTATGGACTAAATCATCTGTGATTTAGACTTCATATACTGTTACATTGACGATATTCTCATGGCAAGTGCTTCACCGGAGAACCATATCTCACACCTCCACCAACTGTTTGAACAATTTAGGCAGTACCAAGTTCGTATTAACCCTGCGAAGTGTGTTTTCGGCGCTGCCTCACTCGTCTTTTTGGGCCACGTGATTAACTCTGAAGGAATATCCCCACTTCCTGAGAAAGTGAAGGCTCTTCAGGAACTCCCGCCGCCTACTTCCTTGCAACAGCTGCAGCAGTTCCTGGGCCTCCTAAATTATTATCGCCGGTTTATTTCGCATTGCGCAGAACTCTTAGCTCCACTGTCTAATCTCTTACATAACAGAAAGAGGAAAAATGAACCTATCGCTTTGGGTCCCATACAGCTTGAGGCATTCTCCAAAGCTAAACAGAATTTAGCAAACGTATCTCTGCTTGCACACACCATGTCTGGTGCCCAGTTTTCACTGATTGTGGATGCATCAATCACAGCGGTAGGTGCAGTATTGCAACAGCATTACCAACAATAGCTTCAACCACTTGCATTCTTTTCAAAGCAGCTAAATCCCGCCAAAGCACTTTCGGCTGCGAACTGTTAGCCATTTTCCTGGCTGTCAAACACTTTCGGCATTCACTGGAAGGCCAACAATTTACGATCTATACTGACCATCGTCTGCTTACGTTCACACTTTGTTCCAAGCTGGAGAAACACTCGCCTCGGGAAATCCGTCATTTGGACTTCTTTCCCAGTTTACGAACGACATTCGTCATATCCTTGGTGAAGAAAATACAGCGGTGGATTCCTTATCTCGCCTACCCATCAATTCATTGTCAGCACCTGTGAATATTGACTTGCATCTTATGGCTGCAGAACAGCCCACCCTAGAGTCGTTGGATCTCTCTTCACTGGAATTAGAAACCTGCAAATTAAAATACCTGCCTGTACCCTTCGGACTCTCAGATTCTCTGTGATACTGTGACAGATTCACCTCACCCTCTGGTCCCAGAGGCTCATCGTCGAATAGTTTTCGACTCCCTACACAGTTTGGCACACCCTGGAATTTCAACCACAGTGAAACTCATTTCGGCTAGATTCTTCTGGCCAAATATGAGACGTGATATCACTGCTTGGTCACGTTCTGTTTGTCTTGTCAGAAGTTGAAGGTGCATAAGCATATTCGCGCACCCCTTGGCACATTTAGCACACCTGACGCAAGCTTTTGCCACATACATATCGATCTCGTGGGACCTTGGCCCATCAGTCATGGATATTCATAATCCTGACCTGTATTGATCGTTTCACCCGATGGCCATTCCTCTTAATGACATAACTGCCAAATCTGTAGCACGAGCCCTGGTTTCAGGATGGATATCGCGCTACGGAGTTCCTACCACTACTTCTACAGACTGTGGTAGGCAGTTCGAATCTCAACTTTTCACGGATCTATCAAATATCATCGGCGCTCAACGTATTCGTACTACCAGTTACCATCCTACATCTAATGGAATGGTGGAGCGTTTTCATTGCCAGTTGAAGGTCGCATTATGTGCCTATCTGGATACTCTACATTGGAGTGACTACCTCCCCATAGTACTACTTGGCATCCGCACTTCAGTTAAGGAGGACCTTAGATTCTCTCCAGCCGAGCTTTTGTATAGCACTCCTTTGTCTTTGCCTGGGTAGATGCTTGCCCCAGTTGATCTTTCTACTCAGGATCCCATACTCTATGTGAACTGTTTGCGTTCGTATTTTCAAGCCCTGCCTCCTATGAACACTCAGCAACAAGCCGTTAAATTTTCGGTCCCGACGGACATTGCCTCGTGGACCCATGTTTTTGTCAGAAATGACGCAGTAAGAAGTCCTTCAACTCCACCTTACTCCGGACCCTATCATGTGCTAGCACGTACAGACAAACATTTCACCATTGACTTTAATGGACATAGAGACACAGTCTCTATTGACAGACTGAAGCAGGCCTACACAGATGCTCTCACTATAGAGCCTCACACTCCTCCCTCCTACACTGTGTCAATACAAACACCACCGCAAGCACCACAAGTTCAAACACACACTCCTTCAGAAGGACCACACTAAACAAGGTCTATAAATGTTTCAACCTGTAATTATTAATAGGCATTTAACTCTCTTTTCATTATAAAATAAAGAGAAGACGGGAAAAAAATTACAAGACAACATCGATAAAGTGAAAGACAAAGTAAACTATGCCATAAGCTGGAGAGATCGAAAAGTGGATTATCAAATGAACCAAGGAAACTGTTTCCATTGGTGATACTATCTGCCGGTACACACACACAGATAGTAGAGGAATTTGAAATCAGACTTCGCCACTTTGAACTCAAGACAAAATTAGACAACGTCAATCCACAGTCCCTGGACTGGTAATGATGATATTTTATCGAGCACCCCCAAAATAATTAAAAGTAAAGCACGAGCAAGTCTTGAACTCGGAACGTGTGAGCCGGAATAAATACCGAAACATTTAAATCCGATGCTTTAACGACTTTGCCAATTCGCAGCCAACATAGAGGAAGTCATACTTAAAAAAATGGAATGAAAGACATACATTCGAGAAATTCAGACACAAAACACACACGCACACATACATCAGGGGCGGTGGGTCAATTTAGTTGTAGTGATTAGTTTAGCTGTCATTATCAAATATTAACCAAGATATAAAAAACTTCGATATAACATGTACATAAATTGTAGCGCTTATGTGTAAGGAGAGAGACTAATGAAGGATGTATGATTTGTTGCTCTCTTATGTTCTTGAATATCTTCAAGTAAACAGATACAGACAAGACACAAAACGTGAGGGTCGGACGCCATGCTTTGACGCATTGAGTTACTGCCCTTGCCATTCTGAGTTCAAATCCCACCGAGGTTAACTTTGCCTTTCATCCTTACGGGGTTGATAAAATAAAAGTACCAGTAATATACTGGATAATTGCTGGCCTTGTGCCAAAAGTAGAAACAATTATTATTATTATTGTCTAAAGTGGAAACAATTATCATTGTTATTATCAGTATTGCTATTATTACTTGGCCAATAGACCGCCGAGGTTAGCTTACAGAGTCTAATAAATAAAGCACCAGTTAATGCCCTGGGTTCGATTTAATTGACTTCCTCCCCACCCGCAGTAAAAAAAAAAATTGCTGGCCTTGTGCTTAAATCAGAAACAATTATTATTATTATTATTTATTACTTACCGTCTAGAAATCATTTTTTTTTTTCCTTTTTTATAATGATTTGATCACTGTCGGTTGATTTCTTAAATTAATAATGATGATAATTTTCATAATATTGATTAAAAATATCCGGCTTGGAGATATGATATAAATCAGATATTTAGAGGTAATTCACGCCTTAAATTATTATTGCGTTCATAAGGCAGTGCGTTATATATTCATATTACGTATGTATCTATATATATATATATATATAATGTGTATGTGAGCTTTCTGTATGTAAATTTACACAACAATATATGTACGTATGTCTAAATGTCCACAGTATTTGTATGTGTGCGCGCGTGTATAAATCTACATAATATATATGTGTATATAAATTTACACTGTACGTGTTTGTATTTGTTTATGTATGTATATACATTTACACAGTATGTGTGCGTGTAAACGAGACGAAATGCAACAGACCCCCCAACTCACTAATAACTGAGAACTGCTGCTGCTGTTGTTGGAATCATCAGGAAGCGGAAGTTGACGAGGGTAGTACACATACATAAATAAATAAATACACGCAGACTTGAAAACACACATATGAATATAAGTACATATACATCGTGGTTTAGCGAGAGAAAGCTGGCACATTTTACAGAAGACAACAAAGCACGTGGCAAGACGTTTTTTACTCGCTTTTTACTCTCTATCTGTCTGTCTGTCTCCCTATTTGAGTTGCAATGGGTGCGTGTGACATCTTCACAGATGTACAAAGCAACTCCGCCCCGAGTTCTGTCAGTACGAAATACACCATACTTTGATATGTGTATTTCTGTATCTGCCATGCAAGTTATCATGTGCGTTTCAGTTAATGGTCTATCATTGACCGATGGCTGAGATCGGATCTAGCTGTCGAAACTGCCGGAGTTCAGCCGTCGGTGTTCTGAATTTTTTTCATATTACCCACTCTACTACACCAAGTACTGTGGTGGGTTTTTTTACCACACCCTCTCTAATATATATGTAACGAATAATCCAGTTGTAACGGATAAGTGAATCCTTCCCGGCCGCTACAAGCCTCATGACACCTGGCGTGACACACTTGCCTTGAGAGAAGATGCCCTCAGAAACAGGCACATGAAGATTGCAGAACGCCTTTCTGAACAGACCAAGCGATTGCCACCCCTTGTCATTGGAGATCTCGTGCGAATACAAAATTAAACAGGCCCTCAACCGTTAAAATGGGACAAAACAGGCTGTGTGATTGAAGTACGTCAGTTTGATCAGTATGTCATAAGCGTCGATGGATCAGGCAGAGTGGCTCTTCGAAACCGGAAATTTCTAAGAAAGTGCACCCCTGTTCATCCACCGAGGGCACAGATCACCTTATCAGACGACTTACCCCATCGATCCCAACAAAGACAACAAGGTATGTCTTTCTCGCTCCGCCAACCATTTATTCTGGAGCCCCTGCTCGCAAAGGACACCACCAAAGCTCCTGAAAACCCTACAGATCTACAAATGACACCATCACCCAACCTGACAACGCTTGACATCCAGCCACCAGAGTTACATCCCCTAGCCTACATTCAAAACAAATAGCACAACACCTACCCAGCACCCTGCCTAACACCCTCCCTGACCATCACACAGGAACTAACACTAAGACGCTCCAAAAAGGAGCCCACCTGGCTCAGTGATTATGTGCACGTGATTGGGCAGAATAATCCCCGGGGGCCTGAGAGTAGTCTACCCAGTGATCGCCCTTCTCCTTTCGGTTTGTGTTATTGTTTCTATTGACGTTAATTGTTCCCACCTGGCTAGGATGGCACTGTCTTCAAAACATTCAGTTTATTCTCATATCTGACTCTAGTCTTAAATCCTTGCTATATACCTCAGCGAATATACCAATGACTTGGAGGGGGATAGAGGATTATATATCATTGTGTGACGATATGCAAAACATGTTATAGCGTTCTGATACTATTTATTCCTAATAGTGCTTTTCATCTGTTTCAGATATCCATCATTTATTGATACAAATAAAGTGGATGTATTATGAAAAGAGTTTGTGCTCATTTACAAGTATCACAGAATACGATTATAATATAATTTGTATTGTATCTGAAAGATACAATGTGACAGACAGAAATGGTGCATGTAAAAATGCAAACAGTGTGAACTTACTATGTGTGCGTGTGTGCGTATTAGTATACTTTCTTGTTTTAGCAGTAGTAGTAATCAATCAGCCAGGCGGGAAAGGCGTGTGAGAAAATAGTCGACAGACGTTTTTCGTGAAAGGAGATTTGACAGCGTAGGTGAAATACCTCCGTTCTTGTCTGTGGTATCACTTTTTCTGCCGGGTGTAAACAACCCTTGTATTTATAAGGGTTGAAGTTAGAAGGGTAGATATATCATCTGACCTTTTCTGCCAGGCATAAACAACCTCTGACCTGTGGTTGGTCTGCCGGGCGTAAACAACTAACCACGGCTTGTCCCAGAGGCGGGAAAGCTCAGATTCGGTTTCGAATCTTCGCCGCCCTTATATATATACTAGACCACCCGTACCCGTTGGGTCACGTTCACTTAAAAGTAATTTTTAAATAATTAAAATATACACAGATATGTACATAATGTAAAATGAAATTGGAAGGTCTCACTTAAGAATATTTTAAAAATATGCCTAAACATATTGTCTGCGTAAAGAAAGCTAAAATATAAATACTTATTGTACCAACAACTTGTAGTTTCGAAATCACATTCTCTTAAAAATATTTCTAAATAATTAAAATATTCTGTTTAAGAAAAGCAAAAATATAAACATTTACTGTTAAAACAACTCGTATTTTTCAGGCATATTCACTTAAAAATGTCTTCTTTTTTTTTTAATAATTAAAATATCGTCTGTTTAAAGAAAGCTGAAATATAGATACTTAAAGTACAAACAACTTGTATTTTTGAAATCATATTCACTGACAAATCACTGAAAAAAAGTGTTTGAATGTATTTTTTAAATCCTATTCACTTAAAAATATTTTTTGAATGGAAATATTGTCTATGTCCGATTTACGCCAAACTTGTTTTATTCCGTTTGTATTCCCATTTCAGGGTTATTTTACCTTCGGAGTATTTTCCCATTATGCACCGTTTGGGCTATTTATGAAGGTTTGCAGGGTTATCTGCACCGTTTTGGCAATTTAAGATGGTACCCGGAAAAACCCCATATCTCGGGAACCCGTGCTTCGATTTACGCGAAAATTATTTGATTCCATTTGTATTCCCATTTCAGGGGCAACTTCCTTTCAAAGTATTTGTCCGTTAGCAAGCAATCAGAGTTTTAGTAATATATAAATAATCAGAATAAATGGAGGAGAAGGCAATACATTTAAAAACCAAATTTACACACACGGATGTTCTTTTCCTTGCACGGCAACTACAGAAGTACCTAGCTAACAGTAAACCCCTCTACTTAGCTTTTGTTGACTTGAAGAAAGCCTTTGACAGAGTCCCCTGCTCCATTATCTGGTGGGCCCTTAGAAAACTTGGAGTAGATGAATGGCTTGTGAGAGTTATACAAGCCATGTATAGAGAAACAGTCAGGTTAGAATTAACAATGAATATAGTGAATAATTTAGTGTAAAAGTAGGAGTTCATAAAGGCACCGTCCTTCGCGCCCTCCTGTTTATTATTGTCCTACAAGCTATAACAGAAGAGTTTAAGACCGGCTGTCCATGGGAACTTCTATATGCTGGTGATCTAACTCTCATAGATGAATCTATGGCTGAACTAGAGAAGAAATTCCAAACATGGAAGCATGGCTTAGAATCAAAAGGCCTTAAAATAAACTTGTCTAAGACTAAAGTTCTAGTATGTAGAAAGGAGAATAGGGTAGAGGTACCCTCTGGGAAATGGCCATGCTCAGTGGGTAGGAAAGGAGTAGGTAGAAATTCCATTCTATGCCCTAAATGCAAAAGATGTAGTGGGATCACAGGTAAGCTAAGAATGTAGATTTTATATGTGGTAGATTCTCAGGTGCAATAAGTAGCAAGTGCCCACAGGATACTAGCTCCTTCTACTGCCCAGACGGCTCTATAGAAATAGTGGACACTTTCTGTTACCTGGGTGACAAAATCAGCAGTGGTGGAAGTTGCTCTGAAAGTACAGTAGCCAGAGTTAGAATGGGATGGAAAAAGTTCAGAGAGCTTATACCGCTGTTGGCCATAGAATGTTTCTCCCTAAAAATGAAAGGCAGATTGTATGATGCTTGTATATGAACAGCAATGTTACATGGCAGAGGACCTGCGCAGATTGGAAAGGAATGAAGGATGCATGCTCCATTGGATATGTGATAGTAATATACACAAATGGCAAAACATAAACAAAGTGAGAAATTAGGAATAAGAGGGTTCAGATGCTGTTAACTTGAGAAGACTACGTTGGTATGGTCATGTGATGCGCATGAAAAATGACAGCTGTATAAAGAAGTACAGGGTGATCAAAATTGATGGTAGTTACGGAGTAGGTAGACCCACAAAAACCTCAGACATGATAAAATCCGACCTTGCACACTTACACCTCTCTATTACAATGTCACTGGATCAAGATCTTTGGCGCCACGCAATAATACAGAATTCCCACCTTCCCTACGTACAAAGTTAAACTACAGTCAGTAGGCACCTCTTAACCAAATATACACCCTAACCCACTACCCCTACTTCCTCTCCCACCAACACCACCCTTTCTCTGTAAAGTTATGTTGGTACCACAACATCCAGTCCAAACTAAAGAGGTCATGTAGGTGTCACAACAAAAAAACACCCAGTCCACACTGTAAAGTGGTCGTGTAGGAGACACGGTAAAAAGGCTCCCAGTCCACACTATGTGGTTGGTGTTAGAAAGGGCATCCAGCCATAGAAAACCTGCCAGATACAGTCCTATATGCCTCAAGTGGAACAAGTACCTAGTGTAATAACATTTTTTATTGATAATTTTCTTATTACATTTATCAGTCTTCTCGGTCATATTATATAAACTTAACCAAGTAATTTAAATTTACTTGAAATTTTTTCTCTTATTCAGCTGGTGTTTGATGTACCCAACGTTTCCTTTCTTCTGCATGTGTATACAATTACCAGGCGTGTGTCGGAATCCCTGCACTGGTGGCACTGTCTGCCATGCCTATCCACCTCGACTCCGCACCTTCGTGGCCGAAGCGCTAGAGATGAGAGTTGTCCAAGTGCTTGACTTTGGCGGCCCGCCATGCTGGACCGAACTGTTCAGTTTTGCGACCTTTGTACTCAGGATCCCATTGGCAGGTAACCTGAGGGTGGGAGAGAGTGCAGGCAATACCATTTCTTTCTGCAACCAATCGCCTGTGAGCCTCTCATCCCTCTTGTTCTGTCCACCAGTGTTGTCACAGCGCCTGCAGTCCACTTCCGACAGCACGAAACGTCTCCAGTTAACTACAGAGAGGCTGAATTCCACTACACCGTACTTAGCATCCATCCCGTCCTGTCTGAGGCTCGACTAATGCCCAAAGATGCCTCATGCATTTTCGGTTCTCTAATTTTCTCAAAAACCATAAGAGATTGCCCTGAGACCAAGCATACAGACTTGTCCCGAGTAAGACGATCTTCCACTTGAGGAACTGCTTCACCCTCCCCTCCTACACATTGCGCGGTCACTTTGTCACCCCCACACAAATCTCAGTGAACTCGACGCCACCATGCTGTGCATAACTCATCAGCAATATCAGCACCGGCTGGCAACAAGTGAAGCTCCCGGCAAGGTTCGGAGTCCTCGCCCTCCAATCCGCTTCGGATCTGGCTCTACTGGCCTACGAGTCGCGTTCTTGTCAGCAAAGCGGCTGAATCTAATGTCGCCCCAGAGCTCTAGCCGACTGGACAGGCTAAGGCCTCTCTGTTTTCCAGTATAGAAATGTGCAACGTATCTGGGACGACTCAAATGCAAGTCTTCCTTCAGGCAAATCGAGTTTAGCTTGGACCAACACCGCCTCGCTTGCCTCTGCTGCACTTCACAGCCAAACAACGGTGCCCTCCTTGATGATAAGTGCACTTACAACAGAGTGCCTAACACGTGTTTGAGCCTCATAAATGCTATTGTGGGGTGGTCGTTAACAAGAAGGCCTGCACTGTCTTGCCACCAAAGCCCAGACTGATTTCTCTGACATACCGCTCTCAATGACATATTGAGAAGGAGCTTGAATGCATCACAACTGGAGACTGCAGGCCTGAAGCACATAGATGGCAAGCACCTCAATGGATTTACCCTATTCGAATGAGGTAGATCGCTCATCTGGGCCGCCACATGTTGCAACATGTTCTCCACTTCCAACCTAGTTGCTTCGGCCACAAACCCCAGTACTGCTGCCTGCAATGCAGAGGAAAAGATGACCAGGGCTTTTGCGATCGCTTCCTCTTCAAAATCTGCCGTACTTCGACCACATATTTATCAAAAGAAAAAATTACAAGTATTATTGTATATGTATATAAATAAAAGTCGAATGTCGTCAGTTCACCAATGGAAGTGGGGTGGTAAACAATCTACGAAAATCAGAGAGCATTGCAACATTTGGAAAGGAGAGAGAGAGAGGGTGTGTATGTGTGTGTAAAAGGGAGGAAGGCGGATGGTGAAAAAGCTATGGCAAAAACAGCCAACAGACTTCCAACCTTTTCCATGCTCTGCGTAAGTATGTATGTGTTTGTGTGAATGTATTTGTGTAAGTGTATGTCTGTATGTGTGATGGCAAAAAAAGAGACAGCTACTTCTCTCACTCACTCACTCTGTCTTATGAAAAATTACTTCATAATTGCAAAACAAACTAACGTGAATTTATACTTCTAAATTTGACAAAGCGAGCCGTTGCGTTTGCTTATGTGTGAAGATATTCATTTTTCATTTAATACCAATTTCAATTTTCAAAACAGATGCCAAGAAGAAAAATCTTCTCACTCTCCACAAGCTCTTCAGACGTTGCTAACGAAGCAAGAAGAGAGGGGAGGACATGCAAAAGAACAGTATTCTACAGTGCAGCAAAGGCAAGTACAGGTAGCCTGAGCAAGGGCACTAGAGTCCCTTGCACAACGACAGCAAAGACATTAAAATGACCGAAATACAAACCTGCAATGGCCAAGAATCGAAAGAGGAAAGAAAAAAATGTTTAAAGGATGCAAGACAAAGACAAGCTGCCAGAGTTGACAACGAGACAATAGTTCAGCGAGAGATTAGACAAAGAAAAAATCAGGAGCAAACAGTTGCTGCAGAACTTCACCAATCTTCAGAAGAGAGATGCAAGTGTCTTGATCAAGATAGGCTGAATACGTTTGACAAAAGTGTAGCACCTTTCATTGGGACTTGGAAAAGATCAGCTTTCAGCTATGATCCAAAGCACGATTATTCTACAGAGAAATTGATTGGAATTGGTGCAATGTCAAAGAGTGCAGTTTTTGTAAAGGAAAGAGAAACCCTCACTATGTGTTTGCGGAGGAGGAACGGTTGTTCTACCAACGTTTGGTACACCCCCAGATACTTTGAAGGCATTGATTTGGGGAAACACATCAAGGAGCATGCACTTCTTGAAAAACATTAGAAGGGAACTTCAAGCCAACCATTAACATTCAAGGTCAAGTATACCATCGTATTGGATCTTGGTTGCCAACTGAAGGCAAAAATCTAGTTTTTGCAGTTACATTTTGTGGCAAGGAACAGGCTTTGCAAGGGTCATTGAACCATCAAAAAGCTGAAAGAAGAGTTAATCTTTGATATGTAAGATATGTTGCATGCAAACAATAGCTACATCAGAAAATTTTAATATCCATTGGAATATGCGCCACCCACTGAGTACAAGATAGTCATTGATACAGACAAAAAGCCTGTTGGTGAACAATGTCCCTGCTGCAAATGAAGTAGCAGCAATTATTACTAGGTAGGAGGGATATTGTTATTCAAGGAAAAGGAAATAAGTTGTAGCAGATAAATACAACCCACCAATCATATGATGCACTCCAGTATCCATTCATCTGTGTATTTGGCTAAGATCACTTTGGTATCAAACAAACATATTAAAACAACAGCAAACTGCATGGAATTCTATGTTTATCTGTTCATGTTAAGAGAACAAGACTTCAATATTCTTCATCATTCACGTAAGCTCTTCCAGCAATTTGCAGTTGATATGTATGCAAAAATTAAAGGAGAAAGGCTTCTTTACATTAGAACACAGCAGAAAGATCTCCATGCATCAGACTACATTCACCTGAGAGATTCAATCAGTAATGAAGGAGGACTGGCTGCTGATAACATTGGACAGCTTTGTGTCATCCTTCCATCAAGCTTCACAGGAAGTACCCAAGATGCACTTACATGTCAGATGCTATGGTCATCTAGACCTCTTCATTCATCATCATCATTGTTTAACGTCCATCTTCCATGGATTTGGACGGGAAGTTTCCCACTTGAGGCAAGATTTGTTGTCCTGCTCGTATAGGACTGTCTGGCGGGTTTTCTACGGCTGGATGCCCTTCCTAACACCAACCACGTTTACAGTGTGGACTGGGAGGTTTTTACCGTGTTACCTACACGGCCACATTACAGCGTGGACTGTGTTTTTTTGTCGTGACACCTACACAACCTCATTTGTTTCGGACTGGATGTTGTGGTACCAACATAACTTCACATTTAAGGGGGTGGAGTGGATGGGGTGGGGGTAGTGGGACCGGGTGGGGTGGGAGGTGTATTTTGTTAGAGGTGCCTACTGAGTGTAGGTTTCGCTTTGTACTTAGCCAAGGCGGGTCTTCTGTATGACTGTGTAGCGCCAAAGATCTCGGTCCAGTGACATTGTCTTGGAGAGGTGTGAGGTCAGAATTTATCAAGTCGTCCCAGGTTTTTCTGGGTCTGCCTACTCCGTGGCTACCGTCTATTTTTATTGCCCTGCACTTTTTTATACAGCTGTCGTCTTTCATGCACATCACGTGACCGTACCAACGTAGTCTTCCCTCGAGTAAACATCTGATCCCTCTTATTTCTCCTTTAGTTCGTTTATGCTTTGCCGTTCACGTATATTACTATTACACATCCAGCGGAGCATGCAAGCTTCGTTCCTCTCCAGTCTGCGTATATCCTCTGCACACAATGCCCAGGTCTCACTGCCATGTAACATTGCTGTTCGTATGCAGGCATCATACAGCCTGCCTTTCATTTTTAGAGAGAACCCTTTAGCGGCCAATAGTGGTATAAGCTCTCTGAACTTTTTCCATCCCGTTCTGACTCTAGCTACTGTACTTTCAGAGCACCCTCCCCCACTGCTGATTTGGTCACCCAGGTAACGGAAGGTGTCCACTATTTCTATAGTACCATCTGTGCAATGGAATGAGCTAGTATTCTGTGGGCACTTGCTGCTACTTATTGCACCAGAGCACCGGCCACATATAAAATCTATATTCTTAGTTAGCTTACCTGTGATCCCACTACATCTTTTATGCACCCATACTTTGCATTTGGGACATAAAATGGAGTTTCTGCCTACTCCTTTCCTACACACTGAGCATGGCCATTTCCCAGATGGGACCGGTGCCCTATTTTCCTTCCTACAAACTAGAACTTTAGTCTTAGACAAGTTAACTTTAAGGCCTTTTGATTCTAGGCCATGCTTCCATGTTTGGAATTTCTTCTCTAGTTCAGCCATTGATTCAGCTATGAGCGTTAGATCATCTGCATATAGGAGTTCCAATGGGCAGCCGGTCTTGAACTCCTCTGTTATAGCCTGAAGGGCAATAATAAATAGTAGGGGGCTAAGAACGGAGCCCTGATGAACACCAACTTTTACGCTAAACTCTTCACTATATTCGTTGTTAATTCTAACCTTGCTGACTGTTTCTTTATACATGGCTTGTATAGCTCTCACAAGCCATTCATCAACACCTAGTTTTCTAAGCACCCACCAGATAATGGAGCGGGGGACTCTGTCAAAGGCTTTCTCCAAGTCAACAAAAGCTAAGTATAAGGGTTTACTTTTAGCTAGGTACTTCTCTTGTAGTTGTCGTACAATGAAAAGAGCGTCTGTGGTACTTTTACCTGACACAAACCCGAACTGCATTTCATCTAGATCAATTCGTTCTCTGATTAGTTGCGCTATTACTTTTTCTGTGACCTTCATGACCTGGTCGATTAATTTAATGCCTCTATAGTTACCCCTATCAAGAGCATCTCCTTTACCCTTGTAGCAGTTAATGATGATGCTGCTACGCCAGTCCTTCGGAACGGCCCCATTCTGTATGACTTGGTTTACTATCCGGGTGACCATAGTGTGTCCCACCGTTCCAGATGCTTTCAGCATTTCAGCAACTATTTCCGAAGGCCTGGCCGCCTTACCCGTCTTCATATCTTTGATTGCCTTACTTATTATACTACCTTCAACTCGCACTGCTGGTCCCTCTATTGGATCGATGTGGGGGAGACTGTCTTTCTCCCATTTATTCTCCTCATTTAGTAGCCTTTCGTAGTGACACTTCCAAGCTACCTTCTTATCAGCGTCACATATAACCCACATTGACATGAAATAAAGAGTGAACTTTATTATCATCAAGAACCCAAAGATCGCCATGATATTATTGCTAGGGTATTCAGACAGATTTCCTAAAAGTCTTTCAACCAGTCTAATGTGACATGTACACAATTACGTGGCAAAAACGAGGATTGCTACATGCCGACATTTTGATTTGGCTACATAATATCCTTTTTCTGCATGAAATTGTCAAGTCACAAATGATTCATGAAGCCTGTGGTTTAATTAATCCATCCTCCCCATGCATAAGGGATAAAAAATGTACCGAGAACTAGGCCTGTCCCCCTATACAATAAATCAAAATGAAGATGGTTACTCCATTTACAGAAGAAAGCCTGGGCAGGGTGGATTCACTTCGAAAAGAGAAATGGGCAAGAATTCATCATTGACAATACTGTCATCTTCTTGCAAAAACTTTCAAAGCCCATATCAATGTTGATTTCTGCAACTCTATTAAATCTATTAAGTATGTTTGCAAATATGAATACAAAGGTTTATATGCTGCAGAATGTCAGTCAGCAGATAAACAAAAATGACAAAGTTGTACAGTATGACAGGAAGATACATCAGTAGCAATGAGGCTTTTTGGTGCATCTTCAATTTTGCCATTCATGAGAGGCACCCAGCTATCATTCAACTGATTATTTTGTATGAAGTACATGTTTCCAAATCATTCCAAGATTTGAGGGGAGTAAATGTATGAAACATATAGGGTAGCATGCTATCAAAAAGGTTTGTTAGAAAATGATCATTGGGACCTTGCATTGACTGAAGCACCAGTGTCATATTCTCCAAGGAAACTCTGTAACATTTTTGCCATTATGCAAACCCAGGTATCAATATTCAGTTCTGTGAAGAAATTTTCAATCAACCATTGATTGAAATTGAGGATTAATTTTGGTCATGGGAGGCAAGAATTGCAAGAATCTGGTTCCGGACTGCCAAAATCAAAGTGATTTAACTGCGAGAGAGACAAATTATGACATCACAAAGTTGGTTGCATTTGTGAATGAATATGAACTTAAATGTCTTCCAGAACAA
Source organism: Eledone cirrhosa (assembly GCA_964016885.1). Lineage (NCBI taxonomy): Eukaryota > Metazoa > Mollusca > Cephalopoda > Octopoda > Eledonidae > Eledone > Eledone cirrhosa. The sequence continues at coordinate 9,324,509 of OZ024763.1, forward strand.
CGCTGGGCATATGAAATCATTTCTTCAGTCAAGAGGAATTTTCATTCTTGATGCTCCAGGTGGCAGAGGTAACGTATTTGTAACCATATTACTTCCCGCCAAGGTAAGGCAGCAAAAAAGAATTGCACTTGCTGTAGCATCATCTGGCAATTGTTGCCACCTTTCTCCCAGGAGGACAAACAGCTCATTCTGCTTTTAAATTACTGCTAAACCTGGTCACAAACGACAGTCCAATTTGTAACAGAAGCAAATGCTCAGGTTTAGCAGAAGTGTTGCGCCAATGCTACCTGTTCATTTGAGATGAATGCACCATGTCACATAGAAGAGCAATGGAAGCTCTTGATAAGACCTTACAGGACATAAAAGCCAATAATACATTTATGGGAGGAGTTACAATAGTTTTATCAGAAGACTTCAGACAGAAATTATCAGTTATTCCGAGAAGAACAAGAGTTGATGAAATAAAAACAGCTATGGAATAAAGTAAAGAATTTCTGCTTCAATACTAACATGAGAGCTTCATTACATTGGGACCACTGTAGAGAATAGGTCTCAACCCGGCACCTTCAATTAGGAAATGGGGCAGTACTGATGGTTATATCAACTTGGCTCATATTGCTATCATGGTGGATTCACCAGCTGAATTGAAGAACAGGGTATTTCCAGACTTAAGTAATCATTATAATTCACACAAATGGTTGTGTGAAAGGGCAATTCTTGCTAAAAAAAAAAAATGAGACAGTAGCAAGGATTAACCATGAGCTAATGAATTCCAACAGTAATTAAGGAGTACAAATCAGTTGATTTAGTCTTTGATGAAAATCAAGCTGTCCAACAGAGTTTCGTAATTCTCTTTAGCCACCTAGAATTTTTCTGGAAGTTTGGAGTCCCAAAAATGCTTCTAAGAAATTTAGATCCTCCTAAATTATGCAATGGTACAAGGTTGATTGTGAAGACATTATGACCTAATGTCATTGAAGCTACCATCATCACTGGGTGTACCTGTGAGGAAGATATTTCCATTACAAGAATTCCAATCAAACCAACGGACATGCCAGTTGAAATACAATTCCCAGTGCAACTTTGCTTTGCAATGTCGATGAATAAAGCTGGCGGTCAGACTTTGAAATCTATTGGCTTACACTTAAATTAGCCTTTCTTTTCGTTTGTAGCTCCAGGGTGGGTAGTTTACAAGACTTATTTGTCTATGCTCCGAACCAGAAAACAAACAATGTTGTTTACCCAGAAGCTCTTAAGTAATTTCCTTCAACACATGTGAATTTATCTCCCCTCATAACAGAGATTAATTTTGTATTTTCATTTTTTATTAATTTCTGTATTATGAATTCAGAATTGATTTCATCATGTACCTCAGGCGTACTTGGACCCCATACTGCTGAGCTCCTCCGCAAAAAAAAAAAATTGGAGCGTTGGCGGCCCGTTTGAGGAGGGAGCCCTGCAAGGTTGGGTGGCTGTTGCAGCGGGTGTCACTGGCCATCCTCCATGAGAATACTTTTGCCGTCTTGTCCTCGGAGCCCAAAGCCCAATCACCCTCCCCTCTGTGGCACCAGAGCTCTTGCCATCCCCTTCTCATTCTTCCTTTCTTTTTTCTCTATATTTCCCTATTCTTTTTTCCTTTTGTTTTCTCCCTTTCTTTTTGTCATTACCATCATTGCTAGTTATTATTATTATTACGGGGTCGATAAAATAAAGTACCAGTAATGCACGTGGTAATTGCTGGCCTTGTGCCAAAAAGTAGAAACAATTATTATTACTGTAAATAATGTTTAAAAAGTTTTTATCATAAATAAAGTTTGTATATAAATGGAATTTAGAATAAATTTCTATGTTTCGCTTTCTTCTAATATATAAGGAACACTTTCATTTCTGGGTGCGTCTTTTAGAAGGCCTGTGGTTGGCCCTTTATCGATTTGTCTGTGTGCCTGTCTGTTGTACATGGCGCAAAGAGCTATGTTGTGGTAACCTGTCTTGCTAGAAATGACAGCGAACAGACACATACAGATTGAGTTGTAACTATTTATGTACTACTCTTTCTGTATCTATGTCTTCCTATCAATCTATCAACATTGTGGTCACTGGTTTCGCTAGAAATGACAGTGAAATAAAACACTAGCTTCTAGAACATACACCCATTGATTCGTATCTATCTCTGTATTTTTGTCTCTAAGTATTCCTATTTATCTATCACCAACTACATAAAGCATTCTCCAAAAGAGATGAACTGGATTTGTCTAGTATATAATAAAATACAAAATTGGAAGGATTTTTTTTTTATTGACATTTAGATTTTCTTATTTCATTAATGCTATCTATACTTTCACATGTATATATGTGTGTGTGTGTATATCTATCTATATATATATATAAATGCAAGTTTACGATTCTGTGTGTCCGCCAAAAACTAGCAAACTACCGGACCAAACTCCTCAAAATTATATGTACATATTCACTATACACTCGGACAGGTAACGGTCAAAAAAGTTTTACTTTGCAAAGCAAGGAATTCATTTAAATTCAATTTATCTATTTTCTAATGAATATCAAAAGAGATCATCCATTTTGGTTTTTCATGTTCTCCAGTCTGTAGATAAGAGAGTGAGGAATGGGAAAGAGAGAGAGTGGGAGATGGGAGAGAGAGTAAGGGAATGAGAGAGAAAGAGAGAGTGAGTGGATGGGAGAGAGAGAGAGTAAGGGGATGTGAGAGAGAAAGAGAGAGAGGGAAAGCAGCAAGTGTTAACTTTTATTTATTTATTATTTTTACACACTTTTTAACTTTCCCGCTTCCTTAACGTTATTTATCTTTTCTTTATTTTTTGTTCTCTATTCTGTAGAGAGAGGGGGGGGGGGGGAATCAGCCAACGTTCATTAACTTTTATTTATTATTTTTACACACTTCTTAACTCTGCCAATGTTATTTATCTTTTATTTATATTTTGTTCGCTATTCTGTAGAGGATGAGAGAGAGAAAAGATGGGAGAGAAAAACAAAAGTAAAGAGGCAGGAGAGAGGGAGGGTGATTGGAAGGATTCTTTACCTAACGTGTGTCCGCGTTTATATATAAGAATAAAAAATGATAATTTCAGAATGCAATCTGAAATCCCAATATTTTCTACATATTTCTAAAATTAATTACACCTAATATACATTGACATAAAGAGATCATTTAAAACAACTTTACTGAGTGAACAATACATTCTATAGTTATTTCTATTTCGGGAAGAGTGTGGTGTGTAATAATTGTTTCTACTTTTGGCACAAGGCCAGCAATTATTCCAGTGCATTACTGGTACTTTATTTTACCGTGTGGTGTGTAATAATATCACTTCAAATGCCTAGAAAACGTTCCAGATCATTATATGGAAGGTCATCTTCAGAGGCTAAGAGAAAGAAAACACAGCGATCTGAAGAAAGTGAAGAAGTTCGGCATGCCTGTCTAGCTGCTAACAGAGCCCAAACAGCTTTAGCACGAGCACACCGTTTGGATGAAAGGGAACAAAGGACTGCTGCTACACGAGAACAAATTAAGGAACAGCAGCAAATCAGACAAAATGCTAATCAAGCACATCGTTCTACTGCCCGAGCAGGAGAACAAGCCACAAGTAAAATGAACTGGCTGATGGGTGCTTTTTCTTATGACCCCCAAAAGGACTACTGCAGTAATCCACAAATCAACATTGGGAAAATGAACAAATGCTGCCAGTATTGTGGTGCCAAGATGTGAGCAGCAGAAACACCAAGTCTATGCTGCTCAAAAGGCAAAGTGAGCCTTAAAACAATACAAGAACCTCCTGAATTTCTGAAGAATCTGCTCCTTCAGCATACACCAGAAGCACGACACTTCAATAAATACATCATAAAATATAATTCTGCCTTTCAAATGACATCTTTTGGGGCTGACAGGAATGTGATTGACTTTAGATTCTGTACAACTTATAAAATTCAGGGACAGTGTTACCACTTAATGGGTGGCCTTCTGCCACTTTCACAGGAGCCTCACAAATTTTTGCAGGTTTACTTCATGGGTGGAAATGAAACACAGGCACAACAAAGATGTCCATGGTGGATTGCAGTTCTACATAGTCATAAAGTTAGAAGAAATGCTTCAACAACATCACATGTATGTCAGTGTATTCAAATATGCACTGGAGCATATGAACAACACCAGAGATCGTAAAATCATCATTAGGGCAGACAAACGTCCAGCTTCAGAACATGAACGCAGATTCAATGCACCTGTCACTGATGAAGTTGCAATCATAATGGTTGATGAACAGCATGAACGACATGACATTGTTTTGCAAAAACAAAGTGGACATTTGAAGCGAATTTGTGAAACTCATAGAGCCTATGATTCACTCCAATATCCGCTCATCTTTTGGAATGGTCAAGATGGATATCATTTTCAGCTACAGCAGATCAGCCCAGGAACGGGACAAGAAACTGACCGATCAATCAGCTGCAAAGAATTCTATGATTATCGTTCCATGGTACGTGATCACTTCAACCAAGTTCTGTGATTTAAAGAAGTAACCAGCCAGTTCATGGTGGACATGTATGCCAAAATTGAAACAGAAAGATTGGGTTTTCTGCGAAGGAATCAAACTAAGTTGAGGGCAGATAACTACATCCACCTTAGAGATGTCATCAATTCTGATGTTGATGCAAGAAATTTTGGCCAGCCAATCATACTACCATCAAGCTTCACAGGAGGACCACGTTACATGCATGAACGTATGCAAGATGCAATGGCCTATGTCAGATCTCTTCATTACATTTACATGCAATTCAAACTGGTCAGAAATATCAAATGAATTATTTCAAAATCAAAAAACCAACGGAACGACATGACCTCATTGCTCGGGTTTTACATGAAAAGCAAAAAAAAAACTCATCTGGCTCCTAAAAGAAGGAAGAATCTTTGGTGAGCTTAGTGCTTGGATGACCACTATTGAGTGGCAGAAGAGAGGTCTTCCTCACTCTCGCACACTAATCTGGAGCAAGGAGAAGATAAGACCAGATGATGTTGATAAGATCATTTCAGCAGAGTTGTCTGATAAAGGTGGTGATCCAGAGCTTTTTGAAACCATCAAGTCCAAACTCAGAGGCTGGATTGACGACTCCATGGTCCATGTGGAGTCATCAATCCAGCCTCTCCCTGCATGAAAGATCAAAAATGCAGCATACATTATCCTAGAGCTTTTATTCGGGAAACTCGGACTGACAATAATGGATACCCCCTTTATTGTAGACCAGAACATGGAGGCAATACTGCAAGCCTAACAGTTCGAGGAGAGGAGCTGACCATAAACAATCAGTTGGTCGTCCCACACAACAAATTGTTGTGTAAACTTTAAAAAGCTCATATCAATGTTGAGTATTGCAGCTCTGTCAAGGCAATCCTATATGTCACAAAATATATCAACAAGGGCAGTGACATGGCTACCGTTATTACTGACAAAGAACTCAATGATGGTGGGCTGGATGAGGTCAAACGGTATCAAACAGGTCGACACATCTCCAGCAATGAAGCTATTTGGTGAATCTTTGGATTTGATATCCATCAACGCCACCCAACAGTGATCAACCTCGCAGTCCATCTGGAAAATGGACAGAGTGTGTACTTCACTGAGATCACTGCTCATCAGTTGGCACAAGCATCACATGACACTACACTAACTGCTTTCTTTAAACTCTGCCAGAATGATGAATTTGCTCGATCCCTCCTATACGCTGAAGTCCCAACATACTACACGTGGACCAATTGCAAGACCTGGAATCGAAGAAAGCAGGGTCATGAAGTCAAGTGATGCTATTGGGCGTGTTTACAATGTCCATCCCAACAACAGAGAATGTTTTTATTTACGGCTACTTCTGCATACTGTTCGAGGACCAACGTCATTTGAGGATCTTAGGTGCTTCAGAGGAAAGGAGTGCGGAACATACCAAGAAGCATGTAAGAGGCATGGACACTGGAAGAAGTGCCTAGAAGAAGCAGCAATCACTCAAGTAGCCAGTCAAATAAGACAATTATTTGCTATTATGCTCACAGCATGTGGAATTGAGGAAGCTCATCTACTCTGGCAGGAGTACAAAAACAATATGTCGGATGACTATCTACACCTAGCCCGAAGACATCATGGCAATATGTATATGGAATATACCCCCAGGATTTACAATCAAGCTCTCTGTGATCTGTCCCATTGAGTTCAGGCAATGAATAGCACATTAGCTAACTGCGGGATGCCAGAGCAAGATGAAATAATGGAGGTAGCACAAGACATTTTTCAGGAGACAAACTACGATATTCAAGCATTGCATAAGTTTGTGGATTGATGGAAGACCAGAAATATGCCTACCACAACATCATCAAAAACATTCAAAATGACAGGGGAGGACTTTTCTTCATCGATGCTCCTGCTGGCACAGGCAAGACATTCCTCATAAACCTCCTGCTTGCAAAAGTTCGCCAAAAGCAACATATTGCCCTTGGTGTGGCTTCAAGTGGCATTGAAGCAACACTTCTGGATGGAGGAAGAACTGCATCCTATCTCTGGCCCCACTTTCAGCTGCTGAGCCTTACAACCAACATGCGAGTGCACTTAACTGGTGACAAAGGTGGTTTTTAAAATAGTCTTTACATGTTTGAATTTCAGAGGTTCAGATTGAGCAAAAAAAAAAAAAAAAAACAGAAAGAAAGAAAAGGATAAATAAAAAAAATCCAAATGTACTTTTTTGGTCATGCCCTTTTCACTGACAACATACCTAATGATTCATCTATGAGTAAAGCATTATATATGCTGACTGTAATAGGGAGCAGTATTAAAAAAAAATCACCACTGGAAAAAACTAATATTTTTATCTAGATGATTTACTTTGACCAAACGGCAATAAATATTCTGCTATAATTCCTACTTTGGTTAAAATTCAGCAATCATATTTGAATGGTCAAATATTTTGGTATGTGTGACAAATATATTGTAACTATCACAAAATACCCGGGTATCACAGCTAGTATAATATAAAAGAAAGCTGTTTATTGGTTGGTTGAATCACACAAAAACTACACATTTCTAAAGAGAGAGAAAGATAAGCCGTTATACAGAGAGATACAATTAAAGTGTTGGTTATTTAACACATGGTGTTAATGAGGCTGTTTGCTTCCAAACAAACCAAATATTAATAATATATTATTATTGTTATTCACTCATGAATACATATAGGTCTCCACCATGTTATGAGTGAACACAAATTTTGTTTATATATATATATATATATACTTTGTTTTTTAATTTGTTTTGCCATATTTCTTATCTGAAAATGTGTGTTAAACAGATATTGTTATACTTTGGGAGGGTCATGCTGCCAATAAAAACACTTGCACCTGTTGGTTTTTCACTTCAATTTATTATAAATTTCCGGTTGGTTGGTTTGATAACCAAATGGTTGTTTATATATTGTAAAAGCTCTTTCGTCACACATTCGGTGACAACATCAGTGAATGAGTTTTTATTTTGTGTCTCTCCTTTGTTCTATCCTACACCATCTTGTTTTTGTGTTGTGTGCTTGGTTTGTGCATGTGTTTATTTACTTGTCATTAGTTGGTTTTTGGTTCCATGTGTGTGTCTGATTTGTTTTCTTAGTTTAGTTTTTGTGTGTTTATCTTTATTTTGTCCTTAGTTACTAGTTGTGATGTCAATAAACCCCCAACCCAATGTTACAGTAGTGGTATAGACCAGGCATGTCAAACTGAAGCTTCTCCAAGGACTACATGGGTCACATATTTTATCTGAGGGGCACACACGACAACTAACTGCGCACATTAAAATAAAATTTACGAAGATAAAACATGGTCGCACTATAAAAACCTTTGTGAAGGCCGCATGTTTGACATGCCTGGTATAAACAATGTTGCGGTAGTGGTAGAGTGGTGTAAGATGACACGGAGGCGTGTGGCGGTATCTAGAAAACAGTGTCTGAAAGGAAAACCAGAAAAGACAGGCAAAAAAGTTGTCAAAGAATAATAGTTAGGTATGTATATTGGTTGGTAGACAGAGGTAGGTAGATAGGTTGGTTGGTAGGTAGATAGATAGGTAGGTAGGTTGGTAGGTAGACAGAGGTAGATAGGTTGGTAGACAGAGGTAGGTAGGTAGGTTGGTAGACAGAGGTAGGTAGATAGGTAGGTTGGTTGGTAGGTAGGTAGACAGAGGTAGGTAGGTAGATAGGTTGGTAGACAGAGGTAGGTAGGTAGATAGACAGACAGTCAGATAGATATGTTGAGGTGGGGGGGGGGATAAAGAGAAGACGAGAAAAAAATTACAAGACAACATCGATAAAGTGAAAGACAAAGTAAACTATGCCATAAGCTGGAGAGATTGAAAAGTGGATTATCAAATGGACCAAGGAAACTGTTTCCATTGGTGATACTATCTGCCGGTACACACACACAGATAGTAGAGGAATTTGAAATCAGACTTCGCCACTTTGAACTCAAGACAAAATTAGACAACGTCAATCCACAGTCCCTGGACTGGTAATGGTGCTTTTTTTATCGAGCACCCCCAAAATAATTAAAAGTAAAGCACGAGCAAGTCTTGAACTCAGAATGTGTGAGCCGGAATAAATACCGAAACATTTAAATCCGATGTTTAACGATTTTGCCAATTCGCAGCCAACATAGAGGAAGTCATATTTAAAAAATGGAATGAAAGTGTCTGAGAACACACACACACACACACACACACATATATATATATGGCGGAGAATTGGCAGTATTGATAGCGGGTCGGACCCCATGCTTTCCAGCATAGTTACGTCCCTTTACGGTCTGAGTTCAAATCCCGTCAAGGTTAACTTTGCCTTTCATCCGTACGGGGTCGATAAATAAAGTACCAGTAATGTACTGTATAATTGCTGGCCTTGTTCCAAAAGTAGAAACAATTATATATATTTGGGAGGGGGCGGATTTGGTCAATTTAGTTGTGATTAGTTTAGCTGGAAAGAAAATAATCCAGAAATTCAGACATGCAGGAAATAAGGAAGAATTAAAAATATCATAACCATTGTTAGGGGAAGAAACAATTTAACTTCCTTGCTTAAAAAGACAAATCAAATGACAACAACAATAATAACAAAGTACTTATTCAAAAATAAACTATCGGACCATTAAGTGGATTGAAAAACAAGTATATTTGAAGTTTAGGAAAACAAATGTGTGTACAAATGAGGTAAACATTTTCAACTTTCCCCTTTTTTCGCATGAGTGTATGCTTTTTCCAAGACAACTTCAAAATATTCTTCAAGGAACTGGATTTTCCATTCCGTTGGATCACTTAACTCCCAGAGCCATTCAAACGGATTTTACCATTTACAATCTACGGAGAGGAATAACAGATCTTCGGAAGAAAAAAAAAATTTTTAAGGATTGGTTGTGGCAACAACGCAGGGAACCAACCTGGAGCAATTGTATCACACAATTATACATTCCTCCTTAACATACACTTACAATTTTTCTCTTTGCATGTTCAGTGCTCTTTCTCTCCCACTGTATTTACCTGCCTCTCACATGACCACACCCCTCTCCACACACTCATAATCTTCTACCCCCTTCTCCACTTTCTATCCCTCCCCTTGCTCACCCCTTACTTCGTCCTCGTACACAGCCCACCTATGTATTCGTTCAGCCCGTCGGTGGCCCAATGTTTCAATCAAACTATCACTGCCGATTGCTAAAGTTGCCACCACTTTAACCTAGTCCACTCTAGGTGGCGGTGGCATGCGTTGAACAACCAAGAGACCTGCTTGGTGGAACGACTATGTGACAAACGGTCAGCCTTCGACCTCTCATTCTCCACCAACTGTGGCATGCACGAAAGGAGCAAACTTTCCCCCCTCATCGCAGATTCTGAACGAATCCAACCCGGCCAACTTCACGACCCCTACAACTGTTGGCCAAACACCCAACCTCCGCTCTAGTCCCACCGTTAGAACCACTGCTGTCTCCTTTACTGACTCACTCCCTCCACAGAATTCCAACGCTGGCCCTCTACTGCCGGCTGCTGCCAGCCCACCACCCGATTGTGCTCTCTGTGCCCGCACTAGCCGGTACTTAAAGACAATTAAATGTCACCTATGCCACGCAAGCTACCACAGATGTTGTGTGGGCATCACCAAAGCTCAAGCCGAAAGCCTTCAAGATTGGACCTGTAATCGGTGCCACTTCAGCTCCGACGTATTCCATGGGGATGCCCCACACTTTGATGACCAACTCTCTACCAACAACTTTGCCACAGCCCTCCAAAGCTCGTTAACTGGAGCCTAAGGGAGTTCGGAATAGCTTTGCACGTGCCCTCTCTAATTTACTGAAAAACGTTTGCTCCTCCAACAATAGGTCTGACTGGCAGAAATTGTTTTTGTTTCCCCTCATCTCTCTTCACGTGCACAATGCGAACTCGGGTTCCCTCACATCCTCTCTCAAGCGGCAGTTCCAGCTGTTTGAGTCCACCCCAACCACGTCTCATCTCAGTTCGACACCAAGCTCGATGTCCACCAACAGACAACCGATAGACCTCAAGCGAGTGGTAAAATTCAGCGAATTTGATATTGAAGGGGCTGTCCGTCTCCTCTCTTCTCTGTCCTCCCTTGCTCCGTGCAACTCTGACTCTCTTGAGCGTCTGAAAGAGAAGCACCCATTGCACCCCCAGATGATCAGCTACACTGGCCCGAACCACCAGAATGCTTGAGACCAGTTTACACCACTGATATCATTTCATCCTTCCCTGCTGGGTCAGGCGCAGGAATTAACAGCCTTCGTCCTCAACAACTCAAGGATGGTAACACCTTATCGGCCTGTGACGCCGGACTCAAGCTCTTGGAGAGTCTGACTCGGTTTGTGAATCAGTTCTCTTCAGTGAACGTTCTCCCGTTCATCTGCCCACTGTTCTTCGGTGCGAAGCTATTTGGTCTCACCAAGCCCAACGGGGACCTGCGCCCCATTGCGGTTGGCTGCACTTTTCTCCGCTTCACTGCAAAGGCATGTTTACTGTTGGTCTCCGACTCACTGGCGGAGGAATTTTCCCCCATCCAGCTGGGGGTGGGTACCAGGTTGGGATGTGAGGCTGCTGTCCACGCTGCCAGAGCATTTGCCAACTTGCCCTCCTCGTCCCCCAAGATCATCCTCAAACTTGACCTCAGGAATGCCTTCAACTCCGTCAGCCATGACATCGTCCTCAGCTCAGTAAGAGAGAGGGTCCCACAACTCTACCACTTTGCTTGGCAGGCTTATCGGGAGCCCTCCTACCTCTCTTTCTGTGACCAGATCATCACCTCTGCCTCAGGATCCAACAGGGTGACCCACTTGAGCCCGCACTGTTTGCACTGGGCATTGATGACGTCACCAAGATGGGGGCTGAGTTGGACCTCAATGACGCCTGTTTGGGGGAACTCCGGATATGGTTCTCGCCACTGCCAACAGGATGGTGGAGGAGCATGGCCGCCGGGGTCTCCAGATCAATAGCTCCAAATGTGAGCTCTGGATCCTCAACCACCCGGCTTCTCAACACCAACAGCTGATTGACCTGTTCGCAGAGTCCTTCCCTTCCATTGTGGTCCTTCCCCCGTCAGCTTGGTGCTCCTTAGGAGCCCCAATCACAGACCTGGCCTTTGAGTCAACCTTCCAATTGAAGATGGTTGGCCTTGAGCAGCTGCTGAGGAATATTGAGGTTATCGAACCTCATCAAGGTTTCTTCTTACTCAGGGTCAGCCCCTCTCACAGATTTCCGTCCTGCCTCCAACGCTTCAACGACCTAATCTTCCAGAGACTCGAGTGTCTGGTCAATGTTAGACTCTCTCCGGAGTCCCGCGATCAGGCTGCGTTGCCCAAGCGATTTGGGAGTCTTGGTCTCCGTAAGTTTTCGTCCTTCTCTCTCCCCTGCTTCCACCCACGCTTGCTCCACCCTGGTGAGCAGCATCCTCTCCTCTCCAACATGGACTAGTTCCAATAGGGAGTTGGGTGAAGCTCTCCAGCAGTTGAGTGAGCTGGGCTAGTCTCTTCCTGAGAAGGTGGAGGACAGTCGAAGTCAGAGAGCTTGGGACAGCATAAGTTCGAAGGCCACCTTCGACTCCCTCTTCGTCCAGTCAGATCAGTTTACAAGGTGCCGCTTACTATCTGCCAGCGCCAAATACTCAGGTGACTTGAGTCGATGCACTACCCATGGCTAACGTTGGTGGTCTACTCAGCCTGGATGAACTTTGTGTTTCCATTTCCCTCAGGGTGGGAGCCGTCTGCATGGCTTTGAGGTGCCCATGCGGCAAACTCCTTGACACTACAGGCCTCCACGGTCTTTCTTGCCATCTGAATGCCAGCCACTTTGCGCGTCACATGGAGCTAAACCTCATTCTGAAGAGAGCTTTGGCCCGGGCGAATATCCCCTAGGTCTTGGAACCATCTAGGTTGTCCAGAAGTGATGGCAAAAAACCTAACGGTCTTACCCTGTGTCGAGAGGCAGGTGCATTTTCTGGGACGTCCCTGTTAGTGATTCTTTTGCTCTTTCCCACATCCTGGATGCTGCGGTTAGGACGAGAGCCACAGCTTCTGCAGCCCAGCGGAGTAAGACCCTCAAATACTCTGCTCTGTCGGCCAGCTACATTTTTCAGCCTGCGGCTTTCGTGACGTTTGGGGAAGTCGGGCCGCTGACTGCGAGGTTCCTTTCCTCACTGGCGGCTCGCCTAATAGAGGTGACTGGCGAATCTCGCGAGGGTGCTTGGCTGTTTCAGCGCATCAGCCTTGCCATTACCCGAGGCAACTCTGCCAGTGTGCTGGCTTGCCTCAAAAATCATTAGAGAGGTTGCCCAGTACTCGCGACGTTGCTGTCTTTTGCCCTGGTGTTGGCTCCGTTATTCACCCCTTCTTTTACATTTCCTTTAATATTGTAGCATTGAAGGAATATATCTTTCATTATATCATCCTTTGTAGTGTTACATAAATTGTAGCGCATATGTGGGTAATTTACTATTTTACGTTCGTAAACTAAACGATTCCCGAATGTCAATATAAACTTTATTAAAATTAATACAAATTACTGATAACAATTGAAAATGCTGCAAAAGTATTATCAGCAGGAACAGTATTTCGTCAAATAAATTCATGCAAATAGCTTGGGAAGAGGGCGTCTCAAGTAGCAAGTCGACGGATTTTACGTTTTGCCCCATCCACATATTTTCAACCAAACCGGTAATTTTACTTTTGCAGCATTTTCAATTGTTATCAGTAATTTGTATTAATTTTAATTGACATTCGGGAATCGTTTAGTTTATGAACGTAAAATAGTAAATTACCGATATGTGTAAGCAGAGAGACGAATGAAGGATGTATGATTTGTTGCTCTCTTATGTCCCTGAATATCTTCAAGTCAACACAGACAAGCCACAAAACGTACGCAGATAAAAAGAAGAATTCATTATTATTATTATTGTCTAAAGTAGAAACAATTATGATTGTTATTGTCAGTATATTGCTATTATTACTTGGCCAATATACCGCCGAGGTTAGCTTACAGAGTCTAATAAATAAAGCACCAGTTAATGCCCTGGGGGGGGGGGGGGGTCGATTTAATTGACTTCCTCCCCACCCGCAGTAAAAAAAAATTGCTGGCCTTGTGCCTAAATCAGAAAATTATTATTATTATTATTATTATTATTATTTATTACTTACCGTCTAGAAATCATTTTTTTTTTTAATGGTTGTGATTTCACTTTTTTTTTTTTTTTCCTTTTTTATAATGATTCGATCACTGTCGGTTGATTTCTTAAATTAATAATGATGATAATTTTCATATTGATTAAAAATATCCGGCTTGGAGATATATTATAAATCAGATATTTAGAGGTAATTCACGCCTTAAATTATTATTGCGTTCATAAGGCAGTGCGTTATATATTCATATTACGTATGAATGTATGTATGTGTGTGTATATATCTGTTTGTATTTATTTATGTATGTAAATATACACAGCATGTGTGTATATGTATTTACATACACACACACAGTACGTGTGTATGTATGTAAATTTCACAATATGTATACACACGACGTGTGTATATATGCTTATGTATGTACATTTACACAGTATGTTGCAAAGGAGACGAAATGCAACAGACCCCCAAATAACTGAGAACTGCTGTTGGAATCATCAGGAAGCGGAAGTTGACGAGAGAGAGTATGAGGGACATAAATACACGAATTAACATCAATGCGCACAGACACATGAATATAAGTACATATACATCCACGCAGTTGGCACATTTTCCAGAAAATTACGAGACGTTTACTTTGTAAGACAACCGGGTTTGTTCTCCCTATCTGAGTTTCAATGTGTCAACGGTACAATGGGTGTTTGTGACATCTTCACGGATGTACAAACACCTCCACCATCAGTTCTGCCAGTACGAAATACACCATATGTGTATTTCCCTATCTGCTATGCAAGTTTTCATATACTAGACTACCCGCTGGGTCACGTGCACTTAAAAATAATTTTTAAATAATTAAAATAAACACAGACATGTTTATAATTTTAAATGAAAATGGAAAGTCTCACTTAATATTTTTTAAATATGCCAAAACATAAAATAATTTTTAAGAAAATTAAAATATTGTCTATGTAAAGAAAGCTAAAATATAAATATTTATTGTACCAACAACTTGTAGTTTCGAAATCACATTCACTTAAAAATATTTCTAAATAATTAAAATATTCTGTTTAACAAAAGCAAAAATATAGACATTTACTGTAAAAACTCATCCAGTCATATTCACTTAAAAATGTCTTTTTTTTTCTTTAATAATTAAAATATCGTCTGAAAGATACTTAAAGTACAAACAACTTGTATTTTTGAAATCATATTCACTGACATAAATATATATATATATATTAATCTTTTCTTAGCCATTTCTCTCTCTCCTATATACTGCATGGTGTGAAAGAATTACATTTTACCTACTTTTTAATCCCAAGGAAAAGTATAAAAAGACTGGGATTCTTCTTTTATTGAAACATATTCTTAGTTCTTTATATTTTAGTTAATATTTTATCGAACAAATTAGTTGCAATATGTATATAAATATACATTTATATGTATCATATGTATACACAATTACATAAGCTATTTTTACTAGGAACCTTGGATTTTTCTATAAGGTATTATTAAAAAATTATATTTTTAGTTCCTTTAGTAATGTATATATGTATGTTTTAAACTATTTCTACTTTAAGAAATATAAGAAATAAAATGTTATTTTATTACTCTTCTTTTCTATAGATGATAGCTTTTTAACTAGAAATAGCCAACAATCTCCAACCAAACCCTACGGTTTACCTTGCTAGTCAACTTATAAGGTAGGAGATGCTAGTGTGAAGGAGATTTGGCTGCTATTTCTACAAAAGAGAGTAGGTATGGTTTGTCTAGCTCTCACAGGCTGTGGTTTCTATCAGACTAGGCTAAAGTAGAGACATTTGGCTACAGTTTCAAGCAGTTTTAGCTAGAAATAGCCAACAGTCCTCAACAAATCTCCAACCAAACCCTACGGTTTACCTTGCTAGTTAACTTATAAGGTAGGAGATTTGGCTGCTATTTCTACAAAAGAGGGTAGGTATGATTTGTCTAGCTCTCGCGGGCTTTGGCTAAAGTAGAGACATTTGGCTACGGTTTCAAGCAGTTTCAGCTAGAAATGACCACATATCTTAAATATATATACAGTCGAGTCCGCTTAAGAGTATACCCTCGGGAATGGAAAATAGTATACTCTTAACCGGACTATACTCTTATCCGGAGTAAGTAAAAATATTCCATAGCGGTGGATTGGCAGTATTGGTAGAGGGTCGGACGCCATGCTTTGCAGCACAGTTACGTCCCTTTATTGTCTGAGTTCAAATCCCGCTAAGGTTAACTTTGCCTTTCATCCTTACGGAGTCAATAAAATAAAGTACCAGTAATACACTAGGATAATTGCTGGCCTTGTGCCAAAAGTAGAAACAATTATTATTTTGAGTCTTTCAATGATTAAAAATCGCTCTATTATCGTTTAAAATGCATTTATAAGTTTAAAAAAATTCAACAAAAATTGTTGCAAATTAAGCAATATTTCAACATATTGGTATGCAATTTTTATTTCTTAAAAATAGTCCAAAATGCTTCTTTGCACTCGATTGCTCGCAATGTTTTTTTCAATCAAAACCTCAATCTCAGACAGAGTATAATTTTCAAACGATTGCATCATATAGGACCGTACAGTCAACAAAGCATTTATTCCTTCTTTTCCAGAGATCTAAAATATTGATAAATGATTAAAGTTATGTTAGGTACCTATGGACATTCATATTATAAATATAAAAATAATACATACTAACGTTTCTAGTTAATTCGGTTTCAATATAATCTACTTCTTCCTTCTCTTCTATTATCATGCGCTCGTTTTGAACTTCCAAACATATTTCAGCATCAGTTAAATCACCATAGCACGGCTCGCTGACATCACAATCGATGAATTCGGGTTCCAATTGAGGAATATTGGCATCATCACTTTCAATTAATAGTACATCGATGAACTGGACTTCGATTTCATTGTGAAAACCCGCTTTTTTAAAGCAATTGACAATCGTCGTGGGTTTGATAATTGTTTCCACTTTAGACAATAATAATTGTTTCTACTTTAGGCACAAGGCCAGCAATTACCCAGTACATTACTGGTACTTTATTTTATCGACCCCGTAAGGATGAAAGGCAAAGTTAACCTCGGCGGGATTTGAACTCAGATCATAAAGGGAGGTAACTCTATGCTTCAAAGCATGGTGTCCGACTCTCTACCGATACTGCCGATCCACCGCCTGCAAAAATAATTTCCAGCCAAATGTTTTTCGTCATCCGAGCTTTTGAATTACTGTAATATGGTAGAGATGCTTTTTTATTCAGCATACAACGAGGTCGTTGAAATTTTCCGATGACAAACGCGTTTTTCAGTTCCATCAGAATTGACTGCTCAGAGAATGGTGAGTCTGTCTTTTGCGGTTTTACTACCCGTTGGATTTGTTCCAGAGACAGCTAGTGTACCAGATGGAAGTGCTTTAAAAAAAAGACCAGATTCATCGAAATTATACACATCCTTTGGTGAATAGCCGTCAATTTCCTTGGTATAAACTATTTCTATTCAATGTTTGGCACTTAATTGATCAGCGACAGCTCTTTCACCATGCACTTTCATGAATTTTATATTTTCACGCTTTTTAAGTCTCTCTAACCAACCATGAGATGGTTCGAAATCGGGAATTCCCAAAGTAGGTGCAAATATTTTTGCCTTTTCAAGCATCATAGGGCCCGGAACATTTTGACCTCTCATTTGGTGAAACCATTTTATGAGTGCATCTTCCAATCCTTGGTGATCAACTGATCTTCTACGTTTTGCATCCAAATTCACATTTGATAGAGCTAATTTTCGATATTTTTTTTTAATTCTGGAGATGGCTGCTTGACTGCAATTCAATTTATTTGACAATTCATTTTGTGACTTGGCGGATTTCAATTCATCCAAAATAGCAATTTTTTGAGTAATAGATAAAGCAGAGCGTTTCAAAGACATTTTATGTTACTTTACCGTATTCAGTGACGTGGTTAGTGGGTCTGGTCACTACTTCTGATCGGATCCGAGAATAGCCCTTAAAAGGATTGTTATCGCATATGGTCTGATCGGATCTGAGGATAGCCCTTAAAAGGACTGTCACATACAGTAAGGATGAACAGACGAAGGAAGAAGTTGAACGGACGAGCAAGGCGAGAGATGCAGTTTTCGGTCAACTATTTTCATACATGAAGCGAAGATACCAAAATACAAGGCGTGTGTGAGTGACAAGTCTGTTAGAGGAGAGGAACAACGATACGCGAGCTGACCCTGCCAAAGGTCGACTGTGTTTGGAACCACTTTATTTGTACAAAAATAATCGTTTGATGTTTAGCCGCTGCGTAGGCGTTTTATTTTGGTGGCTTAAGGGTTGTTTGTTTCATGGTAGCTAAGCAGATAGATTGTTATTTATTTCACAGATGTTATTTCCGGTGGCTGTACATACTCTTATTCGGACTAAATTATATAGTAAATATATAAACGGGAATTGATTATGCTATACTCTTATGCGAACTATACTCTTAAGCGGACCCATGCACAGTACAAAACATAGTACATAAATTCAGGAATTGATTATGCTATACTCATAAGCGGACTATACTCTTATCCGATATACTCTTAAGTGGACTCGACTGTATTAACCTTTTCTTAGCCATTTTTTTTCTCATGGTATGAAAGAATTACATTTTACGTAAAAAGTTTTAAAAAATGGGATTCTTCAATTTTTATAAGGTACTCTTATGTTTGAACAGTTTTATTGAAATATATTTTTATATATTTATTATTTTAGTAAATATTTTATCGAAAGTACGTGTAACATGTCCCATGAATACAACTGATAACTTGAATAAGGAAAATATTTCTCAATTTTCCCAAATTATTTGCAGTATATAAATACTTTGATATGTGTTAAATATAAAGTATTTATATGTATGCATTATTTGAAACAACATAATTTTAGTTCCCTAGTTACGTATATTTTAGTAAATATTTTATCGAACATAAGAGTCACATGAATACAATTTTTATTATTTCACGAAGCTTTCTCGTGCAACTGATAACTTGAATAAGAAAAATATTTCTCCATGTTCCCAATTATTTGCAGCATATAAAAAATATAGGAGAGCTATTGTTTCTAGGCTGTGGTTTAGGCGATTTGGTTGTTGATGCCGAGGTCCGAATCCACATATATGCAACACTAAATAGTATCTTTAATATCATCATCATCATCATTAAGCATGGATAGCAAGGTGTCAAGATGTTTCTTGAAGACATCCACATCTACACCATGCAGATCTCTCAGATCCCTTGGCAGCTTGTTGTAGAGTTGAGGGCCCTTGAACCCCATGCTATTCCAATATTTGCTCCATATTCTAGATGAGGCACCACACAATGACGTCATGTTCGATGGTTGGTCCAGCTTCCAATGCCAAAGTTTGGTGCTAGTCCCTCCAGGATTTTCCACATGTAGATCACTACGTATCTCTCCCGTCTTCGTTCCAAGGAGTAGAGGTTCAGTTCTTTTAGCCTCTCCCAGTAGCTTATCTCCTTCATCGTCGCAATCCTCTTGGTGTAGCTTCGCTGGATTGCCTCAAGCTCCGTGGTTAGTTTGACACTATGGGGTGACCACAACTGGGAACAATAGTCCAGGTGGCTTAGGACAAGTGTCCTCCATAGTGTCAGCATAGTGTCTCGGTCTCTTGTCCGGAAAGGACCTCAAGATCCAGCCAGCGAGTCGTCTGCACATTGTCGCTACTTTCATGATATGTGAGGAAAAAGATGCATCACCACTCATGTCTATACCCAGGTCTTGTATCGATTTCGACACGGGGATATTGGTCCCTCCTGGTCCTGCGTAACTGTGTTGTAATGTATTTGCAGGTTTGTATTGTAGGGCTTGGAATTTGCTAGCATTAAACTGCATGTTGTTTTCTTCCGCCCATTTGTATATGGCATCCAGATCTTGTAAAAGGGCAGTGTCAGCCGGGTTTTTGATTGCTTGTGCTACCTTAGTGTCATCAGCATAGCTAGTGAGGGATATTGTCGTATGTACTACAGAGGGCATATCTGATAAAGCCACCAAAAACAGTAGTGGTCCCAGGACTGTCCCTTAGGGCACCCCACTTGTTATGTTTCCTTTGAGAGGGCCCCGTTTGCTGCGACTGTCTGGCTTCTGTCCTTTAAGAAGTCATGCAGCCACTCACCTACTTTTCCAGTTATGCCGAGTCTGTGTAGTTTGTGACATATCATTCCGTGGTCGACTTTGTCAAAGGCCTTTGCAAAGTCAAGATATATCACGTCCACATGTGAGCTGTCTAGCATTTGTTTCAGTACCCAGTCGTAATGATGTAGCAGCTGTGTAAGGCAGCTTCTTCCTGGGCGAAAGCCATGCTGCATGCTAGTCAGGCAGTCATTTTCCTCGAGGAAAGTGATCAGTTTCTTTCTGATGATTCGCTCCATGACCTTACTGATATGTGACGTCAGGGAGACTGGCCTATAGTTTTTGGCCTCCACTCTGCTACCTCCTTTATGGATAGGGCATATTGTGCCTTCTTTCAGCTCTCTCGGTAGTATACCGCTAGCCAAGGAGCTACTGAAGAGCGTCCTCAGTGGAGTTGCTAAGGCCCGCTTACATGTTTTTAAGAGGACTGCTGGAAATCCATCAGGTCCAGCAGCTGAGTCCGTTCTAATTTCATCTATGGCGTATACCACATTCTCCTCCGATATGTCTATGTGGTTCATGGTTGCCATTTCTTCATGGAGTGTTGTGGCCTCAAAGAACTCCTCTGGCTTTGTTATTTGCATGTGCCTCAGTGGACATGTGAACACACTTTTGTACTTTTCATTCAGTATTTCACATATCTCTTGGGGATTCTCGGTTAATGAACCGTCTGTATGGAAGAGTGGCCCAATCTTGCGGTGTACTGGGGCAGTTTCTTTTGCAAATTTAAAGAAGGCCTTAAGGTTTGTTTTAGTATTTTCTATGGCCCTGCTTTCTTTCTTTGCCCTCTCATTTTCATGGGAAAGTTTCAGTGCAATCTCGGTGTCAAGTAGTGCATGTTTCAAATAGGATTCCTTCTTGTTTTTGTTTTCTTGTTGTGCATTCAACTGGTTTGAGAGCTTGGTTCTTCATCTCATAAGGATTTTCCTATCTCTGGGAATAAGATTTTTGTGTCTGTTGGCCTTTTTCTCCGGGACAAACTTTTGGCATATAGTGTGTATCGTTGTCATGAAGTGTTGGTGTCTTGTGTGGCGGTGTTTTTGCTCCGTATCTGCTTCCAGATTTCTCTCTTGATCTGTTTCTAGTTAGCCTTATATATATATATTTTAGTTAATATTTTATCGAACATTAGTTGCAATAAGCATTTATAAGGTACATATGTACCGTAATACATACAATTTTTATTATTTCATGAAGCTTTCTCGATAACTTGAATAAGGAAATTATTTAATTAATTATTAATGTTTTCTTAGCCATTTTTCTTTTTCTCTTCTAAGGAACAGTTTTATTGAAAAATAATTTTCGTAAATGTTTTATAAAGAGTCACATGGATACAATTTTTATTATTTCACGAAGCTTTCCCGTGCAACTAATAAATTGAAGAGGAAAATATAATTTAGTTACATATATTTTAGTAAATATTTTATCGATTATTGATAAATATCACATAAATACAATTTTTATTAATTCACAAAGCTTTCTCGTGCAACTGGTAACTTGAATAAGGGAAATATTTTTCAATTTTCCCCAAATTGATGTTTAATATATACTAAGAGGAGAACTATTCTTTCAACAGGCTGCGTTTTAGTTTATTACATATGTACCTTTAATATTTTAGGTAATGTTTTATCGAACAAATTAGTTGTAGTATGAATGCATATTTTTCATTAAATTTTTAGTTCCCTAGCTTTAATCGATAAAAGTTCCCTAACTTTTATCGAAGTGCCGCATGAATAATTAATTAATTCTTATTTAGCCATTTATTTTTTTTTCTTCATGGTATGAAAGAATTGCATTTATCTTCTATTTTCACAAAGTAATCGAAACAGTTTCATTGAAAAATAATTTTAGAAATTTCCCAAATTAGTTATAGTATATAAAAATATACTAATATATATTACTCTTTTTTTCATGGTATATGTCTTTTATTTTTTCAGTTTGAACAGCTTTATATTATTATACATTATTGGATTATTAAAAAATTATATTTGTAGTGTATTATATGTACATTAAGGGCGGTGAATTGGCAGTATCGGTCGAGGGTCAGACGTCATGCTTTGACGTATAGAGTTACGGCCCTTGCCATTCTGATCCCGCCGAGGTTAACTTTGCCTTTCATCCTTATGGGGTCGATAAAATAAAGTACCAGTAATCTACTGGTTATTTGCTGGCCTTGTGCCAAAAGTAGAAACAATTATATGTACATTAAATTATGTTCTATAAATTAAATACTTTCTTTTATATTCCAGGTATCATAGTTTGCCGTAACTATTTCAGAATACGAAGACATTGTATAGTACCGAATAATTTAATACAAAAAGTTTTAATGAGTAAATAAATATTTTAAGAAAAAGTAAATAGTAAAGGGAGGCAACTCTCGAATGATAGTTTCAGAGTTGTCTCTCCATTCAAAATATAAAAAAATAAATCGATTTGTTAAAAAGGTTTTGTACAAGTAAATAAAAAGGTAAAGGGAGGTAACTCTTTAAACAGTGGTGTGGTGTATGTAGTGTGGGATAAGGTATGTGGTGTAGTGTGATGTGGGATAAGGTATGTAGTTTAGTGTGGTGTGGTGTGGGATAAGGTATGTGGTGTAGTGTGATATGGGATAAGGTATGTAGTGTATTCTAGTGTGGGATAAGGTGTGTGGTGTAGTGTGATATGGGATAAGGTATGTAGTTTAGTGTGGTGTAGGATAAGGTATGTGGTGTAGTGTAGTGTGGTGTGGTGTGGGATAAGGTATGTGGTGTAGTGTGGTGTGGGATAAGGTATGTGGTGTAGTGTGATGTGGGATAAGGTATGTGGTGTAGTGTGGTGTGGGATAAGGTATGTGGTGTAGTGTGGTGTGGGATAAGGTATGTGGTGTAGTGTGATGTGGGATAAGGTATGTAGTGTATTCTAGTGTGGGATAAGGTGTGTGGTGTAGTGTGATATGGGATAAGGTATGTAGTTTAGTGTGGTGTAGGATAAGGTATGTGGTGTAGTGTAGTGTGGGATAAGGTATGTAGTGTAGTGTGGTGTGGGATAAGGTGTGTGGGATAAGGTATGTCGTGTAGTGTGATGTGGGATAAGGTATGTAGTGTATTCTAGTGTGGGATAAGGTGTGTGGTGTAGTGTAGTGTGGGATAAGGTATGTGATGTAGTGTCGTGTGGGATAAGGTATGTGGTGTAGTGTGGGATAAGGTATGTGGTGTAGTGTAGTGTGGGATAAGGTATGTGGTGTAGTGTAGTGTGGGATAAGGTATGTGGTGTAGTGTAGTGTGGGATAAGGTGTGTGGTGTAGTGTGGGATAAGGTATGTGGTGTCGTGTAGTGTGGGATAAGGTATGTGGTGTGGTGTGGGATAAGGTATGTGGTGTAGTGTGGGATAAGGTATGTGGTGTAGTGTGGTGTGGGATAAGGTATGTGGTGTAGTGTAGTGTGGTATGTGGTGTGGGATAAGGTATGTAGTGTAGTGTGGTATGGGATTCCACCCCCTACGACCATCTCAGGAAGAAGTGGATGAAGAAAAAGAGAAGAAACTTGTAAAATAATTTCAGATGTAAGTTATTTTACAAAAGTCAATTTAAACATGAAAATATCATCCAACAAATATTAAAGTTGTAAAATTGTTTTTATTTACAAAAATGTGGATATTTTGTCACAAATATAAATATAAACCAGTTAGGAAAGAACACATCAATCTTTTGTTTTGTTGTGAACTGATGGAGTCATCTTGGTGCCACTGTAGACATTTTAAGCTGGGTGGAGCCCTTCCCTCTCCAGGCGTGAACAGTTGATTTCTTTCAGAGAAGGAGAGAGGAAGAACAGACTCCAATTTGAAGGGAAGGGGTTGTCGATTAAATCAATCCCAGTACATTACTGGTACTTTATTTTAACAACCTACATAATGATGAAAGGCAACACTAACATCAGCAGGATTTCAATTGAGAACATAAAGGGCTGTAACTATACGACGCAAAGCCTGTTGTATGACGCTCTACTAATTCTGCCGATCCACCACCCTCAGCAATAAAATAAGTTTGTCTCAGTAAGAAATCTTAATGACAAATAATATGAAGTAAAACTTTCTGCAGGGTATATTTGTCTATATCTATGTACTATCTACGGCCAATTTTACACTTGCAAAGATTCAGCATGCTTTCTCCAATTGTCCCAGTCGAGCATGACATTTCTCAGTTGATCGATGTTGGCATCTCAATGAATGAGACGGCCTGTCTTCCCATGCTTCTTTGTCCGACCATCGGTTTCCAGAGCCCTAGTTGTGATGCTATATTTTTTGGATGACAGATGCAATGCCCAGCCAGCTTCATTCGTCTGCAGGCAACTTTTTTTTTAGGCTGGTGGTAGTGATCTGTATGGTTCCTTATTTGTCAGCTTCTGTTTCCAAGAATTGTCGAGAGCCATTCTCAACATCCTCGTGCAACATCCATCAAGTCTCTTACATAGCTCTTTGTCAATAGTCAACGTTTCACTGCCATAAAGCAGGACAGACTCAACAGTTGCTAGGAAGAGGTGCTCCTTCATTTTGCGGTTCAGGTCGGACTTCCACACCTTTGTGGATTACAATACAAAACCTCTGAGAATGATTTCTAGCATATTTCACCATAATAAATGTTCATCAATATATATTATTATGAGAGCAGTGAATTGGCAATATCGGTAGAGGGTCGGACGCCATGCTTTCTAGCATAGTTACATCCCTTTACGGTCCGAGTTCAAATGCCATCGAAGTTAACTTTGCTTTTCATCCTTACGAGGTGGATAAAATAAAGTACCAGTAATGTACTGGCCTTGTGCCTAAAGTAGAAACAATTATTATACTGAATCCCTATGGGATCAATAAAATAAAGTACCAGTAATGCACTGGGATAATTGTTGGCCTTGTGCCAAAAGTAGAAACAATTATACTGAATCCTTAATGGATCAATAAAATAAAGTACCAGTAATGTACTGGTTAATTGCTGGCCTTGTGCCAAAAGTAGAAGCAATTATTATTATTATTAATTAGATCAGGTGGATTGGCCAGAACAATTCTACTCTCCTCTTTCAGGTGTCATGATCTTCCATGGCATTCTTGAGATCAATAACCTCCAGCAGGACATCCTGAGATAGCAGATCTATGCAGGTACTCCTGTCATCCCCCTAGGGTCTTACTATGTTTAGGTATCCACAACAGTAGCCAGCTCATCAGGTCATCCTTTCTTCACTAGCAGTGACCAGCATATCTTGTTCTCCACTCTCTGGTTATTGTGGTAATCTTCAATATATGGCAATTTACTTCTTCCATTTATTGGTGAAGTATATATATATATATATCATCATCACCATCAACAATCTATACAAACAAAAATGACCAAATGGACTAAGAACAAGGAGAGAGAAAAGTTAATTCTAGAACAATCTATACAAACAAAATGACTAAATGGACAAAGAACAAGGAGAGAACTTGTAAAAATGTTAGGTTACAGATCAACCCCAGTCTGACAGGAAAGTTAGAAAAATTCTGCTTCAACTACACAAGTGAAGTGTATTTTATATTTGAGGTGAGAAGAAGGGAGCGGGCAATGTTTTGGAGATAAAGGCATACTTTTCAAACGTGTGAGATAGTATATATAATGTATACACACACACACATATATATATAGATAGATATTGTTATACTTGGGGAGGGTCATATTGTTGTAATATGACCAGCATATCTTGTTCTCCACTCCCTTGTTTCGACACACGATTTCATATCAAAAACCTTGCAAAACACACACACACACATATATATATATATATATATTTAAAGGTTAAACAAGGTTCAATGATTAAATCAAAGAATGAGTTTTACAATAGATTGGAAGCACTCAACAGTTTTGGTTTTCCAGAGTTCTTAGTATTATTTCAAAATATTAACAAAAATAGACATTCGTGTGATCAAGTATATTTTATTATACATATTTCAGAGGTTCTGAGCTATCTTCAACAGTACGTCCTCATCAGATAAAATAAGATGATGCATGACATACCCTGACATAGTAGATGACTGAATCTTAACCATCTACTATGTCAGGGTATGTCATGCATCATCTTATTTTATCTGATGAGGACGTACTGTTGAAGATAGCTCAGAACCTCTGAAATATGTATAATAAAATATACTTGATCACACGAATGTCTATTTTTGTTAATATTTTGAATTAATATATATATATATATATATATATATATAAATATATATATATACATATATATATATATCATTTATTTTGTTTTGACCTGTTTAGCTTGATTTGGATTTTGGCTTGGGTGGTTAATGCCTTCTTGACCACCTTTTCAGTTTTGTATGGCTTCTTAACACATTGTTTAGCTCTGGTTTTTAACTATTGAGCACTTTGCCAGTATCATTTCTGATTTTTGCGTTTCGCTTCGCCTTTCCTGCCCACCGAAATGCGATTATTGCTGAATCTTTATTTGTATATATATGCTGAGATGTATAAGAGAAGGATTTCTCACTTTTCACATTTTATATTCTTCCTTCCAGAGTGTGCCTGTATATTTGTGTTTCATATTTCCCAGTGATGGGGTTTATCACTAGTGTTGACTACGTTTGTGAACAACCAGTGTAGAATTCTGAGTGAAAGATTTCCCACATATTTCACAATGGTAGGGTTTTTCACCACTGTGTGTTCTTTTGTGAACTACAAGACCAGAATTATTAGAGAACGGTATTCCACATAGTTCACAGGAATAAGGTTTTTCTCCAGTGTGTGTCCTTGTGTGAACTATCAGTGTAGAATTCTGAGTGAAATTTTTCCCACATATCTCGCAATGGAATGGTTTTTCTCCAGTATGTGTCCGCGTGTGCATGACAAGATTTGAATTAGCAGGGAAAGATTTCCCACAAATTTCGCAGTGGAAGGGTTTTTCTCCAGTGTGACTCCGTATGTGGATGACAAGATTAGAATTAGTGGGGAAAGATTTCCCACATATTTCACAGTCAAACGGTTTTTCTCCAGTGTGTGTTGAATTGTGTGTTTTTAAACTATAGTTACTGACGAAACATTTCCCACATATTTCACAGTGGTAGGGTTTTTCTCCAGTGTGACTTCGTATGTGAACGACAAGCTTAGAATTAGTGGGGAAAGATTTATAACATATTTCACAGTGGTAGGGCTTTTCTCCAGTGTGACTTCGAATGTGGATGACAAGTTTAGAATTAGCAGTGAAAGATTTCCCACATATTTCACATAGATAGGGTTTTTCTCCACTGTGTATATCTTTGTGTGAGGACAGTTCATATTTTGAAGAGAAAGTTTTCCTGCAAATCTCACAGCTATATTCAGACATATTTCTAGCTAGTAATCTTTACACAAAGGATTCTCACCACTTCTCATACATTAATGTAGATATGGTTAATAGATGCTATGTAGTCTAAGTAATTACAGTGTCCATAAAAGGCTGTAGAACTCGGCTTTCTTCTACAAGGTTGTAATGTAGCATTCAGTTGGCACAAGTAAGAAGACATAAGACGGCGTAAGACTGATGTTGGATGAAGAAAATTCAAGTGCAAATATAGTGACTGGCGAATCTCGCGAGTGCTTGGCTGTTTCAGCGCATCAGCCTCGCCATCACCCGAAGCAACTCTGCCAGTGTGCTGGCTTGCCTCAAAAATCATTAGAGAGGTTGCCCAGTACTCGCGACATTGCTGTCTTTTGTTCTGGTGTTGGCTCCGTTATTCACCCCTTCTTTTACATTTTCTTTACATTTGAAGGAATATATCTTTCATTATATCATCCTTTGTAGTGTTACCGAGGCATATGTAATGCTATTCTACTGTAAATTTATTCTGAAAGAATTGCAAACGATTTGTAATGTTGTTTGTGCAACTATGGAGTATTAATTGTATTATGTGTTTATATTTTCATTCTGGAAGAATTGTAAACAATAAAAATAGTAAAGTGCAAATATATATATTATATATAGAGAGTGTGTAGAAATATGTGTGTACGTGTTGTAATAAGTCAAGATATTTCACTACAGATAGAAAATTTCACAATATGTGTTGTGATGGAAAATGAAATAATACATACTTTAGTTTTGAAGGCCAAATATAAAGTCAAGAAAAGTTAGGAAAAACTAAATGTTCACTGATTTCTGATTAAAAAAAACAACAGCAATCACATCACGATGTTGGGGGTAGTTTGTGATGAAATATTTAATAATACAGATGATAAAACAACAACTATAAGGTAAATAAGTCACCCTATCTTATTTACAAATATTAACGTTCACCTTCATATGAAATAATTACCATAAAAGATAAAATTAGATTAGGTTTAAGTTGTAACGATGTGATGATAGGTTCCACTGTCTAAATGATACCGGTGACATGATTTAAAGTCCCCTACATAATTTAATACATTCAGAAACTCCTTCAGTTATATCAATTTACACCTTCAAACAAGATATTAGTTCTTTATTCAGATTTGTATAAATTGTGGTTAGAAAAAGCTAACTCACTTACCGCTAAATCCCTCTGCTGGTTTCTCCTCTTCCACGTGTGTCCAACTCCTTAACACCGGGAGCTGCCAAAACTCGCGTCCACACCATTGCTGGTCACCACTAGAGTGAGACCCATCTGGTCGAGCATCCTTCCGGCCAAGCACCCTTCCGGTCGAGCACTCCCCCGCTTCCGGCCACCGCACACCACACCATACCCACATAAATAACATTACTAACTTTACAAAGTTGTTTATATTAAAACAAAACACATTATTAAAGGTAATAAAATAGAAAGAATAAACTGGAAATGAAACGAAGAAAAAGGAAAACGAATCAAGCAACGAAAATAATTGTTTCTACTTTTGGCACAAGGCCAGCAAATACCTAGTACATTACTGGTACTTTATGTTATCGACCCCGTAAGGAGGAAAAGCAAAGTTAACTTCGAAAATAATGGGAGAGAGGAGGGACAGATACTATACCCCAGTCTGAGCCCCACCCCACAGACAAAATGGTAAAGGAGTTACCACGGAAAATAGCTAGAGAAACCTACTGCAACACCCACTCCTACCTCACGGGGATCCTTTCTCAAGTGGGCTACAGTCTGCAATTTTGGGAAGGAAATCAACATTGTGGAGACAAAGAGAAAGTGGCTAGTCAGGCCAAGTAGTTAACTATCTTCCCCTTCTCTGTATTGCAGGTAGTGCAGCCAGGGTTTGTGGTCGTAGTGAAAAGACTGGAGGCATAGAATAATCCAACTAATGCTGCTGCTCGTCTTTTTCAGCTATGGAGATTAGAGACAAGTAGAATGACATGTCCTGCTTAAGGACACAATTTTGGGGAGGAAATCAGCAGTGTGTTGACAAAGAGAAAGGGGTTGGTCAGACCCCGGTATTTAACTATCTTCCTCTTCTCTACATTGCAGACAGTGAAGCCTGGGTTTGTGGCCTACCTACTCCTTTCCTGCATACAAAGGTTGTATGCAGGAATGGAGTAGCTAGAATCTTGCCCCCAAAACAAACTATGGGTACACAATAGATGTAGTGGGAAATCAGGCAGGCAAGCAAAATTCACAGATTTCATAAGTTAACGCTGCTCAGGGGCAGTAAGCAAAAACCCTCAGGAAGCAAGCTCCTTCAATTGTACGGAGGACCCCATAGAAATAGTTGACAGCTTCTGATATCTGGGTAACCAAATAAGAAGCAGAGGTGGTTGCGCAGAAAGAACAGTTGCCAGAGTAAGTACGTGATGGAAAAAGTTCAGGGAGTTACTGCTGTTGCTAGTTTCAAAAAGCAAGCTGTACAATGCCTGTGTGCACTCAGCAATATTACATGGAAGTGAAACATGGGCTCTAGTGCCGAGAATCTACGGAGATTGGAAAGAAACAAAGCCTACATGATCAGATGGATGTGTAACAGTAGTGTGTGTGAATGGCAAAGAGTAAATGAATTGAGAGCGAAACTGGGTATAAGAATGATCAAATGTTGTGTGCAGGAGAGAAGACTACAGTGGCATGGACATGTGATGCACACGGACAATGATTGATGGGTGATGACAGCTGCATAAAAAGGTGCAGAGCACTAGAGGTTGTAGGAAGCCCTAAAAAGAGGAGGTCTCAGGGAGATGTGGAATGAAACGATAAAGGCTGAACCTCCCAATGGAGTTGAAACAGGACTTTGGTCTCTGGCGCTACAATGTACGACGAAAGACCTATGTTGACAACTGAATCCCGGGCCTTGCTCATACCAATGCCATCCAGCTCCACACTGTAAACATGGTTGATGGCAGGACAACCCATTAATGTGGCAACTATATCAGTAAGGGATCGCGTGGCCAACTGGCCCTACCTCCCGCATAGTGGGATCTCCCAAATTATGGATCCGATGTAGGAGGGATATGGCGTGGCCAATTGGCCAGATCCTCCTCATAACTCCACCAAGAGCCCACTGTGAGCAAGGCTTGGTGTGGCTAACTGGCCAGATATCTCCTATAATGTGACCACCCAGATCCCAAAATAAAGTTACAGCCCTGATATTCACATGGTACAGTATGACTCTCAGGCGAGACAGCTCCTATTGAGACCACTCGGTGGGTCCATTATGAGTAAAGCTTAGCACAGCCAACTGGCCCAACCATCCACATCCCAAATTATGGTTCTGATGTGAGCAGGGTACAGCATGGCCAACTTGGTCAGACCCTCCTCATAATGGCGCCACCCAGGGTTCTATTATGATTAAGGCTTGGTGCAGCCAACTGGCCAGACCCCTTATAATGGGTTCACCCTGATCTCAAATCACTGCAACAGTTCCACTATGTGTAAGGTATGGCACGGCCAACTGGCCAGACTTTCCTCATAGTGGGACCACCCAGCTCTCAAACTATAGTTCCACTGTGAGCAGGTTACAGTGCGGTCAACTGGCCTGCCCTTCCTCATAACAGTACAATCCAGTTCCTCACTGTAAATGTGGTTGTGGCTCCCAAACTATGGTTCTGCAGTGAGCACGATACGGCACATCCAACTCGCCTGTCCCCTCTCATAACAGTACCATCCAGTTCCTCGCTGTAAATGTGGTTGGTGTTAAGAAGAACATCCAGCTGTAAAATTCCTGGCCAAATTTATAGTTCCATCTGAGCAAGGTATGGTGCGGACAATTTGACGGGAATTGACTCATGATGTGAACGACCCATTTAACCCATGCAAGCATGATAAAACGGTCGTTAGACTGTGATAATGATGATGATGAAGATATATATACATAATTTGGAGAATCCGTTGAGATAAGTTCAAGTTTATTATTATTATTCGTATCTCCAAATTTTTCGGTTCCCATGAGATTTGTACATTATATATATATATATATATATATGTAGGTATGTGACATGTATAGATGTATGTATATACAGGGTGGGGCATAATTCCTGTTACAAAGTTTTAAATCAATTTTAAAAATACATTATGTTGCTAATATAACTGATATATTTGTATCAAATCCATGCACTACAACCATGAAAATGGCCTGACCCCACCCGAGATATTTAAACTGGGGAAAACTCTTAAGATCAATAGAATGTTGATCAAAAGGACAATCGATCGATTTAAGGAAACTTCATCGACCAAAGACAGACCTCGATCCGGACGCCCTCGCACCTCAAGAACACCAAAACTCGTTAAAAGTTTGAGGGAAAAAATAAGGTGTAATCCAAGAAGGTCCATGAGAAAAATGGCAGAAGAAGCAGAAACATCGCCAAGAACTATGCGGAGGATATGTCGAGATGATTTGGGGATGTCACCCTATAAGTTCCAAAAGAGGCAGCTTCTTTCTGCAGCCACAATTGAAAAGAGGCTCTCCAGAAGTAAACTATTATTGAACCGTATCAAGGATGGCAGGCTGCAAAACATCCTGTTTACAGATGAGTAGTTATTCACTGTGCAGCAGTCTCACAATCATCAAAATGATGGAGTACTTGCAAAAAGTCTCAAATCAATTCCTTCAAGTGTAGGAAAAGTGTTCAAAACACAGAAACCAGCATCAGTGATGGTTTGGGCAGCCATTTCTGAAAGAGGGAAGTCTCCTCTGATTTTTGTGCCTCAAGGAGTTAAAATTAACAAAGAACTTTACATAAAGGATATTTGGGAAGGAGCATTGATGTCATGGTGCACATCTGTTTATGACGATGACATTTGTACTCTCCAACAAGATGGAGCGACGAGCCACACTGCTCGTGTAACACAACGGTGGTGTAGAGATCATTGTCCTGCATGGATCAGTAAGGAAGAGTGGCCTCCCACATCACCAGATCTCAACCCTCTCGATTTTGTTTTTATGGTCAATTCTTGAGAGTGAAGCCTGCTCTACTCCTAGCCAAAATATTGAAACTCTCAAATCAAAACTGAATAAAGTATGGGAGAAAATACCCATGGAAACTGTTCGTGCAGCCATCAAAGACTTTCCTAGAAGACTTCGAGCGGTAGTGAGAGCTAGATGAAAGCATTTTGAAGAAATGTTTGTGCAGTTGTTTAATAGTATATTACTTACTATTTGTTGAAGTCAGATCTTGAAATAAATGTTTTTTTCAAGAACTATTTGCCTTTTATTTTGTAAGTTTTTATGCCTCACGCTGTATATGTGGGAGATATATATATGTATAGTATATATAGGATGTATATGATATATGTGTGGGATATATGTGTGGTATATGTATAGGATATATATAGTGTGTATATAATATGTTTGGTACATGTGTAAAAAATATATATATATATGGTGTGTGTATAGGATATATATATATATGTATGTAGAAAATATATATGTGTGTATAAGTGGTGTGTATATATATGTATGTGTATGAAATATATCTATATGTATGTATAGGATATATATCTGGCTTGATTTCTACAGATGGATGCCCTTCCTAACACCAACCTCATTTACAGTGGGTGCTGGGTGCTTTTTTTCCATGGCACCTACACATCCACTTTGCAGTGTGGGGGCATATTGTCTATATGCTTCAGCTTCGGTTTGTACCTGTGGGAAGCCGGGTCCTCTGTATTACTGCATGACGCCAGAGGTCCCGGTCCTGTGTCATTGCCTTTGAGAGGTGCAATTGGGTAAGGTCGGTTTTTATCACCTCATCCCAGGTCTTCTTGGGTCTCCCCACTCCGCGGCTTCCATTGACTTCTAGTGCTCTGCACCTTTTTATGCAGCTGTCATCCTTCATATGCATCACATGGCCATACCAATGCAACCTCTCCTGCACACAGCATTTGATTCCTCTTATGCTCAGTCTCTCTCTTAATTCGTTTATCCATCGGAGAAAGCAAGTTTTGTTTCTTTCTAATCTGTGCAAGCCTTCCACCTTCAACGCCCAGGTCTCACTACCATGTAACATTGCTGTTCGTATACACGCATCATAGTCTGCTTTTCATTTTGAGGGAAAAGCCTTTTGCAGCTAGCAGTGGCAGTAGCTCCCTGAATTTCTTCCATCCTGTTCTTATTCTGGTTACTGTACTTTCTGAACACCACCTCCGTTGCTAATTTGGTCACCTAGATAGCAAAAGCTTTCTACTGTTTCTACAGAGCCCTCCCAGAGTTAGTCTCCTGTAGCCATTTGCTGCTTGCGGTCCCAGTGCAGCTGCTGCATGTAAAGCCTACATTCTTAACTAAGCTGAGATCCCACTACACTTCGTGTACCCATTGTTTGCATTTGGGGCAGAGGATGGGGCTCTGTTTTCTCGTATACTTATGAGGACCTTAGTCTTTGAGACCCTTTCTTTCTAGTCCCTGCTTCCATGTTATAATGTTATCAAATATATATCATCATTTCATTTAACGTCCACTTTTTCCCTGCTTGCAAGGGTGGGACGGGAACTGATGCTGGCTTGATTTCTACAGCTGGATGCCCTTCCTAACACCAACCTCATTTACAGTGAGTGCTGGGTGCTTTTTTGCCGTGGCACCTCCACGACCACTTTGTGTGTAAACTGGAGCAATGTGAAATAAAGTGTCTTGCTCAAGGAAACAACACATCACCCGGTCTGAGAATTGAACTCACAACCTTTCGATTGCAAGGCCAATGCTCTAACCACTAAGCCATGTGCCTCCATAATATATATATATATTATATATATACACAATATATAATATTGGGAAAGGTCAATACAGTTTGGCACCAGTCACATCACAACTAATATATACATTATATATGTATACTACATATACATTATATATACACAACATATACACTATATTAACGCAACATATACACTATATACACACAACATATACATTGCATATACACTGTGTATATATTTACTATAAATGTGGTCCAAAGTAAAGTCTGAAACAGCTTGGCGTCATCTGCTTTCTCTGCTATCTAGGGCTGGACAGGTCTTCACAGACCAGGGTGGAGTGGGGATCCATATCTTGATTACATATGGTCCCACATTCTACTGAGTAACACCAGCAGAAGGGATGTTGTCATGTCATTTACACAGCAGAAGGGTCCTCCTAACACTTTTTAGCAAGCTTTCTATAGCTGGGTGCCCTTCCTATAACCAACACTTGGGCGGTTGTCATGCCCGGAACAGAGCTGAAGTGTCAATAAAAACCTGTTTGGCAGGCTTTCTTTAGCTGGGTGCCCTTCTTATCACCAACAACTTTACAGCAGGTACTGAGCACTTTTATATAGATCTCAACACTACAGAGGTTGTCATGCCCTTGATAGAAAAGTAGGGTCCTCCTAACACTTTTTTTTTTTGCAAGCGGTCAATAGCTGGAAGCCGTTCCTATAACCAACCACATTAAAGCATGTAGTGGGTGCGTTTATCTTGTACATCACCAACACTAGAGAAGTTGTCATGTCTTTGACACTACTTCTCAACATACATGTATACTCTGTACATACTATGTATAAACTATATCTAGATATCTAAAACAGAGAATGTCTGTCCGTCTGTCTGACTCCCTAAAACTCGAGAACCACCCAACTGATTGTTTTCAATGTAATACTTATGGTCCTGTGAGTGTTTTGAGCAAAAACTATTTAGATTGCTAAATCCCATAATGCCCTAGGGACCGCATTAGGGGATTTAGCGATCTCTCTCTATAATTCTTAGTCTTTCTCTTTTTAGATAGATACATAGATATAACGTCGCGCCCTTATAATATCTGTCTGTATGTCTGCATTACGACATTTTGACGCTACGTGTGTGTGTGTGTGTGTATACATAGAGTATGTGTGTATATATATATATAGTGTGTAACGTTTTTCGAAAATATTTACTTCTGCGTTCACAGATTGATCTTTTTAGTTTCAGAAGATCCCGTTAAGGGTGAAAGCAGCTATTCTTTGCTTAAACTTTAATCCGTTATTTTAATATATATATATATAATTATATATTCATGTACAGAGATTTTTGCATACATAATAATTGTTTCTACTTTTGGCACAAGGCCAGCAATTACCCAATGCATTACTGGTACTTTATTCTATCGACCCCGGAAGGATGAAAGGCAAAGTTAACTAATAAAATATAAACAAAAGTATTTATTTCGCGATAAAGTATTGATTTTCTTTGCACGGAAAAAAAAACGAATTTTTTTTATAAGCACAAAATGTAGACACCATCCCGAGGCTGAGGTATTTCGTACAATGTCCGCCAAATGGTTGAAATCTTCAAACGAAAGAGAAACTCACGAACATTATAAAAACAGACTTGGAAATAAAGGGACAAGTAAACATTGTGACATTCAGCAGAATATAAGACGGGAAACAGAAAGGTTAAGACAACAAGAAACGATTGCGACTTTCTGAAAGTGTACAGAACCTGAGATTGGAAACAGTTTTTCTTCTTACCTTAATCTTTCTATCGTAATAAACAGAGGTTAAATATGAAAATCACGAAGAGGCAATGAGTAGCATGGATATTACACTTGGCATGTGTTGCTTAGGAAGAAAGGTCAGACTTTCACTGAGAGGTCCCTCCAGCTTTTATCCATACATTGTTTACAGACTGTACTAACGAAGCTAAACATTTCAGAAGCAATGTTATGCGGTATATTGCTGCGTTTCAGATGACAACCTTTGGAGCTGAAAAAGATCATACTAACTATGGTTATTTCCCATTTAAAATCCAAGGTCAATGCTACCATTTAATCAGTAATCAGCCTAATAAGGAAGTTTTATGATTGTTTTGTTTGTCTCTCTCTCACACACACACATTACGGTCCCACCTCATACTGTAAACCAGACAACACATCCAATAGTCGTTTTCTCTCAACTGTTCTCCTGGATAAAGCCGTGTACCTCAGCTAGTATATATATATATTCAGTACACACATTATGCTGTCCAAAGGAAAGTCAAAGGCCGATACAGCTTGGCACAAGTATTTTCGCAACTTATTTTTTTTTCCAGCTGATTGGAAGGACACATGTTGCCCAGCCAAGGGATTGAATTTACAATACTATGATAGTGAGCCCAACACACTAACCAATAATTTATTACCCTTTTCTTGTTGACTTCAAGAGTCCTTGTGAAATAAAAAGGTAATATTTCACCATTGAGATGATCACAAGGCCAATCTATCAAATAAAATTTACTATCCAGTCACTAAAATGTTTGGTGTGTTTGTGTGTGTAATGTGATAGAGTGTGGCGTGTGTGTATAGTGTGGTGTATCTGTATAAAAAAGGAGAAATTTTCTTTAGATGAGTGTGTTTAGTGTATAGAGAAAGTTTTAACTTAACATTTAATCATAAAATTTACACAGATAGGACCTCCTAGGAGAGGTGTGTCAGGACTCTACCCACTACGTCCCTCTCATGAATAAGTGAAGAAAAAGAAGAAACTTGTAAAATATTTATATAAATAAAAATAAAAAAAAACACCAATTTAAACTGTCATGAAAATATCATCCAACAAATATTAAAGTTATAAAATTGTTTTTATTTACAAAAATGTGGATATTTTGTCACAAATATAAATATAAACCAGTTAGTGAAGAACGCATCAATCTTTTGTTTTGTTTTGAACTGGTGGAGCCCTTCTCTCTTCAGGTTTGAACAGTTGATTTCTTCCAGAGGAGGAAAGAGGAAGTGAGAAAGAAATATAGAGAGGAGGAACAGACCCCAGTACTGGACTGGTATTTTTTTTATCAACCTTGAATGGATGAAAGGCAAAGCAGAGCGGAGAACCAATATGGCAGAAAGCATTCCCTCCATTGTTTTATAGATGTTAAATAATTGTTTCTATTTTTGACTCAAGACCATCAATTTGAAGGTAAGGAGAAAGTCAATTAAATCAACTCCAGTACATTACTGGTACTTTATTATTGACCACGTAAGAAAGGTAAAGTTGACCTTGGCAGGATTTTAATTCAGCATGTAAAGGGCTCTAACTACGTGACACAAAGCATGCTGTCTGAAACTCTATTGATTCTGACAATCCACCACCCTCAGCAATAAAATGAGATAGCGTCTCTATAAGAAACCTTAATGACAAATAATATGAAGCAGAACTTTCCAGGGTGTATTTGTGGATTACAATACAAAACCTCTGAGAATGATTTCTAACATATTTCACCATAATAAATATTCATCAA
Source organism: Eledone cirrhosa (assembly GCA_964016885.1). Lineage (NCBI taxonomy): Eukaryota > Metazoa > Mollusca > Cephalopoda > Octopoda > Eledonidae > Eledone > Eledone cirrhosa. The sequence goes on from OZ024763.1 coordinate 9,362,012, forward strand.
TATATATATATTATTATTATTATTAAATCCCGTTGAAGTTAACTTTGCCTTTCATTCTTACGGGGTCGATAAAATAAAGTACCAGTAATGTACTGGGTAATTTGCTGGCCTTGTGCCAAAAGTAGAAACAATTATTATTTATTAGATCAGATGGATTGGCCAAAACAATTCTACTGTTCTCTTTCAGATGTCACGATCTTCCATGGCATTCTTGAGATCATTAATCTCCAGTTGGACATCCCGAGACAGCTGATCTATTGTAGGTCATTCTGCTAGGGTCTTACCCCGTGTGTATGTATATATATATATATATATATATAGAGGGGCCAGCAGTACAAGTCAGCAGCAGCGTAGTAAGTAAAGCAATCAAAGATATGAAGATGGGGAAGGCAACCGGTCCATCGGGTATAGCTGCCGAGATGCTGAAGGCATCTGGGTCTGTAGGGCACACTATAACCACACGTATTGTTAACCAGGTAATACTAGGTGTCATACCGAAAGATTGGTGCAGTAGCATCATTGTCAACTGCTACAAAGGTAAAGGTGATGCACTAGATAGAGGAAACTATAGAGGTATGAAGCTGATGGACCAGGTCATGAAAGTAACAGAAAGAATTATAGCACAGTTGATTAGGGACCGGGTGAAACTAGATGAGATACAATTTGGGTTTGTACCAGGAAGAGGCACCACTGATGCCCTCTTCCTTGTGAGGCAGTTACAGGAAAAGTACCGAGCTAAAAGTAAGCCACTCTACCTGACATTCGTCCATCTCGAGAAAGCCTTTGACAGAGTCCCACGTGCTGTAATCTGGTGGGCTCTTAGAAAACTAGGAGTAGATGAATGGCTTGTGAAAGCTGTACAAGCCATGTATAGGGGAGCAGTCAGCAAAGTTAGGATTAGCAATGAGTATAGCGAGGAATTTCGCGTACAGGTTGGTGTCCACCAGGGCTCTGTTCTTAGCCCTTTCCTGTTCATCATAGTCCTGTAGGCAATAACAGAGGAGCTTAAGACCGGATGCCCATGGGAACTCCTATATGCAGATGACCTCGCACTTATAGCTGAATCTATGGTAGAGCTAGAGAAGAAATTCCAAACTTGGAAGCAGGGACTAGAAAGAAAGGGTTTCAAAGTCAACATGACAAAGACTAAGATCCTTGTAAGTAGACGAGAAAACAGAACCCAGATCCCCCTCAGGGAAATGGCCTTGCTCAGTATGTAGGAACTCCATTCTCTGCCCCAAATGCAAACAATGGGTACACAAGAGATGTAGCGGGATCTCAGGAAGCTTAATTAAGAATGTAGGCTTCACATGTAGCAGCTGTGCTGGGACAGCAAGCAGCAAACAGCCACAGGAAACAAGTACCACCAATCTCTGGGAGGGCTCTGTAGAAACAGTAGACAGCTTCTGCTACCTAGGTGACCGAATTAGCAGCGGAGGTGGGTGTTCAGAAAGTACAATATCTAGGGTAAGAACGGGATGGAAGAAGTTTAGGGAACTACTACCACTGCTAGCTGCAAAAGGCTTCTCCCTCAGAATGAAAGGCAGACTGTATGATGCGTGTATCCGAACAGCGATGTTACATGGTAGTGAGACCTGGGCGCTGAAGGTGGAAGACTTGCGTAGATTAGAAAGAAACGAAGCCTGCATGCTCCGATGGATGTGTAATAGTAATATACGCGAACGGCAAAGCATAAATGAATTGAGAGAGAGACTGAGCATAAGAGGAATCAAATGCTGTGTGCAGGAGAGGCGGTTGCGTTGGTATGGCCATGTGATGCATATGAAGGATGACAGCTGCATAAAAAGGTGCAGAGCACTAGAAGTCAATGGAAACCGCGGAGTGGGGAGACCCAAGAAGACCTGGGATGAGGTGATAAAAGCCGACCTTACCCAATTACACCTCTCAAAGGCGATGACGCACGACCGTGACCTCTGGCGTCACGCAGTAATACAGAGTACCCGACCTCCCATGGGTACAAGCTGAAGCATATGGACAATATGCCCCCACTGCAAAGTGGTCGTGGAGGTGCCACGCAAAAAAGCACCCAGCCCACACTGTAAAGTGGACGTGTAGGCGCCACGGAAAAAAGCACCCAGCACTCACTGTAAATGAGGTTGGTGTTAGGAAGGGCATCCAGCTGTAGAAACCAAGCCAAAATCAGTTCCTGTATGAGCAAGGCATAGTCAGCCGACCAGACACTGCCCACAACAGGACAACCCGTCTAACCCATGCTAGCATGGAAGAACGGATGTAAAACGGTGATGATGATGATGATGATATATATATACACACACACATACATACACATATATCTTTAAGCTTCGAAGTGTAAGTGAAGAGTTTCTTAAGCTTCACATTTTATATTCTTCCTTCCAGAGTGTGCCTGTGCCTGTATATTTGTGTGTTTCATATTTACCAGTGATGGGGTTTATCACTAGTGTTGACTACGTTTGTGAACAACCACTGAAGAATTACGAGTGAAAGATTTCCTACATATTTCACAATGGTAGGGTTTTTCACCACTGTGTGTTCTTTTGTGAACTACAAGACCAGAATTATTAGAGAACGGCATTCCACATAGTTCACAGGAATAAGGTTTTTCTCCAGTGTGTGTCCTTGTGTGAACTATCAGTGTAGAATTCTGAGTGAAAGATTTCCCACATATCTCGCAATGGAATGGTTTTTCTCCAGTATGTACTCGTTTGTGCCTTGTTAACATGCAGTTAGATACAAAAGATTTGCCACATATCTCACAATGGTACAGTTGATCTGCGGTGTGACTACGTTTGTGAACTACCAGAGAGCGCTTCTGAGTAAAATATTTACCACATACCTCACAGTGGAATGGTTTTTCTCCAGAATGTAACATTTTGTGAACTACAAGATGAGAATCACGAGAAAAAGATTTCCCACATACTTCACATGAATAAGGTTTTTCTCCAGTGTGTGTTGTTGTATGTCTTTTCAAGTCACTGTTGGAGGCAAAAGATTTCCCACATATTTCACAGTGGAAGGGTTTTTCTCCAGTGTGACTCCGCATGTGGATGACAAGATTAGAATTAGCAGGGAAAGATTTCCCACATATTTCACAGTGGAAGGGCTTTTCTCTGGTGTGACTCCGCTTGTGGATAACAAATTTAGAATTAGCAGAGAAAGATTTCCCATGTATTTCACTGTGATAAGGTTTTTCTCTTGTATGTGTTGTTCTATGTCTTTTCAAGTCACTGCTGGAGACAAATGATTTCCCACATATTTCACAGTGGTAGCGTTTTTCTCCAGTGTGTGTTGCTAAATGTCTTTTCAAGTCACCGTTGGAGGTAAAACATTTCCCACATATTTCACAGTGGTAGGGTTTTTCTCCAGTATGACTCCGCATGTGAATGACAAGTGTAGAATTAGCATTGAAAGACACCCCACATATTTTGCAGTGGTAGGGTTTTTCTCCAGTGTGTATTAATCTGTGTTTTGTTAAATCACTGTTGCACACAAAAGATTTCCCACATATTTTGCAGTGGTAGTGTTTTTCTCCAGTGTGTATTGAACTGTGTCTTTTTAAATTATAGTTACAGACGAATGATTTACCACATATTTCGCAGTTGTAGGGTTTTTCTCCAGTGTGTATTGAACTGTGTCTTTTTAAAATATATTTACAGACAAAAGATTTCCCACATATTTCGCAGAGGTAGGGTTCTTCTCCGGGGTGTATTGATCTGTGACCTTTTAAAATATATTTACAGACAAAAGATTTCCCACATATTTCACAGTGGTAGGGTTTTTCTCCAGTGTGACTTCGTATGTGAACGACAAGCTTAGAATTAGTGGGGAAAGATTTATAACATATTTCACAGTGGTAGGGCTTTTCTCCAGTGTGACTTCGAATGTGGATGACAAGTTTAGAATTAGCAGTGAAAGATTTCCCACATATTTCACATAGATAGGGTTTTTCTCCACTGTGTATATCTTTGTGTGAGGACAGTTCATATTTTGAAGAGAAAGTTTTCCTGCAAATCTCACAGCTATATTCAGACATATTTCTAGCTAGTAATCTTTACACAAAGGATTCTCACCACTTCTCATACATTAATGTAGATATGGTTAATAGATGCTATGTAGTCTAAGTAATATACAGTGTCCATAAAAGGCTGTAGAACTCGGCTTTCTTCTTCTACAAGGTTGTAATGTAGCATTCAGTTGGCACAAGTAAGAAGACATAAGACGGCGTAAGACTGATGTTGGATGAAGAAAATTCAAGTGCAAATATAGTGACTGGCGAATCTCGCGAGTGCTTGGCTGTTTCAGCGCATCAGCCTCGCCATCACCCGAAGCAACTCTGCCAGTGTGCTGGCTTGCCTCAAAAATCATTAGAGAGGTTGCCCAGTACTCGCGACATTGCTGTCTTTTGTTCTGGTGTTGGCTCCGTTATTCACCCCTTCTTTTACATTTTCTTTACATTTGAAGGAATATATCTTTCATTATATCATCCTTTGTAGTGTTACCGAGGCATATGTAATGCTATTCTACTGTAAATTTATTCTGAAAGAATTGCAAACGATTTGTAATGTTGTTTGTGCAACTATGGAGTATTAATTGTATTATGTGTTTATATTTTCATTCTGTAAGAATTGTAAACAATAAAAATAGTAAAGTGCAAATATATATATTATATATAGAGAGTGTGTAGAAATATGTGTGTACGTGTTGTAATAAGTCAAGATATTTCACTACAGATAGAAAATTTCACAATATGTGTGTTGTGATGGAAAATGAAATAATACATACTTTAGTTTTGAAGGCCAAATATAAAGTCAAGAAAAGTTAGGAAAAACTAAATGTTCAGATTTCTGATTAAAAAAAACAACAGCAATCACATCACGATGTTGGGGGTAGTTTGTGATGAAATATTTAATAATACAGATGATAAAACAACAACTATAAGGTAAATAAGTCACCCTATCTTATTTACAAATATTAACGTTCACCTTCATATGAAATAATTACCATAAAAGATAAAATTAGATTAGGTTTAAGTTGTAACGATGTGATGATAGGTTCCACTGTCTAAATGATACCGGTGACATGATTTAAAGTCCCCTACATAATTTAATACATTCAAAAACTACTTCAAACAAGATATTAGTTCTTTATTCAGATTTGTATAAATTGTGGTTAGAAAAAGCTAACTCACTTACCGCTTTTCATAGGCACCGCTAAATCCCTCTGCTGGTTTCTCCTCTTCCACGTGTGTCCAACTCCTTAACACCGGGAGCTGGTCACCACTAGAGTGAGACCCATCTGGTCGAGCACTCCCCCGTTTCCGGCCACCGCACACCACACCATACCCACATAAATAACATTACTAACTTTACAAAGTTGTTTATATTAAAACAAAACACATTATTAAAGGTAATAAAATAGAAAGAATAAACTGGAAATGAAACGAAGAAAAAGGAAAACGAATCAAGCAACGAAAATAATTGTTTCTACTTTTGGCACAAGGCCAGCAAATACCTAGTACATTACTGGTACTTTATGTTATCGACCCCGTAAGGATGAAAAGCAAAGTTAACCTTGAAAATAATGGGAGAGAGGAGGGACAGATACTATACCCCAGTCTGATCCCCACCCCACAGACAAAATGGTAAAGGAGTTACCACGGAAAATAGCTAGAGAAACCTACTGCAACACCCACTCCTACCTCACGGGGATCCTTTCTCAAGTGGGCTACAGTCTGCAATTTTGGGAAGGAAATTAACATTGTGGAGACAAAGAGAAAGTGGCTAGTCAGGCCAAGTATTTAACTATCTTTCCCTTCTCTGTATTGCAGGTAGTGCAGCCAGGGTTTGTGGCCGTTAGAAATAGCTAACTCACTTACCGGTTTTCATAGGCGCTGCTAAATCCCACTGCTGGTTTCTCCTCTTCCACGTGTGTCCAACTCCTTAACACCGGGAGCTGCCAAAACTCGCGTCCACACCGTTGCTGGTCACCACTAGAGAGAGACCCATCTGCTCGCCCTTCCAGTTGAGCATCCTTCCGGCCAAGCACCCTTCCGGTCGAGCACTCCCCCGCTTCCGGCCACCGCACGCCCCCCCTGATCTCAAGGATCAATTTCCCCCTCGTCCTTCTGCATATGAAAGTCAGCTCTCCAGGTTGGTGGTTTACGACTTCTTTGCAATCTCCGCAGTGTTGGGGTAGCACTTTGGGTTTCCTCTTGCTCGGAGTCCGTTGATACAGTGATTCTACGGACATCCAGGACATGACGTGGTACTCCGTCCACGGACACATTGTTCTGGGAATTTACAGCCGTCACCGTTCCTCTTCCCCATTGAGATGTGCAACGTGCATCTGGGGGCTTAACCCAGACTTCTTCGCTCACCTGCACGAATGCACTCTCTCTCCCCACTGGCCGTTGTGGTGGCGTGCACGGGTGCCGCCACTCGTATCTGAATACTGCTCTGTGTGGCACCGATTCCTCGACCTGTCCCACCCGAGGGGACATGTACCAGAACACTGCCTCCATTGGTGAGATATGGCCCCGCTCCGCCATTGTCTTGATCGTCCGGTGGTGTCGTTCCACAATTCCATTCCATTCCCGCTCGGCCTGTGCGCTACTCTGAAGAAACGGTCCATCTTCCATCCATTGAGCATCTCCCTCAGCGCCTCCGAGCGGAACGCTGCGCTGTTGTCCATCAGCAGTTCGTCCACAGGGCCCCTCTCTCAACGTCTGCATGATTTCCTCGGCCGTTCCAGTCTTCATCTCCCTCCATATCGCCATCCGTCCTGGTCCACAGTCGACCATCGAGAGGTATGTTCCGTCGGTAGTGCGTTACATCCACCGCCAATCGCTTCCAGTCGCGATCCACCGGGAGGCTTCCTGTTTCGTGCACACCCGGGGCGGGATCAATGGACTGACATCGGACGCAGCCTCTAACCACCCTTTGAACACTGTGTCTGTTAACGTCCGAGTCGATTCTCTTGGCTAGGAACAGGCTCCTATCCACTCCCATGTGGTGCATATCATGCAACCCCTTCAGATCCGACTCGGTCAGCCGACACACGGCAGCAATCTCATCTTCTACCTCCTCCGGCACTTCCATCCAGGCTTTCTTCACCCTAGTTAAGACGTCCGCCCTATTTTTCTCTGAGGGTACGAAAACTACGCTCAGCCTCAGGTCGAACTCGGTGGCCAGCTCTCCTAAAGTTGCCAGGCGGCGCTTTATCAGCATCTCCGGCGCCTCTCTTCTCACTGGTGAGCACTGATCTCACCCATCCGAATACAGTAGCCGAGTCGGTGCGTATCTCGATGATGCGCTCTCCCCACCTCAGGGTGAGGTTCACCCCTCTCAACACTTCGTCCAGTTCGGCCACATTGATGTGGTTGCAGTCGTCCTTCTTCCTAAGCCAGGCTGCATCCTCCCTCCAACGCTTCTGACGGCTTCGCAGCCAGTCCATACCCCTGTAAATGGCTTGTGACCTCCGCCGCCAACACCACAGACTCGTCCACTAGGATGTCGTCAATATAGGAGTTAGTGGCCCTCTTCATCTTGTCGGCCTTTCCCAGAATGGTCTTGAGGACCGCCGCCATGATCTTCGATGTGGAGCTCAGCCCGAAACCAAGCCTGGTCAGGCAATATGTCCGGCCCTTATACCTGACCAGCTGATACTGCCAGAGCTTCTCATCGATATGCAATTGCAAGTATGCCGACTTTAGATCTACGATTGCTGAATCCCCCGTCATGCGTCTCCACTCACGCAGGGTTTCCCCACAGACATCCGTGACCTCGCCACCCGTGTGGCATGACACGTGCTCGTTCAGCTCCCGAAAGTCCAGCACCAGCCTCATCCTGTTCTTCGTGGGTTGTGCCACCGCCATTAACGGCAATACTCCGCACTTCACCTCCTCTTTCCAGGGAAGCAGTATGCCCTCCTCAATCCATCTCTCTACCTCTCGCTCGATCCTAATGTTTCCCTTCAATGTGTGTTGATAGCAGCCCACTTTGGTCTTCAGTGTTGGTGGTTCTCCCTTCCAGTACCACTCAACAACCCATCGCTGCCCATCGAACACGGCCTTGAAGTCTTTGTCCTGCACAGTGTAAGTGGGGTATTTCTCCTCGTGGGCCTTCTGGTTCTCCTGTCGCGTACTCACAGCGCATACCGATGCAGCGGCGCCAAACGACACACCGACATTGTTCACTGTGACGCCTCCTAGACGGCCAATTGCGTCCATGCGCATAACCACGCAGATTCCATCCACCACGCTATCTACTACGATGGTAGAAAGCCTTATTTTCCTTCCCCGTACCGCCATTTCCATCTCGCTGCGACCTCGGCATTCAAATTTCCTACCGTCGACTGCCCTTACGCTGTTCTTCCCTCTCCACCTCTGCTCCACCCCTGCGGTCACCAGTGTCGTCGTACAGCCCGTGTCCACGTGGGCTCGCTGTGGCTTTCCCCTCACGGAGACTTCCACCACAGGCAGCGCCTCTACTCGTAAGGGGCAACTACCGGCGCAGTAGTTCCCT
>OZ024763.1:9378033-9398033 GCA_964016885.1 Eledone cirrhosa
CTGAACTTCTTCCATCCCGTTCTTACCCTAGTTACTGTACTTTCCGAACACCCACCTCCGCTGCTAATTTGGTCACCTAGGAAGCAGAAACTGTCTACTGTTTCTACAGAGCCCTCCCAGAGTTTGGTGGTGCTTGTTTCCTGTGGTCGTTTGCTGCTTGCTGTCCCAGCGCAGCTGCTACATGTGAAGCCTACATTGTTAGATAAACTTCCTGAGATCCCACTACATCTCTTGTGTACCCATTGTTTGCATTTGGGCAGATACCTACACCTTTCCTACCTACTGAGCAAGGCCATTTCCATGAGAGGATCTGGGTTCTGTTTTCTCGTCTACTTATGAGGACCTTAGTCTTTGTCAGGTTGACTTTGAGACCCTTTCTTTCTAGGCCATGCTTCCATGTTTGGAATTTCTTCTCTAGTTACACCAGAGATTCAGCTATAAGTGCAAGATCATCTGCATACAGGAGTTCCCATGGGCATCCGGTCTTAAACTCCTCTGTTATTGCCTGCAATACTATAATGAACAGGAGAGGGCTAAGAACAGAGCCCTGGTGGACACCGACCTGTATGCTAAATTCCTCGCTATAGTCATTGTTAACCCTAACTTTGCTGACTGCTCCTCTATACATGGCTTATACTACTTTCACAAGGCTTCATCTACTCCTAGTTTTCTAAGAGCCCACCAGATTATAGGAGGGGGAACTCTGTCAAAGGCTTTCTCGAGATCGACGAATGCCAGGTAGAGTGGCTTACTTTTAGCTTGGTACTTTTCCTGTAACTGCCTCACAAGGAAGAGGGCATCAGTGGTGCCTTTTCCTGGAACAAACCCAAACTGCAACTCATCTAGTTTCACCCGGTCCCTAATCAACTGTGCTAACTCTTTCTGTTACTTTCATGACCTGGTCCATCAGCTTTATACCTCTATAGTTTCCTCTATCTAGTGCATCTCCTTTATCCTTGTAGCAGTTGACAATGATGCTATTACACCAATCCTTTGGTATGACACCTAGTATTACCTGGTTAACAATACGTGTGGTTATGGTGTGACCTACCGACCCAGATGACTTCAGCATCTCGGCAGCTATACCCGATGGACCGGTTGCCTTCCCTGTCTTCATACTTTGATTGCTTTACTTACTACGCTGCTGCTGGCCCTTCTATAGGGTCTGCTTGGGGTAGGGTCTCTTCTTCCCATGCATTCTCCTCGTTTAGTAATCTTTCATAATGGCTCTTTCACACAGCTTTCTTCTCGGCACTTGTGAGTGCAAGCTCACCTTTATCATTCTGGATACACTTCTCTCCAATGACATCACAATTCTCTCTGATACACTGCCTCGCAATCCTGAACACCTCCTGTTTCTGGTCCTCACGTTGCAAAACATGCTTGAATTTTCTATCCTCTGCTTCCCTTCTAGCTAAGTATACTTGCCACCTAGCTTCTCTCCTGGTCTCTATGTAATGTACCCTGCTTCCTCCATTCTTCCATTCTTTCCATGCCTGTCTCTTGGCCTTAACTGCCTCATCTACCTTATTGTTCCACCACCAAGCCCCTCTCCTCCTGCCTGTGGTGTTACTCCAGCCACAGATCTCGGTCGTCGCCTCTAGTAAGTTATTTTTTAGGAACTCCCAGTGCTCTTCTACATTGAATGTCTATATCTGTTCTTCTTTACTGTCATAGGCGTCGAGTAGAGTATCTTTAAATCTGTTACTGACTGAGGGGTCTTTCAGCTTCCAGATTTTTTTTTTCCAGGTTGCCTTCTGTTTTCAAATTCGTCTAGTTTTGACAGTGAGGTCACTGACAACTAGGTTATGTTGGGAGGTACATTCCTAACCAGGGAAGGCTTTTGTGTTTACAACCGTCCATCTGTCACGTCCTCTGATGAGGATAAAATCTATCTGACTAGATGCTCCCCTGATCTATAGGTGATCAGATGGTTGTCAGGGTTTTTGATGTTTGTGTTACACATCGACATGTCATTGGCGTCGCAGAATTCCAGAAGCCTGAAGCCTTCTTCATTTCTTGTGCCAAACCCGTGGCCTCCATGGACTCTGTAGAAGCCATAACGGTGTTTACCTATGTGTCCGTTAAAATCTCCTGCAATGATTAGGAAGTCATTATCATTTGTTAGGGCAGTAGTGTGCATTAAGGATTCGTAAAACCTATCCTTAAGTTAGTCTGGCAACCCCAAATGGGGTGCGTAAGCTGATATTATAGTGGTAATTGTTTTATTCAGGACTAGTCTGAGTTTAATGATTCATGCGTTCACCCTGTTCACTGAGATTACCTTATCTACCCACTTGTCAGCTAATAGTATACCTACACCACCCATCCTGTCGTCATTTCCCACCCAGAAAAATTTGTAGCACTGACTTCTCCCTGCAAGGACTAGCAGACTCTCCTCTCCATCTAGTCTCTTGCACGCAGCATACGTCAATTTCCTTTCACTCTAGCATCTCTACGATTTCTCCTATTCCTTTCATTGTGCTTGCGTTGATGGTTCCAACTCGGAGTTTGGGGCATTTGCCATTACTTGTGGAAAGGTGTGAATTTTTTTACGGGGTGGGGTGGGGGTGCTTCCCGTCTCTGGATTAAAGCTTTGCATGGGTGTTTGTTTATATATATGTATATATATACATATATATATATATATATACACAGACACACACACACACACACACATATACATATATACCCACTCATACATAAATGTATGGATCCATAACTCCATAATGAGCAGTCTGTTCCATTGACCTAACAACTGGAATTTTCAGATATCAAAACTTCTGAAGGTCCATTCCATGAACACAGTTATATATGGGGTAAGTTTTCTATCATAGAACCACCAGGGCAAAGGTTCAACACAATGTACTATGTCAATTAGTACTGACCAATTAGATTTGCAAAGAATTGTAGCTGTATAGGTGACTTTACCTGTTCTTCTAAACCCTTCACACGTTGTCTATGAGAATGTTCTCGCACCTCTAAAGTACGTTCAGCCTGTAGCTTGGCCGTCTGTAAACGTTCCGTTTCCATTTCAGTCTCAGCACGGTGTCGAGTTGTCATATCAATTAATCTGTTTATGAAGAGATAAAATTGTAAAAATTATATATCATCATCATCATTTAACATTTACTTTCCCAGCTAGCAAGGACTGGACAGATCTTCACAGACAGAGTCAGTTCTGAGGCGGGACTACTGACCTCCCAGTCAGGCCGAGGGTTCGCATCTTGCTTACATATGGTTCCACACCAAGAACATTTTATCTTAGTACCAGCACTAGAGAGGTAGTCATGTCTTTGTCACAACTGAAGGGTTCTCCAAACCTTTGTTTGGCAAGCTTTCTAGAGCTGGATACCCTTCCTATCACCAACCACTTTACAGTGTGTACTGTGTGCATATAATCATCATCATCATTTTACATCTGCTTTTCCCTGCTTGCAAGGGTGGGACGGGACCTATTCAGCACAGCATCTCTCAACTTGTCACGGTCCTTTGTCATCTCCTCCGTGAGCTTCAGCGATCTGAGGTCTGCTCTTACCACCTCTGCCCATGTTTTTCGTGGTCCTCCTCTACTGTGCCTTCCTTCTACTGGCATTTCTTGACACTTCTTTACCCACCAGTCATCCTCCATGCACATCACATGTCCATACCAACTTATCCCTCTTATACACAGTTTCTCTTTCAACTCATCTATGCTTAGTCGTTCACGCACATTGACATTGCACATCCAACGGAACATGCTTGCTTCATTTCTCTCTCCAGCCATCGCATATCCTCTGCAGCTGCTGCCCAGGTCTCACTACCGTGCAGCATCGTGCATCTCACACAGGCATCATATATATATCATCATCATCATCATTTAACATCCATTTTCTACGCTAGCATGGGTAGGGCAAGCAGTCCCTTAAGTGAGAGATCAGGTCAGAGGACCTTGATTCGTATACACAAAACTGATTTTTGCTTATTTTCTTCCTAATGCCAACCACATTTACAGTGTGGACTGTGATGTTTGTCAGGACTTCGACACAACCACTTTACAGAGTGTACTGGGTGCTTTTGTCATGATTGCTACACGACCACTTTATAGTGAGGGCAAGGCACTTAATATCAAGGCTCCAGGGGCAACTTTATGGTGAGGGTGGGGACTTGGATAGGGTGGGGTGGGTGAGGGTTGGGGACTTGGATAGTGTGGGGTGGGTGAGGGTTGGGGACTTGGATAGGGTGGGGTGGGTAAGGATTGGGGACTTGGATGGAGTGGGGAAGAAATCTGGGGAATTAGGGACATAGATATAGGGGTGGGATGATTACAGCAAGGGAGGTGTATGGGAAGAGATCTTGTAGGGGAAGGTGTTGCCTACTTGATATATGCCTCAGCTTGAGCATATGGTAGGGTGGGTCTTTTGTAATACTGTATAGCAACATAGAACACGGTCCTGTGTCATCGCCTTAGTAAGGTGTAATTGTGCAAGGTCAGCTTTTATTACCTCATTCCAAGTCTTCCTAGGCCTGCCCACTCCAAGGTTACCATCAACTTGGAGTGCTCTGCACCTTTTTATGCAGCTGTCAACCTTCATATGCATCACATGTCCATACCAATCTCCACTCCTGTACACTGCACCTTATCCCTTTTATGCCTAATTTCTCTCACACTTCATTTATGCTTCACCATTCACGTATATTACTATTGCACATCCATCAAAGCTTGGAGGCTTCATTCCTTTCCAATCTTTGCAGGTCCTCTGCGCGCAGTGCCCAGGTTTCACTACCATGTAACATTGCTGTTATATATATATATATATAAAACGTCTCTCTCTTGATACTATATATATATATATATAGTATCTTTCTCTCTATATATATAAATATGTGTTGCATATATATACACACAGATATATATACATGTTAATTTATGTATATATGTATACAGCTATATATACACACACACTAACATGTCTAAATGTTACAACAATAATAATAGAGAAAAAAGCACTGCTAGGCACTGCACTCATATTACAAAGATTACTCTCAATACAATAGAAACAACAACAATGCACATAGCCAACAACACTGCACAAACAACAACACTGCACATACCCAAAGCACAGAGAGCTGTGCTCGGTAATGCAGTGACAACACACAATATTAATAATAATATAAAAATACCGTTGTGCATGGTTCTGTTCGGTCTCAGCCAGTTGTGCCTGTAGTTGATGTATCTGCTGTTTCAAATCATTGTTATCCTCTTCCTGTTTAATAAGACTGCGGTCAAGATGGTTACGTTCTAGGAAACTCTTGCTAGCCACTTCTTCTGTCTTTAGTTTTTCTCTTTCCACCTGAAATGAAAAATAAAATCTTACAGTTCATACCCATGAAGCTTTAGTTGGTCTCCTCCTCGCATCTCATAGGGTCTTTTAATGATAGAGGCCTCTAGTCCTATCATGTTACAGCTCACATCTATGTAGGTTTAGCAGTCTTGCCTCTTAGGTTTCTTTGGCATGTTAATGATAGGGGCCTCAGTCATGTAATGTTGTTGTAGTTACAGCTCACACCTATGAAGGTTTAGCTGGCCTCCTATGAAGTTACATCCCATAGGAGGTTTCTTGGATACTTTAAGGGTGGCAGCTTCATCCCTATCATGCTGTTGTCATTGTTGTTATAGCTCACACCTATGTAGGTTTAGTTGCCCTCCAACAAGTTTGTATCTCATGAGAAGGTTCTTGGATGTTTTAATGATAGGGGCTCTAGTCTTATCATGTTGTTCCATCTCACACCTACTTTTATTTTACAGTGTTTATATTTATTCAAAACACTTCCCTAGCAATTTTATGTAAAATCCAACCTTAAGTTATGCTCCAAACACTAGCTTAATGCAGAGAAAATTAATTATATTACTAAATGGTTCCAAATTCTTTATTATTAAAAAAATAATCATTTGAAAAGGTAAGGCACGTATCCTATATGGTTGCCTTGTAGGCTTTAATGGCAACACTTACCCTGATCCCAACTATACCAGAAGCAATGTACACTAACCTTATCCAATGTCTTCCTCAAGGCATTTTTGTCCTTCTCTAGACGTATTTGTGATCTTTCCCATTCTTTTTTCTCTGTTTCAATGTTAGAGAATTCCTGTTGGTAGCTATTCAGTTGTTCTTGAAGTGACATCTTTTCTGACTGGATTTTCTGCAGGCGCTGGTTTAATTCCTGCTCTTGCTCTTGGCGTTTAATCAACATCTGGAATTGAAATGCAGTTCATGAAGAGCTGACACATGTTCAAGTTATACTTATTCTTCTGTCATGTCAGAGACATGATAAGCTCACTAGTGCATGTGATGCAATAAAATACACCTGGTACACTCTGTAGAGTGAGTAGTGATAGGAAGGACATTAAGACATAGAAAATTTGACAGGACTCAAGAAATTTTAGTCATATCAAAGTCATGACAAACGCCCTAATGCTGGTATCATAATAAAGACACCCAGTACACTCAGTAAAGTGGTTGGGAATAGGGAGGACATCCAAAACAATCTGATGAGAGAACTCTTCAGTTGTCAAAGGCATGACAATATCCCTAGTGCTGGTTCCATGATAAAATGCACCCAGTACACTTTGCAAAGTTGTTGGTATTAGAAAGAGCATCAAGCTGTAGAAACTATGCCAAAACCGGAATGTGTGTTAGCAAAGTGAGATGCTACCCGCAATTTATCTGGAAGGACTGTTGGTTAAGTACCGATTCATCCCAGTATGGTGAAACACACATTAAATAATAATGAGGGTGACAAATAGTGATGATGCTGGTGCTTAAGATGATGTGTGTGTGTGTATGACCGTTGCTAGAAGGGAAACTGAATGTTAAATGATGATGATGTGATGGAGCATGGATTAGATGAGTTCTTAAACGCATAAAAGAGCGTATAAGCACAAATAGTAAAAACTACAAACGTAATAAGAATAGACAAAAAAAAAAAAAATCCCAACATTAGCAATAATATAATAAGCACTAAAATAGACCTACATACAACCATAAATATAAACCTGGTACTAATAAAACTCTTAACCTTAATGAGACACTTGTCCTCTTCAGGATGCCTGCACAGTGCACTCTACATGTGAATGGAGTTCCACTGAAGCAGGTGGAGAAGTTCAAGTATTTCGGGAACATGTTCACGAGTGATGGAAGGCAGGAGGCTGAATTAAGTGCAAAAATTGCAGGAGCTGGTGCAGTAATGTGCATTCAGTAATCAGAAGAAGGGAAATAAGTGTAAAAGCCAAACTAGCTATCTGCAATTCAGTATTTGTGTCAACCCTTACCTACGGTCATGAATCTTGGGTAATCGCCAAAAAATATGATTGTGAATACAAGTGGTCAAAATGGGGTTCCTCCGAAGGGTCTTTGGAGTAATGTTACTTGATAAAGGGCATAACTCTGAGATCAGGGAGTCACTCCAGGTAGAGCTGTTAATTCTTCAAATTGAGAGATCACAGCTCTGATACTATGGGCATGTGATTAGAATGTCTCAGGAAAGAATCACTGAACATTTTTTAAGGGGAAAACCAACTGGCAGAAGACCCAGGGCTAGACCTTGAGCAAGATGTTTGGATAACATCCATCAGCTTGGCTGGTCTCTTTTGGATATTCAGCCACATGAGTTGGAGACGGTTGCTTCTGACAGGACCCGCTGGAGGGAGTGTTTGAGGGCCCTTCCCCCATGACCTTCTCAGGAATAAGTGGGCGAAGAAGAAAACTAATAATTCTCAACAGAAAATCTGAAATTCTCTCTACATGCTCACACAAATGCTCTCAGTCCTTCTATTATAGAACATTTTTGAAAACTTAACTAGCAATCTTTAAAAAGTAACTCATATAAAAAACTAAAATTAATAACTTTCCAATAACTCTAAATTTTATTATGAATTAAAATTAACAAAAACAGAAATCTTAACACTCATCTATTTATACTTAAAGTTAACCATATGTGTAAGTCTATGTGTATGTACATGTGTGAG
Source organism: Eledone cirrhosa (assembly GCA_964016885.1). Taxonomy (NCBI): domain Eukaryota; kingdom Metazoa; phylum Mollusca; class Cephalopoda; order Octopoda; family Eledonidae; genus Eledone; species Eledone cirrhosa. The sequence goes on from OZ024763.1 coordinate 9,386,039, forward strand.
TGTATATATGCATATTTATGCTGTGTTTTCACATATATAAACTTGCATGTTTGAAAAAAATCCTACTACAAGCTGATGCACTTGAAACTTAACTGACTGCCTTTGAATCCTCTCATTTTCTTGATATTTTCTTATGGTATTAATAATTGTTATATTGTTCTGTATATTTCCTGAAGAGATACAGTTGAGATAAAGCACCCATAATGGGGTTAATTGTTAACTGGTAATCTCCAGTTGCTTTGCAAATGGATGTGATATTATAGCGACATTGAAACATCTGTACAGATGTATGAATAAATAATAAATTCCTATCCTTGGCTTTCTTAAAATTTTGAATACATATATATATATATATATACACACACACGCATATATGTATATATAAATATATATGTGTGTGTGTCCAACACTTGCTAGCAGAGAAAATAAATTTTAAATGATGAGGATGATGATGATGATCATCATCATTTTATGTCTGCTTTTCCCTGCTTGCAAGGGTTGGATGGGTCCTATTCAGCACAGCATCTCTCCACTTGTCACGGTCCTTTGTCATCTCCTCTGTGAGCTTCAGCGATCAGACGTCAGCTCTCGCCACCTCCACCCATGTTTTTCGTGGTCTTCCTCTACTGTGTCTTCCTTCTACTGGGATTTCTTGGCACTTCTTTACCCAGCAGTCATCCTCCATGCACATCACATGGTCATACCATTAGTCTTCTCTCCCACACACTACAGCTTATCCCTCTTATACACAGTTTCTCTCTCAACTCATCCATGCTTGGTCGTTCACACACATTGACATTGCACATCCAGCAGAGCATGCTTGCTTCATTTCTCTCCAGCCATTGCATATCGTCTGCAGTTGCTGCCCAAGTCTCACTACCATGCAGCATTGCGCATGTCACACATGCATCATATAACTGGCCTTTCATTCGTAGGGAGAAACCCTTCTTTGTTAACAGAGGAAGCAGCTCCTTAAACTTCTTCAAACCTGTCCTTATTCTAGATACTATGGCCTCGGAGCATTCTCCTCCCATGCTAATCTGATCACCTAGATATTAGAAGCTATCAACTACCTCTATAGATCCTACTTGCATTTGAAAAATGTGTCTATCACTGCAACTTCTACTGTCAAATTTCCCTGTACATCTACTTCATATGTAGTTTTCACTACCTGTTAGTTTGCCTGCTATCCCACTACATCTCTTGTGTACCCAGGATCTGCATTGTGTATGTTTTATAGAATTTATGCCAACTCCTTTTCTACATACTGAATATGGCCATTTCCCTGATGGACTCGGAGTTTTGTTCTCTTTTCTACTTACCAAAACTTTTGTCTTAGCTAGGTTCACTCTCAGTCCTCTTGCTTCCAACTGCTGCTTCCATAGCCAGAATTTAATCTCTAGCTCCTCTACTGATTCTGCTATAAGAACCAGATCGTCAGCATAGAGAGGTTCCCATGGGCAGCCAGTCTTAAACTCCTCTGTTAAGGATTGGAGGACAATAATGAACAAGAGTGGACTGAGGACCAAACCCTGATGTACTCCTACTTTATCTGGAATTCCTCACTAAACTCCATTCCTACTCTCACGTTACTGACAGCACTCCCTGTACAGAGCTTGCACTGTCCTCACAAGCCATTCCTCAACACCTAGTTTCCTTAGGGACCACCAGATGGTGGCTTATTCTTCTCTAAGAATGTGATAAAATTACTGCATTCACCTTAAGATCTGAAGATCCTGCTTAGGGTGAAAGCAGTAATTTATTTCTTAAACTTATAATTTGTACTAATAATAAATATTTGCTTTACGGGTTTATATATACTTTTATATATACAATCTTTATCAAGTCCTCTTCGGATTCCAGTCTTTGTATTTATTATTACTGCTACCGTGTGTAGTGTGCATATCGATATTATACGTAAAATATATATGTATGTTGATATTATACACAAAATATATATGTATGTTGATATGATACGTAAAATGAAAAGTAAATTGACAATATACACAGTTACGGAGTAGGCAGACCCAGAAAAACTAAGGACAATCTGATAAATTCCGACATTACACACTTGCACCTCTCTAAGACAATGTCACTGGACCGAGATCTTTGGCGCTACGCAGTAATACAGAAGACCCGCCTTGCCTATGTACAAAGCGAAACCTACAGTCAGTAGGCACCTCCTAACCAAATATACACCCCAATCCACTACCCCTACCCTATCCTCCCACTCCCACCAACAGCACGAGATAATGAGATCGTGTAGGTGTCACGACAAAAAACACACAATCCGCGCTGTAATGTGGCCATGTAGATAACACGGTAAAAAGTTCCCAGTTCCACACTGTAAATGTGGTTAGTATTAGGAAGGGCATTCAGCCGTAGAAAACATGCCAGATAGTCCTATATGAACGAGACACGATCACCCGACCAACCTTGCCTCAAGTGGGACAACTCCCGTCTAACCCATGCTAGCGTGGAAGATGGACGTTAAACAAAGATGATGACGACACAGAAATTAAAGAGAGACTGTGTTACATTATCTTCTGTAACCAGTAAAGTAACCCAAGATACATTTAAAAAAGATATTATATATAAACTGCATTACGGCAAAATGCTATGAAAACGAAAAAGGCGAAAATGAGATCAGCAACGGAAATATGTTATGATATACTAATGGAAGTATCTGAACGTTTATATATAATGATATATAAGCAATGTGATATAGCGATGAAAATATAGTGTACGGCAAAGTGTTATGATGCAACAAACGCAAACAGATATGTTGACATTTGAAAATTTTAAAAGAAGTGAATCTTGAAATAAGCAATACATTATATATAAGAATATTTAGGTTTAGTCAAGAGCTAAGAAATTTAATACATAATATTCATTAATGATTTATTCAAAGTAACTGACACAGTCTTGCAGTTCTCCAATCATGATATATATGATTATGCACACCTCTTGCTTAACTACCATAGCCCTTCTGCCTCCACCACTTTCACTCCCTCATGTATCTCCACTGTTGACACTATACCCCAGGACCTACCACTCTCCGAAGCTGAGCACTCCTACCTTGCCAGGGGTTTGTGATTTATACCTACCATATAGACCTGCGATGAGTTCCATACACGTGCCAAAATAGAAAGCTTCTTCTGTCGATTAAAGCTCAAAGCCTTTTTCCACGACACCCCATCATCGACACAGATGGACGACTTCACTAGTTTCAGTCATTGGCAATCACACTGGATGCACCCTCCACTATTTTGTGGACATGTACTGTGAATCGGTTGTTTCCACAACCGTTCTCACTGCACTAACCTCACTCGGGCCGAACTCTCCACAGCCTATGGTATCGTAATGCCATTGTCATCAAACCTGCTGACAAAGGTGGCCCTGTAGTGGTATGGAGTGTAGACTTTTACAAGACCAAGGCCCTCCGCCAACTTCATGACATCCATTTTTATACCCTTTATCCTCCGATCCCACCCCTGGTTCGTGTCCTTCACCATTCATCAGCTCATCTCTTCCTCTCTCCTACCCCCACACCCACCATCTATTTCCTCCCCAAAATATATTAACCTAATAATCCTGGCCATCCTAATGTTTCTGCCTGTAACTGCCCCACCAAAATCATCTCACGATACCTCGATACCCTCCTCGCCCACATCCATGACACTAATCATGCCCTTAGACTTTTCAACTCCTTCTCCTTCTCTCCTGGCCCCTCTCACCTTCTCTTCACCCTTGACATCACCTCTCTCTATACCATCATCCCTCACAATGATGGCTGCCACTTTTTATACCTATACCCTACCCCTTACCCTAGCACTTCCACTCTTCTCTGTTTTGCTGAGCTGGTTCTGACCCTCAATGGGTTTTCCTTTAATGGAGGATTTTATCAGCAAGTCTCTGGGGTAGCCATGGGAACCAGTATTGATCCGAACTATGCCAGCTTGTTGGCTATGTCGAAGCACAAATCTTCTCTCAGTACACTGGACCTACTCCTGAGCTATACCATGACTGTATCGGCACCACTCTATATCATGTGAACAGCTCGACTGCTTTCTCTCCTTTGTCCAATCTTTTTATCCCACTCCCACTTTCACCACCTGTCTCCAATTCTTCTGTCCTTTTCCCCGACATCTCTCTCTCTATTGATCACACTCACCACACCCTCTCTACTTCCATCTTCTACAAACCCACTGACTCCCACTCTTACCTAGACTTCACCTCCTACAATCCCATACACACCAAACTCTCCATACCTTACTTCGAATTCCTCCATCTTTGTTGGCTCAGTAGCCAGGCTCATGATTTCGAGATACAGTCCCTTCATATGGCCTCATGCTTCATCCAATGTGGATATCCCTCCAGCCTGATTCAAGCTGTTCTCACCCGTGCCCATGGAACCGACCATACCACAGCCTTCTCACCCCACCACCATCTTACCAAAATCCACCTTCCTTTCCCTCTCACCTATAACCCCATCACCCTACCTCTCCAGTGACATATTCTTTGTCCTTTCCGTACCTTCTCTTCTTGCTTTTTTTCCAAACCCACCTTTGGGGGTCCGTGTACATCGGGTAAACAGAACACCATTTGGCGGACCATTTTGCTGAAAATTTGATATACAACTCAGCATGGATACCCCTGTAGCTTGTCATTTCCGTTCCCCAGGTCACTCTTCCCTACATATCTTAGTTCTTGGTTTCCTTTTACATCACGGATCACAGGCCTCACGAATCAAGATAGAGCAGCGTCTGATTTTCTGCCTTCGGTCCAATTTTCCCAGTGGACTCAACTCCTCTACCCAATTTCTTTAATCTTACACACACGTTCGTGCTTACTTCTCTACCCCTTACCACTGTCTCCTTTACCCCATCCGTTGTCACACATGTGCATGCGTACATTCACCCCTAGGTTCCTATGGTTCTGTTATGGTCAGAAACATACTCTTACATTCTTTTACTTACATACACACATATATCCTCTTAGCTTCGTATGGACGTATCATAACACACACACACACGTATACGTGCGTGCACACATATAGCTCTTTATACAAAACATTTTTTTTTTCCCTTTCAGGTAGACGTGCTCCATCATCCACTGTTCTAAAAAAAAGTATATCATAAACAAAAAGCCAGCATCAACAGTTTTCCAAGAGATGGACCTGTTACTTTTCTAAAAAAAAATGTTCTCATTCTTTCTTCTGATGAAGGACTCGTGTCTGAAATGTTAAGACCCTCTTCCTGCTATTTCAAGGCTTAAACTAATATATTCCTTCCATGTACTGTGCTGTTTATTTTGTTATTCTGTATATGTGTGTCCGGCCCTTGCTAGCAAGGACAACGGATGTTAAATGATGATGATGATATATATATATACACCTACCTGGTGGTTTTGTCTAAGTTGTCCCTCTAACTCAGAATTACGCAGTTCCATCTCAGCATTGTCATTCTGCATCGACTGCAGGCGATCCATTAAATTCTGGTTTTGTTTCTTAATTTCATTTAATGATTGCCTAAATAATGAGGAGGAAAAGAAAACATTTGAAACAAAATTCAGTTATATTTTCATTATATCTTCAATATTCCCAATTTCATATTTTCATTACTACTTTCATATAATTTCAATATTCCCATCATTATATTTTCATTACTACTTTCAAAATGTTTTAATTACTAATATTATTGCTTTCATTATTGCAAACAGGGCAGTGGTTTGGCAGTATCGGTAGAGTGTCAGACACCATGCTTTGCAGCATAGAGTTAGGGCCCTTTATGTTCTGAGTTCAAATCCCGCTAAGGTTAACTTTGCATTTCATCCTTACGTGGTCGATAAAATAAAGTACCAGTAATGCATTGGGATAATTGCTGGCTTTGTGCATATCACCAGGGGAAGCAGTGTCATCCCTGCCTCCCTCTCCACTATTTTTCAATGGCACATCCTTGGATTTAGAATAAATTAGTGATATACTTATTCTGAAACTTTGCCTTAGAATTATTGTGAATTAGAGTTCCTGACTATTCTGAAGCCCCACCACCGCCACCAAAGCCAGTTATTACTATCGTTATATTTTCATTATTCTTAATGTTATATATAGGGTGGTGGATTGGCAGTATCGGTAGAGGGTCGGACGCCATGCTTTGCAGCATAGAGTTATGCCCTTTTATGGTCTGAGTTCAAATCCCGCCAAGGTTAAACTTTGCCTTTCATCCTTACGGGGTTGATAAAATAAAAATTTTCGGTTTTTGAAGCACTGAGGATATATATATATAAAAGAAATAGGATTTCGCTTCAAGCATAGCTTTATACAATATGTATAAATATTTTGTATCTCCAAAGAAATACAGTTTTAGGAAGCCGTTGCTATGCAAACACCAGGGGCTAACGCCCTCTGATGATGTCCAGCAGAAGCAAGGGGGACAACCATAATTGATAATGCTGTGATACATAATTCAATGACGACAGTGGCCACACGATTCTGTGTACCCAGTGCCGTGATCTCATCAGACAGCTTCTTACATAATAAGGTTACGTTCCCGAGGTAATCCAAAGTGAAACGACAAGGGAACAGACAAGGTGTGTGTTCTTGTATCCCTGGTTCGTTCCGAGCCCCAATTCACCTCCACTGGCTTGTGCAGGTGCAAAAAGTGAAGGAACCATCCACTACCCCAAACTCAACAAAACTACCCTAGGCAACCCCCCCCCCCCCCTCCCTCCCTCAACCAAAACTATCACCCCCTTCCAGGCCAGTAATATGACAGTTTACTGCTATTCTCCCTGCCAGTGGCAGTTGAATGAAACCTAGTGGTTGTGGCAGAGTATGAGTTTCAATAGGCCTCAATACTACCCCTAATTTATGCTTGGACAATAGGATTGATCATCCCCGCTAAGAAATATAAACTTAAACTTAATTCTAGATATTATGGTCTCACAGTGGAAATTAAGGTTTAAAATTAGAAATTAAAAGTTAAAATCTTGATTGAAGTAAATAAATATATATATATATATATAGTAAATAGGGAGATGTTTAAATTATAGTAAGAAGTTTTGAAAAGAGGGTCAATATTGGATACTACAGATATATTATCCATATATTGAATGATAGTACCATACAGTAGAACAGAGGGTAAGTTAAAGTATGAAACTTAGTAGTTAGGCGAACAATTAGTTAATATCTCTTCTGTCACATGAATCAAAACAAAAAGTACATAGATGCAAAATGAGAGAGGGGACATACATGAGAAAAGATATATATGAGAAAGATAAACATGTATATCGGTATGGAAATGGGGGTAGAAGTGGTGAAAATGTTTGTCAAATTTGTCCATGTAAAGTGCATATAAAAATTTGTTATTGGATGAAGTAACGGGGTTTCTGTTCAAGGCCTCTGTGCAAAATGCAAGTTGCTGCAGGAAAATAAGGGGTTTTCTGTTGCTTGCAGGTCCGCCTATTTATCCGGTCGAAAGTTTCTTCCCCATGATAGAGGGAATTTCCGGGTGTAGCTGATGGTTGTTGCTTCCACTTCTTCACTATACGCAGTAGAGGAAGACCACAAAAAACATGGGCGGAGGTGGTGAGAGCTGACCTCAGATCGCTGAAGTTCACGGAGGAGATGACAAAGGACTGTGACAAATGGAGGGATGCTGTGCTGAATAGGACCCGTCCCACCCTTGTAAGCAGGGAAAAACGGACGTAAAATGATGTTGATGATGATATATATGTACTTAGAAATGTAGAAAATCTCGAACAAGAGATAGTTGTGAATAGAGCTTAGAAAATTGGATAAAATACCACTGTAAATGGAAAAAAGTGGTTCGTAGTATTGCAACTCAGTTGACGATCCAATGTTTATTTACAAATGTTGTTATATATACACTAGCTGAGGTACCTGTCTTCGCCCAGGAGAACAGTTAAGAGAAGACAGATAAAGAGAAAACAACTGTAATAGATGTGTTGTCTGGTATGAGGTGAGACCGTAATGTAAGAGAGACATAAAAAAAAAGCAATCATAAAACTTCCTTATTAGGCTGGCGGAGTAAACTGCCGATTAAATGATAGCATTGGCCTTGGATTTTAAATTTTGTGAAATAACCATAGTCAGTATGATCTTTTTCAGCTCCAAATGACGTCATCTGAAACACAGCAATATACCGCATAACATTGCTTCTGAAGTGTTTAGCTTCGTTAGTACGGACTGTAAGTAGTATATGGATAAAAGCTGGAGGGTAGATTAAATTCAAATTGTATCAATTTTTCTTTGTTCTGTAAAATCAAAGACTGTAAAACGACTTCATAAAAGCTAACACAATATTGTTGAACCATCAACTGATACCGGGACATCACTCTCTCTTTCTCAATATCTAACACTTTAATTGTATGTCTCTCTGTATAAGTCTATCTCTCTCTTTAGATGTGTGTGTTTGTATTTGTGTGCGCGTGTGTGTGTAGTTTTCATGTGATTCAACCAAACAACCAACCAACCTACCAATAAACATCTTTCTTTTATATTATATATATATATTTATGTGTATGTGTGTGTGTGTGTATATATTGACCAAAAAAAGTTTACTCCTACATATAAAGGATAACTGTTTTTGTGCAAAGTGCAATGTTGCATGGTAGTGAAAAATGTCTGTGACATGCGTAAACTGAAGAAAAATAAAGCAACCAAGCTTTGTTGGATGTCCAATGTAAGTGTGCAAGAAAGGCAGAGCTTGGACGAGTTGGGAGAGAAGATGGGTTTAAGAGGAATCTGAGGTGGTGTGCAGGAGAGAAGACTGCGTTGGTATGGACATGTGATGCACATGGACAATGATTGTTGGGTGTGCCAGGAAATGCCAGTGGAAGGAAGCTGTAACAAAGGTAGTCCAATAAAGACCTGGGAAGAAGTTGTGAGAGCTGATCTCACTAAGACTCACAGAGGAGATGACAAAGGAATGTGATGAGTGGAGAGATGCTGTGCTGAGAAGGATCATACAAGCGTGGAAAAACGGATGTAAAAACAACGCTGATGATATATAAAAGATATTCTAATATAGAATACATTACCTGCTAGCATCCATTCTCTCTTGAAGTACACGCCGGTCATGTTCACTGCTTGTGAGGGCTCGCTGCATCTGGTTAATGCGTTCGTTCATATTGTTGATTGTAGATGCACTGTCTGATAGTGACAGATTCAATGCTTGTACCTGCCAAGAAATACAATTCATTCACCCCTTTGTTATATTTCTATTTACCAGTTTCAGGCAGTTCAGTATCAAAAGTGGCGACTCTATTTTAACATATTCCTAAATGAAATACACAACCCTGTGTGTTTCAATTTATTTTGAAAATAATCAAGAATTAAGAGGAATTTAATTAAATATAACTAAATTTCTCATTATTAAGCTGTATATATATATATATAATAAATAAAAGAGACGGTTTTATTTGTGGCCGTGTAGGTAACATGGTAAAAACCTCCCAGTCCACACTGTAAATGTGGTTGGTCTTAGGAAGGGCATCCAGCCGTAGAAAACCTGCCAGATAGTCCTATACGAGCAAGACAACCAATCTTGCCTCACGTGGGACAATTTCTGTCTAAATCCATGCTAGCGTGGAAGATAGACGTTAAACGATGATGATGATGATGATGATCTTTATTTTATTATCTCGTTGTACAAATAAAACCATCTCTCTTATTTATTAAAACTCTGTCGTTACCTTACAGAAAAAATCCTAAGGAATAAAAACCACGGAGTGCTTCACGTCTGTTTAAGTATAAGTCGGTAGATGTTTGATCAACCAACTTTCTTTAACTGAATAATATATATATATATATATACATTGAGTTCTTCGTTACCATATTTCTAATAAAAGACAAAGCCTATGGTTTTCAATCATTTTGAAAATTATCACGAATTTGGAGGAATTTAGCATAACCAACTTTCTCATTATTAAGTTGCTCATTGTTAACTTAACAAAAGTTCATACATAAAATTATGATGGAAGGTTTTTAGATAAATATGAACACTTTAACCATTTCTAATGGCCTATGATTTTCAAATAAATTTTTGAAAATAATCAAGAATTTGGTGGAATTTAGTAATATAACTAACTTGCTTGTTTCAGGTTGGTGTTTCACACATAATTTATTAAAGGCTTTAGCATAAAATTATGATGGAAGGTTTTTAGATATACAAATTTGAACCTTTCCAATACAGTATTTCCAGGAGCAACATCGCCTATAATTGTGAAACAAACATGAAATCACAATGTTGCCATCACAGTAGTCCTCCCTGATATAAATAATGTATTGAATGAAGAAATCTTGCTTACCTTATCCTTGTGTTGATTGCCACTAGCTTCAGTCTTGGCCAAACTCAGGGCCAGTCTTTCTGTTGTGACCTGACTGGACTGGACATTACTGTCAAGGTCCTGCACCTGTTTAGTGAGGGCTTCAATTCTGTCTTGTTGAACCTGAAGCAAATAACATAATACAGACACACACACACACATATATATGTGTGTGTGTGTATATATATATATATATATATATATATATATATATATATATATATATCTATATCTATATATATATATATATATATAAACAAACAACTATATCTTCTCTGAGGACTCTATACCACAGCGGTAACAACTTACATGTACATAAACAGGTTACTTGCTGTGGTGTAGGTGAAACATCATGTAAGAAGTAAAATTTTGTTTTAAACGAACTGCAACTCCTCCATTTATTCATTTTGCTTATACCTGCTCTGCTTGAACCTTTCATTAAATATTAACTCCTCTTTAATATTTAACACTGCTAACCCAAGCACTGAGCCCACCTCACTTCGGCTATCGGCATTTAGTATACTGTATCACATCCCTCCTCCTCTCTTATGTTACATATATCCTCTCATATATATATATATATAGTAATAATAATAAATTTGAAGACTAAAATCCAAAGAGGGCTCGATAAGGATAAATATATGAGAACCGCAGAGCAAATATTTATTAAAATAACAGATTAAAGTTTAAGCAAAGAATCGCTGCTTTCACTCTTAACAGGATCTTCTGAAACAAAAAAAATCAATCTGTGAACGCGGAAGTAAATATTTCAAAAAACGTTGCAACCAAAGGAAGACAGGAAGACGATACTTTGGTTCGTGGATAAAGACAAAGATAATACGTCATTATTTGGAACGGTGAAAACAATTACATACAAAGATAAAACCACGTTTATGGTATAAATGAAGTCGCAGACTAATATTCTATTAGGTGGTTCGTGGAGACGTTCTCTGGTAATGAACGGAAAAAACGAAGATAATACGTCATTATGTGGAGCGGTGAGAACAATTACATGCAAAGACAAAACCATGTATATGGTATAACTGAAGTCGTAGACTAAAATTCTATTAGGAAACCGATATGTATGTATTTCACTCTAAACTCAGGGGTTATCGAATAAATTACGCATGGGCTTTTTCCTGGTGATCATTTGAGATTTTTTTGTCATTATTATTCCTATTGTACGTGTGTGATTTGAACGGTAAGATGGTGTCAAGAAAAACAGTAAATGTAAAAGATGTTTTGGAAATGATATTTTATCAGTTTTGATCAAGATTATAATAGTGAATTAGATAGTGATTTTACATGTAATCCTGAAGTTGAATTGAGCTCAAGTGATATAGATATTGATATATCAACCACCACAATCACACGTAGACGAGGTCAATGGATTGCAAATACCTCTATACGTAATCGTGGAAAACGTACGCGACAGAGTCAAAGAAAAGAAAATACCAAGAAAAAACATTCTTCTCATGCTAGTGAAAGTGATTGGAACTCAGTCATTTACACCTCCATTTGTAAATGAATTTCCAAGATTTGATGCAGGAATCTGAGCCCGTTGTCTGCTTCAAAACATTTGTTTCATGAGATTTGGTACATCACATTGTGACAGAGACAAATAAGTATGTTCAGTTGCTCATAG
>OZ024763.1:9403033-9520533 GCA_964016885.1 Eledone cirrhosa
ATCATCATTTTACGTTCGCTTTTCCCTGCTTGTAAGGGTTGGACGGGTCCTATTCAGGACAGCATCTCTCCACCCGTCATGGTCCTTCGTCGTCTCCTCCGTGAGTTTTAGTGATCTGAGGTCCGCTCTCACCACCTCCGCCCAATATATATATATATATATATATATATATATATATATAAGCATATATATCCCAACTACGAGTTAAATAGCCTCACCAACATGCAATTAGCCAAGCGTGGTGAGTAGGGCTCACATGATCAAAACTTAACAGAAAGTGGTGGAGGTCAACCAGGGATGGGTTCCTCCAACTGGAGTCAGAAGGCTCTGGATTGGCTTGGGCATATATATATATATATATATATATATATATATATATATATACACATATGTATATATATAAATATATACATATATAGTCATATACATATTTACATACATACACATATATATATATAATGGTAAACAATGAAAGAATAAGACATGTGAGTGTGTGTAGGTGTGTATAAGTGAACATGTCTGTATTTATGTGTCACTATGAGTGTGTGTATATATATTTGTGTCACTATGAGTGTGTGTATATATATTTGTGTCCATATGAGTGTGTATATATATTTGTGTCCATATGAGTGTGTGTATATATATTTGTGTCACTATGAGTATGTGTATATATATTTGTGTCCATATGAGTGTGTATATATGTGTTCATATGAGTGTGTGTATATATATTTGTGTCCATATGAGTATGTCATCATCATCATCATCATTTTACGTCTGCTTTTCCCTGCTTGCAAGGGTGGGACGGGTCTTATTCAGCACAGCATCTCTCCACTCGTCACGGTCCTTCGTCATCTCCACCGTGAGCTTCAATGATCTGAGGTCTGTTCTTACCACCTCCGCCCATGTTTTTCGTGGTCTACCTCTACCACGTCTTCCTTCAACTGGCATTTCCTGGCACTTCTTCACCCATCGGTCATCCTCCATGCGCATCACATGTCCATACCACCTCAGTCTCCTCTCCCGTACACTACATTCTATCCCTCTCAACACATTTATGCTGGGTCGTTCACGCACATTTACACTGCACATCCAACGGAGCATGCTTGCCTCATTTCTCTCCAGCCGTCACATATCCTCTGCAGTTGCTGCCCATGTCTCACTACCATGCAGCATCGCGCTCCTCACACAGGCATCATACAACTGGCCTTTCATACGCAGGGAGAAACCCTTCTTCGTCAACAGAGGAAGCAGCTCCCTAAACTTCTTCCAACCCGTCCTTATTCTAGATACTATGGCCTCGGAACACCCTCCTCCCATGCTAATCTGATCTCCTAGGTACCGGAAGCTATCCACCATTTCTATAGCGCCCTCTTGCATTTGAAAAATGTGTCTATCAATGCGACTTCTACTGTCAAATTTCCCTGTACATCTACTGCAAACATATTTCTCCCTACCTGTTAGTTTGCCTGCTATCCCGCTACATCTCTTGTGTACCCAGGATCTGCATTGTGTGCATTTTATAGAATTTATGCCAGTTCCTTTTCTGCATATCGAACATGGCCATTTCCCTGATGGAATCAGGGTTTTGTCCTCTTTTCTACTCATCAACACTTTTGTCTTAGCTAGGTTCACCCTCAGTCCTCTTGCGTCCAACTGCTGTTTCCATAGCCAGAATTTATTCTCTAGCTCCTCTACTGATTCTGCTATAAGAACCAGATTGTCAGCATAGAGAAGTTCCCATGGACAGCCAGTCTTAAACTCCTCTGTTATGGCTTGGAGGACTATAATGAACATGAGCGGGCTGAGGACCGAACCCTGATGTACTCCTACTTGTATCTGGAATTCCTCACTAAACTCCATTCCTACCCTGACTTTACTGAGAGTACCTCTGTACAAAGTTTGCAGTCCTCACAAGCCATTCCTCAACACCTAGCTTCCTTAGGGACCACCAGATGACAGATCAGGGTACCCTATCAAAGGCCTTCTCTAGGTGAACAAAGGCTAAGTATAGTGGCTTATTCTTCTCTAAGAACCTCTCTTGCAATTGTCTCACCAAGAAGAAGGCATCTGTTGTACTCTTCCCAGGCACAAAACCAAACTGCATTTCATCTAGTTTGACCCTTTCTCTAATTAGTTGTGTTAATATCCTTTCTGCCACTTTCATAACCTGATCTATCAGTTTTATACCCCTATAACTGCTCCTCTCCAGAGCATCCCCTTTACCTTTGTAGCAATTTATGAGAATATGTGTGTATGTATATGTGTGTATATATATTTGTGTCACTATGAGTGTGTGTATATATATTTGTGTCCATATGAGTGTGTATATATATTTGTGTCCATATGAGTGTGTATTTATATTTGTGTCCATGAGTGTGTATATATATATTTGTGTCACTATGAGTGTGTATATATATATTTGTGTCACTATGAGTGTGTGTATATATTTGTGTCCATATGAGTGTGTATATATATATATATATATGTCACTATGAGTGTGTGTATATATTTGTGTCCATATGAGTGTGTGTATAAATATTTGTGTCTATATGAGTGTATATATATATTTGTGTCACTATGAGTGTGTATATATATATGTGTGTCCATATGAGTGTGTATATATATTTGTGTCACTATGAGTGTGTGTATATATTTGTGTCACTATGAGTGTATATATATTTGTGTCACTATGAGTGTCTATGTGAGTGTAGGGTGTGTAAGTGAGAATATAAATATGTCCGTTACCTTCCTCTACTTCCATCAATGACTTCTGAAGCTGGCGAAGACGTGATTCTATCTGATTGCGGGACTCCTCACTGTCCTCCATCTGTGTCTCCAGACTTCGAACATGGGCCAAAGCATCATCCTGTCCAGTAACGAAGACATTAGTCCAATTAAAAAAGATGGGGGTGGGGGGGGAGAAGACAAAGAGAGAACAAGAACAACAGCATTAGCATCAACAACTGCAACAATAACATCAAACAACAACACCAACAACAATCATCATCATCATCACCGTTTAACATGGATTAGATGGCGCGTCCATGCCTGGGGGCAAGTTTGGCCAGTGGTGAGGACTGTAAATTTGGGTGAGTATTTTACAGTTGGTTGCCTTTCCTAACACCAGCCATGTTTACAGAATGGAACTGGATGGCTCTGTTTTGAGGAGAGACAGGTGCTGAACTACAGTTTGGGAGCCTGGTGTTGGATGAAACCCCTATGTGGAGGGACCAATGACATCACTATGGAGAGGGACAGGCCAGTTGGCCTTGCTGAACCCTTCTCACAATGGCACTCCAGTTTCGAAGCCAGGCACTCTCCATGCAATGGACACTTCTCAATACAAAACTGGACTCTGGCAGCCTGGGACTGGATGGCACCACTATGAGGAAGGACAGGCCAGTTGGCCACACCAAACTCATCGCGCAGTGGAACCACAGTTTCAGAGCCTGGCACTGGTGCCACCAGTTCATTGAGAAAACAACACCACACTTTGGATCTGGGCATATCAACAAATTAACGAAGTAAACTTTGTTCCACCTTTATGTTTACCTGTTCAAGTTGTAGCTGCCTGATGAGGTCATAGCTGTTGGATAATGGTTATCACCGAAATATATATTGCAGCGAATATGAATAAACAAAGTTAATTTTAACCTGTTGACTTACACTTCTTGTTTGTTTATATATATATATATATATATAGAGAGAGAGAGAGAGAGAGAGAGAGAGAGAGAGAGAGAGAGAGAGAGAGAGAGAGAGAGAGAGAGAGAGAGAGAGAGAGAGAGAGAGAGAGAGAGAGAGAGAGAGAGAGAGAGGTAAAAAAACAGGTTATATTTGTAGCTGGTAGAGCACTCAGTCCAAAAGACAAGTTTAGTATAGAGTTAATTCCACAACAAATTAGCAAACCATGCTTGAGGATGTGCGTTTCACCAAATGGATTTTCAACCCATGTATGGTTGCAGTGAGAATGGAAGTATAAATTAGCTGACAGGATTCTGCACGGCACATGTCAATGATTTGGTGGCAAGGGACACAACTCAAATTAGACTGTTGCAGGGCGACAATTTTCTTTTGAGTTAGTTCATTCCAGGTTAAACTTCTGGCTATCCTGAGTTCTTCCAGTTATATGGCAGATACTTCGCAGCATGGGGGCAGTGGTTAATGAAATTGGCTTTTGTGTTAAGCCAAGTACAATCATATAACTCTGCAAGATATTCACTCTTTCAGCTCACAGGACACTGCTCCATTTCTGTATGACCTGAATTTTCTTAGAACTTTCTATTAAATGGAAAAATTCAAGTCTGCATCCTTGAGTGACCATATGTGGCTTGCCAGCTCCATGGATGATCGTTTATCAGAGTGTCTAAAGGTTGTCTGATGTTTAAGGAAGTGTTCTTTACATAATAGTACTTGCTTTAACACAAGAGCCGATTTTGTAACTGCGCGTCCTCGTGTATTGTTTGCTAATTTGTTGTGGAACTAACTATATATATATATATATATAAAAGACCAGAAATCATAGTAGTACTTGTATAGTAGTGGATATATTGATGATAGGATTTTGAAGAAGCTTGTGAGATAATAAGCTGAAACTGAAGGGCTCACAGTCAGAGCTTTACCTCATCCATATGCATGTGTGTGTGTATACATATAATCAATACAAAAGGAAACCAAGGTTGTTATTTAAACTGAATCTTTAATTTCTACAGTTGTTTCTCTGAGGATAAATGTAGCACCAATTAATTGTGTGACTGAGTAATTAATTCTTTGAACTGGTGCTACATTTATCCTCATAGAAACAATTGTAGAAATTAAGATTGAATTTGAAGAACAACCTTGGTTTTCCTTTTCTATTGATTATTTATGCTCTGCCACTTTCACTGTCTTCATCTACCAATATCATAGCCCTTTGCAATACACCCTGGACTTTAATTACTGCATGCTTTACCCTTTAATAATGCATCCAGCTTAATGCAGTTTACCAAAATATTAGTGGATTCTCCACTTTCATCTCTCTATAAACATTAACACTACACTACTACCAGTACACACACTACCACCACCAACAAAATAGGCACAACAGCTTGCCATCCCATCCACCTGTATCCCTACTCACTCCCTCTTTTTTCATCATTACACCTTCACCCCATACAACATCTGTTCCTTGTGAGCCACACAGATACTCCAGCTTTCACTGCCAACCTGCTGTTGTGACTCCCAAACAGCAATACATGCAGCCATATAAGCTTATGTAGAAACACATTCACACAGACATAGACAAAATAAAATTCAGACACATATGCATGCACATTTTCATCAATGATACACAAACCACACACATAGAAGCAATAATGCACACCCACAAAATGAACTCCATCTGCACACACATAACAACACCCATGACATACCTGGACTCTTCCGTTCAGCCATCACCTGCATGCCAGACTACAGGATGTGGGGTTCAATTCCTTACTGGCATCTTTCAACTTCTGTTTCTAGGGTTACTTTACCCAATTTTCTTAACTATCATTATGGTCATTTGATTCAGGATGCGCACAGGCAGATGAAACCACATTCTTACCCCCCCCCCCTCCCCCAGTCACACCCTGTCCTTATTCCCTCAGCCTGGCCAAAGACGCAAGTGTACTAGTGTTGAAATGTAGTAGTACTGTACCACAATAAAATGTGTTTCGCACTCAGCCCACACTGTAAATTGTTGGTGTTGGTGCCACAATACATGTACCAACACACTGTAAATTGATGGTGTTGGTGCCACAATACAATGTACCAACACACTGTAAATTGTTGGTGTTGGTGCCACAAAACAATGTACCCAACACACTGTAAATTGATGGTGTTGGTGCCACAATACAATGTACCCAACACACTGTAAATTGATGGTGTTAGTGCCACAATACAATGTACCAACACACTGTAAATTGATGGTGTTGGTGCCACAATACAATGTACCCAACACACTGTAAATTGTTGGTGTTGGTGCCACAATACAATGTACCAACACACTGTAAATTGTTGGTGTTAGTGCCACAATACAATATACCCAACACACTGTAAATTGATGGTGTTGGTGCCACAATACAATGTACCAACACACTGTAAATTGATGGTGTTGGTGCCACAATACAATGTACCTAACACACTGTAAATTGATGGTGTTAGTGCCACAATACAATGTACCCAACACACTGTAAATTGATGGTGTTGGTGCCACAATACAATGTACCAACACACTGTAAATTGATGGTGTTGGTGCCACAATACAATGTACCCAACACACTGTAAATTGATGGTGTTGGTGCCACAATACAATGTACCCAACACACTGTAAATTGATGGTGTTGGTGCCACAATACAATGTACCCAACACACTGTAAATTGATGGTGTTGGTGCCACAATACAATGTACCCAACACACTGTAAATTGATGGTGTTGGTGCCACAATACAATGTACCCAACACACTGTAAATTGATGGTGTTAGTGCCACAATACAATGTACCCAACACACTGTAAATTGTTGGTGTTGGTGCCACAATACAATGTACCCAACACACTGTAAATTGATGGTGTTGGTGCCACAATACAATGTACCCAACACACTGTAAATTGATGGTGTTGGTGCCACAATACAATGTACCAACACACTGTAAATTGATGCTGTTGGTGCCACAATACAATGTACCCAACACACTGTAAATTGATGCTGTTGGTGCCACAATACAATGTACCCAACACACTGTAAATTGATGGTGTTGGTGCCACAATACAATATACCCAACACACTGTAAATTGATGGTGTTGGTGCCACAATACAATGTACCCAACACACTGTAAATTGTTGGTGTTGGTGCCACAATACAATGTACCCAACACACTGTAAATTGTTGGTGTTGGTGCCACAATACAATGTACCCAACACACTGTAAATTGATGGTGTTGGTGCCACAATACAATGTACCCAACACACTGTAAATTGTTGGTGTTGGTGCCACAATACAATGTACCCAACACACTGTAAATTGATGGTGTTAGTGCCAAAATACAATGTACCCAACACACTGTAAATTGTTGGTGTTCGTGTCACAATACAATGCACTCAGAAGAAACACCCAGTTCACACTATGTAGTGGTAGTGGTGGTATCACGAGAAAACAAACCTGACAAATGCTGTGAAGTAGTTTGTGTTAGGAAGGACATCCAGTCATAGAAACCATGTCAGAATGGAACATATGAGCAAGACACAGCCACATGACCTGCCTGTCTAGTCTCAGGACATGACAAGCACATCTAACCCAATCAAGTGTAAAGAATAGATGTAAAATAGTGGTGGTGGTTGTGGCGACAGTGCTGATGATGAAGGTGCCACTATAGAGTGGAACTAAACTTGAAACTATGTGGTTGTGAAGTGGACTCCTTAACCACATAGCAGATGTGACTGTTAAAAACCCTTCACTCACCCTGTCTTTCTCTGATTTAGCAAGCTGTTGAACAAAATCTCTGAGAGCCCGACGGACTTGCTCGGGGTCAATGTTGGCTGCCTGTACAAGGGAACTAGATTCTAGTCGGTTTGGAGACATATTCCTGGAGAATGGTCTGGCAGCAGGACTCTGAGAACGTTCCGGAGAACCAGTCCGGGGTATGGGTGTACCACGACCTTCAGTTGTAGTAGTAGCAAAAGTATTATCAAAACCTGAATAATAATAACAACAATAACAATAGTAATAACAACAACAACAAATAAAACTTAAATTCCCCCCCCCCCTAGTTTTTAATGTAATGAGTAATAAAAAATGAAATATGGGGAAGAGGTGGGTGAAGAGGAGAGAAGGGGGATGTGGACATGGAGAATAGAGAGAGAGGAGAGAGGGGTGAGAGGGAGAAAGTGATTGAGAGACAGAGAGAGAGAAAGAAATAGGGATGGTGGAGAGGAAAACATATTGCCAGACTCAGCATATTAATCATTTGACCAATATGAGTATGATGTATACATACACATAATATATATATATATCATCATTGTTTAACATCCATCTTCCACACTAGCATGGGTAGGACGGGCTGTCCATTTGTGAGGGATCAGGTCGGGGGACCGTGATTCGCTGACACAGAACTGATTTTGGCTTGGTTTCTATGGCTGGATGCCCATCCTAACGCCAACCACATTTACAGTGAGTACTAAATGCTTTTTGTCATGACACCTACACTGCCAATTTACAGTGTGGGCTGGGTGCTTTTTGCCGTGACACCTACATGACTACTCTACAGTGTGAACTGGGCTCTTTTGTCGTGGCTCCAGGGGGTATCACTTTATAGAGGAGTTTGGAAACTTGGGAAGGATGAGGAAGATGCTTGGGGAAATTGGGGACATAGGTATAGGAGAGGTTTATGGGAGGAGAGATGGTAGGGAATGGTGTATGCCTCAGCCCGAGAATAATAGAGGGCGGGTCTTCTGTAATACTTCATAGCCAGAGGTCATGGTCCTGTATCATTGCCTTGGTGAGGTGTAATTGTGCAAAGTCAGATCTTATTACATCATCCCAAGTCTTCCTACTCCATGGCTACCATCAATTTTGAGCACTCTGCACCTTTTTATACAGCTGTCATCCTTCATACACATCACAACCAGCACAGTCTCCTTTCCTGCATCTGATTCCTCTTATGCCTAGTTTCTCTCTCAGTTCGTTCATGTATATTATTATTACACATCCATTGAAGTATGGAAACTTCATTTCTTTCCAATCTTCGCAGGTCCTCTGCACATAGTTCCCAGGTCTCCCTGCTGTGCAACATAGTTGTTCTTATATATGCATCATACAGTCTGCCTTTCATTTTGAGGGAAAACCTTTTGAAGTTAGCAGCGGTAGTAAATGTCTGAAATAGTGAAGAGTGTTCACATGGACGTCCGGAGGAGGTTGGTGTGTTCATATTCATCATTTACGAGTGCTCCAGCTTAATAATCCATATGCCATACAGAACAAACAACAGGCCCAAAAGCAACTGTCCTAGGAGTTATAGAATGAGATAGGGATTGAGTTAGCAGTTACATGATTGTGGTGCAGTGATTTGATAGGTTGATGTGTCTATGTGGTGAGAGGGTGGGATGGAGGTGTATGGAGATATGGCGAAGGAGAAATGTTAGAAAGATGCGAGGGATGAAAAGGAAAGGATGAAATATAGAGAAGAGATCTGTGGAATGAAATATACGGAAAGGCATGGTTGGGTTGGAGAGATAAAAGAGACTACATACTTGATGAATCCAAATGAAAGTAAAAAATAGATCTACTCATTACGAGACAAGAAAGTGAATATATATATATATATATATCATCATCATCATCATTTCATTTTACGTCCGCTTTTCCCTGCTTGCAAGGGTGGGACGGGAACTGATTCTGGCTTGATTTCTACAGCTGGATGCCCTTCCTAACACCAACCTCATTTACAGTGAGTGCTGGGTGCTTTTTTGCCGTGGTGCCTACACGTCCACTTTGCAGTGGAATGATAGGGAACCCAGTCCCTATCATCTCATTTCTACAGCTGAGTAAACTGGAGCAATGTGAAATAAAGTGTCTTGCTCAAGGAAACAACACATCACCCGGTCTGAGAATTGAACTCACAACCTTTCGATTGCAAGGCCAATGCTCTAACCACTAAGCCATGTGCCTCCATATATATATATATATATATATATATATATATATATATATATATATATATATATTTGGCCTTGCAATCGAAAGGTTGTGAGTTCAATTCTCAGACCGGGTGATGTGTTGTTTCCTTGAGCAAGACACTTTATTTCACATTGCTCCAGTTTACTCAGCTGTAGAAATGAGATGATAGGGACTGGGGTTCATATCATTCCACTGCAAAGTGGTCGTGGAGGTGCCACGGCAAAAAAGCACCCAGCCCACACTGTAAAGTGGTCGTGGAGGTGCCACGGCAAAAAAGCACCCAGCACTCACTGTAAATGAGGTTGGTGATATATATATATATATACATTAGTTAAGCAAAACAAGACCACAAACTTCACAAGGAAGACATTATTAAAAGATTGTCAACATATTTTAGTTTGATGTAAGGAATGTAGAGAATAATAATAATAATATTAATAATAATAATGTCCATTTACAATTGTTTCGCTACTCCATATAATATTTCTGGATCAGATGACTATATATCATAATTGATCTGGTTCAGTTGAAAATAATTAACATATTTAAAAAAAACAGAGTGGCTCATCGGAACTCAAAGGAATATAAATTAAAATAATTGTTTCTACTTTTAGGCACAAGGCCAGCAATTACCCAGTGCATTACTGGTACATTATTTTATCGACCCCGTAAGGATGAAAGGCAAAGTCAACCTCGGCGGGATTTGAACTCAGATCGTAAAGGGACGTAACTATGCTGGAAAGCATGGCGTCCGACCCTCATAAAATAATGTTACATAATATAATTGTTTCTACTTTAGGCACAAGGCCAGCAATTACCCAGTACATTACTGATACTTTATTTTATCGACCCCGTAAGGATGAAAGGCAAAGTCAACCTCGGCGGGATTTGAACTCATATCGTAAAGGGACGTAACTATGCTGGAAAGCATTGCATCCGACCCTTTACCGATACTGCCAATCTACCACCCTACATAATATAATGTTGCATATATTGGTTTTTACTATGGTGTCTTGGTTGCATCAGCTGTCTGCCATAATCAAGCAGTACTCATCTGTCGAGGCTGCATTGTGTGAGATCTGCCTATGGGTAACAAGATGGCTGCCAAAGGGCATATTTACCTTACTAATTAGAGGGTGGTTTCAGGGGAAGTAACTTCTCGAGAGATTAGAGATTGTGAGTATTTATAGTTAAGTGCTAGTATTTAAATTTTTTAATTGAGAGACAATGTAGGGGAGGTAACTTATAATTATCGAGTTGTTCATAGCAATTTAACTTATTAGCTACAAGTAGAAATGGGGCTACATGACTAAGTTGGGTCTACTGCATATTGCACATTGAGCACATGCCTTTACGCTTTGGCTTCTAACTAACTCACCAATCTCTCCTCTCATATCTCCTCTACTATCTCCATCTCTCTCTTTAAGATTGGTTACTCTTGAACTGTGTATATATATATGTATATATATATATGTATATAGTCCTCCAAGCCATAACAGAGGAGTTTAAGACTGGCTGTCCATGGGAACTTCTCTATGCTGACGATCTGGTTCTTATAGCAGAATCAGTAGAGGAGCTAGAGAATAAATTCTGGCTATGGAAACAGCAGTTGGAAGCAAGAGGACTGAGAGTGAACCTAGCTAAGACAAAAGTGTTGATGAGTAGAAAAGAGGACAAAACCCTGATTCCGTCAGGGAAATGGCCATGTTCG
Source organism: Eledone cirrhosa (assembly GCA_964016885.1). NCBI lineage: Eukaryota > Metazoa > Mollusca > Cephalopoda > Octopoda > Eledonidae > Eledone > Eledone cirrhosa. The sequence continues at coordinate 9,414,439 of OZ024763.1, forward strand.
ATATGCAGAAAAGGAACTGGCATAAATTCTATAAAATGCACACAATGCAGATCCTGGGTACACAAGAGATGTAGCGGGATAGCAGGTAAACTAACAGGTAGGGAGAAATATGTATGCAGTAGATGTACAGGGAAATTAGACAGTAGAAGTCGCATTGATAGACACATTTTTCAGATGCAGGAGAGCGCTATAGAAGTGGTGGATAGCTTCCGGTACCTAGGAGATCAGATTAGCATGGGAGGAGGGTGTTCCGAGGCCATAGTATCTAGAATAAGGATGGGTTGGAAGAAGGTTAGGGAGCTGCTTCCTCTGTTGACGAAGAAGGGTTTCTCCCTGCGTACGAAAAGCTGGTTGTATGATGCTTGTGTGAGGAGCGCGATGCTGCATGGTAGTGAGACATGGGCAGCAACTGCAGAGGATATGCGACGGCTGGAGAGAAATGAGGCAAGCATGCTCCGTTGGATTTGCAGTGTAAATGTGTGTGAACGACCCAGCATGGATGTGTTGAGAGAGAAACTGTGTCTGAGAGGGATAGAATGTAGTGTACGGGAGAGGAGACTGAGGTGGTATGGACATGTGATGCGCATGGGTGAAGAAGTGCCAGGAAATGCCAGTTGAAGGAAGACGTGGTAGAGGTAGACCACGAAAAACATGGGCGGAGGTGGTAAGAACAGACCTCAGATCATTGAAGCTCACGGTGGAGATGACGAAGGACCGTGACGAGTGGAGAGATGCTGTGCTGAATAAGACCCGTCCCACCCTTGCAAGCAGGGAAAAGCGAACGTAAAATGATGATGATCATGATGATATATATATATAGGAAAAGAGTCAGGACCTCGCTGGCTGAGCTCCGGCCATTTCGATGATCTAGCTGTCAAAACGGCCAGAGCTCAGTTGTTGGGGTATTTTCCTATTACCCACTCTACTACCCTAAGTATTGAGTACACTGGTGCATTATGGTCTACCTAGTATCTTACCACACCCTCTTTGTTATATATATATTGGGAGAGGTAGGAGTCAAAATAGTAACTAATATAGTAAATCAAGTAAGACATGATGGACCCAATGACTGGCACAGTACTACAATCACCTGTGCCCTTGTGGCACAGGTGATTCTCTAGAAAGGAGCAATGCTGCATGGTAGTGAAACATGGGCTGTGACTGCAGAGGACATGTGTAAACTAGAGAGAAATGAAGCAACCATGTTTTGTTGGATGTGCAATTCAAGGTGGAGCTTGGACAAGCTGAGAGAGAAGCTTGGTTTAAGGGGAATCTGAGATGGTGTGCAGGAGAAAAGACTGCATTGGTATGGACAATAACCAATGGGTGAAAAATGCCAGGAAATCCCAGTGAAAGGAAGCTGCAGTAGAGGATGATCAAGAAAGACCTGGGCAGGGGTTGTGAGAGCTGAACTCAAATCGCTGAGCATGAAAGAGGAGATGACAAAGCATAGAAAAGCAGATGTAAAGATGATGATGATGAGGATAAATAGATAGATACGACACCCACATAGATTTATATAATTTTTGTGTAGACATAAAACTAAAAATAATAAGAAACAAAAAATATAGTAAGCTACAAACAAATAAAAACAAACAAAAATTGAAATAAGAAAATAGTTCAATAGTTAACCAACAATAAAACTGATAGACTGACCTTTGGTGGGTGATATAGGACGAGATCGACGTGGGCTAGGGCTTCGTGAACGAAACATGTTGAGAGGGTTTGTGCCATCCTGTTTAAAACCAATAGTTCGACGCAGAGAGGACACGATGCTACTCATTTTGTATTCCACGTCTCTCTTAGCCCCTTCCAGACGTGACAGCTGGGTTTCCAGAGCGTTCACTCTGCCCTCAGCTCCACTCAACTTCAGACGAAGTTCCGACAATTCACTGTTCGTATTGTCGAGCACCACTTCGAGATTCTTCTTTTGGTCTTCCAGTTTTTTCTCTGTATGGCTGCTGTCTTCAAGTGTTATAATGAAGTTCTTCTCCCTCAAACGGTATTCATCTTGGATTTCTGCCATCTTGCGCTGGATGTTAGCCAATTCCTTGCGGAGCGCTTCTCGGCTTGCTTCTGTTTCCACAACCTGTGTATTTAAAAATGAAAAAGGGTTAAAGTCTATTCCAAGCTCAGAGGCTCTTCAGGCCAGAGTTTATCATTGTACTTCAAGTAACTGGTTTGTTCCAAGCCAAGAGGCTCATCAGACCAGATCTGATCCCTGTATTTAAAACAGCTGATCATCTATCCAAAGTCTAGAGGTTCATAAGACCATAGTTTATCCCCATCTTTCAAATAACTAATGAAAATTTGAAAGGATTTACAAAAATTATTAATTATTTGGATAGTATTTGTAATACATCTTAAAAGGCTTTTATATTAAAATATGTTCTAAAAACCTTTAACATGTGAGGTTTAGAGCTGTTCAGTAAATTTTGATTAACACTATATATATGTTTTTATTCAACGATGATGATGATGGTACATAACAACATACAATATATATAAGATTATATATATATATATATGTTGATAGTCTGCAGTACTGGGACCAAGAAGACCACAAATTGAAAAAGTATTCAATACATGGTAACATGCAGAGTGGGTATAGTTTTACTAATATATATATCATCAACATCATTTAATGTCTATTTTTCCATGCTTGCATGGGTTAGACAGGTTGTCATATTATGAGACAATTCAGGTCAGGTCTTGCTCATACGGATCTGTATTTTGGTTTGGTTTCTATGGCTGGATGCCCTTCCTAATGCTAACCACATTTCAGTGTGGATTGGGTGCTTTTTATGGTGGCACCAAAACGACCATCTAACAGGGTGGACTGGGTGGACAAACTACAGGCATGATGGATTGGGTGCTCTGTTGTTGTGGCACCAGATCAACATATGGGGTGGACTTTCTGGGCTTTCTTTTAGCATAGTTTGACAATTTTGGGTAGGGGAAACAAGTACGGGGAGACAAGTATGGGGAAACAACTACGGGGAGACAAGTATGGGGAAACAAGTACGGGGAGACAACTACGGGGGTACAAGTATGGGGGAAACAAGTACAGGGAGACAAGTACAGGGAGACAAGTACGGGGGGGGGGGGGCAAGTACAGGGAGACAAGCACGGGGGGGGGGGGGCAAGTACGGGGAGACAAGTATGCAGGTTATGGGAGGTATTGGGGAGGAGTAAAGAGTAAAAGATTGTTGTAGACGTAGTCTACATGTTTCTTTCATCCTGTGTGCATTGGAGGGTGGGTCTTCTGCAGTACAACCTAATACCAGAGATCTCGATCCTACATATATATCATGCTAGCATGAAAGATGGAGATTAAACGACGATGATGATGAAATGCATATATATATATATAATGAATGCATGTGGCTGAGTGGTTAGAGAATTGGATTCACAATCTTGAGATTGTGAGTTCGATTCCTGGACCGGGCGATGCGTTATGTCCTTGAGCAAGACACTTTATTTCACGTTGCTCCTTCTACCTGGAGTTGCGACCGATAGATAGTATTAGCAACTGGAAAGACCAACGGAAACATTGTTTCCTCGGTCCGATTTGACGAAAGTCGATCGATCCTTTATATATATAATAAATAATAAATGTAATCTGAGTTTTTCTAATATTAATTATAACATTCGATTCGTTTGCAATTATGCAAACATGCCTCAATTTTATAGCCATGTCAGTAGAATGAACCCTTCATTCTTGCTCTTGTGTTGGCATGCCAACACATGCCAAACAAAGGCTGAGGAGCACTAGATGTGTTAGAGACATGAAAACCTCACTAGTGTCATGATAAAATGCACCTAGTGCACTCTGGAGGATGCGGAAACATGTAAGAGTGATGTGTGTCCAAGGCATGTCTAAGAGGTCTGTGGCACCAATTAAGTGCAGACTTAGTCAGTGACAGTCCAACCCTTGTTAGCAGGGAAAAAAAAGGTGATCAGGTGGCAGTCGGGGTTTTTGAAAGTTGAGTTACATATCAATAGGTCATTGGTGTCACAGCATTCTAGGAACCTGAAACCTTCTTCATTTCTTGCGCCAAACCCGTAGCCTCCATGGACTCTGTAGAAGCTGTCACAGTGTTTCCCAACATGTCCGTTAAAGTCCCCTGCAATGATTAGGAAGTCATCGTCATTCGTTAGAGTAGTAGTGTGCATTAGGGATTTGTAATACTCTCCCTCAATTCATCTGGCAACCCAGACTGGGGTGTGTATACAGATATAATTGTAGCCATTGTTTTATTTACGACTAGTCTGAGTTTAATGAGTCTCACGTTCACTCTATTCACAGAGATTACCTTATCTGCCCATTTATCAGCTAATAAAATACCGATTCCACGCAGCCCTTTTTCATTTCCCACCCAGAAAAATGTGTTGCACTGTTTTTTGCCAACAAAGAGTCTAGCTTACTCTCTTCTCCATTTAGTCTCTTGCACACAACATACATAACATTTTTTCTGCTCTAGCATCTCTACAATTTCTCCTGTTCTTCCTTTCATTGTGCTCACAATGATGGTGCCAATTCAGAATGTTGGCCATTTGGTGTCAATGGTGGGGGAGGGTGAATATTTGCATGGACAGGGGGGTATGCTTTCTATATCTGAATAAAAGAGGAGTCGCATGGTCACCTGGGAACGTGTGGGTTCATATATTCGGAGTTGTTCCATCATTTCAGCTCATCCATTGTTAACAATAAAAAAAAAATTTCCAAGAAGGATAGGAAAGATAATAGCAGTAGTAGCAGCAGTTATTGCCGCAGGTAAAAAGATGATGATGACGAATTCACTTAAAAAAGAGAACATACCTTCTGTTTTAGATCAAACGAGGCCTTCCTTGTTTCTTCTTCTCGCTCCTCATCACGGGCTACCCTGGCTTGGAGTTCGTTGACCTCTTTGCCCAGTTTGCTGCGTTCACCATCAAGTAATTTCACTTGGCGGCGCAACTCCTGCAGCTCTCGACGTGCATCCAAACGTGCTCTTTCCACTTCCCTCAAATTATTCCTTAACTCCCCAGCTTCCTTTTGTATCACCAGCTTCTGTTCCTCAATCACTGTAATAGAGAGAAAATATATACATAATCTATATTATAATAAGAGCATTGTTTGTCCCCCCATCTGTAGCACTCACTATATATAGAAGAGTGCCAAGCGAGGGATATATAAAGAGAGAAATGGGAACAGTGTGTGTTTTCAAAGTGATAGAAAGAGGTAGAGAGACAGTTACAATGTCACCCTCATCTATAAAGAGAGAAGAGCCAAGTGACAGATATGTACATATATAGAGAGAGAGAGAAGTGCCAAGTGACAGATATGTACACATATATAGAGAGAGAGAAGAGCCAAGTGACAGATATGTACATATATATAGAGAGAGAGAAGTGCCAAGTGACAGATATGTACATATAGAGAGAGAGAGAAGAGCCAAGTGACAGATATGTACATATAGAGAGAGTGTGTGACAGAAAGAGGGAGATGACATTGCCTTCATATAGTATATACATAATATGATATAATATATACATAAGTGAAAGTGTGTGGCTGAGTGGTTAGAGAACTGGATTCGCAATCGTAAAGTTGTGTGTTTGATTCCTGTACCTGACAATGCGTTGAGCAAGACACTTTATTTCATGTTGCTCCTTCTGCCTGGATTTGCAACCAACAGATAGTATTAGCAATTGGAAAGACCAATGGAAACATTGTTTCCTCGGTCCAATTTGACGAGCTCCACCCCACTCGTTAAGCAAATGAGGTCCCGGATCTTGTTGATTGACTATCAATATATTATAATATGATATAGAGAGTCAACCTAAGAATAGCGGAGGAATATTTTATTTGGAAGCGAGTGCCTATACTAATTAAAGTGACCTAGAGACATGGAAGCATCTACACACATACTCCGATGGGTAATGGATTTGCCAAACCAGGAATAATATAGAATAATATAGTCTGATGAAGGATTATAATCCCAAATCACTCACTATCAAGTGACCCATACTAACCCAGCAACAAGGCTTGTAGACTGTCGCCATGTGACTGTTCAGGGTAACTAACACTAATCCTATTCTAACTCTAACCATAATTCTAACATTAACTCTCGCACACTCATCTTTCTACACCTCTACCTTCACATAAACGAACAATAAAACACAAAATGTATACCTTTTTTATCTCGTTTAAGTGTATTTTATTAAATTCTAGCTTCATATAGATTACTCATCTTACCTTGATACTGAACGACACACACTACTAAAAAATATACAACCCACTGCACACACACATCATCGTTTCATGCCTATTTTTCTATGCTTGCATGGGTTAGATATGTCAAATTATGAGACAATTCATGTCAAGTGACCATGTCTTGCTCATTCAGATCTGTATTTCGGCTTGGGTTTTATGGCTGGATGCCCTTTCTAATGCCAACTATGTTAATGTAACAATTATAACGATAAGAGAACCCAATTCTATCAACTCACACCTATGTAGGTTTTGCTGCCCTCCTATAAGGTTACATCTTGAAGAAGGTTTCTTAGGTGTTTTAATGCTAGTAGCCCTAGTCATATCCTGTTCTTGTCACTCTGATGTTGGTTTAGCTGGCATCCTACGAGGTTGTATCACACAGGAGGTTTCTTAGGTGTTTTAATGATACTGGTACTAGTTATATTATGAAAAACAGCATCATAAAATGAAATTTTCTATTCAAGAACACAATATGCCACCAAGACAAGGAGTTAAATCTACAACCTTATGATTATGATTTCAAAAACCTAATCATTTGGCCACACACCTTGAGAGAGAGTGAGAGAGAAGGAGAGAGAGAGAGAGAGAGTGAGAGAGAGAGAGAGAGAGCGAGAAAGAGAGAGAGAGAGCGAGAAAGAGTGAGAGAGAGAGAGAGCGAGAAAGAGTGAGAGAGAGAGAGAGAGAGAGAGAAAGAGAGAGAGAGAGCGAGAAAGAGTGAGAGAGAGAGAGAGCGAGAAAGAGTGAGAGAGAGAGGGAGAGTGAGAGAGAGAGGGAGAGAGAGAAAGAGAGAGAGGGAGAGTAAATACCTCCATTCTTTTGTTGATATTCCTGTAAGTTCCGACCGAGATCCATTTTCTCCCCTTCACACTTCTTTATGGCATTACGAAGATCCTGCGATGTCCGTTCCGAAGCCTCCTTTTCCCGGGCCTCATCATGGATGTTCCTCTTCAATTCAATGGTATCTTTCCTCATCAATTCTTTCTGCTCTTCCACTGGAAATAAAGGAGAAATGTGTAAAGTATTGGTAGAGGGTCGGACACCATGATTGGCAGTATTGGTAGAGGGTCGGACACCATGATTGGCAGTATTGGTAGAGTGTCGGACGCCATGATTGGCAGTATCGGTAGAGGGTTCGACCACCGATCTGTCATCTGGTGGTCCCTAAGGTAACTAGGTGTTGAGGAATGGCTTGTGAGGACAGTAAGAGCATTGTACAGAGGTGCTGTCAGTAAAGTCAGGGTAGGAATGGAGTTTAGTGAGGAATTCCAGATACTAGTAGGAGTACATCAGGGTTCGGTCCTCAGCCCGCTTTTGTTCATTATAGTCCTCCAAGCCATAACAGAGGAATTTAAGACTGGCTGTCCATGGGAACTTCTCTATGCTGACGATCTGGTTCTTATAACAGAATCAGTAGAGGAGCTAGAGAATAAATTCTGGCTATGGAAACAGCAGTTGGAAGCAAGAGGACTGAGAGTGAACCTAGCTAAGACAAAAGTGTTGATGAGTAGAAAAGAGGACAAAACCCTGATTCCATCAGGGAAATGGCCATGTTCGATATGCAGAAAAAGAACTGGCATAAATTCTATAAAATGTACATAATGTAGATCTTGGGTACACAAGAGATGTAGTGGGATAGCAGGCAAACTAACAGGTAGGGAAAACTACATATGTAGTAGATGTACAGGGAAATTTGACAGTAGAAGTCGCATTGATAGACACATTTTTCAAATGCTATAGAAATGGTTGATAGCTTCCGGTACCTAAGTGATCAGATTAGCATGGGAGGGGGTGTGTTCCGAGGCCATAGTATCTAGAATAAGGACAGGTTGGAAGAAGTTTAGGGAACTGCTTCCTCTGTTGACAAAGAAGGGTTTCTCCCTGCGTATGAAAGGCTGGTTATATGATGCCTGTGTGAGGAGCGCGATGCTGCATGGTAGTGAGACATGGGCAGCAACTGAAGAGGATATGTGACGACTGGAGAGAAATGAAGCAAGCATGCTCTGCTGGATGTGCAATGTCAATGTACGTGAACGACCAAGCATGGATGAGTTGAGAGAGAAACTGTGTTTAAGAGAGATAAGTTGTAGTGTGCGGGAGAGAAGACTGTAATGGTATGGACATGTGACACGCATGGAGGATGACCGCTGGGTAATCAGTTGAAGGAAGACGTAGTAAAGGAAGACCACAAAAAACGTGGGCGGAGGTGGTGAGAACAGACCTCAGATTGCTGAAGCTCATGGTGGAGATGACAAAGGACCGTGACAAGTGGAGAGATGCTGTGCTGAATAGGATCCGTCCCACCCTTGCAAGCAGGGAAAAGCGGACGTAAAATGAGGATGATGATGACACTGCCTCGCAATACCGAACACCTCCTGTTTCTGGTCCTCACGCAAAACATGCTTGAATTTTGTATCCTCCACTTCCCTTCTAGCTAAGTATACTTGTTGTCTAGCTTTCCTCCTGGTCTCTATGTAGTGTACCCTGCTTCCCCCATCCTTCCATTGTTTCCATGCCTGTCTCTTAGCCTTAATTTCCACATCTACCTTATTGTTCCACCACCAAGTCACTCTCCTTCTCCCTGTAGCTCTGCTCCATCCACAGACCTTATCTGTTGCCTTCAGTAGATTATCTTTTATGAACTCCCAATACTCTTCTACATTGAATGTCTCTATCTGTTCTTCTTTACTGTCATAGGCGTCAAGTAAAATATCTCTAAATCTGTTACTGGCTGAAGGCTTTTTCAACTTCCAGATCTTTCTTCTCCAGGTTGCCTTCTGTTTCCAAGTTCGTCTTGCTCTGACAATGAGGTCGCTGACAACTCAGTTATGTTGGGAGGTGCATTCATCACTAGGGAAGGCTTTCGTGTTTACAACCGTCCCTCTATCTTGTCTTCTGGTAAAGATAAAATCTATCTAAACTATCATGTTCGCCAGATCAACAGGTGATCAGGTGGTTGTCGAGTTTTTTGAAGTTTTTATTAAATATCGACATGTCATTGGTGTTGCAGAATTCTAGAAGCCTTCTTCATTTCTTGCACCAAACCCGTAGCCTCCATGGAGTCTATAGAAGCCATCACACTGTTTCCCAACATATCTGTTAAAGTGATTTGGAAGTCATTGTCACTCATTAGAGTAGTAGTGTGCATTAGGCACTTGTAAAACTATCCTTGAGTTTGTCTGACAACCCAGATAAAATTGTAGCCATTGTTTTATTCTATTTAAGAAACTTTAAGCTATGTTCCAAAAACTGGCTTAATAATGAGAAAGTTATTTATATTACTAAATCCTTCCAAATACTCGATTATCTCCAAATTTATTTTAAAATGTAGTGTTTTTATTTAGAAATATAATAACAAAAAGATTAAAGTGCTTATAATTTTATCTTAGAACCTTTGTTAAATTACTAAATCACTCCAAATCTTCATTATTTTCAAAATCATTTGAAAACCACAGACAGCACCTTTCATTGGAAATATGGAAACAAAGAGCTTAATGAAGTGCAGTTGTCACAACTTCTTACCTTGTCTTATTTTACGATTTGCTTCAATGAGATCCCGACGTACACTGTCGCGTGCCTCCTCAACTAGTTTCAACTGGATCTTCAGTTCCGCGACCTCTTTTAGTGCTACCTCTCGATAGCGCTGCAGCTCTTTTGTTCTGTTGGTCAGATCCTTGATTTCTTTCTCATTTGCATTCCTGAAATAATAATAATAACAATAATAATAATTGTTTCTACATTTGCACAAAGCCAGCAATTTGAAGGGAAGGGGAAAGTCGATTAAATCAACCCCAGTGCTTAACCAGCTGACTTTGGCAGGATTTGAATTCAGAACTTAGAAAATAAGATATTAAAAAGCTAATTGGTTAAAATTATAACTGAAGATTGATAATTATATATATTAGAATTGGTGCTCTGAAATAACGATGTATACATGAATATCTGTACAGTATATTTAGCAATATACTGTATGCTTAATTAATAACATTTTGAAGACCTTGCGCGTTTTTAATTAAGCATACAGTATATTGCCAAATATACTATGCATACATTCATGTATACATCGCTATTTCAGAGCACCAATTCTAATTTTCAATTTTTGCTGGACCGGCAATCACTCTGTATAATCAGTTCCTGATTATTACTGGAATTCTATAAGAATCCAGCATCTATAATTTTCAACAGGCATCGGCAAGTGCTAAGCTCTGATGATCACAAACAGTGTGAAATAGATCTGACAGCTTATCTCCCTTCCTTTGTTGAAAAAAGTAAGTGACATAGTCACTACTTTAAAATAATAGCGCAAGGTCTTCAAAATGTTTTTAATTAAGCATACAGTATATTGCCAAATATACTATACAGATATTTATATATATATATATATATTAGGCAAAACTCACTGATGAAACCACATGTGCCAATTGTGCATTTTTGCATAATATATGCGGACAGTGGGTTCTGTGCACTCTATTGTTGCATTAAGTGTGGCCGAAACTCGAGTATGGGAATAATTGAAGGTACCCATTTACGTGTGTTGTATTGAAGCAAATAACTAACTATGTGTCTACTCTGGCAGTTTATTTAACATTACTTATTGAGTACGCTGAGATGCAACTGGTCATAGCAGTGAAACCCATGCTAGTTCCATCAACTTATTATTTTCTCCCAACTAGCAGATTAACAATGAGAGTCTGTTGAACAATTTTTCACATTTTTTATTGTGTTTTGTTTAAAATACGCTCTAATACCTGTTATAAATTTTCTCTCTCACTCACTTATTGAATCGTACAACTTGTGAAATTGACCGGTTTATGCACAAGGTTGATCGAAATATCTAGAATGCAGACTCTAACCAGTGTGCTAACTCAATATCGCTGTCTAATTGCTGGTTGGCATTTAATATCCAGAAAGGTTTTAGGCACTACCATTGTTACTGTCGCACTATTTCTCGCCATGAGACTTGGAGACTAGAGCTGAATACTACCATTCTATTGTACATTAAATTTGAAAATAATCAAGAATTTAAAGGGATTTAGTAGTATAACTTCCCTTTTTTTTTATTTTAAAGCTGGTTTTTAAAATATACAATATCTTCTTGCATAAAAAGAAAGATTAAATTTAAAAATATATCCTTTAAAACAATCAGTTTTCTATCATGTAACCAGACGCCATTTCAGGCAGTTTTGTATCAAAAGGGCTAAATATCATAATACTAGAATAAGGACATTAACATTTTAAAATAATATAAATTAATAATGGTATAAAATTATTTTTTGTATCTCTGACAAATATATCCCATTCTACTCCCTTACAATAGAATTTTTTTTCATGCTACACCACTTGAAGTAAGGGAAGAGAGCATAAAATATAAAGCTCAAGGGAGGGTTGTAAGATTGGTCATTTAAAAGTAGAGGGGAAGTGATAATACACATAAAAAGGGCTAAAATAAATAATTTAAAATGCCAGAAAGGAATAAATGATAATAGGCAACATTTGAAATGATAGAAATGTGAGAAATACCAGGTGGTTTTTATGATAAATAAATCTGAAGAAACAAAATAGAGGGCAAATATGATTAAATGTGATTATTTTTGTTAAAGTGAGAGGAAGGTGGCAGTGACCATGACCTATGGAGGCAGTTCCAAACTTGTGAGGTTGATGTTGATACTCATATTTTAGTTTTATTTGGTAGGTCTGGAGAAAGGAACAGCGTCCATGGCTTTCACAGGCCCTCTGAGATTGGAGAGATCAATGTTACTTGGTAGGTTTCGAGGAAGGGACAGTGTGAATCACCTTCACGGGTCCTCTGAGACCAGAAACCTTGATGCCGTTGATGTTCTGTTTAAACTGTTGCAGGTCTACTCCTTAAGGAAAAAACATGAGCAGGGAGTTCCAGAGAAATGGCATTATGGACAGGAAGGACTGGGGTATCTGGAGGAAGTGTTTATTACTTCTCTTCCATAGTCACTTTTATCCGTCCTCAACCATCTCTTTTTTCACCATCCCAGGCCCTATTCCCATCACTCCTCTCACCCAATCATGTTTGTCCTTCCTCAACACATGACCCAACCATCTCATTCCATTTCTCTCCGACATCCATCACTGACTCTATTCCCATTATCTTCTCATCCTTCTTGACTCAGCCATCTGTTTTCACAACATTCATCATTGACTCTATTCCCATGTAGTTATATGGGTGTGAGTGGAAGATGCAGTAGGAGGACAACTCAGTGAGACAATAATCAAGTAATTTTACCCTAATATATGACTGGTATTTATTTTATCAACCTGCAAGAGAGAACAAACATATGAAGAAATACCCTGAAGTATAGTTGTCTGCCCTTTGTTATATAGTCAAGTACTTGCAATCATGTATGTGCTGAGATCTGTGTGTTTATGTGTGCATGCACATGTTCAGGTGCATAAAGATGCACTTTTAAAAGATGAAATGTGAATCGCTGAATCATATATACATATATAAATATTTTCTGAAAAAAAAAAAAAGGTGACAGTGACATCAAAGTTTCATTCCTCCTCTGACTGCAGTCAGAAAAAGCAGTCTTCTTTTTCTTCAGAAAATATAACATTCTGCTCACATGAATTGAGTTCTCATTCAGTTAATGCTTGAACGTTTTATGTACACTAGAATTTAAATCACCAAATTCAGCACGCATGCACACACACACACGCACACATACACATTTACATAGGAAGGTATTTTAGAAGGCTACAGCAATGCAAATAAGAAGCAAACAAGGCTTTTCTGCTTCAATGTAGTTTCCTAAATCGTTCCTTTTGACAAGAAGAATTTTCTCCCAAGAACTAATTGAATATTTCTGAGGTAATATTCCAACAACTGTTATTGATATTTTTAATATTCAATGTTCTATTTGCATTGTTGTAGCCTTCTGAAATACTGATTGCTATATATATTTACGTTGATTCTTCAAACTGGTTTTGGAAGTTCTTAAGTTCCGACTGTAGACTATTTGTGATATCACGGTCTTGTTCCTGCTTCACCAAGGACTCTCTCTTTATTTTGTTGAAGTCTGTTTGTAAGGTGGAGATTTCCTTTTGAATCAAGTTGTTTTTCTCCAGTAGAGAAGTCTTCTCTTGATCCAGTAATGAGATCACCTGCAAGTTTAAAGAGAAACACTCAATAGATATATCAATCATATTCATGAAGTGTTCAGTAAATTTTGAATTTTGAATATGTGTTTCAAACACCAGCTTAATAATGAAGTTATAACTAAATTCCTCCAAATTCTTGATTATTTTAAAAATAGTTTAATAAAAAAATTAGTTATTTTACTAAATTACTCCAGATTTTTGATAATTTATTAAATTAATTTAAACATAGGCAGTGCATTTAATTAAAAAGATGTTAACAAAGGGATTAATATTCTAATTATTTTCTTCCCTGACCTGTTGTTTTTCATTCTCAGCCAACAGCAATGCTTCGTCCCGTTCCCGTTGAATGGCAATTAATGCCTCTTCAAGTTGTTCCTTCTCCAGACCGAACTGGTTGAGAAGTTCCTCTCTCTCCAGGCCATGTTGGTGTAGTAGCTGCTCTCTCTGAGATTTGAACTCCAAACACTGGCTTTCCTACAACAATCCAAACATTAACTTTCAACATTCTGTAACAACTTAGCAGAAAATGTCTAAAAATGGGTTTATTAATTCAAATGTTTATAGTATCTTTATTAGTGGACATCATCATCATCATCATTTAATGTCCATCTTCCACCCTAGCATGGGTTAGATGGGTTTGTCTCATTTAGAGGCAAGTTGGGTCAGGTTACCATGTCTTGCTTATATAGGACTGTTTTTGGCTGGTTTTCTATGGCTGGATTCCCTTCCTAGCACAAACCACAATTACAGTGTGTGCTGGGTACTTTTTACTGTGTCTTTTACACGACCACTTTGCAGTTTTGGCTGGATGTTTTGTGGTACCAACGTAACACACACACATCATCATCATCGTTTAACGTCTATCTTCCACGCTAGCATGGGTTAGACAGGAGTTGTCCCACTTGAGGCAAGGTTGGTTGGGTGACCGTGTCTTGTTCATATAGGACTATCTGGCAGGTTTTCTACGCCTGGATGCCCTTCCTAACACCAACCACATTCACATTGTGGACTGGGAACTTTTTACCGTGTTACCTACACGGCCACATTACAGCGTGGACTGTGTGATTTTTTCTCGTGAGACCTACACAATCTCGATCTCATTATCTCATTTATTTGGACTGGATGTCGTAGTACCAACTTTACAGAGAGAGGGTGGTGTTGGTGGGAGTGGGAGGATAGGGTAGGGTAGTGGATTGGGGTGTATATTTGGTTAGGAGGTGCCTACTGACTGTAGGTTTTGCTTTGTACATAGGCAAGGTGGGTCTTCTGTATTACTGCGTAGCGCCAAAGATCTCGGTCCAGTGACGTTGTCTTAGAGAGGTGTAAGTGTGTAAGGTCGGAATTTATCAGATCGTCCCAGGTTTTTCTGGGTCTACCTACTCCGTAACTACCATCAATTTTGATCGCCCTGCACTTTTTTATACAGCTGTCGTCTTTCAGGCCCATTACGTGGCCATACCAACGTAGTCTTCTCTCAAGTAAACAGCATCTGATCCCTCTTATTCCTAATTTCTCACTTAGTTCATTTATGCTTTGCCGTTCATGTATATTACTATTACACATCCAACGGAGCATGCATGCTTCGTTCCTTTCCAGTCTGCGCAGGTCCTCTGCACACAATGCTCAGGTCTCACTGCCATGTAGCATTGCTGTTCGTATACAGGCATCATACAATCTGCCTTTCATTTTTAGTCACAAAAGGGTTACCTAAAATGTTAAGGTATTTACCTTCTCTCTGTTAAGTCTCTCAACATCTTCTTCATGAGATTGTTGCTCCTGTTTTAGAGCCACCTGGAGATCCTTCTCAAGCTGTTGCAGACGAGAATTTAACAATTCTTTCTGTCTTTCAAGACGTTCAGTGTCCACCTCCTTATCTTTCAAGATTCTTTGGATTTCAGCTGCAATAAATATTTCAATAAAATGAACATTTTAGATTTTCTATTTTTTTTCTTCACAAACCCACTGATGCAATACCTTTGATACATAATCATTGTTGTATCCTGGAGTCACTGAATGTTGCAGGTCTTACAACATAGTCTAGGTGACCCAGTCTGTGTCCAAGTGACATGCATACTACTGACCCCACCAGTCAATTCTCTTCAGCCATAGCCATCTATATGTTCTCTTTATTGCTTCCATTTTGTATTTGATGTCTCTCCTCTTATCCCCTTAATGCTAAGAGTTATATAGACTTGCTTAGGGAATAAGCTGCAAACCCTTGGCTTCCAAACTCAACTAGCATACACCTGCTTCCGTGGCAGTCATCCATCAACTAGTACTTTGCTCTCTTCCTCTCCAGTGCCTCCTCCCTCCTACCCACTCAAGCAACAGTTAGCTCCAGTAGAATTAGCTATCTTGTCACCTTGGAAACCAAAGTGATGCCAAGTCTCATTCTTGTTCTAAACTGTTAAACCCATCTGATACTAAACTGCCTAAAAGCACCCCTGGTTCTAGGATACAATGATTTAAATTGTTCATCTATAAATTTAAACATTCCATCCTAATTTGGTGTAAGACAATTTTGTTTAATTATCTTCCAACACTAGATTAATAATGAGAAAATTAGTTATTTTACTAAATCTCTATGAATTCTTGAGTATTTTCAAAATTATTTGAAAATCCTAGATTAGAATCTTTCATTAAAAATATGGTAACGAATGGGTTAAGTTATATTCAAAACACCAACTTAATAATGAGAAAGAAAGTTAGTTATATTATTAAACTTCACCAAAATTCTTCATTATTTTCAAGATTATTAGAAAATTATAGGAAGTGTCTTACATTTGAAATATGGTAATGAAAGAGTTAAGTTATATTCCAAACACCAACTAAATAATGTAGAAGTTAATATTACTAAATCCCTCCAAAATTCTTGATCATTTTTGAAATCATAAATACTGTTTTGTATTAGAAATATGGTAACAAAATGGTTAAAAAATGAAAATATAGGCACAAATACAATTCTTAATTACAAATATTTCACATGAAAATATAAAATCAAAACAACACAAAATATGAATTCATTACTAAGTGTGTTGACAAGGGGTGCATGAGCCTCCCGTGAATACCTTTTGAGGTAAGCGAATATACTTACAGCATTAGTGCTGTATGATAGCAAGGCTAGGGTCCTGTAACAACAAAGCATCCCCTGACACCTTGGTAAGGCAAACTGCCAATGGTTAAATAAATCCTTTTTATAATAGCTTACCTTGAAGGTTTTCTTTACGAATAATTACATCTTGGTTTTCTCCTTCCAGCTGCTCTTTCTTGGCTCTCAGCTGAATATTCTCCTGCTGTACCTCATATAAAGTGTTTTCCAAGCTGTCTTTGTCAGTTCTAATTGCGGCAATAACCTCACTTTGTTGCCGATTGTCCCTCTCTGTGGCTGTGACTTGAACAATCAGCTCAGCATTCTGCTGAGTCAGCAGTTCTTTGTCCTTGTTCACCTTTGATATCAGTGTCTTGTGTCGTTCCAGTTCTTTACG
Organism: Eledone cirrhosa; assembly: GCA_964016885.1. Classification (NCBI taxonomy): domain Eukaryota; kingdom Metazoa; phylum Mollusca; class Cephalopoda; order Octopoda; family Eledonidae; genus Eledone; species Eledone cirrhosa. Next base: position 9,431,308 of record OZ024763.1, read on the forward strand.
TAATGCCAGCAATTCTTCAGCTAATGCCTGCTTTTGACGAGACAGCTGTAACAAAGGAACCATTATAGATTAACAATATCAGGAACCCCTAAACTTTTTAGACCATTGACCCCCTCCACCATCACCCCATTGACCCTGGACATGTATGAACAGACAGAGTATAGAGTGTCTACATCAGGGATCCCACAAACATTTTAGTTAGTCAACCCCTTTATGTAATCCTTGATCTGCTTCATCGACCCCTAGGCATGTACAAAAATAAAGAATCAGTAAAGAGAAAAAATAAATGTAACTCTCTGCTGCAAAGAGTTACGGCCCTTTATGGTCTGAGTTCAAATCCCGCCGAGGTTAACTTTGCCTTTCATCCTTACGGGGTCGATAAGTACTAGTAATGCACTGGGATAATTGCTGGCCTTGTGTCAAATGTAGAAACAATTATCAAACTGTCTCTCTACAACAGAGAACCCCTGTGTTTTTAGACCATTGACCCCTTTCATGGAATCCTTAACCCCTTCATCGACCCCAGATATGTACAAAAACAAATAACTAGATTAAGTGAGCAACCAATATACCTGTTACTATTGGCGTCATGAAAAAATAGATCCACCACATTCTGTAAAGTGTCAGTGTTGGTACTTTAATAAAATACACCCATTCCACTCTGTAAAGTGGTACTGCTGGTGTCATGATAAAATACACCTAGTCCACTCTGTAAAGTGGTAGTTCTGGTGCTATGATGAAATGCCTCCAGTCAGCACTGTAAGGAAATAATGCTGATGCCACGATAAAAAGCATTCAGTCCACCATGTAAAGTGATAGTGCTGATGCCACATCCAGTACACTCTAAAGAGTTAGTGCAAGTGTCACACTAAAATACACCCATTCCACTCTGTAATGTGGTAGTGCTGGTGTTGTGATAAAATACACCTCATCCACTTGGTAAATGCCCCAAGTACACTCTGTAAAATGGTAGTGTTGGTACCGTAATAAAATCACTCAGTCTATAAAATAATAACCTTGTAAAGTGTTACTGTTGATGCCGTGATACAATGCACCCACAACACTCTGTAAAGTGTTAGTGTTGGTGTCATGAAAAAGAAAAACACCAGTACACCTTGAAACCAGTAAAATAATAAAAGAGTAATAATACCATATTTAATTGTTCAACAACTTCAGCCTTCTCCAAGTTAACAGCATGGATTTCTTCTTCAAGTTGTCTGTGGGTCATTTCACTCAAATTTAATGTCTGGTTGAGAGCTACAAAATAAAACAAAAGGAGAGTGTGAATCATTAACCTTTTCATTACCATATTTCTACTGAAAGACACTGCCTATGTGCTTCAAATCATTTTGAAAATAAATAAGATTTTGAAAGGATCTAGTAAAATAACTTTCTTTTTATTAAGAGGGTGTTTAGATCATAACTTAAGCACAGTTACACAACATTTTGAAGAAAGGTTTTTAGATAAACAATATCACTTTAAAATAAACAGCTTAGTATCATGGAACCAGAGGTGGTTTCAATCAGTTGATATCAGAATAAAATATACTGTATTTTAAATTAATCAAATAAAGATGTTGGAGGAATTTACTAAAATTATTACTTATTTCATTATTTAGATTGTATTTGTAACATAACATGATTCTTATATAAAATTATGCAGGAAGATTTTAATTTAAATAGGAATACTTTAACATTTTTCATATCAACTCGCCCAAAACCACTTCTGGGTCTATGAAAATTAACCCCCAAATTTAAAAGATCCTAATATTATTTGATATAAACACCTATTGTTCTGTTACAAATAACACCTTAATAATGAAATAATAATTTTCGTATATCAAATTCTTTATCAATTAATTCAAAACTCTAAACACTGTATTTCATTATAAATATGGTATCAAGAGTTAAAATGTGTTGTTTTGTTTCATAGAACCACAGGTTGGTATCAAAAGGGTTGAAATGAGAAACTTTGTTTCATAGAGCCAGTAGTTTTGGCTGAGTTGATCCAAAAATTTTGAGAGAGGTGGTTTTATTTCATAGAACCAGAGGTGGTTTTGTTTGATAAAACCTGAGCTAGTTTTGGCTAGATTGGTACCAAAAGGGCTAAATAAACAGATAAATAAGTGCAAACTCCAGACAAGTGCAAAGACACTTACACATTTTCTCTGTATCTAAATCCATTTTCTCTTGTTCAACCCTTACAAGTTCCTCCTTGATACCATATTTCTCTTGTTCCAATGACTGCTTCTCACCACTTAGAGACACTTTCTCATTTTCAAGCTGAGGAAAGATAAAAAAAAAAATCATCTTGATTTATTATTCTACATGTGTGCACTTGTGCCATTATATAATGCACCCAGTACACTCTATAAGGTGGTAGTCCGGTGCTATGATAGAATTCTCCCAGTTTGCACTGTAAGACAATAGTGCTGGTGCCATGATAAAAAGTATTCAGTACATTCTGTAAAGTGGTTGTGCTGGTACCATTAAAAAAATGTACTCAGTTCATCTTGTAGTGTTGTAGTGTTAGCGTCATAAATAAATGCACCCAGTCCACAGTGCTACTGTTGGTGTCACGATGTCTACACTGTAAGGTGGTAGTGCTACAGTCATAGTAAAATGGTTGTTAGGAAAGGAATCCAGCCATAAAAAACTTGCCAAACAAAGGGTAGAGGTGACAAAGGCATGACAACCTTCCTAGTGCTGGTGCCATGATAAAATGCACAGCACAAGATGTGTCTCCCAAACTATCTGAGAGATCAGTGGCTCTGAGTAAGTACTGACTTGCTAGCAAGGAAAGCAAATGATGTTGATGGGTTAGGGTGTTTAGTTTGAGAAACTATTTTAACTTTCATTTCATTTTCCTTTCCTTCTTTTTTTTTGTTTATTTATGATGGACGCTGGGTCAAAATATGGTAGATAATGCTAGTGGAAGGAAGCTGCAGTAGAGGATGACCAAGAAATACCTAAGCAGAGGTAGAGTTGATTTCAAAATACTGGAGCACACAGAGAAGATAACAAAGAAATGTTATAGGGGGAGGCAGGAGGAAATGAAATGAAATCCAAATAACATTTTAGACATCCCCATATATCGCATCACCATCATCACCGTTTTACGTCCGTTCTTCCACGCTAGCATGGGTTAGACGGGTTGTCCTGTTGTGGGCAGTGTCTGGTCGGCTGACCATGCCTTGCTCATACAGGAACTGATTTGGCTCGATTTCTACAGCTGGATGCCCTTCCTAACACCAACCTCATTTACAGTGAGTGCTGGGTGCTTTTTTTGCCGTGGCACCTCCATGACCACTTCGCAGTGGGAGGATGTGGGGGCATATTGTCTATATGCTTCAGCTTCGGCTTGTACCCGTGGGAAGTTGGGTCTTCTGTATTACTGCGTGACGCCAGAGGTCACGGTCCTGCATCATCACCTTTGAGAGGTGCAATTGAGTAAGGTCGGCTTTTATCACCTCATCCCAGGTCTTCTTGGCTCTCCTCACTCCACGGCTTCCATCAACTTCTAGTGCTCTGCATCTTTTTATGCAGCTATCATCGTCATACGCATCACATGTCCATACCAACGCAACCGCCTCTCCTGCACACAGCATCTGATTCCTCTTATGCTCAGTCTCTCTCTCAATTCGTTTATGCTTTGCCATTCGCATATATTACTATTACACATCCATCAGAGCATGCAGGCTTCGTTTCTTTCTAATCTACGTAATTCTTCCACCTTCAGCGCCCAGGTCTCACTACCATGTAATATTGCTGTTCGTATGCACGCATCATACAGTCTACCTTTCATTTTGAGGGAAAAGCCTTTTGCAGCTAGCAGTGGCAGTAGCTCCCTGAATGTCTTCCATCCCGTTCTTACCCTGGCTATTGTACTTTCCGAACACCCACCTCCACTGCTAATTCGGTCATCTAGGTAGCAAAAGCTGTCTACTGTTTCTACAGAGCCCTCCCAGAGTTTGGTGGTGCTTGTTTCCTGTGGCCGTTTGCTGGTTGGTGTCCCAGCACAGCTGCTACATGTGAAGCCTACATTCTTAGTTAAGCTTCCTGAGATCCCACTACATCTCTTGTGTACCCATTGTTTGCATTTGGGCAGAGGATGGAGTTCCTACCTACTGAGCAAGGCCATTTCCCTGAGGGGATCTGGGTTCTGTTTTCTCGACTACTTATGAGGACCTTAGTCTTTGTCAGGTTGACTTTGAGACCCTTTCTTTCTAGTCCATGCTTTCAATTTGGAATTTCTTCTCTAGTTCTACCATAGATTCAGCTATAAGTGCAAGATCATGGGCATCCGGTCTTAAACTCCTCCGTTATTGCCTGCAAGAGAGGGCTAAGAACAGAGCCCTGGTGGACACCAACCTGTATGCTAAATTCTTCACTATAGTCATTGTTAACCCTAACTTTGCTGACTGCTCCCCTATATATGGCTTATACTACTTTCACAAGCATTCATCTACTCCTAGTTTTCTAAGAGCCCACCAGATTATAGCACGGGGGACTCTGTCAAAGGCTTTCTTGAGATCGACGAATGCCAGATAGAGCAGCTTACTTTTAGCTAGGTACTTTTCCTGTAACTGCTTCACAAGGAAGAGGGCATCAGTGGTGCCTCTTCCTGGCACAAACCCAAATTGCATCTCATCTAGTTTTACCTGGTCCCTAATCAACTGTGCTATAACTCTTTCTGTTACTTTCATGACCTGGTGCATCAGCTTTATACCCCTATAGTTTCCTCTATCTAGTGCATCACCTTTACCTTTGTAGCAGTTGACAATGATGCTGCTGCGCCAATCCTTTGGTATGACATCTTCTAGTATTACTTGGTTAACAATATGAGTGGTTATGGTGTGACATACCGACCCAGATGCCTTCAGCATCTCGGCAGCTATACCCGATGGACCGCTTGCCTTCCCAGTCTTCATATCTTTAATTGCCTTACTTACTATGCTGCTGCTGACTTGTACTGCTGGCCCCTCTATAGGGTCTACTTGGGGTAGGGACTCTTTCTCCCATACATTGTCCTCATTCAGCTAAGGGGTCAAAACACTGAACCTCACATAGGAGACGATGGAGGAATGCTACTAGTGGAGAGAGGATGTACTGACTCATCCAACCCGTTTTTGTTTGTTTGTACAAACCTGCAAAATAATCTTGTTTAGTTCTATTTTGTCTTGACCGAGACTTTCATTTAAGGACTGAAGTTTTAATAAACTATCATGAAGACCGGCTGTTTCAGCTTTCAATTTGTTTACTTCAACTTCTGTCTCGGACTTTTTAGCTTCACATTTACCAAGAGTTTCAGCTGAAACAAAAAAAAACAAAAAAAAAAAATGAAATATAACCTTTTAGGCCAGTATTTCTAATAAAAAACATTTAATTTCAATTAATTAACTCTTAACGTCCTGTACCACATGAGCGAGGCATTCTTGAAAACATACAAAACAGCACAATGACTGCATCACATGAAAAATTAATGTTAATAATCTAATACTGTAAATGTTCACAATGATCTGTCCACTAGTGAAGATATTATAAACATTTGAATTAACAAACCACATGAAACCCCATTAGCAAGACATTCTAGAAATATACAAACAACACCAGAACTGCACCACATTAATCATTTGACATTTTACTCTAATACTGCCACTTTTCATAATGATCTGTCTATTAGTAAAGATAGTATAAACATTTAAATTAACAAACCACATAAAACCCCATTAGCAAGACATTCTTGAAATATAAAGGTAAGTTAGTATCCAGCCAGAATTCTCTCACTTCTTTCTGTTCAAACCGGCCATAACTGGCGCTTATACTGACGTTAAGGTATTGTTCTCAAAATAAAGAACATCAAAATCTTATAGATTCGATATTATGTGAGATAAAGCCTTTACCGTGAAAATACAATGGTATATATAGAGAAATGTAAATGCTATGTGAGATATTATGGGAGATAAAGCCTTTACTGTGAAAATACAATAGTATATATAGAGTAATGTAAATGGTAAAGGGTTAAAGATGATTCCTTCATAATACCTTAATATTTTGGTAAGTGTTATCATGGCATAGGGGTTATGACATATGACCCACAACTAAATGGCACATTGAGCAAGACTATATTGCATGCTGCTCCAGTCAACTCAGCTGGAAAACATGAGTTATGACATCCCTAATGCTAAGCTGTACATCCTATACAGTAGAGTAGTAGAGTAATACGAGATTTTACGTCAAAAGTGTCAAGTTGTATTAGCATTTGCCTTTCCCTTGGACAACATTGGTGGTGTGGAAATGAGAGACTGGCATGCATGAGTGACTGTTGCTCCATAAAACACCTTGCCTAGGTTTGTGCCTCGAAAAGGAACTTCCCATGTAGAAACACATGGTCAACCAGGATTGAAGGCAGCCTTTATCTACTGTAATATTATTGATTTCTCTAGTTTAAATACATGGCCAGCACATTTTGAAAGGAAGGGATAAGTTGATTAAATCAAATCAACTCCAGTACTTCACTGGTACTTTATTATTGATCATGGAAGGACGAAAAGTGGGATTTGAACAGAGAATGTAAAGAGCCAGAATAAATACTGCAATGGCCTTTTATCTGATGCTTTACCAATTCTGCCAATACACCACCCTTTATTGAAATAATGTTAACACTAACCCAACTCAAATGATTTATGATCTTGTACTTCTTTCTCAAGGAGGGTTCTGTTGAGTTGTTCTTTGTTAAAAACAATTTCTTCTTTCAGAGACGAAATTTTATTTTCAAGTTGTTCAATGACTTTGTGACTGAAACAAATGTAAATTTATGAGTGGTACTGTTAGATAACAGTGTCTAGGAAAATGGAGATGTTACTTTAGTTTATGGCAGGAGGGTTATGGATAATACATTTGAGAACAGTTAGGTATTTATATGCATACACACACATTCATCATCATCATCATCATCACCGTTTTACGTCCGTTCTTCCACGCTAGCATGGGTTAGACGGGTTGTCCTGTTGTGGGCAGTGTCTGGTCGGCTGACCATGCCTTGCTCATACAGGAACTGATCTGGCTTGATTTCTACAGCTGGATGCCCTTCCTAACACCAACCTCATTTACAGTGAGTGCTGGGTGCTTTTTCGTGGCGCCTACACGTCCACTTTACAGTGTGGGCTGGGTGCTTTTTTGCCGTGGCACCTCCACGACCACCTTGCGGTGGGGTGGGGGGGGGGGGGGGCATATTGTTTATATGCTTCAGCATGTACCCATGGGAGGTCGGGTACCCTGTATTACTGCGTGACGCCAGAAGTCACGGTCGTGTGTCATTGACTTTGAGAGGTGTAGTTGGGTAAGGTCGGCTTTTATCACCTCATCCCAAGTCATCTTGGGTCTCCCCACTCCGCGGTTTCCATCAACTTCTAGTGCTCTGCACCTTTTTATGCAGCTGTCATCCTTCATACGCATCACATGTCCATACCAGCGTAACCGCCTCTCCTGCACGCAGCATTTGATTCCTCTTATGCTCAGTCTCTCTCTCAATTCATTTATGCTTTGTCGTTCACGTATATTACTGTTACACATCCATCGGAGCATGCAGGCTTCGTTTCTCTCTAATCTACGTAAGTCTTCCACCTTCAGCGCCCAGGTCTCACTACCATGCAACATCGCTGTTCGGATACACGCATCATACAGTCTGCCTTTCATTCTGAGGGAGAAGCCTTTTGCAGCTAGCAGTGGTAGTAGTTCCCTAAACTTCTTCCATCCCGTTCTTACCCTAGTTATTGTACTTTCTGAGCACCCACCTCCGTTGCTAATTCGGTCACCTAGGTAGCAGAAGCTGTCTACTGTTTCTACAGGGCCCTCCCAGAGATTGGTGGTACTTGTTTCCTGTGGCTGTTTGCTTGCTGTTTCAGCACAGCTGCTGCATGTGAATCCTACATTCTTAATTAAGCTTCCTGAGATCCCGCTACATCTCTTGTGTACCCATTGTTTGCATTTGGGGCAAAGAATGGAGTTCCTACCTACACCTTTCCTACATACTGAGCAAGGCCATTTCCCTGAGGGGATCTGGGTTCTGTTTTCTCGTCTACTTATAAGGACCTTAGTCTTTGTCATGTTGACTTTGAGGCCCTTTCTCTCTAGTCCCTGCTTCCAGGTTTGGAATTTATTCTCTAGTTCTACCATAGATTCAGCTATGAGTGCGAGGTCATCAGCATACAGGAGTTCCCATGGGCATCCGGTCTTAAACTCCTCCGTTATTGCCTGCAGGACTATGATGAACAGGAGAGGGCTAAGAACAGAGCCCTGGTGGACCCCAACCTGTACGCTAAATTCCTCGCTATACTCATTGCCAATCCTAACTTTGCTGACTGCTCCCCTATACATGGCTTGTACCGCTTTCACAAGCCATTCATCTACTCCTAGTTTTCTAAGAGCCCACCAGATTACTGCACGTGGAACTCTGTCAAAGGCTTTCTCAAGGTCGACAAATGCCAAGTAGAGTGGCTTACTTTTAGCTAGGTACTTTTCCTGTAATTGCCTCACAAGGAAGAGCGCATCAGTGGTGCCTTTCCCTGGAACAAACCCAAATTGCATCTCGTCTATATTCACCCGGTCCCTAATCAGCTGTGCTATAACTCTTTCTGTTACTTTCATGACCTGGTCCATCAACTTTATACCTCTATAGTTTCCTCTATCTAGTGCATCGCCTTTACCTTTGTAGCAGTTGACAATGATGCTACTGCACCAATCTTTTGGTATGGCCCCCTCTAGTATTACCTGGTTAACGATACGTGTGGTTATAGTGTGACCTACAGACCCAGATGCCTTCAGCATCTCGGCAGCTATACCCGATGGACCGGTTGCCTTCCCTATCTTCATATCTCTGATTGCCTTACTTACTACGCTGCCGCTGACTTGTACTGCTGGTCCCTCTATAGGGTCTACGTGGGGTAGGGTCTCTTCTTCCCATGCATTCTCCTCATTTAGTAATCTATCATAATGACTCTTCCATGCATCTTTCTTCTCAGCACTTGTGAGGGCAAGCTCACCTTTATCATTCCGGATACACTTCTCTCCAATGACATCACAACTATCTCTGACACACTGCCTCGCAATCTTGAATACCTCCTGTTTCTGGTCCTCACGTTGTAAAACATGCTTGAATTTTCTATCCTCTGCTTCCCTCCTAGCTAAGTATACTTGTCGCCTAGCTTCCCTCTTGGTCTCTATGTAATGTACCCTGCTCCCCCCGTTCTTCCATTCTTTCCATGCCTGTCTCTTGGCCTTGACTGCTTCATCTACCTTATTGTTCCACCACCAAGTCACTCTCCTCCTGCTTGAGGTCTTACTCCAGCCACAAACCTCATCCGTCGCCTCTAGTAAGTTATTTTTTAGGAACTCCCAGTTCTCTTCTACGTTAAATGTCTCTCTCTGTTCTTCTTTACTGTCGTAGGCGTTGAGTAAAATATCTTTAAATCTGTTACTGGTTGAGGGGACTTTCAGCTTCCAGATCTTTCTTCTCCAGGTTGGCCTCTGTTTCAGGGCTCGTCTAGTTCTGACCGTGAGGTCGCTGACAACTAAGCTATGTTGGGATGTACATTCCTCACTAGGGAAGGCTTTTGTGTTTATATATATATATATATATATATTATATATATATATACTAGCAGTGGTACCTGGTGTTGCACGGGATAAGGTATTTTGGAACGCGGGCCGCCAACAGACCTAATCGTGGAAAAACTGCATGCCTGGACAATATGCAAAGAAAATAAACCGAATACTCTGATGGATGGATAATCTTTAAGATTTTCCTCGATGAAGCAGGAAAAATGCAGGTTTTCACCTAATGCGGGTCCTGGGGGATCAAGAAAAGGAATTTTTTTTATGTACATAATATGCCTTGAAATTTCGGGAAAAGCGGCGGCTAGACGTAACGCCTCCAAAAAGCCCTAAAAAGCTGAAAAAATGAAGTTTTTCACCTAATGCGGGCCCTAGGCCATAAAAAAGTTGGATTTTCTTTGCTTACAGTATGAAGAAGAGACTGACTAATACAGAGTTACAATTTCAAGGAAATCGGTCTGACGTAACGCCTCAAATAACCCTAAAAATCTTTAAAAACGCAGCTTTTCACCTAATGTGAGCCCTAGGAGATAAAAAAGTTGAATTTTTTTTATGTGCATAACACTCCCTGAAACATAAGTAATACACATGTAAAGTTTGAAAAAAATCAGTTGGGTACTTTTAAGGATTCAAACTCACAGACAGACATCCTCAGGGAAGTGACATAATGCAGACAGCCAGACAGATATTACGCGACGTTATATGTATGTATCTATCTAAAAAGAGAAAGACTAAGAATTATAGAGAGAGATCGCTAAATCGCCTAATGCGGTCCCTAGGGCATTGAAAATTTGAAATTCTTTTGGCTCAGAACACTCCCTGAAACATAAGTATTACATGTGTAAAGTTTGAAAACAGTCGGTTGGGTGCTTCTCGAGTCTTAGGGATTCAAACTCACACACACACAGACATCCTCAGTTTTATATATATAGATTGTCGATCTGGAAAAAGCTTTTGACAGGGTACCCCATGCCATAATCTGGTGGGCTCTTAGAAAACTAGGAGTAGATGAGTGGCTTGTGAAGACCGTACAAGCCATTTATAGGGGAACAGCCAGTAAAGAAAGTTAGGATTAACAATGACTATAGCGAGGAATTTAGCATAGTTTGGCATCTCACACATAGTAGAATCTATGGTGGAACTAGGGGGAAATTCGAAACATGGAAGCAGGGAAGCCTAGAAAGAAGGGGTCTTAAAGTAAACCTGACAAAGACTAAGGTCCTCGTAAGCAGGAGAGAAAACAGAATCCTGATCCTCTCAGGGAAATGGCCCTGTTCAGTATGTAGGAAAGGTGTAAGTAGAAATTCTATCCTCTGCACTAAAAGCAAACTATGGGTACACAAGAGATATAGTGGGTTCTGAGAAAGTTTAGCTAAAAACGTAGGCTTTAAATGTTGCACCAGGACAGTAAGCAGCAAACAACCACAGGAAAGAAGGGCTATCAAATTCGCGGAAGACTTGATAGAAACAGTAGATAGCTTCTGCTACCTGGGTGACCAAATTAGCAGCAGGTGTTCTGAAAGTATAGTAGCCAGAGTGAGAACAGGATGGAAGAAGTTCAGAGATCTACTACCAGTTAGCTGCAAATGGCTTTCCCCTCAAAATGAAAGCAGACTGTATGGTGCATGCATACGAACAGCAATGTTGCATGGTAGTGAGTTGTGGGTGCTGTGTGCAGAAGACTTGCGTAGATTGGAAAGGAATAAAGCTTGCATGCTCCAGTGGATGTGTAATAGTAATATACATGAACGGCAAAGAATAAACGAATTGAGAGTGAAACTAGGCATAAGAGGAATCAGATGCTTTGTGCAGGAGAGCAAATTACATTGGTGTGGACATGTGATGTGTATGAAGGATAGCAGCTGTATAAAAGGTGCAGAGCGCTCAAAGTCGATGGAAACCTTGGAGTAGAGAGACCCAGGAAGAATTGGGATGAGGTGATAAAAGCTGATCTGGCCCAATTGCACCTCTCAAAGATGATGACATGGCACCAAGATCTCTGGTGTTACACAGTAATACAGAAGACTCAACTTCCCAAGGGTACAGGCCAAAGATGAAGCATATTTATAAAATGCACCATCCCACCCCACCATCTCCCATGAGGAGAAGCTGAAGTATACATCCGGTGAAGCCTCCAGTCCACACTGTAAAGTGGTCGTGTAGACGTCACAACAAAAAGCACCCAGTACTCACTGTAAATGAGGTTGGGGCTAGGAAGGGCATCCTGCTGGAGAAACCAAGCCAAAATCAGTTCAGTATGAGCATGACATGGCCACCTGACCTAGCATTACTCACAAGAGGATAACTCGTCTAACTCACGCCAGTGAAAACCAACAGGTTTGTGTGTTTTTATTAGCTGCATGACCCTCCCAAAGTACAATATATATATACATATATATATATGTAGGTATGTATGTGTGTGTGTATGTATAAGAATATATTAATATACATAGTGTATATAGTGCTTTTAACAGTCAATGGTTATACTTATCTGAGGGGTCAGTGATCTAAGGAGTAGAATCCTATAGTTACATAATCATTATGCAATTGTGAATGATTTTGAACCAGGCTATGAGTCAAACATATGTTATATTGTTAAACTGATCTCTCTCCCTCTCTCTCCCTATATATGTGTGTGAGTGTGTATTTTATTAAGCAAAACAACAACAAAAAAATAATATCAATAAAACAAACAATACACGGAAATTCTAAAATTTCTCACCATCTTTCATTTTCCTTAATCTGTCGTTCTTTATCCTGTAAAATATCATCTTTCTCATCTTCGAGGTTATCTCTCTGGCGTTGGATCTCAGCATTTGCTGCCTGGAGTTTCTCATTTTCCACACGATATGCCTCAATCTGTTCATTCAAAGATTCGCGGATCTTTTCCAATTGAGATCGTTCATTGCCCGTTAAATTCAGAACAGTCTTTATTCTGTCTCTATCGCGATTGGAATCAACATAATCTCTACGCCTGGATTAAAATAAATAAATTAATACAAATAAACTGTAAAACTAGAAATGTAGTCTATAATATAAGATGTATAGAGGCTGCCTATGGAAACATGACAACATACATAGGAGAGACAGCTCGTAGTATAGGAGAGAGGATAGACAAACACCAGGGTGAACTAAAAGGACAACAAAACAGTTTGGTACTAAGACATAGTGCTAATATAGATAACATAGAAATTAAAATAATATCAAAACATAAAAATGATTCAACAGGTAGACAAATTAGGGAAGCAACTGAAATAGAACTAAGAAAACTGAAGCTGAACAGAAAACATCTATGGAACAACAACCATACACAAACACACAATAGTAAATATACACAGGTACAATAACAACAACCACACATAGACACACACTAGTGACCAAAGTTAGAATACAAACACACAGAGACTCAGACACAAATACACACCTAACAAAACACAAACACATGTGCAAACAGAGACAACAATAAATAAATAAAATAAAATAGAATAAGTTAACATTACAGCAATACAACCGGAGGAAATGATATAGTATCACTGATGATGTCACAGGTGTGTGATGAAAGAACTCTGAGAGACTATATATCTATCTATCTATATATATATGATTCTTTTTTTCAAATACCACTTTGGAAGAAGAATCAGGAGGAGAGAGAGGTGCTGTACCCCAGCAAGTTTTATGAAAGGTGGGTGAAAGTGGCGAGAATGGCCCGAGTGAATGGGCCTTCTCTCTATATCAGCCTGTAGGTTGTGGAAAAGGAGGAGGAGAGGAAAGGAGTACAAACTCTTCATACTCCTGGAGATGAGGGTTGCACATTTTTTCGAGGGTATGTTACCCATATGAACTGTCTCCCCCTATTGGCGAAAATCGACTAATTTTTAAATTGCATTTGTGATAATATTTTACACGTTTTATTGTATGTAAACTTCCCCCTTTGTATTTGTCCCCTTCTTTTGTGCCCCTGTGGCTAATAAAGAAACATATCTATATATATATATATATATATATATATATATATATATATTTTTTTTTTAACTGATAAACATTTTTTAAATGATAAACATTGATTGCCAGCTAAATTAACTAAAATATACAGAAACGAAAACCAACCCAAACCAAACAGTGGGTGTGTTTTATTATATATTACAGTCAATATTATAACATGACCCCCCCCCCCCCCAATTATAACAATATATATATATATGTATGTATGTATTGAATGTCAGGTCGCTCTCGAGTGCTACTGGTGACATGTAACCCAGTACAACCTATCTCATGGTCGGGTCGTCGGCGACTAAACCGGCAACCCCATGAAGCTAGCTTGGTGAGGAGGGTGATATCTGGACAGCCTGCGGGGTGAAATATAAGACCCGGCAAAGGGCGGAGGAACTCAGCAGAGTCAACAGCCATCCAAATAGTGGTTTAAAAAAAAAAATTTTTTGTCCCCACCTTTCTAGGAGAGGGAAACTCCAAAAAAAAACCTGCAGCTTTGTAAGCATCTGATGATATTGACTAGTTCTCCTTTTCAGGTAGTGTTTTCAAAGCTCAGAGAGTGGGATTGATCGAGTGCAGGGCCTTTCCCCACTTAAAAACCTTCAAAGCACAGGCATTGTTTGTTCAAGATGTGTTACAGGTTTGTGTGGTTGGCGGTAGCCTAAAAGTGCACCAAACTCTACAATCTGACAAGCGATTGCAATACTCTTAGCAGAGTTTGCAGCCATCATCATCATCATCATCATTTTACGTCCACTTTTCCCTGCTTGCAAGGGTTGGGCGTCTCCTATTCTTCATAGTGTTTGGCAGTAGTATATATACGGGTTGGATGCCCTTCCTAACACCAGCACCACTTTACAGCATGGACTGGGTACTTTTATTCGTGCCACTAGCACTAGAGAGATCGTCTTACTGGACTCAGGGCCCGCTTTACCCCTCCATTTTACAGCATGGACTGAGTGCTTTTATTCGTGCCACCAACACTAGGGAAGTTGTCTTACTGGACTTAGGGGACTTCTCTACCCCGCACCAATTTATTCGGTGTGGTAGCTCTCCTAGATAGGTTGCCTACACTACGGCTTACGGAGCCTCCGTCCACCCCTTCATGTATATATATATATATATGTTGAGCAAGGCATTTTATTTCACGTTGCTCCTTCTACCTAAAGAATAGGGAAACATTTCAATTATAAAAAAAATATGAAGAAGCAGATAATAAAATCTCATGCTTACACATCTTCAATATCATTCTTCAAAGATACAATCGTCTGCTCTGCTTTGCGTCGTTCATTTTCTGCAGATTCTAAAGAGACACGCAATGATGCAATGTGTTCCCGACTGGAGATCAGTTTGGCTTTTAACTCCTGCACTTGCAGTTGTCGTTTGTTAAGTGCTGCCTGAACAGCTGAGAAAGTGGCATCAGCGAATGCCGGAGATCGAGATCGGCCCAAAGGAGAGATGGAGCGGTTACGCTTCCTGGGCGACATTGAATGACCAGGTGAAGTAGATCGGGGGCGGAATGGCGATGATGATGATGCTAGCATTGGAGATTCAGCTTTGCCAGTTTGTTCAGCTGATGCAGTGTCTGCGGTGCAGGAGAGGTCCGCGTCGTTAATAACGGCCTGAGCGATGTCCCTCAAGGCTATATGTAAGGCATCTGTTTCCATTCGAGACTGGTGGGCTATTTGTTGCTCATGGTCATTCTGCTGTTGCTCCAGCTGTTCCTGTTTTAACTGCACCATATTCAGTGCCCTGTCTTTGTCTTCCATCTGCTGATGTAATTTTTCATTCAGAAGAGAAAGCTCATTGATCCTGCAAAATTAATTAAAAAAAAAAAAAATTTAATTGTAAAAAAAACAAGAGAGAGAGAGAGAGTTGTAGTTTGCTTGAAGCATTGTGGAATATGAAGAATGCATATCTTTATGAAGTTTCTACAATACAGACGGGTTTGTAAATATTGAAATAACAAAGACGGATAAGAAACATCACCAACAACAACAGCAGCAACACCATCAACATCAACAACACAAACACAAACACCAATAACACCACCTCCACCAACAACAATACAACAACAACAACACCACCAACACCCACAGCACTACCACCACCACCAACAACATCACCACTACTAACATCAACAACCACACCAACAACAACACCAACCATACCAACCTCAACACCAGCAGCGCAACCAACAACAACGCCAACACCACCAACAAACACCAACCCCACCAACAACAACACCAACCATACCAACCCCAACACCACCACCAGCAGCACAACCAACAACAACGCCAACACCACCACCAACAACACCAACACTAACATCAACAAACACCAACAGCACCACTAATACCACCACCGACAACAACAACGCCAACACCAACACCACCACCGACAACAACATCAACAAAAACATGAAAGCATTAAAAAAGAAGTGAATCCTTTACTTGGTATTTAATTCTGTACAATGTGTGTCATATTTGGTCTGCAGCTGGACATTATCATGAATCTTAGCCCTTAACTGACTTTCAAGGGTGCTTTTTTCAGTCTTCTCTTTATCCAACGCAACCTAGGAGACATAACAAAAGTTCTTATGTAAAATACAAAGAAGAGTTTTAATTTAAATATAGACTGCATAAAATTATAGATTTTATAGAACTGGTGGCAATTTTAGGTGGGACGGTATTGAAAAGGTTAAACAAATTTTTTTAAATATAAGTGTATCTGGTTTAGAATAAGTACAATGTATCCCTATATGTCATAAATGCGACATGGGTTAGTGTCAGGAAGAGATCTGGCTGTAAAACATTGCCTTCAAAAGTCCCATCCAACTCATGTTAGCATGGTAAAGTCAACATAAAAACGTTGATCATGATGTTGATAATAAACAATATAAAATGAGAAATGTTATATCCATAGAACCAGAGGCAGTTTCAGGCAGGTTGATGTTGAAAATGTTAAACTTCATTTTTTTTTTTTCAACATTCCAGGTGTAATAATGTGCCAGCTTCAACACTTGGTTATCAGAAGAGAGGAGTAAATGAGAAGTTCACTAGACTCAGTTTGGTATTCGTGTCTTTCCTTACCTATGGTCATGTAAATTGGGTAATGATCAAAAGAATGCAATTGAGAACAGAAGCAGCCAAAACAGTGTTCCTCTGCAGGGTCTTTGGAGTAATGTTACTCCATAGAGTGCATAGCTTGAAGATCAGGAAGTCACTCCAGATAAAGCCACCACTTCTCTGAATTGGTGCTATGGACATGTGGTTAGAATGTCTAGGAAAGAAAGACTGGACAGATTATTAGTAAAGCTAACCAGCAGGAGGCCCAGCAAAATGGCTGGATAACATTTATAAGCTCATATATAAGATCATTTGAAGAGTGTTGCTTCTGATAAAACCCTCAGAAAGGTGTGTCTGAGAACTCTGCCCCTATGACACTCTCAGGACTAAGTAAACGAAGAAGAAGAACTTACCAGGGTCTGTGTATCAACATGTCTGGCATTTGAACTGTATTTTAGGGTGGCAGAGTACATTCCTCGAGCAGTGCGGTTGATATCAGAACGAACGTTATGTAAATCTCTTTCTGTTGTCAATTTCAAATCACTGAAGTCACGACGAAATGCGATCACAGATTTCCACAGATTATGTAAACGGTTATGTTCCTCATTATAAAACTGATTGAAAGACTGGAAAAAATAATTTGGGAGAGATGACTAATTGTATTTGATGGCATATAAAAATCTTCCCATTCACCAGTGAGATAGGAAATGGATTGTGTATCATGCTTGTGTGCATAAAACATATATATATATATATATAGGAAGATATATATATATATATATATAGGAAAAGAGTCAGGACCCCGACGGCTGAGCTCTGGCCGTTTCGACAGCTACATCCGAACTGGTCGAAATGGCCGGAGCTCAGCCGTCGGGGTCCTGACTATTTTCCTATTACCCAGTCTACTACCCTAAGTATCAAGTACTCTGGTGTGTTATGATCCACCTGGTTTCTCACCACACTTTCTTTGTTATATATATATATATATATATATATATACACACACACACACACACACACAACATATTATTATCATTGATATGTATGTGTGTCTGCGTGCATTAATTTTTAAGTTACAGTCAGGCATATATATATGTATATGTATATAGTGGGTCAAATGCTAGGATGGATGGTTGTGTTGTGATGTTGATTCGGTTGTTGTGTGTGTACTTACTTGTGGATTGCTCAGTGGTGTGTTCACTGTTGTGTAGAGTGTAGGTGAGGAAAGATTGATGTGCCTGATACAGTGTGACTAGAGATTGCGGGTGTGCAAGTAAGTAAGTAAGTGAATAATAGTGTTCATTAAGACGATGATGATATGATGTTTCATTGGGAAAGTAATTTACCTTGATCACATAAGAAATGAAATATATTAACCTTAATAACACAAAGCCACTATGTTACTAATTTATTAAGCATTATTTTCATCTAAATGATACGACAATACACGAAGAACAAATAACCACAGATTAATTGTGTAATGTTATGTATCAGGATGATGTGTATGTGAGTTTGCTTGCAAAGGTATTTTTTAAAATGTATTCACCAAACTTCTGTTGATGGGATGAATTTTGGGAGAGAGAGAGGGAAGCCGACAGGGTCTGTGTAAGGCAGTGGACTACATCTTAACTGCTGTCAACTTTGTAACTGTCCTTTCTGACTCTGGGCTATTTACGAATATGCTTTCCTTTGTCTCCAACACTGAGAACAAGTAGATGGCTATTTGGTATGTCAAAATGTCAGAGATATTGGTGACTCGAAAGCCAGTTCACAATAGGAACCCATCTATGAGGCTACAGAAGTCAGCTTCTTGGTGGATGGTTGATAGAGTAAAAGAAACTAAAGAGTATCAAATTACTGCTACATATATATGATTCTGATTATTTGTGTTTTTAACAATTGGAAGAGGATTAGATTTTTATTCAGTAAAATAAGGCTTTAAAATAGCGTTCAAGCACAATTTCAGGAATGCTAACTTCTTGGATGTAATGTTTAATCTCAACTCCGGATTGGTAGAGCCCTTCCATAACAATATTGAGAATTTATCATACATTAGCTACCAATCCAACCATCCCCAATCTATAATCAAATCTATAGTTCAAAACGTGCCTGTAAGAATTTGCCGCCTATCATTGTCCCTCGAAATATTTAAGGAGCATGCTGAATATTATAACAGTACATTACATAGGGCTGGCTATAAGGATGAGTTAGAGTATATAAGCATATAAGCGAAAGCAAGATGAGTAGGCACACTCCACTCCATAGGACTAGATGTAGTTCTGATTCTAGAAATAGTCGTAAATACACTCACCACATAGAAAACAACAATAGGGATAGGCAGTAGGGTGATAGGATCTCAAATAACCCCCAGATAGGAACTCCACATAGTAACGCAACAAGAAAATCTAGGAGTAAAACATACCTCTCATATAATCTGGTCTTCAACTCTGCAATTAAAACTAAACTACCCTTAGTATCCTTCAAACTAATAGAATAGATAAGCACTTACCAGAGTCACACAAGTATCATAAAACATTTAATAGGAAAACCATCAGATTATCGTACAAAACTGTGATTATTATTATTACTATATATATATATATATATAATAATTGTTTCTGCTTTTTATCCCAGTACATTACCGGTACTTTATTTTATCGACCCCGTAAGGATGAAAGGCAAAGTTAACCTTGGCGGGATCTGAACTAAGACCATAAAGGGGCGTAACTCTATGCATGGCGTCCGACCCTCTACCGATACTGCCAATCCACAATAATAATAATATTTATACTTATATATATAATCTATATACAATTATAAATAAGATAAGGGTAATATTTTGTATTACCCAATTACAAGAAAGAAAATTAGCTCAATGTAAATATCAGATATACTACAGAGCAGAAATACAACATAGAAAACAATCAAATTTTTGTTTAATGCATTTAATTGCTGACGATCGTTTCTTCCAGACAAATGTCTGGAATCATCAGAGCATATACAATGTTAAAACAAATAAATAAATCCCTAATCTTTAGAACATTCATTAAGATACATTATAATTAACTAGCAGAAAAACCACTCTTCGTGTGGTTTTCTGCTAGCATGTGTAGTGTGTATGTTGATATTATATGCAAGTATATATACATGTAGATATGATACATCAAATAAAATTGTAATTGACAATATACACAGAAATTGAATGAAGACTGTGTTACACTGTCTTATGTAATCAGTAACGTAATCCATGATACATTAAAAAAAGACGATATTATATATAAACTGCATTAGGAGAAAATTAGTGACGGAAATATATGAATATTTATTTAAACGAGCGCTAACCGGAAGTGTTGACATTTGAAAATTTTAAAGAAGTGAATCTTTAAATAAGTAATAAATTAATTTAATGAACAGCTACGAAATTTAGTAGATAAATTATGTAATATTCATTCATTATTTATTCAAAGTAATCCAACTTATTTTACTAAGGGGATAAAAAATTTTAAAACCATACACAATCCCGCCCTTCTTACTTTATTACAGTTTAGATAGTGTCAGTACCAATATATTGAAGAGTAAGAAGAACAACAGAATATTATAATGAAAAGATAGTAAAATATTGAAAAATATTATAAAGAGAGTATTACTTAAAAGTCAATATATCAAGAATATCATACAAAGAATCTAAATAATAGCATAGAGCATTCATTAAGGTAAGACCTTAAGGTAGGCCAGTCAGTTTCATGTATACACGCGATTAATGGCCGGCTTTGCCATATTCAAATAACTAACAAAAAGTTATGACTGTACGTGGCTGAGTACGATAAATGTAATCTGAGTTTTTCGAATATTAATAATAATATTCGATTTGTTTGCAATTATGTACAGTGATAACTTTTTGTTAGTTATTTGAATATGGCAAAGCCAGCCATTAATCGCTTGTATACATGAAACTGACTGGCCTATCTGCTGATATGCAAATCTGGCTGATCAGTGGATCTGCTAATATGCAGATCTGACAGATTAGTCAATCAGCTAATATGCAAAT
Organism: Eledone cirrhosa; assembly: GCA_964016885.1. Lineage (NCBI taxonomy): Eukaryota > Metazoa > Mollusca > Cephalopoda > Octopoda > Eledonidae > Eledone > Eledone cirrhosa. The sequence goes on from OZ024763.1 coordinate 9,452,029, forward strand.
CAGGCCAATCAGTGACTGTATATTTTAGAAAATACCATATATTTTCACTAGCTCTAATAGTTGGCAGGTGAATAGTGAACTGGGCTGAAGAAGGGTAATCACCAAGAAACATTGGTGTCTGCAGTTCTAAATGCAAAAGACATAGTAAAATGCACCCAGCATATACTGTAAATGCGGAAGGGCATCCAGCCGTAGAAAACCAGCCAGAAACTGTCCTATATGAGCGAGACATGGTCACCTGACGCAACTTGCCTCTAAATGGGACAAACCCATCTAACCCATGCTAGTGTTGAAGACGGATGTTAAATGATGATGATGATGATGGTGATATCATCATCATCACCGTTTTACGTCCGTTCTTCCACGTTAGCATGGGTTAGACGGGTTGTCCTATTGTGGGCAGTGTCCGGTCAGCTGACCATGCCTTGCTCATATGGGAACTGATTCTGGCTTGATTTCTACAGCTGGATGCCCTTCCTAACACCAACCTCATTTACAGTGAGTGGTGGGTGCTTTTTTTCCGTGGCGCCTACACGTCCGCTTTACAGTGGGAGGGTGTGGGGGCATATTGTCTATATGCTTCAGCTTCAGCTTGTACCCGTGGGGGGGGGGGGGTCTTCTTAAATATTATAAAGTGAAATGACAGAAGGCCAGATATGTTGAATTTTCTTAATTTATTATTACTGTAAATACTGCACATTTCAGTGGCCAGGTTGCGTAAGAATCCAGTGACCTCATCAAGTGTAAATTGTATAATAGATGTATACCAATGGAATGATGGTAAGCTTTAACCCTTTAGCATTTAAACCAGCCATATCCGGCCAGAATTCTCTCACCTCTTTCTCTTCAAACTGGCCCTAAGCGGCCGCTCATACTGATGTTAAGGTGTTGTTCTCAAAATAAATAATATCCAAATCTCATAGATTCGTTATTATGTGAGATATTGTGTAAGATAAAGCCTTTACTGTGAAAATACAACAGTAAATATAGAGTAATGTAAATGGTAAAGGGTTAAGGAAACAAGCAAAGAAAAACAAAGTGGAAAAAGTGTGTGTGTTATGCTTTTGACCCAGAGACAGACGTAGTAGCATGCTGCCACATTGCTATGTATGTAGGTGTGTGCATGTGTGTATATATGTATGTTCAATGAAGCTAATACTGAAAATACATATGTATATATATACATATATGTGTGCGTGTGTGTGTGTTGATGTATTCCAATGAAGCAAAACTGAAAACTCTCAATAGAGTAGAAAAAAGTTTATATCAGTTAAAATGTGTTAAAAACATTTAAGGTGGTTATTGGCAAGTCGATGCTCTCTCTCTGATCTAGATCTTCCCAGTTTGTACCACCACCAACCCCAACTACCATCACCACCTACCACCCCCACCAACCATACCACCCCCACCACATCACCACATATATTATATGTCTGTCCACTACATATGTATGTCACACATACTATATCTCCCTCCACATGGACACACATACAACTCTTTTATGTCTGAGCTTGATATATTTCTTTGTTTCTGTCTCCATAGCATTGGCAGTTGAAATATAAAGGTAGACACAAACAGATCAAAAGACAAAAAGAAAGTAAAAATTTAAAAAAAGCAAACTAAAAGACCCCTTTCCTAGAGAAGAAAGGATAAAAATGAGAAACTAGAAGATAATTTGATAAGGGCTATAATGACCCAAGTCTGAGCCCCTAGGTTTTCAGGTTCTTTGGGGCCCCTCTAACACGGCTATCTTTCATCCCTTTCGAAATGACAGTCTTGACTATATTAACGCATGTCTGAGAACCCAGGCATTCAGATATTGCACAGTTCCCTCTAGCACTTCAATCTTTTGGCCCACTACAGCTGACGGCCAGAGCTGTATTAATCCATGATTTCAGGTATTTTGAGCTTCTTCTGGCATTTTAATCTTTCACTCACTATAGCAAATAAATAAATAAATTCACAAGCCCTTAGTCAACCTTATGAATAATATGACCCTAAACACCACTCATTATAGATATCGGACCTTACAAGACAATATATGAACACCACCTGGGCTGTAAAACAATAAAAGGCAGTGCTCCAGTATTGCCACAGTATGGCCACAAACTAATGGCAGAAACCAGTAAAAGAAATAAAGAAGGCGATACCCCAACATGGCCACAGTCAAATGACTGAAACCAGTAAAAGAATAAAAAGTATTGTCCCAGCATAGCCACAGTTTAATAACTGAAGCCAGTTAAAGATTAGAAGAAGGTGGTGACCCAGCATTGTCGCAGAATAAAAGAACAGGGATTACCTTTTCTTCTTCACGCCATTCTTGTTCTTTGATGTCAAGGTCCTCCCGAGTGATTTGGAAATCAGAGGTGAGTTTCTGAATGTCTGTAGTGAGGCTTTCATTGGCAGATGTTGCTTGGTCTAACTGCTCTCGTAACATAGCATTGACGTGGGCAAGGCCTGAGCTCCTGTAAAAAAGGTGAGGAGAAAATATTATTTTTTAACTTATCAAATATAAGGTCCTTGACATGAGCCCCTATAATAAAGATATATATATATATAGAGAGAGAGAGAGAGGGGGAGGGAGAGAGAGAGAAATTCAATATACCTTTGTTGTTCTTCCTCGAGCCGAATGAGGGCTGTTTGAAGATCTAGGCTGGCTAAATTCATTTCTCCTATTTGAGTGATGTTACCACTCTCCAGTGGTTTAATGTAAGAGTCAGATAACTGGTAGAGAGAGATGGAGAGAGAATATTGATGTAATTAATAATACAGATAAACTACACAATAACATCAATAGACTCTAAACAACAGACATACTATGTACACACACTCATATATATATAGGTCCAACCTAATATGCATGGTAAAAAAGACATAAAACGGTGATCATGCCTATATATATATATATCATTTCAGTCAATTGGTTTATAATTAATGTGGAAGAGGCAATGTCCGTATATATTGATTGACAAATGGTAACGCTACATATCAACCAATGAAAATATGTTTATGATTTTACTTGCAAAAATATTAAACTGCTCATATACCCCCCCCCCCCCCCCACTCCCAGAAAAGAATAGTCTGTTATGGTAAATGTGTAGTTTATTTTTATTTGCCTCTCTCTTGATATTGTTATATTTGGGAGTGTCATGCTGCAGTTGACACATGCGACAGTTGAGTTTCACTTGAATTTTATCATTAGTTAAGTAAAGGGCAGTGCACTGGTAGTATCAATAGAGTGTCATACAACATGCTTTGCAGCATATAGTTATGTCCCTCTATGTTCTGATGACCCTGCTTCTCACAGGGTCATCAGATAACCATTTGAGTAGCAGATGGAACTTTAGAGTAACCAGACTCACTATTTAGCCTTAACAAATGAATATTTAAACTCTACTTCATTATTGAGTACTCCTTTCTGTCAAGGGGTCAACACAGATGTGTTTATAGAATGAAACATTTATTAACTTTGTTTCTTTTCCTAACAGTAGGTGGGGGGAGAATGAGAAGGGTAAGGGGGATGGAATGGAAAAGAGGGAGAGAATAACGGTAGGAGAAGGGGTGCACAAATGTAATGGCCCTGTTTACCTGTTCTGACATGTTTGTCAACTAAATAATTTGTTCTTGCATTGAAGCTGCAGAGGACATTCCACAGCATGGAACACACACACGACATTGTTTCATGAGGGTAACCACACTAAAATAATATATATATATATACTTACATACATATATATATATATATATAAATGGAAAAAATGAAATTTCATTTCTCACTCTTAGTACGGCTGATACTTAAATATAAGTATGTATAAGTACATACATATATGTATACAGACGTACAGTAGTATGTATATACATACATACATGCACACATATATATATGTACGTATGGGTTTACCAAACATTTATTATAATGCTCGGTTTGTTTGTAAACAAACAGCCCGATACGCAAATTAGGCTGCTCAGCCGTTAATATGCATAAGGAAAGTATATACTTTCAAACGTTCAATCGACTGACAGGAAGGTATACGGTGCTGATGACAGCTAATAAGCTAGAAACTAGTTCATCGTTCCCTTGTCAGTGATGAACAAAAGGGCAACGATGGTTGCCAAACACTGTACGGCTTAATTCAGGCTGTTTGTTTACAAACAAACCGAGCATTATAATAAATGTTCTGTAAACCCATACGTACATATATATATGTGTACATGTATATATATATATATACATACCACTGTACGTCTGTATACATATATGTATGTACGTATACATACTTATATTTAAGTATCAGCCATACTAAGAGTGAGAAATGAAATTTCATTTTTTCCATTTATATTAAAATGTAAAAATAAAAAACGATGCAAAATAAAATTAAATGATATGTTCTTTCTTAACTCGTTTAAGTGTCTAGATTGGGCATGTGTGGAGCAGTCATAGAAGCCACACTGCTCCATGCAGCTCTAATCTATTGTTTATTTGTGGTTTCTGTGTTGATGATTAAGGCCTCTTAAATTCCCTATAGAAGCGACAGAAAGGTATGTGGGGAAATTAAGAATTAAAGAGGCTCGAATCATCACACACAGAAACCACAAATAAACAATAGATTAGGGCTACATCGAACAGAGTGGCCTCTATGACTGCTCCACACATGTCCAATCCAGACACTTGGACCACTTAAAGAACACAGTGTTCGTTTTTGTTTTGCATTGTTTTTTTATTTTGTATTTGAAAAAAGGTTTATAACCTTGAAATATTATATTGAAATATAATGGACTAGGAAAACATTAATTTGTTTTATTTGTCATTTTTTGCCTTTTATATTTCCACTGCATTGTACTTGTTTTCTGAAATATTTATCAATCATTTATTACACACACACACATACACATATATATATATATACATAAAGTTATGTTGGTGCCGCGCCTTCGAGGCCGAAACAAATGAGATCGTGTAGGTGTCACGACAAAAAAACACACAGTCCACGCTGTAATGTGGCCGTGTAGGCAACACGGTAAAAACCTCCCAGACCCACACTGTAAATGTGGTTGGTGTTAGGAAGGGCATCCAACTGTAGAAAACCTGCCAGACAGTCCTATGCGAGCAAGACAATCACTCTTGCCTCAAGTGGGACTACCCCCGTCCAAACCCATGCAAGCGTGGAACACGGACGTTAAACGTTGATGATGATGATGATGATGATACATACATACATACACACAAGATTTGTCTCAACAGTCAGGGTAGTGATTTTCCTATGTTGAACATGGTGACACAGCACCTCATTGATGTATATAAGCATGTTGGTTATGACATTGGTTGCATGTACATACTTGTTTCAACATGATCAATTGAGTCAGTTGTGAGTTATGCTGTTTACGTACAGACATGTATATAACCTTTATTATGTTTGCGATGCAGGAAAATATTGAACTATGGTATGTGATCAAATTTTGTGTGAAACACAACAAACCTGCCACCAAAACATTTAATGTTTTAACACAAGCTTATGGAGATACCACTCTATCAAGGAGTAAGGTTTATAAGAGGGACAAAGCTTTCAAAGAAAGCCAAGAAAATGTTGAAGACAAAACTAGTTCTTCTGGAAGGCCAATTTCATCAACGAATGAACAATATGTGGTAGTGGTGCAAGCGGTGACGGCAAAAGATCACTGATTAAATGTTGGGATGATTGCAGAAGGACCAGGCTTGGATAAAAATGTAGTTCACAATTTTAACAGACCATTTAAATATGCGAAAATTTTGTGCTAAACTAGTGTCACACTTATCAGTGGAACAAAAAGCGAACCGGTTGGAAATTTGTCAGGATTTCCTAGAAAGACTCAAAATTGAGCCAAATTTCTTTCATAAACGAATAACAGGGGATGAATCATGGGTGTTTAAGTACAATCCAGAGACAAAACAGCAAAATGAGAAGTGGCACATGAAAAATTCTCATCTGAAGAAAGTATGCAGAGCAGATCCAGAGTGAAAACAATGATTTTCAGTTTTCTTTCGGCAGTCATGATATTGTTCACAAAGAATTTTTACTTCTGGGACAGACAGTTAATGGCACCTTCTACAAAGATGTCTTGGAATCAAGACCATCATCATCATTATACGTCCACTTTTCGCTGATTGCCCAATAAGCACAGCATCTCTCCATTTGTCCCGGTCCTTCGTCATCGTCAGCGATCTGAGGTCAGCTCCCACTACCTCCGCTCATGATTTTCGTGGTCTTCCTCTACTGCATCTTCCTTCTACTGGGATTTTGTGGCACTTCTTTACCCAGCGGTCATCCTCCATGCGTATCACATGTCCATACCATCGCAGTCTTCTCTCCCACACACTACAGCTAATCCCTCTTATACACAGTTTCTATCTCAACTCGTCTAGGCTTGGTCGTTCACACACATTGACATTGCACAGCCAACGGAGCATGCGTGCTTCATTTCTCTCCAGCCGTCGCATATCCTCCGCGGTTGCTGCCTATGTCTCACACAGGCATCATACAACCAGCCTTTCGTTCATAGGGACAAAACTTTCTTTGTCAACAGAGGAAGCAGCTCCCTAAACTTCTTCCAACCCACCCTTATTCTAGATACTATGGCCTCGGAGCACCCTCCTCCCTTGTTAATCTGATCACCTAGGTACCGGAAGCTATCAACCACCTCTATAGATCCTACCTGCAATTGAAAAATGTGTCTATCAATGCGACTTCTAATGTCAAATTTCCCTGTACATCTACTACATATGTAGTTTTCCCTACCTGTTAGTTTGCCTGCTATCCCACTACATCTCTTGTGTACCCAAGATCTGCATTGTGTACATTCTATAGAGTTTATGCCAATTCCTTTTCTGCATATCGAACACGGCCATTTCCCTGATGGAATCAGAGTTTTGTCCTCTTTTCTACTTATCAACATTTTAGTCTTAGCTAGGTTAACTCTCAGTCCTCTTGATTCCAACTGCAGTTTCCATAGCCAGAATTTATTCTCTAGCTCCTCTACTGATTCTGCTATAAGTACCAGATCATCAGCATAGAAAAGTTCCCATGGACAGCCAGTCTTAAACTCCTCTGTCATGGCTTGGAGGACTATAATGAACAAGAGCAGGCTGAGGACCAAACTCTGATGCACTCCTACTTGTATCTGGAATTCCTCACTAAACTCCATTCCTACCCTGACTTTACTGACAGCACCTCTGTACAAAGTTTGCACTGTCCTCACAAGCCATTCCTCAATAACTAGTTTCCTTAGGGACCACCAGATGACAGATCGGAGTACTCTATCAAAAGCCTTCTCTAGGTCCACAAAAGCTAAGTATAGTGGCTTATTCTTCTCTAAGAACCTCTTTTGTAGTTGTCTCACTAAGAAGAGGGCATCTGTTGTACTTTTCCCCAGGCACAATTTGACCATTTCTCTAATTAGTTGCGCTAGTATTCTTTCTGCCACTTTCATAACCTGATCCATCAGTTTTATGCCCCTATAATTGCTCCTCTCCAAAGCATCCCCTTTACCTTTGTAGCAATTTATAAGAATACTGCTGCATGAGTTTGAAAATAGGTCCAGTGAGTCCAAAAGGACATTGGGTACTGCACCTACAATAACAAGCTTCTCACACAACTCTTGCAATTGAAGAATTTCTGGTGAAGAAAACATTCCCCCTCTTCCACATCCCAGAAGAAAATGAAAATAAAAAGGGGAAGAATAATTAATTTTCACATACATGTTCATTCAGAGAAGAGAGGTCATTTCTCTGCCCATCCTACTCTGCTTATAGCTTGGTTGTGACAGGTAGTAGGAGAGGGTAGAAGAGGAAGGAGGAGTGTTGGCAGGCTGCTGTGAGAAGCCCTTTGAGGAGTGGATACAAGTTCCAGCTGGGATTGGTTTGAAAGGCCGGGTGACCTTAGAGTTGACTTGGGGGGGGGGGGGGGGCGCTTCTAAAACCATCTATCTTGGTATTTTTCTTAGAAGAAATCATCAACATTCACCTTGTTATTTTACCACAAAGAAGTTTCAGAGTTATTGAAATACTAATTCCATCCCTAGCAGATATTTCAGATTTAGGGGAATGGAGAAAATTTTGCCACAAAAAGGGGTTCAGAGCCATTGGAATGCCCATTCTATCTTGAGCAGAAACTTCCAGATTCAGGGGAATGTAAAGCATTTAGTTTGCCACCTGAATGCTTCCATTTATCCGATTATCTTCATGGAAGTCCTCCAGTGCTAGCTGATTTGGGTGTTTCTATGTGGCTGCTTGGTCTGCATTATATAGTTGTCAGAGGTTGCTGGAATCTTGGAGAAGGATACATTGCTAAAGGGTCAATTTGTCTAGGGTGTTAATTTTAAAGTGTGCCAGCTTTAGTTTAGTCCGAAGTGGAAGCATTTAGAAGGGGTTCATATTTGGCGATAAATTGTGATTCCTTGCTAATGCGCTGACTAAACAGCCATGTGCTCTCCTTCTGTAAATTTTTACTATTTTTTCCTTTTCTTACTCTCATCTATCTTTCTATTTCTTCTATATCCCATTCTAATTTCTGATGAAACGTCTGAAACATGAAGATTCTTTTCAAACTATATCAAGTGTTAATCTAATACATATCATTTTACTGTATCATTTTATAAGTGGCCGGTGCTCAGGTTCAATAAGTAGTAGCAAGTGCCCACAGGATACTAGCTCCTTCTATTGCCCAGATGGTTCTATAGAAATAGTGGAGACCTTTCGTTACCTGGGTGACATAATCACCAGTGGTGGAGGATGTTCTGAAAGTACAGTAGCCGGAGTCAGAACGGGATGGAAAAAGCTCAGAGAGCTTATACCACTGTTGGCCGCTAAAGGTTTCTCTCTAAAAATGAAATGCAGACTGTGATGCCTGCATACGAGCAGCAATGTTGTATGGCAGTGAGACATGGGCATTACGTGCAGAGGACCTGTGCAGACTGGAGAGGAACGAGGCTTGCATGCTCCGTTGGATGTGTAATAGTAATGTGCGTGATCGGCAAAGCATAGATGAACTGAGTGAGAAATTAGGAATAAGAGGGATCAGATGCTGTTTACTTGAGAGAAGACTACGTTGGTATGGTCACGTGATGCGCATGAGGGACGACAGCTGTATAAAAAGTGCAAGGTGAACAAAATTGATGGTAGTTACGAAGTAGGTAGACCCAGAAAAACCTGGGACGATCTGATAAATTCCGACCTCACACACTTACACCTCTCTAAGACAATGTCACTGGACTGAGATCTTTGGCGCTACGCAGTAATACAGAAGACCCGCCTTGCCTATGTACAAAGTGAAACCTACAGTTAGTTGGCACCTCTTAACCAAATATACACCCCCATCCCACTACTCCCACCCCTTTCTCTGTAAAGTTATGTGGGTACCAGAACATCCAGTCCTAAATAAATGAGGTTGTGTAGTGTCACAACAAGAAAACACACAGTTCCCGCTGTAATGTGGCCTTGTAGGTAACAAGGTAAAAACCTCCCAGTCCACGCGGTAAATGTGGTTGGTGTTAGGAAGGGCATCCAGCTGTAGAAAACCTGCCAGAGAGTCCTATACAAGCAAGACAACCAATCTTGCCTCAAGTGGGACAATTCCCGTCTAAACCCATGCTAGCGTTGAAGATAGACGTTAAATGATGATGATGATGATGATGATGATATATATATATACACATATATTTCGTTTCTGAATTTGTTTAGCAAGATTCTTTATCTGAAAACGTGTGTTGAAACCGATATTGTTATACTTTGGGAGGGTCATGTTGCCAATAAGAAACACACGCACCAGTTGCTTTCACTCCAATTTATTATAAATTAAATTTATAAATTTCCGGTTGGTTGGTTGGTTCCACAACCGGACGGTTATTCATATATTGTCAAAGTTCTTTCGTCACACATTCTGTGACCTCCCAGTCACTGAAGAGGTCACCGAATGTGTGACGAAAGAACTTTGACAATATATGAACAACCGTCCGGTTGTGGAAACAACCAACCAACCAGAAATTTACAAATTTCTTAAATTTATAATAAATTGGAGTGAAAGCAACTGGTGCGTGTGTTTCTTATTGGCAACATGACCCTCCCAAAGTATAACAATATATATATATATATATATATATATATATATATATATACAGGGTGCGGACGATATTTGTTCGCAAGATTACTGTCTAGTAAAAAATAACACAGTGGTTTTATTTTTTAAGATATATTTATCAAACTTGGGTCAGTTTGTCTTCATGACTTATTCTTTCGATTTCACTCGATAAACCCACCATTGGCTTTGCTGACGGCCTTGGAACCGGCTACAGGCCTTCGTCACTGTCCCCCGACTTAGGCCCCTAAAGGCACTTGTGATCATGGCCTTCAGATCGTCTTTCGAATTGCAGCTAGATCTATTGGTGTCTCGTTCCACTGCGCCCCACACAAAGAAGAAGTCGAGGGAGTTGCAGTCAGGCGAGCTGGGAGGCCAGATGTCAGGTGAAGTGTGGTCGACGAAGCCAGACTTGGGTCTTTCGGCTGGTATGGCAGGGCGCTGAGTCTTGCTGGTACACGTACGGCCTACCTGCAGCTACCTGGTCGATCCAGGGCTTTACTACTTCGCTCAGAACGCGGATGTAGCAATCGGTGTTCAGCTTGAAGCCCTCAGGGAAGAAGTGAGGTGGCATGACGTCACCTTGACTGCTGACGACACCTAAGACCAATGTTGTCGCCGGAAACTTTGTCTGCATGACTCTGGGCACGTCTTTGGATGAGACAGCGAGCCACCTGTTGTTCTACAGAAGTCTGAAATTTCCTTATTTGTCCTCCCGGCACGGATTCCAAGAACTCCGTGTCTCTTCCACAAATTTGGAGGTTCAAAATTATTCATAATCAATTATTCTGAAAATAAATAATGGAAATATAGTCACTGTTTTTATGAAGACAAGAGTGACAACGGAAGTAAAAAATTTGCATAAAATCAGCAGTTGAAAATTGCGAACAAATATCGTCCACACCCTGTATATGTATATATATACATACATTTACACATATATATATATACTTATATATATATATATATATATAGATATGTCTCATTTGAAATAATACAGCCAATTTTCCACGCAATACTTTTAGTTAGCACCCCGAACACATAATTGGGAATATAATCACTTATTTCCTAATGTTTGTTGAGTGAGTTGGAATTTGGCCGGAGTATCGCTAAAAAGCTTTCTCCGATATTGTATTTATTATATATGCATATATATATATATATATATATATATATATAATGTTGTAGTTCCTGTCTGTCTGTCTGTTTGTTCACCAACTCCTCCTATGGTTTTGGAGATAGACCCCTATAACCATATATATTCTGAAACTACATTGCCCAGGGTACTTGGATAAGTATATTCCATTTTAATCAAAGGGTTCTCCGGGGGGAACAAACCCCCACTGAAAATGTTTTCTCTTCGATTTATATGAAATTTAAACCATAGGTAAATGACAACATAAGATGCCTATTCACAAAAGTTTTGAATTGATATTTTGAAAAATATTATTTACAAGAAACAAAATAAGAATAAGATTTAATATATTACAAAAATAATGTTTTCCAATTTTTCTTGCATTACATTTTACATTGAGTAATATTGAAATGCAGAGTTTTTCTCCATAAATTATATCACTGATTTAAAATCAATCATTTTCTTACAAAAAAGTGTGTGAAACGCAGCAAGGCGCAGGTAATTCGGCTAGTATATATATATATACATCATCATCATAATTGTTTAACATCTATCTTCCACGCTAGCATGGGTTAGACGGAAATTGTCCCACTTAAGGCAAGATTGATCAGGTGACCGTGTCTCGTTCGTATAGGACTATCTGGCAGGTTTTCTATGGCTGGGTGCCCTCTTAACACCAAACACATTTACAGTGTAGACTGGGAGCCTTTTTACCGTGTTTCCTACACGACCACTTTACAGCGTGGACTGTGTTTTTTTTTTGTCGTGTCACCTACACAACCTCTTTAGTTTGGACTGGATGTTGTGGTACCAACATAACTTTACAGAGAAAGGGTGGTGTTGGTGAAAGTGGGAGGATGGAGTAGGGGTGTATATTTGGTTAGGAGGGGCCTACTGACTGTAGGTTAACTTTGTACGTAGGGAAGGCAGGTCTTCTGTATTACTGCATAGCGCCAAAGATCTTGATCCAGTGACATTGTCTTGGAGAGCTGTAAGTGTGCAAGGTTGGATTTTATTATGTCGTCCCAGGTTTTACTGAGTCTCCCTACTCCGTAACTTCCATCAATTTTGATCGCCCTGCACTTTTTTATACAACTGTCGCCTTTCATGCGCATCCCGTGGCCATACCAACGTAGTCTTCGCTCAAGTAAATAGAATCTGATCCCTCTTATTCCTAATTTCTCACTTAGTTCATTTATGCTTTGCCGTTCATGTATATTACCATTACACATCCAACGGAGTATGCATGCTTCGTTCCTTTCCAGTCTGCGCTAGTCCTCTGCACACAATGCCCATGTCTCACTGCCATGTAACATTGCTGTTCGTATACAGGCATCATACAATCTGCCTTTCATTTTTAGAGAGAAACCTTTAGCGGCCAACAGCGGTATAAGCTCTCTGAATTTTTTTCATCCCGTTCTAACTTTGGCTACTGTACTTTCAGAGCACCCTCCACCACCGCTGATATTGTCACCCATGACAGAAGAAGGAGCTAGTATCCTGTGGGCACTTGCTACTTACAACGGTCAGGTCAATCTCGTTATAATGGTATTTCACTTTTTGATACCACCTAGTATATATATATATATATATATATATATATTATTCAAAATGTTAACAAATGAAAAATATTTGCATAATCAAAATATATACTTTATTGTACACTAGCAGTAAAGCCCGGCGTTGCTCGGGGTCGCTCAGTAGCTGTGTTAAAGTTACAATGTTAAGTTTCTTTCTTGGCTTAAAAACTGTAGTGTCTACTGTGCAGACTTGCATGTGGTGTTTTTGATTAATATTCCCTCAACCAACAATATGCCTTATGAAGTTAAGAAAACATAACGATAACCCGAATGTTATAGCAAAAGAGGATGCTGGGGATAGAAACTGCACTGGTTATTTATTAACAAAGATCGAAAATGTAAACACTGCAACGCAGAGAAAAACATTAGCGAAACCAAATTATCAGTTATGTCTGTCTGCACGCCTATATCACCTCTCTGCACGACTGTCTGTCTGCACGCCTATATCACCTCTCTGCACGACTGTCTGTCTGCACGCCTATATCACCTCTCTGCACGACTGTCTGTCTGCACACGTATATCACCTCTCTGCACGACTGTCTGTCTGCACGCCTAACGACGAAATATTTGCTTGTTTTACGTAGTCTTTAAATAGACTTGTTTTCAAGTAAAAATATTGTTTTAAAATGCTTTTAAATGGAAATGAAGCAAAACGGAAGCTTAGTGTTCGAACTGATGAATTTTGCTGGCTCGACAACTGTTAAAGCCAGCGTAATTTTTTACGTAAGACGCTCAATGTAAACAGAACAAAGGGAAATAACTGATAACTTACGCTCAAAAATCGATACATTATATTCGATTTCGTCACATAGGGTGGGTCAATTTGAAATTTTTTTTTTCCCGATGTCTTCGCTAGGGCTCAATGTACAAGTATAGCAATTTCGGTGCAATTCCGTGAGAGATTCTAAGAGGAGATGTGTGCCAAAAATCGATAGACAGACAGACAACCACAGTTTTATATATATAGATATTTCAAAGGTACTATGTTGTTTCAGTATGTTTTCATCAGACAAAATATATGATTTGATATATGGCATACCACTACGGTCTTGATATCAAATCATATATTTTGTCTGATGAAAACATACTGAAACAACACAGTACTTTTGAAATATGTATAATAAAGTATATATTTTGATTATGCGAATATTTTTCATTTGTTAACATTTTGAATAATATATATATATATAGACACAACTGAATACCTTGTGACATATATATACACACATTCATACACCTACTATATAATTAATAGTGTTTTACTAATATAAGTAGTCAATGGATAGATTACCAGAATCCCCCTCCCCCAAATGTCACAAGGTATATTCAGTTGTGTCTCTTTATATTTCAAATAATCTTGCTGTGATCAATAAACAAATGCCAATCAAACTATATAACCAATTTAATCATCTATACATCCTCCCCACTCCCCCCACAAAATCTATGGCCTCTTGCCAAAGTTAGATATCATTCATGTTTTCTGGCACAAAGCCAGAAATCTGGGAGTGACAAGGAATAGCAAGTTATATCAACTGTTTGGTGAAATGATAAAACACTCTATAAAGAGGTTGGTGATAGGAAATGCTTCCAGCCATAAAAAACGTGCCAAAAAATAAGGTTGAGAGGATTCTTCAGTTGTGTCAAAGACATGGTATCTTCCCTAGTGCTGGTGCCATGATAAACAATACACAGTGTACTCTTTAGATTGTGAGGACATGTAAGCAAGATGCAGCCTCTGGTCCTCAAGGTCATTAAATATTGACCTGTCCAGGGAAAGCAAATATTAAATGATGATGATGATGACAATGATATACATATATCCACTCAATATAGAAACAGAAATTAACAGAAAGAAAGCAATGGTAAAAATGAGAGAAAAGAAAGCAATATTGATGAAAGAAAAGAAAGCAATGGTGATGAGAGAAAAGAAAGTATTAGTATGAAAGAGTTGGAGTGAAAATACAAAGCTACTGCAACAGCAACAAAAACAACAACAACAAACACAGCACTGAAACTCAGAATGCAGAAAACAGGGATATAGTGGAAAGTAGGGGTCAAGGTGGGCCCCTAAATCTTTTCTCCCCCATGTGGTGATATTTTGTAGGTATCTACTGGGCTGTATTAATTCATATCTGGGAGCCCTAGGCTTTCAGGTATATTGTGTGGCCCCTTCAGCCTTTCATTCTGCTTCCGAAAAAAACAAATTAATGGGTCTCCAGAGAGGCACTTAGTCTTCAGCTTAGTCAACTTCATGAATAATATGGCCCTAGGGAATCTATCAATTTCTCCACCACCCTTAACTTTCCAAACCAGAACCAGTAAACTTCCTTGCAGATTAAATATTGTAATCATTAAATGCACACAATTTTTTTCCACACTATCATGAATAAATTTATATACATATATGTGATGATATATATATATATATATATATATATATATATATATATATATATATATATATATCTTTCGTTAAAAATGTCTCATCTTGATGTTTTATAGTCACTTATATGTCTAATTATTGTAGGTTTTTTGCTTACATTAATTTCTCTACTTACATTTATATATATATATATATATATATAGATGAGATTCTACAGGACTAGAACTGTTTCATTCTTTAGAAATCATCAGGAATTTCTAAAGAGATTCCTGATGATTTCTAAAGAATGAAACAGTTCTAGTCCTGTAGAATCTCATCTATATTAAAACTTTTATACTCTGCTATGTATTGAGTACCTTACTTACTGTGGTTACCTCCGATTCAACTCGGAATAACTTACCTATATATATATTAAAATAACAGATTAAAGTTTAAGCAAAGAATCGCTGCTTATATATATATATTTCATCATCATCATTTAGTGTCAATTTTTCCATGCTTGCATGGGTCAGATGAGTCGTCGTCCACACCGAGAGACAAGTTTGGCCAGGATTGGCCATGCCGTAACTTGCTCTGATGGGACTGAAAATTTGGCTGGAGTTTTTACAACACAAACCACCTTTTTGTGTGTGTGTATAACATTCGCTCAAATGACAACAGGGCATTCAATTACCTCTGAGTCAAAAACAAAAAACTCTTTTTATCATTAACTGTTTCTTACTAACTATTATGCAAAATACACCTGATGATGTCACTAGGTTCATACATAACCTGTCAACTGAAATGTGCATAGTGTTTGCAGTAACAAAAATTTAAAGGAATACAACCTGTCCAGCCTCCTGTCATTTTACCCTATAATATATATATAATGTCCTACCATGCTAACATGGAAGATGGACGTTAAACGATGATGAAGATGATTATATATATGCATATATATATATATAAATTAAAAGTGTCAAAGGCACTGTGTGGTTACTAATAAATATTCTTTAGAAAACCTAAGAGAAACACAAACATAAGGACAATTCCTGCTCTTCGGCTGTTTGCTGTGGGTGATGTTTCTTCTACCATCTAACCCCCCCCTCTCTCTACTTCCTTCCCACTTCCCCCTTCCCCCTCTCACTTTCTTCATCTCTCCCACTTTGCGCCTGTTCTCGCTAAGATCAGACGTTTTTCTCTTCGCTCTCTCTGATGCTGTTAATAAGGATTCAGGGCTTACGCTCGGTTTCCTTTTTAACTTCTCCCTCTCTCCCATTGGTTACTGCAACTTACATGTACTACTGTCTCGTGTTTATCCCTCTCTATTGGTATGTTTTTCTTCTGTTTATTTTCTTTTTCTGTTGTGCTCTTCGCTATTGTCTCTGTTTTGTTGTTGTTGTTGTTGTTGTTTTCTTCCCTAATAACTATCCCTCTTAGTTATTAACACACTGTGGTGAGATGTACTGTTTTTTAATGCGTTGAAACATCAGCGACCCACAGCAGACAGCCGAAGAGCGGGAATTGTCCTCATGTTTGTGTTTCTCTTACGTTTTCTAAACAATATATATGTATATATATGTGTGTGTGTTTGTTTTAATAAGTAGAAACTGAATAAGTATTTCAAATTTTAAATATGAAATTTTACATTTCAATTTTATGGGGAGGGGCAAAGAAAAACCAGTTACAGAATACCCCAGAAAATTTTGCAGGTGTGCAAAGTAAGCTGAACAAAAGGACATCTAGATACGTTTCAAGTTTATGAAAATCTAGAAGTTTTAGATATAAAACTTTAGATAGGAAAATTTTAGATCTGAAATATTATTTATGAAATTTTAAATATAAAATTTTAGTTATAAAATTCTATATCTAAAATTTTAGATATAAAATGTTAAATATGAAAAAAATATGAAAAACCAGTTAGAAAATGCTCCAGAAATTTAAGCAGATGTGCAAAATAAGCTTAACCAGACAACATCTAGATATGAAGCTTTAAGATGCTTCAGTTGTATTTATATATTTATTATTGGCTTTTTTTTTTTGTCCAGCTTCTTACCAACTTCTCCTTTTTAAGGAACTGAAGATGACTATGTTCAAGGTCTTCACATTTTTGCTTGTATTGTTTCACCTGTATTGGGAAATACAAACGGTATGAATGGATTATAGAAAATAACAGTAGGATATTTTTTTCTTTTTACCTTAAAGGGTGATGAACTGGATTTGAACTCACTACCACTGCCTCTGAGAGTGTCTTCAAGTTCTTGGCACTTCTTCTTGTACTGTAAGAGCTGGAGGAAAATTTGTTTGGGAAAAAAAACAACTTATATACATTCAATCATACTAAATAAGTTTCCTTTTCATACCAACCCACCAAAAATTGCCTGCTTCTATCAAACAAAATTACATATTTTAAAAGGTACTGGTGCCAGTACTTTGTTTGTCGACTTCTAAAAGGCTAAGTTTACATCAGTGGGATTTGACCTGAGAATGCATAGAGCCAGAACAGATCAGATATTGCAAAACTTCACATCTAAGTCTTTACCAATTCCATCCCTGCACTGGTAATGGTACTTTATCTTCTCTTGAAAAAATGAAAGGCATAGTAGACCTTGGTGAAATTTGAATTCAGAACAAACACTGAAGCATTTAATCCAATTCTCTAACATGTCTGCCAATTCCCCTAAAATAAAAAGATGATTCATTAACTTTTTGCTGGTAATTAAATCCTTAATACCCTTAAAAGATAAGATTTACTCCAAATCCCATTTAATTTATCTTATTTATTTTTAAATTTTATTTCCATTAGATAAAACAGTATAAGACAGGATATAGAAGAAAATGTGAGAATCACCCCCCCCCCTTTTTTTTTGGTTACCAACGTGCACCAAACCATCTCTGGCTCTGAAATAAAACCACTCATTTTAAAGAGTGGGCTGGATGTACTTTATAGTACTACCAACACTAACACTATTTAGTGGGCTGGATGTACTTTATAATACTACCAACACTAACACTATTTAGTGGGCTGGATGTACTTTATAGTACTACCAACACTAACACTATTTATATTAAAATCTTCCAACATAAGTTTATATAAGAACCATATGTTAAGTTACTATTTTAGTAACAAAACAATAATTTTAGTAAATCTTTTATACATATATAAAGAGAGAGAAGGAGAGATAAAGCGAGAACTAGACATAGATGTATTAAACTGGTAGAGATATTTTACATTACCTTAGCCTGTAACTTCTGCACTAGCTGCGCTTGTCTCTGCTGTCCTTCTTGGTAAGCTTGTAGTTTGCGTTTATAATTTGCATGTTCATCCTCCAGCTTCTGTCGCATTTCAAGGTTCTGTTGCATCAGACGCCGAGCGGGCTCCACAGCCTCTGATGCCTCACCTTTCATCAATTGCTCCAGCTAAATATAAACATTTCATTAATTACAACACCTGCGTATGTGTGTTATATATTCATACACACACATAAAATACATTGTAATGCAAGTGTATGTGTGTTAATAAGTGTACAAGTATTTACTCTATATAGGTACACACAGCTACTCTATCATTCATGTTTAAATAACAGGAACATGTGTATGGCTGTACTATATACCTGTGTATGGCTGTACTATATACCTGTGTATAGCTGTACTATATACCTGTGTATAGCTGTACTATATACATGTGTATGGCTGTACTATATACATGTGTATAGCTGTACTATATACATGTGTATGGCTGTACTATATACATGTGTTGGCTGTACTATACATGTGTATGACTGTACTATATACATGTGTTGGCTGTACTATACATGTGTATGGCTGTACTATATACATGTGTATGGCTGTACTATACATGTGTATGGCTGTACTATATACATGTGTATGGCTGTACTATATACATGTGTATGGCTGTACTATATACCTGTGTATGGCTGTACTATATACATGTGTATGGCTGTACTATATACATGTGTATGGCTGTACTATATACATGTGTATGACTGTGCTATATACATGTGTTGGCTGTACTATATACATGTGTTGGCTGTACTATACATGTGTATGGCTGTACTCTATACATGTGTATAGCTGTACTATATACATGTGTATGACTGTACTATACATGTGTATGGCTGTACTATATACATGTGTTGGCTGTACTATACATGTGTATGGCTGTACTATATACATGTGTATGGCTGTACTATATACATGTGTATGGCTGTACTATATACATGTGTATGACTGTGCTATATACATGTGTATAGCTGTACTATATACATGTGTATGGCTGTACTATATACCTGTGTATGGCTGTACTATATACATGTGTATGGCTGTACTATATACATGTGTATGGCTGTACTATATACATGTGTATGGCTGTACTATATACATGTGTTGGCTGTACTATACATGTGTATGGCTGTACTATATACATGTGTATGGCTGTACTATATACATGTGTATGACTGTGCTATACATGTGTATGGCTGTACTATACATGTGTATGGCTGTACTATATACATGTGTATGACTGTACTATATACATGTGTATGGCTGTACTATATACATGTGTATGACTGTACTATACATGTGTATGACTACTATATACATGTGTATGGCTGTACTATATACATGTGTATGGCTGTACTATACATGTGTATGGCTGTACTATATACATGTGTATGGCTGTACTATATACATGTGTATGGCTGTACTATATACATGTGTATGGCTGTACTATATACATGTGTATGACTGTACTATACATGTGTATGGCTGTACTATATACATGTGTATGACTGTACTATATACATGTGTATGGCTGTACTATATACATGTGTATGGCTGTACTATATACATGTGTATGGCTGTACTATATACATGTGTATGGATGTACTATATACATGTGTATGGCTGTACTATACATGTGTATGGCTGTACTATATACATGTGTATGGCTGTACTATATACATGTGTATGGCTGTGCTATATACCTGTGTATGGCTGTACTATATACATGTGTATGGCTGTACTATATACATGTGTATGACTGTGCTATATACATGTGTATGACTGTACTATACATGTGTATGACTGTGCTATACATGTGTATGACTGTGCTATACATGTGTATGGCTGTACTATATACATGTGTATGACTGTACTATATACATGTGTATGGCTGTACTATATACCTGTGTATGGCTGTACTATATACATGTGTATGGCTGTACTATATACATGTGTATGACTGTGCTATATACATGTGTATGACTGTACTATATACATGTGTATGACTGTACTATATACATGTGTATGACTGTGCTATATACATGTGTATGGCTGTACTATATACATGTGTATGGCTGTACTATATACATGTGTATGACTGTGCTATATACATGTGTATGGCTGTACTATATACATGTGTATGGCTGTACTATATACATGTGTATGACTGTACTATATACCTGTGTATGGCTGTACTATACATGTGTATGGCTGTACTATATACATGTGTATGACTGTACTATACATGTGTATGACTGTGCTATATACATGTGTATGGCTGTGCTATATACATGTTGGCTGTACTATATACATGTGTATGGCTGTACTATATACATGTGTTGGCTGTACTATACCTGTGTATGGCTGTACTATATACATGTGTATGACTGTACTATATACATGTGTATGGCTGTACTATATACATGTGTATGGCTGTACTATATACATGTGTATGGCTGTGCTATATACATGTGTATGACTGTACTATACATGTGTATGGCTGTACTATATACATGTGTATGACTGTACTATATACATGTGTATGACTGTACTATACATGTGTATGGCTGTACTATATACATGTGTATGACTGTACTATACATGTGTATGACTGTACTATATACATGTGTATGGCTGTACTATACATGTGTATGGCTGTACTATATACATGTGTATGGCTGTACTATATGCATGTGTATGGCTGTACTATATACATGTGTATGGCTGTACTACATACATGTGTATGGCTGTACTATACATGTGTATGGCTGTACTATATACATGTGTATGGCTGTACTACATACATGTGTATGGCTGTACTATATACATGTGTATGGCTGTACTATACATGTGTATGGCTGTACTATATACATATGTATGGCTGTACTATATACATGTGTATGACTGTGCTATATACATGTGTATGGCTGTACTATATACATGTTTATGGCTGTACTATACATGTGTATGGCTGTACTATATACATGTGTATGGCTGTACTATACATGTGTATGGCTGTACTATACATGTGTATGGCTGTACTATATACATGTGTATGGCTGTACTATATACATGTGTATGACTGTACTATATACATGTGTATGGCTGTACTATATACATGTGTATGACTGTGCTATATACATGTGTATGACTGTACTATACATGTTTATGGCTGTACTATATACATGTGTATGACTGTACTATACATGTGTATGGCTGTACTATATACATGTGTATGGCTGTACTATATACATGTGTATGACTGTACTATACATGTGTATGGCTGTACTATATACATGTGTATGGCTGTACTATATACATGTGTATGGCTGTACTATATACATGTGTATGACTGTACTATATACATGTGTATGACTGTGCTATATACATGTGTATGGCTGTACTATATACATGTGTATGACTGTACTATACATGTGTATGGCTGTACTATATACATGTGTATGGCTGTACTATATGCATGTGTATGGCTGTACTATATACATGTGTATGGCTGTACTATATACATGGGTTGGCTGTACTATACATGTGTATGGCTGTACTATATACATGTGTATGGCTGTACTATATACATGTGTATGGCTGTACTATATACATGTGTATGACTGTGCTATATACATGTGTATGACTGTACTATACATGTGTATGGCTGTACTATATACATGTGTATGACTGTACTATATACATGTGTATGACTGTACTATACATGTGTATGGCTGTACTATATACATGTGTATGACTGTGCTATATACATGTGTATGGCTGTACTATATACATGTGTATGACTGCTATATACATGTGTATGACTGTACTATACATGTGTATGGCTGTACTATATACATGTGTATGACTGTACTATATACATGTGTATGACTGTACTATACATGTGTATGGCTGTACTATATACATGTGTATGACTGTACTATACATGTGTATGGCTGTACTATATACATGTGTATGACTGTACTATATACATGTGTATGGCTGTACTATATACATGTGTATGACTGTACTATACATGTGTATGGCTGTACTATATACATGTGTATGACTGTGCTATATACATGTGTATGGCTGTACTATATACATGGGTTGGCTGTACTATACATGTGTATGGCTGTACTATATACATGTGTATGGCTGTACTATATACATGTGTATGGCTGTACTATATACATGTGTATGACTGTGCTATATACATGTGTATGACTGTACTATACATGTGTATGGCTGTACTATATACATGTGTATGACTGTACTATATACATGTGTATGACTGTACTATACATGTGTATGGCTGTACTATATACATGTGTATGACTGTGCTATATACATGTGTATGGCTGTACTATATACATGTGTATGACTGTGCTATATACATGTGTATGGCTGTACTATACACACACACCACACCCCAATGAAAATAGTTGATATTATATTGAAGTGGGAGAGATAAATACAGAGAGCTAAACTGGCAGATAGATGAACAGTCTGATAGACACAAACACACACATCTGCTATATTGCAGCTACAACTTCGATTTATCATCATTTTACATCCGCTTTTCCCTGCTTGCAAGGGTGGGACGGGAACTGATTCTGGCTGATTTCTACAGCTGGATGCCCTTCCTAACACCAACCTCATTTACAGTGAGTGCTGGGTGCTTTTTTGCAGTGGTACCTCCACGTCCACTTTACAGTGGAATGATAGGGACCCCAGTCCTATCATCTCATTTCTACAGCTGAGTAAACTGGAGCAATGTGAAATAAAGTGTCTTGCTCAAGGAAACAACACATCACCCGGTCTGAGAATTAAACTCACAACCTTTCGATTGCAAGGCCAATGCTCTAACCACTGAACCATGTGACCCCTCCAATACTTATAATAATAATATATATATATATATATATATATATATATATATATATATATATATATATATATAGAGGCACAGGGCTTAGTGGTTAGAGCATTGGCCTTGCAATCGAAAGGTTGTGAGTTTAATTCTCAGACCGGGTGATGTGTTGTTTCCTTGAGCAAGACACTTTATTTCACATTGCTCCAGTTTACTCAGCTGTAGAAATGAGATGATAGGACTGGGGTCCCTATCATTCCACTGTAAAGTGGACGTGTAGGTGCCACGGCAAAAAAGCACCCAGCACTCACTGTAAATGAGGTTGGTGTTAGGAAGGGCATCCAGCTGTAGAAATCAAGCCAGAATCAGTTGCCGTCCCACCCTTGCAAGCAGGGAAAAGCGGACGTAAAATGAAATGATGATGAAATGATGATGATATATACATATATATATATACATATACATATATATATATATACATATACATATATATATTTACTAAACCACCCATGATCCGTTGGGTAACATTCAATTAGAATTTTTTTTTTTTTAAATCATGTTCACTTAAAAATAATTTTTAAATAATTAAAATACAGTCAAGTATATAATGTAAAATGAAATTGGCAGGCCCATATATATATAGGCCTGTGACCTAAATACACTGGTCACAGACGCACACACATATATATATATACACACACACACACACACTTAGAAACCCTTCCTATTTAGCAGGAAATATTCGCTACACACAACCTCTCCTAACGCAAGTTATATGATACATATGACTTGATATTCAGTCACCAAATTTGAACTAGATATAGAATGCTGTATTCGATTCTTTGAAGTCACCTGTTATAATTTCATTTAACAACACCACTAGCTCTCTCTTTCTCCCTCTCTCTGTCTCTCATTCAGTCTACTCTCTCACAAACACTATCTCTTTTTCTCTCTCTATTTATGATGGTACCCGGAAAAACGCTGTATCTCGGGGACCCATGCTCTGATTTACGCAAAACTTGTTTTATTCCATTTG
Organism: Eledone cirrhosa; assembly: GCA_964016885.1. NCBI lineage: Eukaryota > Metazoa > Mollusca > Cephalopoda > Octopoda > Eledonidae > Eledone > Eledone cirrhosa. The sequence continues at coordinate 9,476,424 of OZ024763.1, forward strand.
TATTCCCATTTCAGGGGTAACTTCCTTTCAAAGTATTTTCCCATTATGTGCTGTTTTGGCTGTATTAAATTACAGACAAGCACACAACCATAGAGTTTTAGTAGTATATAGATACATATATATACTGTAGTACCAATTTGGTATAAATATCCAAATGAGGAGTTAGGTATAATTAGTTACAACAGTGACTCATTCAACTTGTCACACAAATAAAAATGGCTTCACTCATGGAGATTTTAGAAGGTTTAGGAGAGTTCTAAGGGTAGGTAATATCAAATTTATCAATAAGTAGACAAATCCCTTGAATAATGTAAGTGAAAAGGGAAGTAACTATAAAAACAAACAAGGTAGGTCACTTGCATTACACAGGGAGCCCTAGCGTTAAGTTGAAAAGTTGAAGAAAATAAATTTAGTTAATCAGGTCTACATCATTTTCAGGACAAATTTTGCTTCATGAAGACAGTGACTGAAACAGTCGAAGCAGGTATTGAAGCAGTGTTTCCCTGAAACCAGTTGTAAGAGTATATTCTACCTCAGTTACACAGCTGGCAAAATTTCATCCCATTGTCATATAAAGTGGAGTTTTCTTGAGTTCTCCATCTAATGGAGAAGGCTGTGCTGTTATTTTTGAGGTTCTGCACATGGTCTGTAAGCTGAGTGGAATGTTTTTTGTCAGAATGTCTGAAGGTTGTTTTGTGGTTCAGGAAACAGCTTTTGAACCAGCTATCGGACATTCCTACATGAGTCCAGGCTTCAGTTTGGTGGAGGTCACTATTGGAGCTTTGCACTCTTGATCCAGGGGGCATGCCTCTGGTCTTCGGCAGGAGCATCCATAAGATGGAAGGCTTTTGTGTTTGTTGGTGATATGGGATTTTATGTTATCTGTACATGAGTAGCTTATTTTTCACTGTATGTCAGTTGAATATTTGTTGGTATTTATGGCCTAAAGGGAAGTAGGTCATAAATACCAACAAATATTCACACATTGAGTGTGAATGGTGGCAAATCACATGATGGCTTTATGTCTAGGATTTTTCTTGCTAGATATAAGGCGGTGATCTGGAGAGTAAGTATTTCTCCCTCAGTTCATTTACACTTTGCCATTCATGTATATTACTATTACACATACATCAGAGTATGCAGGCTTCATTTCTTTCCAATCCAACATGCTTAAATTTTTTATCTTCTGCTTCCCTTCTTGCAAAATATACTTGTCACCTAGCTTCTCTCCAAGCCTCCAGGTAGTGTTTTCTACTTTTTCATCTCACCATTCTTTCCATGCCTGTTTTTTGGCCTTAATTGTCTTCTCCACCCTACTATTCCACCACCAAGTTACTCTCCTTCTCCCTAGAGACCTGCTCCAACCACAGATTTTGTTTGTCACCTTCAGTAAGTTCTCTTTCAGGAACTCCCACTGCTTATCTATATTGTATGTATCTATTTTCTCTTCCTTACTGTCAAAAGCATCAAACAATGTGCCTCTGAATTTGTTACTGGCTGTGGGGTCCTTCAACTTACACATTCTTCTCCTCAAGGTTCTCCTTTGCTGTCATGTTTGTCTGGCCCTGACTATAAGGTCGCTAACTATTAGGTTATGTTGGGAGATGCACCAGGGAAGGACATTGTATTTACAACCGTCACTCTGTCTCATCTTATATAGAGAGAGATAGATAGACAGACAGATAGCTGGATAGATAAATAAATAGACAAGTAGGTAAATGCTGTTCCTCCTCTAAATCATTGACATAAGTCATCATCATCATCATCATCACCGTTTTACGTCCGTTCTTCCACGCTAGCATGGGTTAGACGGGTTGTCCTGTTGTGTGCAGTGTCTGGTCGGCTGACCATGCCTTGCTCATACAGGAACTGATCTGGCTTGATTTCTACAGCTGGATGCCCTTCCTAACACCAACCTTATTTACAGTGAGTGCTGGGTGCTTTTTCGTGGCGCCTACACGTCCACTTTACAGTGTGGGCTGGGTGCTTTTTTGCCGTGGCACCTCCACGACCACCTTGCGGTGGGGGGTGTGGGGGCATATTGTTTATATGCTTCAGCATGTACCCATGGGAGGTCGGGTACTCTGTATTACTGCGTGACGCCAGAAGTCACGGTCGTGTGTCATTGTCTTTGAGAGGTGTAATTGGGTAAGGTCGGCTTTTATCACCTCATCCCAGGTCATCTTGGGTCTCCCCACTCTGCGGTTTCCATCAACTTCTAGTGCTCTGCACCTTTTTATGCAGCTGTCATCCTTCATACGCATCACATGTCCAAACCAGCACAACCGCCTCTCCTGCACACAGCATTTGATTCCTCTTATGCTCAGTCTCTCTCTCAATTCATTTATGCTTTGTTGTTCACGTATATTACTGTTACACATCCATCGGAGCATGCAGGCTTCGTTTCTCTCTAATCTACGTAAGTCTTCCACCTTCAGCGCCCAGGTCTCACTACCATGCAACATCGCTGTTCGGATACACGCATCATACAGTCTGCCTTTCAAGTACTTTTATAAATGGGTCTTGAGTATAAAAGGGTTTTGAATAATCTAAGGGGCTAATCAAATGAGCCTGTAAGATGCACACCTACTGGTACATTATTTTATGAAAAGGCAAAGTTTACCTCAGCAGGATTTGAAATCAAAATACAAAGAGTTGGTACAAATCTTGCAAAGCATTTTCACCAATGCTCTAACGATTTTGCCAGAAAAATCTTGATAGAATTAGAATCAGTCTCAGCATTACGACATTGCAAAAACAACACTTGTGGGAGCAACAAATATCCTGTGGAAAGTATTGTCTATCTGAGATTACATAAGTTGATAGGGAGTCAATTAAATGATCCAGTGTTAATAAAAAATATCACTGTGCAAATGAAGTATAATAATAATAATAGTTTCTGTCTCTACATGGTGCTCAGTTTTAATAGCACTTGCAAGGTCTGCATACTTATTGATCTTTTCCATTTCCTTTTCAGCCACATCGTGATTTTGAGGGTTTGCAATATCAATCAGAATCCATTTTGGTGGGGTTGTTTGTTATTAAAACAATATCAGGGTGGTTGTGTTGGACTTTGTGGTCTTGATCTCAAGGTCCCAAAACAACTCTATTCCCTCACCTGATACCCCTCATCAGTGCAGATCATTGTATGATGAGTGAAAGGAGAATGCTTGCAGAATATTTGGTAAACAGTGGTGAAGAGTTGTTGCAGTATGCAGCAGAAGATGCAGATGAAATGGTTGGTAACGAAGAATTTACCGAAAGAGTTGAAGAGAAGAGAAAAGATCTGAAAATGAGAATCCACAGACAGTTTGAAAGAAATACACAAGATTTCAAGGATTAAATATTATGAACATTGATTAAGCAAAGTGAGGTGTACCACAGAAAGCCTTATAATTGCAGCACAAGACCAAGCTCTTGCTACCACTTCGGTGAAATATAACATCTACAAAACTTCTGACACCCAGAAATACAAACTCTGTGGAAAGAATGTGGAAAATGTAACCCATTTGCTAAGGGATGTGAGTGCCCTGTGCAAAAAGAATACAAGTACAGCCATGACAAAAGAAATAATAACAATAATGATGATGAGGATTTCTTTATGAACCAGAAAAACAAGACAAAACATTGAATGTGTGTATGTGTGGGTTTTGCATAAAAACTATTAATAATTGTTTCTACATTTGGGGGGAAGGGAAAGTCAATTAAACTGACCCCACTGCATTACTGGTACTTTATTTTATTGACACCCCCCCCTTCTCCAGAAAGATGAAAGGTGAAGTTGACTTTGACAGGATTTGAAACCAAAACATAAAGAGCCATTACTAAATGCTACAAAGCATTTTACCCAACAAGCCTACTCTAATAATAAGGATTTCTTTTATTTGTCACAGGGGCAGTGGTACAACAAAACCTGAGAGAAAAGAATAAATAATAATGATGATTATGATCCAGGCTAACATTCTACATATATGGTTCTTTCCAGAATCTTCTCTGGAATAATCTAATGTATATCTAGAGTATCATTAAATGAAACCTTATTTCTGTCCCACTCCACACCCTCACATATAATGGGTGGCTCATGTACACCTGCATGTTTCCATAGATACCTACATTATCACATAATATATTGTTTATTAACTCATAACATTCTGTAATGATTCAGCAGAAATTATTACAAAACTGGTTTGTTATTGAGCAGGATGAGAATAAAGACTTTAATATTTAATGTCATAGAGCTGTTTTGTAGTTTTCAAGAATGTCGTGCTAATGTGGTTTCATGTGGTTTGTTATCCCTTTATCATTTACATGATTCTATATATACTATTGTATTTTCAAGGTAAAAGCTTTACATCACATAATTATCTCACATAATATCGAATCTATGAGGTTTTGATGTTATTTATTTTGAGAACAATACCTTAACAACAGAATGAGTGGCCGGATATGGCCAGTTTAAATGCTAAAGGGTTAAATCAAATATTTAGAGTATCTTTAGAAGTGAACAGATTGTTGCGAAAATTTACAATATTCCTCCTCCATCATATATAGCCACCCTTTCTTGGTTTTCCCTTCCTTCTACATTCATCCCCATCACTCCTCTCCCCTAGTGACATTCATCCTTTCTCATCACATGACCCAACAATCTTCACAACATGCACCACTAGTTCTATTCCAATCATCCATCATCCTCAAGTGTTCATTGTTTGTCTACATCTCTCTTCCTCTTTCAGTGATACTTCACTCAACTACCATTTTCATTTTTGTTTATTTCCAGCCTTCTCTTGCTCCACATTTATCACTCATGTCTCACTTTCATAAATCATGGCAACAAAAACAAGGACAAAATAATGCCTGTATCAAGTTCCGTCTTCTGCACACAGTAAAGCAAAAGTAAGGGAGTGTACACAACACAATACAAAAAGAAAAAATATCAATTTTGAAAATTATTTGGTATATTCTCAGGAAGTTGCAAGCTCTTAGGCGACATGTCACAATAATAATAACAATGATTTCTAATTTAGGCATAAGGTCAACAATTTATGGGGAGGGAAAATCAATTACATCAACCTGAGTATGTGACTGGTATTCTATTTTATCGAACCTGGATGAAAGGCAAAGTTAACCTCGGCAGAATTTGATTTTAGAACAAAATGCTGCAAAACATTTTGTCTGACATTCTACTAATACTGCTAATTTACCACCTTAATAACAACAACAACAACAACAACGTTTTTTTTTTTATATAGGCACAAGGCCAGCAATTTTTTAGGGGAGGGGAAAGTCGATTAAATCGACCCCAGTGTGTGACTTGTATTTTATTTTATCGACCCCGTAAGGGTGAATGGCAAAGTTAGCCTTGAAGGGTTTGAACTCAGAATGTAAAGGGCCATAGCTCTATGCTGCAAAGCATGTTGTCTGACGCTCTACCAATACTGCCAATCCACTGCCCTATGATAATGATAATAATAATATGAAACAGGAGGACAAAATTGACAGCAAATTGGAAGGACAGTTGAAGAGAATTAAGGTGTTCAGTGATGATGTTGGGATGGAGTTTGGATTGGAAAAATGCACCATAGCAACAATCAAGAAAGACAGAATAACAACTACAAACTCAGTGGAAATAGATGTGAATACAATAATTAAGGAACTAAAACAGGAACAAGCCTACAGATGTTTAGGGATCAATGAAGGCCAAGGTATTCACTACGTCAGTATGAAAGAGAGAATTACGGAAGAATGGTACCAGAGAGTATAATGCTGTCTGGAAAACTGAGCTCAACTCAAAGAATAAAATATTTGCCATAAATGCACTTGCAATCCCAGTTATCACCTACAGTTTCAACATAATAAATTGGAACATTAATGAAATAAAGAAAATGGAGCTAAAGGAATGATCCAGCTTGAGCTGTCATGCAAAATATCAACCATTGGATCCAAACAATACCATAAAACTACAGATGACTGGATGCTGAAAATGGTTGTAGATCACAAAAGGAAAACGAGGTTACAAAAGAAAGTAGGAAGTTTTCAGAAGAATTGGGAATACATTTTGAAAATGATGGCGATTCTGCAATTAAAGCTGCAAAGAACATCAAAATGTTGAAACATGAAAGTCAACGGAGACTGTGCACCACATGGGAGCAAAACCACTGAATGGGCAATATGTTCTCTGTAGCAAAGATCCTGTTGTAGATCAAACTCTCACCCAGCAGTGGCTATGAAGTTCTGGGCTAAAGACAGACAGTGAGGACATCATTTTGGCTGAACAAGACCAGCGTCTTTCAATGCGCAACTTTCAAACCAATGTGATCAGAAATGGAGCTGACATAAAGTGTTGATTCTGTGATGAGCATGTTAAGACCACCTGGTTTCAGGCTACAAAGTATTAGCTTCCTAGGAATATAAAACAAGGTATGATAGAGTGGAGCAATATTTACACTGTGTAATGTGCAGGTTTTATGGTATAAAAACAGAGGGAAAATGGTACAACCATCACCCAGATGCAGTAACAGGAGGCAGGAATGTGACAATCTTATGGGATTTCCCTGTGAACACTGACAAAACAATCAAGACCAACAGACCTGATATAATTGTGAAGGACCATAAAAAGAAAACACGTTTTTTAATTGACATGAACATTCCATCAGATCGTAACATCTTGAAAGAGTTCCGAAAGCTCAGTTAATATAAAGATCTGACAATTGAAATTGAGAAAATGTGGCATCTTAAGGCCTGTACAATACCAGTGATAGTTGGTGCACTTCGAATGATTAAAAAAGGGAACTGAAAAATATTTGGACCAAATAACTGGAAAGCCAACTCTTCAAGAGATTCAGAAAATAGTGCTGACAAATGATAATAATTTTCTTTTTTCCTTTTGTAAGGTTTCTTTAGCAATCAGTTGCTAGGTGAAGAATGTTAATTGGTCTCTGATCTCAGAGACTCAATATATCGCATAGGATTCTGGTAATGCTAGAGATGGTAGAAATTTGGGCACTGCCCATCAAGTTGGGTATCCCAATAATAATTTTTTTTTTTTTTTTTTTTTTTTTCTTTTTTTACGTCCGCTTTTTCCCTGCTTGCAAGGGTGGGACGGGAACTGATTCTGGCTTGATTTCTACAGCTGGATGCCCTTCCTAACACCAACCTCATTTACAGTGAGTGGTGGGTGCTTTTTTGCCGTGGCACCTCCACGACCACTTTGTAGTGGAATGATATGGACCCCAGTCCCTATCATTCATTTCTACAGCTGAGTAAACTGGAGCAATGTGAAATAAAGTGTCGTGCTCACCCGGTCTGAGAATTGAACTCACAACCTTTCGATTGCAAGCCCAATGCTCTAACCACTAAGCCATGTGCCTCCAATAATAATAATAATAATAATAATGCTGTCTTTATTAATTACAAGGGTTGACAAAAAAGTATAACATTAAGGACAGCACAGGACAATACATTACAGTACAAATGAGCATTTCTGCGTGTAAAAAACAAAAACAGGATGTAACAAAAATAAGAAACAAGGAAAAATTCCCCAATAGAGGGGAGACTTCCGAAGGTCACTCGTGGAGAAAGCCCTAAAAAAAGCCACGGTTACCCTGACTGCTATGGCAAGTGCCCTCTCCAGTTTTCCTCCTATGATACTACAGACATACGCTCAGGGCAGGCCCACTCACATGGGTCATTCTTGCCTCTCTCACCTACCTTTCAACAAACTGGCTGGTAGGCAGCATTTCCCTCTGCACCCTGATTTTCCTTTTCAGGCGAAACCTGAAAAGGTTAATGAGGGCATCACCGAAGAGGAAAGTACCCATCTTCATCCCTTTCAGACGCATCCACCATACCACCTCTTTCACCATGGCCACCAGGCAGATAAAAGCTGCCTGCCCTTCCCGGCTAAAGGATGGTAACGGGGCAATCCCGACGATGGACTCAGCTGATAGCCGGATCCGTCCTACACGCGACAGCAAGTGGTCGACATAAACCCACAAGTCAGCAATGCTCAGACACTGGACGAGTGCATGCAGGACTGTTTCCATAGGCCCCGACCCAAAAGATCTCCCAAAGAGATTGGCGTATTGATTTTCGTTGACGCTCAGATTCTCCCCAAACACGTTGCTCTTTTGCTCCACTAACCCTCTATAGAACGCCAAGGTGGAGTTTCCACTAATCACATTGCCCAACTGGTTGAGGGCTGTAAGCGCCTGTTGGTGTTGGTCATTTTTCTTCTGCCACTGTGGTCTTGGCTGGTTTGTCCACTCCAGTCGTGGGGCACGGCATAGGGAGAAGGTGGGAGCACGTACCCGTCTTGGTGAATTTGGGGCAGAAGGCCTTAAGGTGCCTCTTGTCACCGCACCTATGACACCTTGGGCACCTACCTTCGACAGTCACGGGTAGATGGCTGCCAGGTCGATCACATTGGGGATGGCCTCGAAGCTCTCGTGGTCTGCTTGGATGATTAGCTCCATCCACGATCCTGTCCAGTTTTCCTGTCTTATCTGCATGATGTCGGGGATAGTTGTTGACTCCTCGACGTCAGCGAGGACAGCCGCCATCAGCCACGCGATCTACACTGAGGGCGGAACGTGGGTCACTCAGACCCTCACGACTCTCTGCCCGCAGTGGCACAATGGAGTGTGCTCTGGCTTCTTCGGGTGTAGCGAATAGAACATTCACAGTGCTATACTTCGATCCTCGGGCTAAGTATGTTTTCTGTGCCCAGACGAAACCCATAGCCCTTTGGGCATGCGACTCCGTTCCCCGTTCGAACCGGCACAATTTTAGTCCAATTGTGCGATAAGTGAGCGGACACAAAGGCTTGTTTATCATTATATTAGCTGGGCGGGTGAGACTTACCCTGTGTCCGCTCTTTTTTACCAACATTTCGCCTGCCTCATTTCCGCATCACTCACGTGTACACGTTCAACATTTTTTGCAGCTTTTACGAATGATGTGGCTTCTGTTTGCTGTGTTGGTTCATCATTACTCTTGCTTTTGTTGTTGTTGTTGTTGTTGGTGGTGGTGGTGGTCTTGTTAGTTTTTTCTTCTGTGTTGCTGATGGTACAGTTGTTGTTCTTTGGGTTCTTTGTGGATGTTGTCTGCTGTTATTGTTGTTATTAAGATGGCGGTGGCGCTGGTGTTTGTTGATTTTTCTAGCAATGGGAAATTATTATTGTAATAATTTGGTGCTCTGCTGCTGTTGATAATTTTAAAGTCGTTGTTGTTGGTGGTGCTGCTGTTGTTTCTGTTGTTGTTGCTTCTGCCTTGTGATTGGACGAAATCGGCTGTTCCACTTTCTCAACAACCCACTGTTCTTCCCTGTGGACAATCTTTTCCGTTCGGCATGTTTTTTTTTCAACAAAAAATTGAGAGGTCTGATTGTAAATAAACACGAATTCAGCCCTTAAGAGCGCGAGATACAGTTAAAAAACCACCTCGTTTGAAAGAGGGGTTGTGTAGCTAGACAACAATGTGTAATATTCTATATAAAAGTTTCAATGAACACATAAAACAACAACTGACTTACTCCCTTGCTCAAGAGATTCAGCACAATAATAATAATATTAATAATAATAATAATAATAACAATAATAATAAGAGAAGTGGTATGAGCATAAGCCAGAGTCGGTGATAGAAAACGATCAGGTGAAGGTGGTATGAGATTTTAGGATACAGAAGGACAAGAAATTAGAACACAATAGGCCTGACCTGGTGGTTTTGGACAAGGAAAAAAGATTGTGCCTGATTGTAGATGTAGCTCTGCCCATTTGACATGAGAGTGCAAGAAAAGGAGAGGGAGAAAATTAACCGATACCAGGATTTAAAGTGGGAGTTAAAAAGGATTTGGAACTGCCATGAAATCAAAGGTTGTCCCGATTGTCATACGTGCACTAGGTACTCAAAGAGTTTCCAAGGATGGTTAAAGATTAGTCCAGCCCCATTTTTTGGAACACTTCAAAAGGCATGCTTGCTGGGAACAGCAAGAACCCTCCGATACGTCCTGAATATCTGAGGCTGCAGGTAGCGGCTTGATATTCATTTCAACAAACTTTCCAGTTAAATAACATCAATGACTGAGACTCAAAGAACAACAATAATAATAATAATAATAATAATGATTTCATTTATTGGCCACAAGGGCCGACATGTAGGGGACAATACAAAGACGGGGACAGTGGGGGTTTACATATAAAATGTGTAAGAATATAAATAACAATAACAAAATAACAAGGAAAATACAACAATGAAAAATTCTCCAACAGGGTTGACTCAGGTACCCTACCAATCCTGAACCACTCTGCGCTTCTAGGGCACCAGGGAAGGGCACCGCTCTCCTCAAATTAGCCAGCCTATAGGCACATGGTCAGAGTAGGCCCAATCACACGGGCCATTCTCGCTACATTCATCCACCTTTTAACAAATGTACTGGGGGGCAGTACTTCTCTCTCCACCCTCACCTTCCTTTCCAGGTGAAACTTGAAAAAGTTGATGAGGGATTGGCCGAAGAGAAAAGTGTCTGTCTTCAGTCTTTTCAACCTGGTCCACCATACAACCTCTTTTGCAACTGCCACCAGACAGAGGAATATTGCCTGCCCTTCCTGGCCAAAGGAAGGCGGCAGGCCGATCTTCACTATGGAATCGGCCGATAGCCAGATCCATTTTACATGCGACAACAGCTGGATGAGTGCGTGCAGAATGGTTTCGTCGCTGTGCGCAGCTGGGGCAGGTCTGTCTGACAGCATTTCCGTGCCTGTAGAGTTTACCTCGAACCGGCAGTGCCACCCCCCACCCCCTCCGGTAGCGAGGGATTTTTGGAAGTTATCCATTGTCCCCGGCTCAAAAGTCCACCGGGACAGACTGGTCAGTTCGGCTTCGTCGACGCCCAGAGTCTCTCTGAGTGCGATGTCACACTTACCCACTACTAATCCTCTATAGAACTCAAGAATGGAAGTTCTACTGACCGCATTGCCCGCCTGGTAGAGGGCAGTGAGTGCCTGGCAACATTCCAGATGCCAGGCACCCAATATTGGTCTCTAATAATAATAACTAGCAGAATAGCTCGGCGTTGCTCGGGATTTGCTTTAGGGTTCTTATATATTTGATATATATTTATCCTTATCGAGCCTCGTGAAATAACTACATTTGTTTATATTTTGTTATTGTGTATGCAAAAATATCTGTTCACGAATATATAATTATATATATATATATATATATATTTATTAAAATAACAGATTAAAGTTTAAGCAAAGAATTGCTGCTTTCACCCTTAATGGGATCTTCTGAAACTAAAAAAATTCAATCTGTGAACGCAGAAGTAAATATTTCGAAAGACGTTTCACACTATATATATATATACACACACACACATATAGCGTAATAATGTCGTAATGCAGACAGCCAGACATACAGACAGATATTATAAGGGCGCAACGTTATATCTATGTATCTATCTAAAAAGAAAGATTAAGAATTAATTTCTTTTGCTCAAAACACTGACAGGACCATAAGTATTACATGTGTAAAGTTTGAAAACAATTGGTTGGGTGGTTCTCGAGTTTTAGGGAGTCAGACAGACAGGCATTCTCTGTTTTAGATATATAGATAACTAGCAGTGGTTCCCGGCGTTGCACGGGATAATGTATTTTGGAACGCGGGCCGCCAACAGACTAAGTTGTGGAAAAACTGCATGCCTCAACAATATGTAAAGAAAATAAACCAAATACTCTGAATGCTGGATAATCTTTAATATTTTCCTCGATGAAGCAGTAAAAATGCAGGTTTTCACCTAATGCGGGCCCTAGGACATCAAGAAAATGATTTTTTTTATGTGCATAATATGCCTTGAAATTTTGGGAAAATCGGCTAGACGTAACGCCTAAAAAAAGCCCTAAAAAAGCTGAAAAAATGAAGTTTTTCACCTAATGTGGGCCCTAGACTCACGGTATGAAGAAGAGACTGACTAAATACATAGTTACAATTTCAAGGAAATCGGTCTGACGTAACACCTCAAAATACTCCTAAAAATCTTTAAAAACGCAGTTTTTTCACCTAATGCGGGCCCTAGGGGATCAAAAAGATGAATTTTTTATGTGCATAATACTCCCTGAAACATAATGCGGGCCGCCAACAGACCTAATTGTGGGAAAACTGCATACCTGGACAATATGTAAAGAAAATAAACTGAATACTCTGATGCAATTAACAAATTTAAAGTGATGTAATGCAGACAGCCAGACATACAGACAGATATTATAAGGGCAGCGACGTTATTATGTATGTATCTATCTAAAAAGAGAAAGACTAAGAATTATAGAGAAAGATCGCTGAATCGCCTAATGCGGTCCCTAGGGCATTGAAAATTTGAAATTCTTTTTGCTCAGAACACTCTCTGAAACATAAGTATTACATGTGTAAAGTTTGAAAACAGTTGGTTGGGTGCCTACAATACTAAGCGGTAAAATAGTAACTTTTGTTCTCGTAAAAGCACGTAAGTAAGCAACACTGTGAAAACTGAAGCTATTATAGCAATGTTTTTCTTTACCAGCTTTAAGTTTTAGTGTTGTGTGAAATATATAACCTGCAAACCTGATTTTTTAATCGCAGCAGGATCGACTTTATTTCACTTGCTCCACTAAAAGTTTGATTTTCTTTGCTCACGGTATGAAGAAGAGACTGACTAATACATAGTTACCGGCTTTAATTTTTAGTGTTGTGTGAAATATATAACTGCCTTAGCTAAACTTAGTATTGCCACAACCGCGGCAGGCAAAGAAGTAAGGGTCTGGTGGTATGTAAGTAAGCTACACTGTGGCTTAAAACATGAGGAAGAAGTTGTGTGCACTTACCAACTGTTTGGGGAATGAGTGTGAGATTTGTCTTGAGCAAGGGTGGCAAAATAACTGGAGGCAGCAGACAGCCAGACATACAGACAGATATTATAAGGGCACATTCTGGACGCAGAGGAAATTCTGGGAAGTGACGTAATGCAGACAGCCAGACATACAGACATATATTATAAGGGCGCGACGTTATATGTATGTATTTATCTAAAAAGAGAAAGACTAAGAATTATAGAGAGAGATCGCTAAATCAACTAATGCGGTCCCTAGGGCATTGAAAATTTGAAATTTTTTTGCTCATAACACTCCCTGAAACATAAGTATTACATGTGTAAAGTTTGAAAACAGTCGGTTGGGTGCTTCTCGAGTCTTGGGGATTCAAACTCACACACAGACAGACATCCTCAGTTTTATATATATAGATAATAATAATAATAATAATAATAAAAAAAATATGCTACTGATCTCATGCTTTATTTCTAGGTTGGACAGACGAAGGAAACTGTTGCAACTAATGCTGCTAAGCACATAAAATTAATGGCAAAAGCAAAAGGGCAAGAGCAATTAGCATCAAAGTGGGAGCAGAAACATCTGCATCACAAATATGTGGCCCGTAGCAAACAAGCTGATGTTGACCAAAAGCACACCCATCAGTGGCTATGTAGCTCAGAGATAAAAGCAGAGAGCGAAGGCTTCATCTTAGCTGCCCAAGATCAAAGATTACTGACACGGAATAGACATGACAGAGTTGGCCAATATCTACACTGTCAGCATTATAAAATCAAAGCTGCTGACAAGTGGTACAATCATCACCCTGAGGCTGTAACTGAAGGAGAAAAAGTAACAATTCTTTGGGACTTTCCTGTACATACTGACAGGACCACAAAAGCTAATAGACCAAACATTATTGTAAAAGATCAACATAACAAGGTCTGTTTATTGATTGATATGATCATCCCATGTGATCTCAATATCGCAGCAAAAGAATTTGACAAGCTACGAAAATATAAAGATCTGCTTAATGAAATTGAAAAAAATGTGGCACCTCAAGGCCGTTACAATACCAGTGATTGTGGGAGGACTGGGAATGATCAAGAAAGGAACAGAACAGTATTTAAAATACCTGGTTTACCCTCTGCAAGAGGTGAAAAAAATTGTTTTAACTGGTACTGCACACATATTGAGAAGAGCACTAGCTCTGTAAGAATGATATCCCACCTTGTGTGGATGTGTGTGTGTGTGTGTGTGTGTGTGTGAGAGAGTAGAGCACTATCTAAACTATAATAAAGTAAGGAGTGCGGGACTGCGTACGGTTTATAATTTTTTATCCCATTAGTAAAATAAGTTGGATTACTTTGAATAAATAATGAATGAATATTACATAATTTATCTACTAAATTTCGTGGCTGTTGATTAAATATATTTTATTATTTATTTAAAGATTCACTTCTTTAAAATTTTCAAATGCTTCCGGTTAGCGATCGCTTAAATAAACATTCATATATTTCTGTCACTAATTTTCTCCTAATGCAGTTTATATATAATATTGTCTTTTTTAATGTATCATGGATTATGTTACCTATTACATAAGACAGTGTAACACAGTCTTCGTGTATATTGTCAATTACAATTTTGTTTGATGTATCATATCTACATGTATATATATTTGCATATAATATCAATATACACACTATACTAGCCGAAAACCACCCTAAGTGTGGTTTTTCTGCTAGTCTCTGTAAGAATGATATCCCTCTGTATGAATGATAAGCTGTAAATTATATTCAATGTGCTGTGTTACCTGGTTTACCAATGCTAAGAGGCGCATCAATTTCTCATTGGCTCTTCTGACAAGCACAAATTTTTTTATGTTTTGTTGGTGCGGTTTTATTTGTTTTCATTTGGGTGACTGTGGTTTTGTCGGGTATGTCTGTGTTTGTTGTAGGTGTGGTGTCTGCAATTTCAGGTGTCTGTGTGTTTATTTGTTCTTGTGTCTGTTTAGGTTGTTTGCGTTTGGAAGATTGTAGTGGTGGTGTTGGTGTTGTTGGGGTGTGTTTGCGTTGGTGGTGTCTGTATTCTTTGTTGTGGATGTTTTGTGCTTTGTGGGGGCTTTTTCTTTGTGTGTTTTCTGTTTTGCTTTTTGGCACAATTGGGTTTTCCCTCATCTTCACCACTAGAACACAAAGGGTCTGTGGCTATGAGTGTATCTGTGTCTGTGTGTGTGTTTATGTTTTTGTCCATGTGTATATTTTGATGGGTAGGGGGAATGGGAGAGCTTTCCTCGTTTTCCCCCTGGATTGGTTTTGGTGCTGGTGGTGGTTTAACTTTTTTGCTGTTGGTGGGGCTGCCGGTGTTGGTGTTGGTGGAGCTTTCTGTTGGTGTCGACACTGGCGTTGGCAGCAAAGGGGGTTTGCGTCCCTCTGCATTTTTGAGCTGAGGGCAGAAGGCTCGCAGATGCGTTGCTTCCCCACAGACGAAGTAGTGCAGCCTTCTTCCCTCAGTAATCAACTTAATCATTATCCCCTCCTGCAGGTGGGCAAAATCCGAGATGTTGTTTAGGTCTTCTGGTTTTATTTGGTGAAGAATCTCCAAATCCATCCCAGACCAGTCCTCTCTGTCAGTCTTTTTAAAATCTATGAGGGTAGTGTCAGTACCCTCCTTGATTACACATCCCAGGAGCCATCATAGGTTCATTCCTGATGGGATCCTAGGAATGTTCTTTTGCCCATGTAGGACTGGTGCATAATGATGCGTTCCATTCTGCAGGGGGCTTAATAGCAAGGGCCTCGGTTTTGAACAATACCGAGATAGTGCCAAACTGTTTGGCCCTTGCTTTGTGCTCAATATCCTTTTTTATGCATTCCAGAGCAACCTCAACTTCTGCCTGACTGGCGAGTTCAACCTTACGAGTCTGCACAGAAATGCATCGAAGTACAGTCCTCCTCTGCATTGCTGCTATTGCCTTGTCCAGGATGGTTAGGTTGGCCCAGGATTTTAATTCATTTTAATTCATTTCCATGACTCGGCCAACTGTTGCTCCTTGTCTGTTATATCAACGTTAAAAAAACGTTTTGTTTTCACAGCCGCAACCGCTGTGAATGTGCTGTTGCCTTTCAGTTTGTGGCTGCTCTCACTGTTGTTGGTATTGTTATTCTTACTGTTGTTGTTGTTGTTGTTGGTGGTGGTATTGTTGTTGCTGCTGTTACCGTTATTAGTGTTTATATTAAGGCTGTTTATGTTGTTGTTGTTTTTCTTGGTTGTTGTTGTGGTGGTGATAGCGGGAGTGATGGTGACGCTGGTTAGAGGTGGTAAAGTGGAATGTTTACTGTTTATAGTTCCTTTCCCTTGTACCATTCTCTCTCATTCAACAGCATTGACCACTGTTATATCACACATGTCTGTGGTAATAATAGTAGTAGTAGTAGTAGTAGTAGCGGTAGTGGCAGTTTTTGACCTTTTGGACTGCAAGTTGTTTACAGATTCAAGATCAAATTCTTCCATGTTTTTTTTGTTTTTTTTAATGATTTTTCAAAGTTTTTTGAAAATAAATCCGAATATTCGGGTTTAAAGCCCGAATATTGAAAGGTCTCCCCTCCTTGGAGCCAAGGTGGGTTGGTACCTTATGCCTCATTATCAACAAGAAAAAACACAAAGTAATACTTTAAAACAACTTAAAATTACGAACCTCTTCATTAGAAATATGGAAATGAGATGATTAAAGTGTTTATATTTCTCTAAAAAAACCTTCCATCATAAATTTATGTAAGAACCTTTGTTAAGTTCTGTTCAAAAGACCAGATTGATAATGAGAAAGTTGGATATATTACTAAATTCCACCAAATTAGATGATTATTTTCAAAATGATTTCAAAATCATAGGCAGTGTCTTTCATTGAAAATATGGTAACAAATGGGTTAAATGAAATAAAATGAAGTGATATGAAACTGGCATATAAGTAACTTTTATACTTGCTTTTGAAATTCTGTGTCTGACAAATCCTTGCGATACTACTGCTGTTGCCTGTGGGGGCTTTTCCAAGACAAGAAGCTCAGTAGAGACAGCAACAGGTGGTAGTCCACTAGCACAAGATATGTCACCTCCTTGGGGTGAATCACTGACAATGTTGTTCAACTTCTTCGAAGGAGATGTGGTAGGAGCAGAAGATATATCAGTTCTTCGTGGTGAATCACTGCTAGCAACACTCTGTATCTTCTTCAAAGGAGGTGTGGTAGAAACAGAAGACATTTTAACTTCTCGTGATGAATCGCTGCTAGCAATGCTCTGCCTTGTCGACGGAGGGGTGGTAGAAAAACAAGACACTCCTCGGGGTGAATCACTAGAAACCCTCTGCGTCTTTGGTTAAGAAACAGTAGAACTTGGTGGTTCTTCGTCACTTGATGAATTCTGATCGTTTTGGTTATTATCAGTGTTCATTGTACCCCTTAAGTTAATATATATCCAGTGATTTAGTATTCAAATTTAGACTTTTGAACAGGAACACACACATACTCAAACAAAAATGATACTAATAATAATAATAATAATAATAATAATAATAATAACAATAACAATAACAATAATAATAATAATTGTTTCTACATTTGGCACAGGGCCAGCAATTTGGAGGAGGAGAAAGTCGATTAAATCTACCCCAGTGCATTACTGGTACTTTATTTTATCGACCCTGTAAGGATGAAAGGCAAAGTTAACCTCAGCGGGACTTGAACTCAGAACATAAAGGGCCATAACTCTATGTTGCAAAGCAAGGTGTCCAACGCTCTACTGATACTGCTAATCCAACACCCTAATAACAACAACAACAACAACAATAATAATGGTCTCTAATTTAGGCAGAAGGGTAGAGGTGGAAGTTGAATATATCGACCCCAGTATTTGACTGGTAGTCTATTTTACTGACATTGGAAGGAAGACAACGTTGAGCTCAGATTTGAATTAAACACCACAAAGAAGTATGATACACTACCAATCCTGCAAATCTCATCACCCTAATATAATAATGACCTTGTTTTTATTGGCCACGAGGACCCAAGACATTGGGAACAAACACAACACAATGTGGGGTTTACATAAAGTAAAGGGCGATAACAACAACACCAACAATGATTTCTAATTATATTGACCTCCTTGGATTTTACTGGTACCTTATAATAACAATGAAGGTTTAAATCGGTCTTGTTAAGGGATGTTGATAAATTAGCAAATCACCAGAAACCTTGAGCAAGTATCTGCTGCTATAGCATCAAGGTTGCATAGTGCTTTGTATGTGAAATTTGGTACACAGAAACTATCAAGAAGCCCACCGTATATACATCTATGTGCATATTATGTCTCTCTTTCTCTCTCTCATTATATATATATATGTCTCTCTCTCTCTCTCTCTCTCATTATATATATATATGTCGGTGAATTGGCAGTATCGGTAGAGGGTCGGACGCCATGCTTTGACGCATAGATATACGGCCCTTGCCATTCTGAGTTCAAATCCCGCCGAGGTTAACTTTGCCTTTCATCCTTACGGGGTCGATAAAATAAAGTACCAGTAATACACTGGGAAATTGCTGGCCTTGTGCCAAAAGTAGAAACAATTATATATATATATGTCTCTCTCTCTCTCTCTCTCTATATATATATATATATATCACAAATTGTTTATTTCTCTTTTGTAGAAATGTGTTAGAAGAATAAAATGTCTTTACTTATTCATTTTGGCTAATCACCCAATGTGTGACCTTGTACTGTTTAATCACCCAATGTGTGTGACCTTGTACTGCCTAATCACCCAATGTGTGTGACCTTGTACTGTCTAATCACCCAATGTGTGTGACCTTGTACTGCCTAATCACCCAATGTGTGTGACCTTGTACTGTCTAATCACCCAATGTGTGTGACCTTGTACCGTCTAATCACCCAGTGTGTGTGACCTTGTACTGTCTAATCACCCAGTGTGTGTGACCTTGTACTGTCTAATCACCCAATGTGTGTGACCTTGTACTGTCTAATCACCCAATGTGTGTGGCCTTGACCTTGTACTGCCTAAGTACTGTAACTAAACAGTTCAGCAAACAGAAACTGCTAAAAAAATATGTACTAGAGTTGTGATCAACTGAATCCTTTCAAGGCTTTAGTGCTCCAGCATAGCCACAATCAAGTGATGGAAAGCAGTAAAAGAATGAAAGAATAGATATATGTATATGCATGGAAGTCAATGTACTATTTGTTTCTGCCAAATAACTCAGCAGTCCAACAAATAATTGTTTCTACTTTTGGCACAAGGCCAGCAATTACCCCAGTGCATTACTGGTACTTTATTTTATCGACCCCATAAGGATGATAGCAAATTTAACCTCGGCGGGATTTGAACTCAGATCGTAAAGGGAGGTAACTCTATGCGTTAAAGCATGGCGTCCAACCCTCTACCGATACTGCCAATCCACCAATGATTGATAAAATAAATACCAGGCATGGAAAGCAAACAAAAAAAATGTGTTTGTATGTATATCCATGGATGTCAATGTGCTATTTGTTTATGTTCTGTAACTTAGCAGTTTGACAAAAAGAGATTGATAAAATAAGTACTGAGGTCAATATGAGCAAATAAAATCCTTTCACGGCTGTGGTTCCCCAGCATGGTCATAGTCAAATGACTGCATAACTCAGAAAAAGAATATGTATGTATGTGAATGTATGTATGCATGTATGCGTGTATGTATGTATATATGGATCCACATGCAGTCGTTCAACAGATATTGATAAAATAAGTAGCAGGTTGGTAGAGTTGATGTGCTTGACTTAAATCCTTTCAAAGCAGTGGTGTTACAGCATGGCCACAGTCAAATGACTTCATAAACCAGTAAAAGAGTAAATGACTCAGGCATCAGTAGTTTGGTATATGAAGAAATAATGATTTGGAGACAAAAATTGCTGTTGCTATGCTGTTACTATAGTCAACAGACTAAAGTACAAGCTCTACAGAGTCCGTTGGTGTCCTAGTTACCATAGATACAAGGACCAAAGGACAATGGCAGCAGTTACGCAGTCATGTGTATAGACAAATAGATTCGGAGATATATACACTCGCTTACACACACACACATATATATATATATATATATATATATATATATATATATATATATACACACATATATACATACATATACATATATATACATACACACACATATATATATATATTTACACACACACACATATATATACCATATATATATACTCAAATAGACATAAATATATATATATATATATATATATATATATATATATTATTTTCTTTTTTATTTATTTATTAATTTTTTTTTTTTCTTCTCCTCGTGCAATGGCCATACTCGATAACGAGGAGGCAGCCATCATATATATATATATATATATACATGTTAAACGGTGATAAGGATGTTGATGATATATTCGCACATACATATACACACAAATATTTATAAACACGTGTGTTTGTGTAAGATATATGAGATAAAGAGTGATACTTGATTTCTTTTGAATGAATAAATAATAATGGGTTATAATCTCTTAGAACTAATACCAATGATAGTATACATGTGTATGTATATGTGTGTATTTGCTTATACACTTCATTGAATTTAGAATGTATATTTATATGTATACACTAAGAAAGAAGTATTTTATATGTGGCCGATGCTCAGGGGCAATAAGTAACAAGCGTCCACAGGATACTAGCTCCATCTAATGCCCAGATGGTTCTATAGAAATAGTGGACACTTTCCATTACCTGGGTGTTCTGAAAGTACAGTAGCCAGAGTCAGAACGGGATGGAAAAAGTTCAGTGAGCTTATACCGCTGTTGGCCACAAAAGGTTTCTCTCTAAAAATGAAAGACAGATTGTATGATGCCTGTATACGAACAGTAATGTTACATGGCAGTGAGACATGGGCATTGTGTGCAGAGGACCTGCGCAGACTGGAAAGGAATGAAGCATACATGCTCCATTGGATGTGTAATGGTAATATGCGTGAACGGCAAAGCATAAATGAACTAAGTGAGAAATTAGGAATAAGAGGGATCAGATGCTGTTTATTTGAGAGAAGATTACGTTGGTATGGTCATGTGATGCACATGAAAGACGACAGCTGTATAAAAAAGTGCAAGGCGATCAAAATTGAGGGAAGTTACGGAGTAGGTAGACCCAGAAAAACCTGGAACAATATGATAAATATAATAAAAGGGCCGTAACTTTGACCCTCTACCAATACTGCTCCATTAGACAATGGAAGGTACTAAGTTGAATTGAGCAAAGATAAAACTAAGAAGACGTATTCTTGTGAGGATAACAAGAGGTGGTGAAATTTCATGTTGTTATTGGTTGGTCTCCTATGAAGCTGTACTCCACAGGTTTCTCAGCTGTTTTAATTATAAAGACCCCACTCCTATCATCTTGTTATTATAGAACACACCTATATAGGTTTAGCAAGCCTCTAACATGGTTGTACTCCATATGGATCTCAGGTGTTTTGATGATAAGTACCCCAATCCTATCATGTTGTTGTTACAGCTCACACCTATGTAGGTTTAGCTGGCCTCATAGAATGTTGTATCTCATAGGAGATTTGTTGGGTGTTTTAATGTTGTGGTGGTTATTGTTTTTGGTGGTGGTGGTAGTACTTTTGTAAGTGGGAGTATTGGTCGTGGTGGTGGTGGTGGTACTTTTGTAAGTGGTGTATTGGTGGTGGTACTTTTGTAAGTGGGGGTATTGGTGGTGGTGTTATTGCTGTTGCTGTTGTTGTTACTATTACTACAATTTGAACTTAGAACTAGATACATTTCAGACAAGTCCCTACATGTATATTTAGGATGAAGGAAGACTGTGAGAGAATTACTTCTAACTAAATAAATAAATTAAAAATTTTAAAAAGCAAGACCATGTTGAGACATGACTTCTTTAACAAAAAATTAAAACACCAAATAAAAAATAATAATGGTTTCTGATTTAGGTACAAGGCCAACAATGGGGGGGGGGGGGACAATTAAATCGATCCCAGTGCATTACTGGTACTTTATTTTATCAACCCCTGTAAGGATGAAAGGCAAAGTTAACCTCAGCAGGATTTGAACATAAAGAGCCATAAATATATACCACTAAGCATGTTGTCTGATGCTCTACCGATACTGCCAATCCACTGCCACAATAATAATTATAATAATAATAATTTCTGATTTAGGCACAAGGCCAGGAATTTTAGGAAAGGGGAAATATGGGTATAGATGTCAAGGTAAAGAAAAACAATAAGGGAGGCCAAAAAAAAAAGCCAATGTTGGAAAGATATTTTCTGTCTTAGTCTGAAAATAGAAAGGGGAGCTTAGAAATAGAAAAAAAAAAAAAATACAGAGTACTGGAAAGAAAAGTCTTAAAAGTAGTAATGGAGGAATTCAAGCAACGTGTCATAGCAAAAAAAAAGCAAAGATAGTTAGATACAAACAAAGAATAAAACAATATCATCAAAATAGACTATTTAGAGCAGACAAAAAGAGATTTTACTGAGAAATAAATGGAGAGTGTTCAGATGAAGTGATTATACCGGATAACATTGAAAGTCATAAGTTTTGGAGTGACATTTGGAGTAAAGAGAAGGAGCACAATAAGGACGCTGAATGATTAGAAGAACTTAAACACAACAGTTTGCCCACAACAGGCAGAACTAGTCATTTCAGCTAGGGACTTGAAGGAAGCCAGAAAAAAGATGAACTACTGGAAGTCTCTGGGACTAGATGGAGTTCAAGGCTACTGGATCAAAAGATTTAGTCAATGCCATGAACGAATAATTGAACAACTCAACACATTGCTAAATACTGATCAAGTGATACCGGAGTGGATGACAAATGGAAGGACAGTTTTGTGCTTAAAAGATATCACTAATGGGAATGTGGTAGACAACTACAGACCTATAACATGCCTACTACGTATGTGGGAATTATTGACTGGAATAATTGCGTAAGTGCAGAGGTACAAAGGACCAGCTTTTGATAAATAAAACTATACTTAAAGATAGCAAGAGGAGGAAAAACCCACTTGACCATGGTGTGGATCGATTACCGCAAAGCTTTTGACATGATTCCACACTCTTAGATTATGGAATGCCTTGACTTATTTGGTATTGCATCAAATGTTGAGTGATTCTTAAGGAAAAGTATGAAAGAGTGGAAGACTGAAGTAACAGCATATGGAAGAGATTTAGGAACAATAGAAATCAAAAGAGGTATATTCCAAGGGGACAGTTTGTTACCACTGATGTTTATTCTGTGCATGATACCATTGACAATGATCTTGAGAAAAGCTAAGGCTGGGTATGAATTCAAAGGTCACCAGCAAAAAATCAACCACTTATTCATGGACGACTTCAAGCTTTATGCTAAGAATGAATCCCAGCTTCATTCCCTCGTTGATACGGTATATACTTTTAGTACTGACATCAGAATGGAGTTAGGATTAAAAAAATGTGGTTTGTTAATCTTGAACAGAGGCAAAATTAAAAGCATAGAAGGGTTGGTGCTGCCACCAGGAAAGGCTATGAAGCAAATAGGAGAGGAAGTTTATAAGTACTTAGGGATATTGGAAGTTGATAAGATAATGCAAGAGGAAATAAAAGAAATATTTAAGGTGGAACACATGGAATACATCAAGTTGAAACTGAATGGACGGAATAAGATGGGTGCTATCACTCCTTAGATATGAGGTGGGGTGATCTCGTAGACAGTGGAAGAGCTAAACAGTTTAGACTGAAAGACAAGAAAGATATTGACGAGATATGACGTATTTCACTCAAAGAGCGACACAGACATATATGTACCAAGAAAAAGAAGAGGAAAAGTACTGATGGGGTGCAAAGAAAGCATTAGAACAGAAAAAAATAACATGGCATGGTACATAAAAAATCTCACAGAACTGCTGTTGCTGGAAGTAAGAAGGTCAGGGATGAGCAAAATAGGAGATTGTAAAGAAAAAACAGTACAAGCATTTGAAGACGTATGAAACTGAAAGTAGATGGACAGAAAAAAGAATGTATGGACAATTCTATAGAGATGTTGAAGATAGGATAGACAGAGAAAAAAGTTGATTATGGATGACTAAAAGTGATCTAAAACCAGAAACAGAAGCCTTAATCTATGTTGCTCAAGAACAACACTAAGGACTAACTACATCAAGCATAGAGTAGACCACACAGCAGAAAGTGAAAAGCGTAGAATTTGTGGCATGAATGGAGAAACTGTATGGCATATTATCGATAAAATAAAGCACCAGTAATGCACTAGGGTCAATTTAATTGACTTTCCCCTCCCAATAATAACAATTTCTAGCACTGGTACAAGGCTAGCAATTATATCGACCCAGTATTTCACTGGTACTTTATCAACTCCCCCTGCCCCAGAAGAATGAAAGGCAAAGACATCAGAAAGATTTGAACACAGAATATAATGAACTGTAACTAAATACCACAAACCATTTTGTCTGACGCTCAAACAATTCTGATAAATCTACTGTCCTGAAAACAACAACCATTTCTAATGATAGACAATGAAAATTACCAAATTACATGTTAACCGTTTTAATGAAAAAAAAAAAAGCTCTAAGTTGGATGGATAGGGTAATGGAATTTTATAGCTGTCATAGAATAAAGTGTGAACACATTGTGTGCTTAGGGCATTAACAATGAAAAAGTAACTTTAGTAATTCCCTCCAAATTCTTCATTAATTAATTCAAATATACACTTTGAAATGTTTGTATTGCAGAACCAGAGGTGGTTCAGGTAGTTTGGTAACAAAAGGGTTTTGGTATTTGGAATAAAACTTAACAAAGGTTCTTACATGAAATTATGATGGAAGGGTTTTAGATAAATATAGACACTTTAAAATAAAGTTTTGTATCATCGGACTAGGGGTGGTTTCTGGTGGGTGGGTGTCAAATGGGTTAAATTGAAGAACGGCAAATGGTAAGATATTTTTCTAGACTCTAGGGGCATTAGCAAAATTAGTGAAGTAGTTTCAATCTTTAGACTCTTGGCTTGTTGCCAACCAATAGCTGTACAACTTTAAATATAAAGGTCTCTCTTTCTCTTTGTTTCCTCTTCTCTCTTTTTCTCACACACACACTTTCATTCTTTCTCCATCTTTCACCCCTCTCTCTCATACACATGTACACACTCTCACGCACACAGAAGCCCACATGGTGTGGGGCTTATATAGAAGTAATGCTTAGTCCCAGTTCTATGGTGTTCCATGGATAAAAGATCAAATTTCATCTTGAATACCAACTTGTACATTGATAACATTCCTGAAACATCTCCTTAAACCGCCCCCCTCAACCCCAGGAATGTATAAAAACAATTAATTAAATAGAATATAAAATAAATATGTGTAGAGAGGGACAAACTTGATTAGGGATCACCAAACTTTTTAAACTATCGATCCCTTTCATGGACTCCTTATATAATTAGATAGCCGTCCCAGTCAATTTTAAGCAATCAATATTATCCTACACGTAGCTATGTAACATTACCAAACTGACATTTCCAAATTTGTTTAAACCACCAATCCCTTTCATGGAATCCTTGACTCTTTATCGACCCCAGGCATAAATAACTCAGTAAACAAAATATAAAATATGTGTAGTTAAAGATAAACTAGATTAGGGAAACCCACATTTTAAAACCAATGACCTTTTCATGGAATCCTTGACCTACCACCATCACCATATTGGCCGTGGGCATATATGAACAGATAGAGTATAGAGTGTAAAAGAGTTTTGGCATCAAGCTATAATTGCCTCAAAATATCTCATCCATCCCATGCCAGCATGAAAAAGTTTACGTAAAATCAATGATGACGATGTTTTTTTCCAATTCCACCCAGCCCATCCCTTCAATCTATCTTATTTCTCATTCTTTCTTCTGATGAAGGGCTAGTGTCTGAAACGTTAAGACCCGCTTCCTGCTATTTCAAGCGTTAACCTAATATATTCCTTCCATATACTGTACCGATTGTGTTGTTATTTCTGTTTTCCTTTTACATACATATATATAATGAGACAATCACTTGATCACCTATAGATCAGGGGAAGACGCCAGCCAGACAGATTATATCCTTACTAGAAGACGTGACAGAGTGTCTGTTGTAAACACTAAGTCCCTCCTTCGTGAAGAATGTGCCTCCCAACATAGCCTAATAGTTAGTGACCTCATAATCAGGAACAGATGTACTCAACGACAGAGGAGGACTACTTTTAGGAGAAGAATATGGAAGTTGAAGGAGCCCACAGCCAGTAGCAAATTTAAAAGCATATTTCTTGATGCTTTTGACAGTAAGGAAGAGCAATTAGAGACGTACGATATAGAGGACCAGTGGGAATTCTTGAAAGTTAACCTGCTGAAGGCAACAGATGAAATCTGTGGCTGGAGCAGACCTATAGGCAGGAGGAGAGTAACTTGGTGGTGGAACAGTAAGGTGGGGGAGACAATCAAGGCTAAAAAGCAGGCTTGGAAAGTATGGCAGGATGGGGGAAGTAGAGAACACTATCAAATGACCAGGAGACAAGCTAGACAAGTGTACGTTGCAAGAAGGGAAGCAGAGGATAGAAAGTTCAAGCATGTTCTACAACGCGAGGACCAAAAACGTGAGGTGTTCAGGATTGCAAGACAATGTGTCAAGGGAAACCGTGATAATGCCGGGGAGAAGTGTGTTTGTAATGATGATGGTGCACTTGCCCTCACTGATACTGATAAGAAGGTAGCTTGGAAGTGTCACTATGAGAGGCTACTAAATGAGGAGAATAATGGGACAAAGATAGTCTGCTCCACATCGATCCAATAGAAGGACCAGCAGTGCAAGTTAATGGTAGTATAATAAGTAAGGCAATCAAAGATATGAAGACAGGCAAGGGAGCTGGGCCTTCGGAGATAGTTGCTGAGATGTTGAAAGCATCGGGAAGGGTGGGACATACTATGGTCACCCGGATAGTAAACCAAATAATACAGAACGGGGTCATACCAACAGACTGGCCTAGCAGCAGCATCGTTAACGGAGAAGCTCTAGATAGGAGAAACTATAGGCATTAAGTTAGTTGACGAGGTCATGAAGGTCACAGAAAGAGTTATAGCACAACTAATCAGAGAACGAATTGATCCAAATGAAATACAGTTTGGGTTTGTGTCAGGTAAAAGTACCACAGACGCTCTTTTCCTTGTACGACAACTACAGGAGAAGTACCTAGCTAAAAGTAAACCCCTCTACTTAGCTTTTGTTGACTTGGAGAAAACCTTTGACAGAGTCTCCCGTGCCATTATCTGGTGGGCTCTTAGAAAACTAGGTGTAGATAAATGGCTTGTGAGAGCTATACAAGATGTATAAAGAAACAGTCAGCAAGGTTAGAATTAACAATGAATACAGTGAAAAATTTAGCGTATAAGTTGGTGTTCATCAAGGCTCTGTCCTTAGCCTCCTCCTGTTTATTATTGCCCTTCAGGCTATAATAGAGGAGTTCAAGACCGGCTGCCCATGGGAACTTCTATATGCAGATGATATAACTCTCATAGCTGAATCTATGGCTGAACTAGAAAAGAAATTGCCAACATGGAAGCATGGCCTAGAATCAAAAGGCTTTAAAGTTAACTTGTCTAAGACTAAAGTTCTAGTATGTAGAAAGGAAAATAGGACACAGGTACCCTTTGGGAAATGGCCATGCTCAGTGGGTAGGAAAAGAGTAGGTAGAAATTCCATTCTATGCCCCAAATGCAAACTATGGGTACATAAAAGATGTAGTGGGATCACAGGTAAGCTATCTAAGAACGTAGATTTTATATGTAGCCGATGCTCAGGTGCAATAATTAGCGAGTGCCCACAGGATACTAGCTCCTTCTATTGCCCAGATGGTTCTATAGAAATAGTGGACACTTTCCGTTACCTGGGTGACAATATCAGCAGTGGTGGAGAGTGTTCTGAAAGTACAGGAGTCAGATTCAGAACAGGATGGAAAAAGTTCAGAGAGCTTATACCGCTGTTGGCCACTAAAAGTTTCTCTCTAAAAATGAAAGGCAGACTGTATGATGCCTGCATACGAACGGCAATGTTACATGGCAGTGAGACTTGGGCATTGTGTGCAGAGGATATACGCAGACCAAACATACACTCCAACCCACTACCCCTACTCTATCCTTCCACTCCTGCAAACACCACCCCTTTCTCTATAAAGTTATGTTGGTACCACAACATTCAGTCCAAACTAATGAGGTCGTGTAGGTGTCACGACAAAAAAAAAACTCACAGTCCACGCTGTAATGTGACTGTGTAGGTAACACGGTAAAAACCTCCCAGTCTGCACTGTAAATGTGGTTAGGAAGGGCATCCAGCCATAGAAAACCTTCCAGATAGTCCTAAACGAGTGAGACATGGTCACCCGACCAATCTTGCCTCTAGTGGGACAATTCCCGTCTAACCCATGCTAGCGTGGAAGATAGACATTAAACGATGATGATGATGATGATGATGATGATGATTATATATATATATATATTATATAGTTGAGACAAAAAACAAAAAAAACAACATGGAAGGGAAGAGGCAGTACAAATGTTAATATTAGTTTCACACTTGAGAGTAGGGAGTGGGGGACGACGTTTCGGGCGTAAGCCCTTCATCAGGAGAAAAGTGGGCAGGAAAAGAGTATATGTATGCTGGGTGCACAAGCATTAGGATGTGTGTTTTCCTGCCAGCGGCATATCAAATATATCGATTTTCATCTGAGGAAACCGTTCTCATAATCAACAGCAAATGCATGAAGGACATCTCGATTGCATGAAGAACCTTAGAAATAATTATTATGATTAAACAATATATGTAACCTCAGCATCTTATTTTATTATTTTTATAAAATTCTCCATCGTAACTAAAACAACGATTGTTGAGAGCTTTCTCCTGCTTACTCCTGTTTTTACCAAGACAATCTTTTCCGAACACACACACACACATATATATATATATATATATATATATATATATATATATATATATATAAACAAAGTGGGTGTGGTAAGATACCAGGTGGACCAGTTTGGATCTAGCTGTCAAAATGGCCGGAGCTCAGCCGTCGGGGTCCTGACACTTATCCTATATATATATGTATATGGTGAGTCCCGGGTCCAATCGGGGGTAACCACAGTAAGTAAGGTACTCAATACATTAGTAGATTGTATACAACAAATTTAATCTAGAAATGGCTTCTACAAGACTAGAACTGTTTCATTCGAAGGATCTCATCAGGAAAGCAAATTGGCATATTAATACAGTGGTATTTGTATGTTTTCTGGTGGTTGGGGAAGCTGGTGATTTTGAGGATGGATAGAGTTCATTGGCTGAGGGATTTTTAGAAATATACAATAATACAATGACACAAACAAAAGGCAACGTTCATATTCACACTTAAATACACGGGGAGGACGATATTTGTTCGCAATTTTCAACTGCTAAGTTTATGCAAATTTTTTTAACTTCTGTTGTCACTCTTGTCTTCATAAAAACAGTGACTATATTTCTATTATTTATTTTCAGAATAATTGATTATGAATAATTTTGAACCTCCAAATTTGTGGAAGTGACACGGAGTTCTTCTTGGAATCCGCGCCAGGAGGACAAATAAGGAAATTTCAGACTTTCTCAGCATTAGCAGGAGAATGGTGTCTCATCCAAAGACCTGCCCAGAGTCATGCAAAGTTTCCAGTGACAACATTGGTCTTAGGTGTCGTCAGTAGTCAAGGTGACATCATGCCACCTCACTTCTTCCCTGAGGGCCTCAAGCTGAACACCGATGGCTACATCCGCGTTCTGAGCGCAGTAGTAAAGCCCTGGATCGACCAATGTGAAATAAAGTGTCTTGCAACACACTGCCCGGTCTGAAACAATGTTTTTCCTAATGTTGAACCAAAGTGTGAAAAAGAAATAAACAAAAATATATGAAATTGAAATAGCGACCAAGGGGCTAATAACTTAACCTTAACTGAACCATTTCATCCTCATAACACCACTAGGCCTGCTCCTGAACCTAAAATAACCTGTAATATCTCTCAAATGTTGACATTGTCAAGATTTCTATTGTTTTTAGATCAATCGCTTGTACATTTTATTGATTGATTTGCTGTGAAGAGTGAAAATAAACAAATTTATTTTCTTTATTTTTTTTAATCGTGTGTAAATAAAATAGCAAGAATCGCTTACAAGAATACATTAACCCTTTTTAGGTCAAAGCACCTGAAATTGCCCCTAATTCTACGATATTAACTTTTGACATTCTGTACCACAGGAAACCACGGTAGCAAGACATTGAAAAAATACAACAAATTTTCTGTCCACCAAATCTGTCCACTAGTAAAGATACTATAAATATTTAAAATAACAAAGCACAAGAGACCACATTAGCAAGATATTCTTGAAAAATATAAAACAGTACTATGACTACATCGCATTAAAAATTAAATTCTTTACTTTACTCTAATCCTGCAAATTTTCACAATGATCTGTCCACTAGTAAAGATACTGTAAACATTTGAATTAGTAAACCCATATTTAGATATTTTCTATTAAAGCATTACAGAATGTTAAGTGTTAAGCTGTTTATTTCAAAGCATTTATTTTTATCTAAAAAAAAAACATTCCAGCATAATTTTATATAAGAAACTTAACAAAGTTCTACTAAAAGACATTGTCTATGATTTTCAGATAATTTTGAAAAAATGAAGAATTTTAGTAAAAAACTGAATTTCTCATTTTTAAGCTGCTGTTTGGAATAAAGGTTCTTACATAAAATGATGATGGAAAGTTTAAACACTTTAACCCTTTCATTACCCTAGCCATAGCTAATAATTTTTAAACAATTTTGAAAATAATCAAGAATTTAGAAGGATTAAGTAATATAAGTAACTTTCTCAATATCAAGCTGGTGTTTGAAACATAACTTAACAAAGTTTCTAAGATAAAATTATAATTGTTTCTACTTTTTGGCACAAGGCCAGCAATTACCCAGTACATTACTGGTACTTTATTTTATCGACCCCGTAAGGATGAAAGGCAAAGTTAACCTCGGTGGGATTTGAACTCAGATCATAAAGGGACATAACTATGCTAGAAAGCATGGCGTCTGACCCTCTGCCTAAGATAAAATTATAATGGAAGGTTTTTAGAGAAATATAAGCACTTAAAAATACCCCACTATTTGTATGATGGATCAGGGCAGTTTGGAATGAAAATGGTGAAGTAATATTCTAGAAAAAAATCTTGATTATTTTCAAAAGTCAACTGAAATATGCGTCTGATTATAAATAAGGTAATGAAAGTTTTAACAAAGTACTGAGGAGACAAGTTAATTTTTTTAGATTTCACTGCAACAATTCATAAGCAAATATCAAATTTATGATACAAAAACCTAAAATTCTATACATCTATCTCCTCCTCACCATCCTTCTCCTTTTATGATGGGTTGAAACCTGGAAGTACTGCAATACTAGACAAAGAGGTAAGCAAGCCCCTAATGCTCCACCTAGATCTAAAAATTAGTTTAACCCTTTCATTACTCTATTTCAATTAATTAATGAAAATTTTTTAGGAGTTTACTAAAATTATGAATTATTTCATGACTAAGATAGTAATTCAACATGTGTTTCTTACATAAAATTATGTTGGAAGATATTAATTAAACTATTTTGTGACCATATTTCTAACCAAACTCTCTCTATTTCAATCAGCTAGTGAAAAATGTTGAGGAATTTACTAAAATTATTATTTATTTTATTACCAAAATAGTAACTTAATATATGGTTGTTTTATAAAATTATCTCAAGATGATTTTCAATAGGAAATCTTTAAACATGAGTGATTTTTTTTGTTTCATAGAATCAAACATGAATTTGGCTAAGTTGGTTTCAAAAGAGTTAACAAAGAATTTTGAGAGATTCACTAAAATTATTATTCATAGAACCAGAGTAGGTTTGGGGTTGGTAACAAGAGGGTTTAAAATCAGTGGCTCCATTTAAGGATCATATCTGTGTGTCAGATATTAAGCTGATAAGAACAGATACTACACTTTGATCTTAGCCAAACAGCCCTGATGTATAGAAATACCAGGTGTAAAAGCACCTATAGCACACACACACCTATTCATATACACACATAGATACAGACAGGCACAAACACACATATATATACACACATACATTTTCTTCTTCTTCACCCACTTATTCTTGAGAGGATCGTGGAAGCAGAGTCCTTAAACACTCCCTCCAGCAAATCCTGTCAGAACCATCTCCAACTGATCCAGCTGGATCCCCCAAGCGAGACCAGCCAAGCTCATGGATGTTATTCAACCATCTTGCTCGGCGTCTACCCCTGGGTCTCCTACTCGCTGGTTTTGCCCGTAAAATCTATCCAGCGATTCTTTCCTCTGACATTCAAACCACATGCCCATAGTATTGTGATCTCTCAATTCTGAGAAGTAGCGGTTCTACACTCACACTCATGTACAAAACCACATATATATACACATAAGCACATACCAACACAACTCACACATATGGTTATATGTACAGTAAGTCCCCACCTTATGAACTTCCATAGGTATGAACAGTCTCATGAAGAAAAAAGAATGTTGTCTAAGTTTGAAATTCGTGGCATGGGTTTATTTTTGTGGGCTCTTTTGAGCCCTGGGTTTCTTCTTTTGGAGCATAAAAAAAGATTTCCTTCTTTTGCAGCATAAAAAGAATCTGAAATCGTACCTACAGTATAGGATACCATTCTGCTTTCGCAGAATGGAAGAAGTACTTTTTTCTTTAACAATTTATTGTCATTAGCTCTACAGTATTTTAATTTATTATTACGTGTTATATATACCTCTATATACTATATATGTATATCACTGATATGGAAACCTGCAGCATCAATGTAACATATATGGGCTTACTGGTACATACTGTGTTAGACAATCAACTTACAAACAAATCAACTAACAAACGGCCTCTTGGAATGTAACTTGTTCGTAGGTTGTACAAACTGTACATATTTTAATATATTTATCATTAACCACAGCATTAAAGCCCCACCTCCCCACATTCAAATAATTATAAATAGAAGAGTAAATCAGGTAACATAAAATAAATATGTGGTAACATATATATTGTAAATTAACAGGCAACACCGTCAACTATTTTCTGTTCAGAGGCTTTATTGCCCAATTATTGCCCAGTGACTATTTTTCGTTGTTGAAAATCAAAACGTACCATCTCCACCACCTCTGACATCAAATTCTATAACAACTATGGAATTTACACCTGCAATGCTGTGACGTCACCTTAAGAATAAGTGCAACTATGTGTCGCCTGGTTTGATGGCGTTACATGCCTGCTTCTCAAACATGGTGGGAATTTCCTTCTGCACCAGCTATCACTCTTCTTTCAATTCTGTCTTAACAATGGTGCTACTCCAGAACAGTGGAAAATTGCCAGTGTCATTCCTCTGTTCAAAAAGGGTGACCGCACGTCGCCTGTCAACTATCGTCCAGTCAGTCTTACTAGCTGTATTGCCAAACTGATGGAATCCTGTGTCAGAGGAACTTCAGGAATTCTCACAGTCTTATCCGGCCCTCGCAATTTGGATTTATCCCTAACTCCAGCTGCTGTGATCAACTTATCGAGTTTCTTGAAGACATCACTCAGATCACTGATGGCGGCTCATGGGTGGATGTTGTTTACCTTGACTTTGCTAAAGCTTTCAATTCTGTGTCACACAGAAGACTTATGGCAAAATTCTCTCCAATGGGTGTGAAAGATGATCTTTTTAACTGGTTGAAGTCCTTCATTCTCAGTCGAAAAGAGGAAGACCAAGGTTAACGTATGTTGATGCCCTAAGGACAGACACTGGTCTGTTGGAGATGCAGGACATGGCAGCGATAATGAGGGACAGAGACTGCTGGAGAGAACTCGTCCATGGATCTCGGGAATTTTACCTGCCTTAGATAGATAGATGCCAACTTAAAGAATGCCACAGTACTGAAATATGCAGATGACATCAAGCTGTACCTTGAGATAGAAAGGACAGATCCTGTATACTATAGATCTTTCCTACAATCAGACCTGGACACAATGCAACAATGGATCACAGACTGGCAAAATGCATGGTGGACAAGTGTACCACCATGCATTTTGGGAGGAAAAACCCAGTGTCCACATACTCCCTTCACAACATTAATCTCAAGAAGTCTTCTTGTAAACATGACCTGGGCATTATTGTCAGCAGCAATTTGCATTGGACGAAGCATGTCTCTAAAATTGTCAAGAAGGCCGAGGGTATCTTAGCATCACTCAGCAAAACCTTTGTCAGCTGCTCTCCGGCTATCTATTTAAAGCTGTATATAGCTATGGTGTGGACACACTTAGAATATGCATCACCAGTCTGGAGCCCCTATCTTGCTCAGAACATTGATCTCTTGGAAACTGTTCAGAGACGTGCAACCAAGCGAATACCCTCCATCAGGTATCTACCATACTCTGAACACCTTGCTTCCCTAGGCATGGATACATTGAAGCTCCGACGTCTGGAAACTGACTTGGTAAACACCCACAAAATTATTAACCATCTTGCCAACAACAACCCTGAGCACCTTTTTGATTTCCATGTGTCTAACACATGTGGGCATGCCTACAAAGTCAGAAAACAGCACAGCTCCCATGACATTCGGAAACATTTTTTCACACTCTGAGTTGCTGACAAACTACCTGCATCAGTTGTTAGCTGTCGAGACACTGCATCCTTTAAAACCTCCATGCTTCCTGAGATTCGCCAACACTACACCTGATACCCCACTCCATACACACGCACACATGTATATCATGACTCAAACACTGTTGACTTTCCTGACATTTGTACATTATTCTATGTACTATACATGCACCTTTGATGAGTTGTAGTGCACCTGAGCACTGTATACAATAATTTCATTATTATTATTATATGACACAGCACACTGAAGAAATATATTAGTTTTATGCTTGATATAGTAGGAAATGTCTTAACGTTTCAAATGCTAGTTGTTCATCAGAAAGTAGAAGGAGAAATTAAAGAAATAGAAAGATAGAGAGTGAGCAGGGGGAGAAACGAAAAAAATTTCTTTCAGAAAAAACAAGCTTATTCAGGTTGTCATCTCTTAGGAAACTTGAATTCAGCATTGGTATATGAAGTTCAGCTGGACATGTTTTGAAAGGCTGTGATCAAAGGCAATATCTTTTTCTCCTCTCTCTCTATAATTTAGACTTGTATAATTGATGCTCTGGACTAAGGTCCATTGAGAAACATGATCGTTACATAATTAATATGAAGGCCACAGAAAGAGTTATAGCACAACTAATCAGAGAACAAATTGATCTAGGTGAAATGCGGTTTGGGTTTGTGTCAAGTAAAAGTACCACAGATGCTCTTTTCCTTGTACAACAACTACAGGAGAAGTACCTAGCTAAGAGTAAACCCCTCTACTTAGCTTTTGTAGACCTGGAGAAAGCCTTTGACAGAGTCCCCCGCTCCATTATCTGGTGGGCCCTTAGAAAACTAGGAGTAGATAAATGGCTTGTGAGAGCTATACAAGCCATGTATAAAGAAACAGTCGGCAAGGTTATAAATAACACCTAATTATAGTGAAGAATTTAGCGTAAAAGTCGGTGTTCATCAAGGCTCTGTCCTTAGCCCCCCTCTGTTTATTATTGCCCTTCAGGCTATAACAGAGCAGTTCAAGACCGGCTGCCCATGGGAACTTCTATATGCAGATGA
This sequence comes from Eledone cirrhosa, assembly GCA_964016885.1. Taxonomy (NCBI): domain Eukaryota; kingdom Metazoa; phylum Mollusca; class Cephalopoda; order Octopoda; family Eledonidae; genus Eledone; species Eledone cirrhosa. The sequence goes on from OZ024763.1 coordinate 9,512,124, forward strand.
TCTAACTCTCATAGCTGAATCTATGGCTGAACTAGAGAAGAAATTCCAAACATGGAAGCATGGCCTAGAATCAAAAGGTCTTAAAGTTAATTTGTCTAAGACTAAAGTTCTAGTTTGTAGAAAGGAAAATAGGGCACAGGTACTCTCTGGGAAATGGCCATGCTCAGTGGGTAGGAAAGGAGTAGGTAGAAATTCCATTCTATGCCCCAAATGCAAAGTATGGGTGCATAAAAGATGTAGTGGGATCACAGGTAAGCTACCTAAGAACGTAGATTTTATATGTGGCCGATGCTCCAGTCCTATCATCTCATTTCTACAGCTGAGTAAACTGGAGCAGTGTGAAATAAAGTGTCTTGCTCAAGGAAACAACACATCACCCAGTCTGAGAATTGAACTCACAACCTCTAACCACTAAGCCATATATATACATATATATATATAGTAATAATAATAAATTTGAAGACTAAAATCCAAAGAGGGCTCGATAAAGATAAATATATATAAAATATATGAGAACCATAGAGCAAAATTTTTACTTCTGATGATCCCGTTAAGGGTGAAAGCAGCGATTCTTTGCTTAAACTTTAATCTGTTATTTTAATAAATATATATATATATATGTTTCTATTTATTGCCACGAGGGCGCAAAAGAAGGGGACAAATACAAAGTTTACAGAAAAGCACGAGTAAAAAAAGCAAATAACAAATATAAAATTAACAATAAAGTCCTCAATAGGGAGGAGGCATTTTGGGGGGGTCGCACCCCCCCCGAAAAAGAGTGCCACCCTTCTCCTCAGGAGCACAGAGAGAGGGTGCTCCCTTGTTCTTCCATCTTTTTCACCTACAGGCTGATATAGAGAGAAGGCCCATTCACACGGCTCATTCTCGCCACTTTCACCCACCTTTCATAAAACTGGCTGGGGTGGAGCACCTCTCTCTCCATCCTGATCCTTCTTCCGAAATGATATCGGAAGAAAAGGACCAGTTGTTGGCCAGAGAGAAAGGTGGGTGACCTCAGTCCTTTCAAATGCGTCCACCATACAACCTCTTTTACCATGGCTATTACGCACAGAAACACCGCCTCTCCGTCATTTTTGAAGGGGGGAGGTGGCTTGATCGTTATAATGGACTCGGTGGTCAACCGGATAGGTCCCACCCATGACAGTAGTCGTTCGACATAGCCCCACAGATCGGCAACGCCCGGGCTGTGTACCAATGCATGCGCGACGGTTTCCTCGTCGCGCAGGCATCTGGGACAGATCTTTTTCGAGGGGTCCCTACCCGGGCGTCCGTGTCTGTAGAGCTTTTCTCGAATGGGCAGAGCCCCTCGATAACACTGCCAGGCCATGGACCTCTGGAAGTTGTCCATGGGTCCCGGGCTAAATGTCCTACCGAACAGGCTGGTCAGTTCGTCTTCCTCCATGCCTAGGGCTTCTCCGAGGGCGTCATCGCACCTGCTGCTTAACAGCCCTCTATAGAATGTCGAGGTGGAGTCTCCACTTATAGCCGGGTCCGCCTGCCAGAGAGCCGTGAGTGCCAGGCGCCCAGTTTTCGCGGTCTTTGCTTGACCCAGGATTGCAGCTCGGTGAGTGAGACGAGTCTCAGAAAGGTTCGTCTCACAAACGGGGCCTACACCAGTTGACCGGTGAGGAATACCTGGAGGTGCCGTAGCCTTAATGCGTGTTTACGTATCAGCAGCCACCGCATCCTCAGCCCTCCTTTCGATGGGTGTTGACAGCAGATGGATCTCCTCACCAAATGGGCCCGCTTCTTCCAAAGGAATTGGAAGAGTGCACGCTCCATTTTGGTGAGCGTTTCCCTTGGGCAAGGCACGACGGCCAGGCGGTAGTAGATGGGTAGATAGACAGACAGATTGATAGGTAGGAGCGGTGTTGGCTGCCTGCAGGTGTGAGCCGTGAGGAGGAGTGGCTGTTCCATAACGTCTCCCCCACTCTACTACAGGACAATATTTTCTCCATTCTGTCAGCTGAGACAATGAGGCAGACTGACCCTCAAGTCTCAATTATGGTGGTGGTGTGTGGATTTGGTTTACTTTCATAAGCGTACATACTTGAACAAAGAAAAGTTATAAGGGCAGTAGATACAAGCATTTAAGAAAATCAAATTTAAATGGATGACTATGTATGTTTAAATGTGTTTAAGGTATTAGACCACCCCTGACCTGTTGGGTCGCTTTCATTTAAAAATATTTTTTTTAAATCGTGTTCACTTAAAGATAATTTTTAAATAATTAAAATATACACAGTCAAGTATATAATGTAAAATGAAATTGGAAGTCCCATATATATGTGTTATAATTTCATGCAACAACACCACCAGCTCTCTCTCTCTCTTCTGTCTCCTTCTCTCTCTTTCTCTATATGTCTCTCTTTCAATCACTATCTCTTTCTCTCTCTATTTATGAAGGTACCCGGAAAAATCCCATATCTCAGAAACCCGTCCTCCAATTTATGCAAAACTTGTCTTATTCCATTTGCATTCCCATTTCAGGGGCAACTTCCTTTCAAAGTATTTTCCCGTTATGCGCCATTTTGGTTGTATTAAATTAGAGACAAGCACACAATCACAGATAGATATACAGTATGTATATAATGTATATGTGACTGTATATAGATATTGTGTAAAGTATCAAAGGCACACACACACACACACACACACGCGCGCACACACACGCGCACACACACACGCGCGCACACACACTCACACACACACACGTACACTGAGTGTATCAATGATAAATGAAACTTCTTACTATTGATTCTGGTTCATTATCTCCTGTTTCATTATCCACTGATGTTGTTTCGTTATCCATCTCGTTATCCCTCTCATTATCCATCTTGTATGAATTTAATATATATATATATTAGTATAGTGAATGCACCTGGCTTAATGGTAAGGGTGTTCAGCTTCCAATTGTAAGGTCTTCAATTTGATGATTTTGAGTCCTGGTGATGTGATTGTGTCGTTGATCAAGACAATTTATTTCCCGTTGCTCCAGTCCACTCAGATAGTAAAGGTAAGATGTACTTGTAATTCAAAGGGGCCAGCCTTATCACAGACTGTGTCACAAGAATTATGTTAAGAGTACCTGTGTCTATAGAATGCTCAGCATGGAAATGTCACGAGTAGGCTGTTCTGTTGTTCAAACAACTGGAATACTAGTCATCCGAAATGCCAGAGGTACAACATATAAAGAAGTTATATAAACACACATACAGATAGATATATAAAAGATATAAATACATGCCCACACAGCATGTTAGACACACACACATACATGCATATATATATAGTAGTTACACACCCATACACACAATACATATATATAGTAGTTATATACACACACATAGAGATATATATCAAAATATGTTATATAAGGTAACTTTTACATGTTGATACATGCTTCAGAGTGGTTTAACTGTTGCCAGACAATCTAAGGGCACTAAGCTCAATTCCTCAGCAACTAAGAACCACATTGGTAACCAACCCATTGAAGCATGAAATAAAAGACATAATGATGATGATGATAATGATGATGATATAGAGAGGGGTTGACGAGAGAAAAGAGAGTGAGATTTTTCATGAAGTAACCATCTCTCTCTCTCTCTCCATACACACAAACACACACACACACACATATATAAAGAGAGAGAAAGAGAAATATATAGAGAGATAGGTAAATGGATGATAGATTGATAGACATATAGCTGAATAGATAGGTAGATAGATATACAGATATATATATTTATCATGAAGAAACAGAAACCAGGTTCCTTTACACCCAAAGTACTTCAAGATTAAAAGAATAACAACCATTTTGAAGTTTCAAGTAGTGAAAAAGTATCTAGCTTTGTTTTATGTTCCTGACAGTAGCAAGTATAGTGACCACTGAAATACTGTTCTGGTTCCTGGGTCAATCAAGTACTAGCAAATATCAGCAGGGGGTACCCTTCTCAAGTATCTATCTTGTGTTGGTCGAGTGTGTATTAAAAACTTTACAGAAGTTGAAATCTTGTGTTTCAAGTCGTAACTGAGCCTGCTGAGAGGAAGGAGGTGGGATCAATGCAAAGTTATGTGGTTCAAAATTTGATACATCTCTCATTCTTTATGTTCTGAGTTCAAATCTTGCCTTTCTCAGGCCCACACACAAGAAACAAGAAATTTTTTTTAAATGCTTGGTAACAGTATGTGCTTCCTCTTGCCTGTCTTTCTTTAGTTTTCACACCAAAAGAACTTCTCGTCTATCTTTTTCTATCTTCTGATGAAGGGGCTACTGCCCAAAACTTTAAAAACATTTTTTCCACTCTATCAAATGTTTAACCAATATACCATCATTCTATTGCATTGTTCTCTTGTACTCTTTTTCAAGCCAAAACAATATTTCTTAACACCAAAAATACATCAAGAATAACATATATTTTGAAGTTTCAGGTGGTGAAAAAAATATTGAGTTTTGTTTCTTGTACTTGATAAGAACAAGTATAGTGCCCACTGCAATACTGTTCTGGGTTCCTGGGTCACCCAAGTAATATCAAATATTGACAAGGGGTAGAGTATCCTGTGAAAGGCATATCATAATCTTTCTGTCTGTCTGTCTGTCTGTCTGTCTCGAGCTCGGAAGTTTTTCAGGGCAGTGCTTATCCTAGTTTTTGAGGTGTCAAACGACTGAGAGTACAAGACTACCCCCTGGACAGGACACTAGTCCATCATAGCGTTAAATTCGCAGTTATTGCTGGTATTCTTTTTCATCTGAGTACACTGGAGCAATGTGAATTGAAGTGTTTTTTGCTCAAGAACACAACACTTAGCCCAGCCCAGGATTCGAACCCACAATATTATGATTGTAAGTCCAACACCCTTACCACTTGGCCACATGCCTCCATAGAGTGATAACTGGATATACTGGAATGGAGTGGGGTACTTGGTGTCAATGTAATATTATGTAGTTCAAATTTTGCAACATCTCTGGATTTTTGCAATTTGAGTTAAAATCTTTCCAAGGTGCTCAACTTCACCTTTCATCCTTTCAGAATGGGGTTGGGTTGGTAAAATACAGTTGATAAAATAGGAACTGGGGGCCCAATATAATCAACTACTCCACTCTTTGAAGCCAGTGGTTTTGGCATTTTTAGTTTGTTTCCCACTTTGACAGTTATCAACTTTATTGCGAATTTCAATTTGTATTTAACATTTTGAACTTTACACAGTGTACTGGGTGCATTTTATCATGGCACCAACACTAAGGAGATTGCAATGCCCTTGTATGTCCTATACCTACTTCATAGTTCACTGGTTAGCTTTATAATTTCAGCAGGCCTTTCTTAACTGTTAATGCCCTATACCATATAAGACCACATTAGCAAGACATTCTTCAAAAGTACAAAACAGCACTATAGCTGCAATACATTAAGTATTAAAGTCCTTACTCTAATACTGCAAATTTTCAATCTGTCCAGTAGTGATGATACTATAGACATTTGAATTAACAAACTTATAGTTAGATATTTTCTGCTAAATAATTTCAGGGTGTTGAGAGTTAATGAAGGATACAGGCTGAGGCTTGATCAACCTTGATTGGGTTTGAAATTTCAGGCAGAATTTTAGTAAATTAATGAACATTTTTCATTAACTAATTGAAATGGGGTGTATTTTGTTAGTCATGAAAGTTTTAAATATCAGCATAAAATATTTTCAACTTTTAGAAGGCACAAACTTTCCAGTTAAATAACATCAATAATTGAGACTCTAATAATAATTGTTTCTACTTTAGGCACAAGGCCAGCAATTACCCAGTGCATTACTGGTAATAATAATAATAATTGTTTCTACTTTTGGCACAAGGCCAGCAATTACCCAGTAAATTACTGGTACTTTATTTTATCGACCCACGTAAGGATGAATAAAATAAAGTACCAGTAATTTACTGGGTAATTGCTGGCCTTGTGCCAAAAGTAGAAACAATTATTATTATTATTATTAATAATAATGCTTTCTTTATTAACCACAAGCCTCCTTCTTGTCAATAAGGTGTTTCACCCACTTCGTTCTGAGGGCTTGCTCTTGCGCAGCCATTAGCATTCCTTCTGTAGCCTTTTTAAGGTCTCCTCTTTTTAACCAGTTCCATGTCTGTGGATCTCTAAATTCAGTTTTTATTATTATTAATAATAATAAAAACTGAATTAAAAAAGCTACAGAAGGAATGCTAATGGCTGCGCAAGAGCAAGCCCTCAGAACGAAGTGGGTGAAACACCATATTGACAAGGAGGCTAGCTCACTGTGTAGGATCTGTGGAGAGAGAGAGAAGAGAGACTGTGGCTCACATTGTATCCGAGTGTAAACACCTAGCCCAGACTCACTATAAAAGCTGGAGACATGATGTGATAGGCAGGGTGATCCACTGGCATCTATGCAAAGTAAACAATTTACCACATTCTGAGAAGTGGTATGAGCATAAGCCAGAGTCGGTGATAGAAAAGGATCAGGTGAAGGTGCTATGGGATTTTAGGATACAGATGGACAAGAAATTAGAACACAATAAGCCTGACCTGGTGTTTTTGGATAAGGAAAAAAGATGTGCCTGATTGTTGATGTAGCTCTGCCCATTTGACACGAGAGTGCAAGAAAAGGAGAGGGAGAAAATTAACCGATACCAGGATTTAAAGTGGGAGTTAAAAAGGATTTGGAACTGCCATGAAATCAAGGTTGTCCTGATTGTCATACGTGCACTAGGTACTCAAAGAGTTTCCAAGGATGGTTAAAGAAGATTAGTCCAGCCCCATTTTTTGGAACACTTCAAAAGGCATGCTTGCTGGGAACAGCAAGAACCCTCCGATACGTCCTGAATATCTGAGGCTGCAGGTAGCGGCTTGATATTCATTTCAACAAACTTTCCAGTTAAATAACATCAATGACTGAGACTCAAAGAACAATAATAATAATAATAATAAAAATATATATACACCATACATAAAATCGCACAACTAGGCTCTGCACATATATTAAGAAGAGTACTCTAAATATGATTTTAAAAAAAAACAACACTAAAAAAACAAAGCACACAGAACTCTGCTCGGAAATGCATTGATAATACACAGTAAAAATAAGGCTAATATTAATAAAAATAATGATTTCTAATTTAGGCAGAGGACCAGTAATTTCTGGGGAAAGAAAAGTCAATTAACCCCAGCATTTTACTGGTACTTTATTTCATCAACCTCAGATGGATAAAAGGCAAAGTTTTCCTCGGCAGCTTTTGGACTCAGTTACAACTTTCTACATTTTGGGTTAAAATCCTGCCAGGTTCAACGTTGCCTTTCATCCTTCCAGGATTGATAAAATAAAAAACAGTTAAGTACTGGGGTCGATATCATCAACTTTTCCTCTTCCTACAAATTGCTAATTTTGTGCCATTAGAAAGATAATAATAATAATAATAATAATAATAATAATAATAATGCTTTCTTTATGAACCACAAGGGTTGACATAAAGTATCACTTTAAGGACAGTACAGGACGGTACAATTGGGCATTTCTGCGTGTAAAGAAAAAAACAACAAAGGAAATAACAAAAAAAAGAAACAAAGGAAAATTCCTCAATAGGGGGAGTCTTCTGAGGGACACTCGTGGAGAAAGCCCATTAAAAAATCCACAGTGATCCTGACCACCAAGGCAAGTGCCCTCTCCCAGTTTTCCACCTCCAATCTACAGGCACATACTCAGAGTAGGCCTATTCAATCGGGCCATGCTTGCCTCTCTCACTCATCTTTCAACAAATTGCTGGGAAGTGAGCACTTCCCTCTCCACCCTGATTTTCCTTTTCAAATGAAATTTAAAAAAGTTAATCAGGGTATTGCCAAAGAGGTAAGTGCACATCTTCTGCTCTTTCAGACGCATCCACCACACGACCTCTTTCACCATGCCACCAGGCAGATAAAAGCTGCCTGCCCTTCCCGGCTAAAGGAAGGTGACAGGGCAATCCTCGCAATGGACTCAACTGATAGCCGGATCCATCCTAGATGCGACAGCTGATGTTCGATATAAACCCACAAGTCAGCAATGCTCGGACACCTGACGTGTGTGTGCAGGACAGTTTTGTTGCCCTGCGCGCATCGTGGGCAGGTCTGGCTGATTACACTTCCATGCCTGTAGAGTTTATCCCGAACTGGCAAAGGTCCCCGGTAGCACTACCAGGCCAGGGACTTCTGGAAGTTGTCTGTAGGCCTCAGCCCAAAAGTTCTCTCAAAGAGATTGGCTAGTTGATTTTCGTAAATGTCTTCCCAAGGACGTCATCACTCTTTCCCTCCACTAACCCTCTATAGAACGCCAAGGTGGAGTTTCCACTGATTGCATTGCCCAACTAGTCGAGGGCTTGTGACAAGGGTGATGAATG
>OZ024763.1:9528033-9793033 GCA_964016885.1 Eledone cirrhosa
GGTAGTGGTTGTGATGATGGTGATGATGATAACTACAGTAAAAGATGTAGTGGGATCACAGGTAAACTATCTAAGAACGTAGACTTTATATGTGGCCAATGCTCAGGTGCAATAAGTAGCAAGTGCCCACAGGATACTAGCTCCTTCTATTGCCCAGATGGTTCTATAGAAATAGTGGACACTTTCCGTTACCTGGGTGACAATATCAGCAGTGGTGGAGGGTGTTCTGAAAGTACAGAAGCCAGAGTCAGAACGGGATGGAAAAAGTTCAGTGAGCTTATACCGCTGTTGGCCACAAAAGGTTTCTCTCTAAAAATGAAAGGCAGATTGTATGATGCCTGTATACTAACAGCGATGCTACATGGCAGTGAGACATGGGCCTTACATGCAGAGGACCTGTGCAGACTGGAGAGGAACGAAGCATGCATGCTCCGTTGGATGTGTAATTGTAATATATGTGAACGGCAAAGCATAAACGAACTAAGGGAGAAATTAGGAATAAGAGGGATCAGATGCTGTTTACTTGAGAGAAGACTACGTTGGTATGGCCACGTGATGCGCATGAAAGATGACAGCTGTATAAAAAAGTGCAGGCCGATCAAAATTGAGGGAAGTTACGGAGTAGGTAGACCCAGAAAAATCTGGGATGACATGATAAACAGAGCATGCAACGCAAGCTTCGTTCCACTCCAGTCTGCGCAGTCGCTATGAGTTTTAAAGTAGTGACTATGTCACTTACTTTCGGCAAAAACTAATACCTAATTTTTGCTGGACCAGCAATCGCTCTGTTTAATCAGCTCTTAAATATTACTGGAATTCTATAAGAATCCAGCTTCTATAAAGGCAGGAGAGTGTATGGTTTTCCCTACTTGTTAGTTTGCCTGCTATCCCACTACATCTCTTGTGTACCTAAGATCTGCATTGTGTACATTTTATAGAATTTATGCCAATTCCTTTTCTACAGATTGAACATGGCCGTTTCCCTGATGGAATCAGAGTTTTGTCCTCTTTTCTACTCATCAACACTTTTGTCTTAGCTAGGTTCACTCTGACCTCTTGATTCCATATATATAGACCAAGAAAAACCTAGGATAAGGTGATAAAAACTGACCTTGCCCACCTACAGCTCTCTAAGACAATGACACTGGATCGAGACCTTTGGCGCCATGTAGTTGTATAGAAGATCCGACTGCCATGGCATACAAACCTAGTCACACCCTACTCCATCTTCCCTCTCCCGTTCCGTCCACTGTGTCGACGATTCAACAGTCCACACTGTAAGGTGGCCATGTAGGAGACACGATGAAAAGGCTCCCAGTCCACACTGTAAATGTGGTTGGTGTTAGGAAGGGCATCCAGCTGTAAAATAAACCTGCCAGAGACGCTTCTGTGTGAGTGAGACATGGTCTCCCGACCATTCTCGCATCAAATGGAACAAAACCGTCTAACCCATGCTAGCAAGGAAGATGAACGTTAAACGATGATGATGATGATGATATATATACATATAAATATATATATATAAATAAATATAAATATATAAATATAAATATATAAATATATATATATATATATAAATATATATATAAAGCATGGCGTCTGACTCTCTACCGATACTGCTAATCCACCAAATAATGGTATAAACAAAGTATACTTAGCTACCACATCAAGATGGAAATTATCCGCGTATTGTTTGTACTATCCGTTAGGGTATAATGTGGGGCTGTAATACAGGAAGGTTTTATGCAATTTATGTTTACAAGCTGAAATTGCCTCAGATTTTTTGTTTGAGATGTGGTCATTGGCGTAGAGTATTTCCAGTGCTTGAGCAGCGCAAAGATCACATGGTCTTTTATTTCCGTTATACGATCTAGCTTTAGCTAGGACCTCCCAGTGTAACCTATATTGGGTGTGGTTGTCTTTTAAACTCCAGATATAAGCTGAAAGTGACGTCATATTCCTTCTTAAAGGGTTAAGAAAAGAATGGGTATGCATGTAAAGATGCTATTGGCGGTTAACCCTATGTAGGCCCTACAAGACGTGGGTGTGTCAACCTTACATTTGTAGACAATGTTACTGGAGAGACATTTCCCAGATAGAGGGCAGTCTACCCGATTCCTACAATTACAGTTAGTACTAGCTACAGGGTTGTTAGTGTAACTACGACTAGGTAATTTAGTTAAATTATATATATATAATATGTGCGTGTGTGTGTTTGCTTTCTGCATGCATATCATCATCATCATCATCATCACCGTTTTACGTCCGTTCTTCCACGCTAGCATGGGTTAGATGGGTTGTCCTGTTGTGGGCAGTGTCTGGTCGGCTGACCATGCCTTGCTCATACAGGAACTGATCTGGCTTGATTTCTACAGCTGGATGCCCTTCCTAACACCAATCTCATTTACAGTGAGTGCTGGGTGCTTTTTCGTGGCGCCTACACGTCCACTTTACAGTGTGGGCTGGGTGCTTTTTTGCCGTGGCACCTCCATATATATATATATTTATTTATTTATCTATATATATAAAACTGAGGATGTCTGTATGTGTGTGTGTGTGTGTGTCTGTGAGTTTCAATCCCTAAAACTCAAGAAGTACCCAACCGATTTTTTTCAAACTTTACATGCGTATTACTTATGTTTATGCACATAAAAAAATTCAACTTTTTGATCCCCAGTTCCAGCCAACTTCAACAGAAAGAGGCGAGACAATTTTGGTTGGATGCAGCCAGTTTAAATGCTAAAGGGTTAATAATGAGAAAGTTAGTTATATTACTAAATCCCTCCAAATTCTTGATTATTTTCAAAACCTTAGGCTGTGTTTTTCATTATAAATATGGTAATGAATGGGTTTAAATTATGTTTCATTATTAAATTCATCAAAATTCTTGAATATTTTCAAAACTATTTGAAGACCATAGGCAGAATCTTTCATTAGAAATATAGCAATGGGAGGCTTAAGCATACATTGTGGCACTTTTCACCAGCTAACTTATTTTTCAAAAGGTTAGTAAATATTTTATTCAAGATATAACTCACCCGATCACTAAGTGCACTGTGTTTGATTCCTAATTCATCTCTTTCAGCACGACTCGCAGACAGTAAGTCTTCAACACGGTTGAGTTCCATGGCTAAAAGACGGTTCTCTTCTTGCAATACGTCTAAATTATATGAAGGTGCTGGTTGAGTAGTGGCAGCTGGATAACTATGACATAGGCTTTCTCCGCCAAGATTTTTTGTGATAATCTCACGGATTTTCGCTTTTGTCAAGGAATTTGTCTCATCCATTCTGGATTGAAAACTGCAACTTTCTTTTAAAACTGAATCTTCTAGTTTCTGGAATATATCAAGAAAAAAACATTTAGTTGATTAAAGAAGAGAGCACTAAGAAAATTTTTAATTTTAAAATATATTAGTTTCTTTGGAACGCTGCCTCAATGCAGACAATTGAGCCCCAGTTCAATCATGTTGTTATTGTTATAGTTCACACCTATGCTTTTGCTGGTCTCCTACAATTTTACATTTTATAGGAGGCTTTTAGGGTGTTTTAAAGATAGGGCCAATAGTCTTATGAGATGGATAGAAACTTTTTGTAAAAAAAAAAAAGGCTTAACAACTCTGAAGCTCTGCTCTAACAAACATATGATAAAATATATTTGATCATATGTCTGCTCAGTCAAGGCTTATCTAGTGAGAGGATCTAAACAGTAGCAATAATGAGGCAGCACATTAACTGTATCACATCACCTAACATAAATCAGTTCCAACTGAGAATTGAGAGTCAAAGTCCATGATTACTATTGCAGAGAACTTGAGAATATATAATATACCCCACACCATAACTTCTACCTACAGAAGGATGTTATTTTAAAAAATCCTGAAAAAATAGTCAAAGGATGGAAAAGAATTTCATTATAAAAATATATCTGTATGTGTGCATATATATATATATATATATATATATATATATATATATATAGTAATAATAATAAATTTGAAGACTAAAATCCAAAGAGGGCTCGATAAGGATAAATATATATCAAATATATAAGAACCGTAGAGCAAATATTTATTAAAATAACAGATTAAAGTTTAAGCAAAGAATCGCTGCTTTCACCCTTAATGGGATCTTCTGAAACTAACAAAGTCAATCTGTGAACGCAGAATTGAATATTTCAAAAAACGTTGCAACCAGAGAAGACAGGAAGACGATACTTTGGTCTGTGGAAACGTTCCCTGGCAAAGAACGGGAAAAAACGAATATAATACGTCATTATTTGGAACGGTGAAAAACAATTGCACGCAAAGACAAAACCACGTTTACTATTAGGTGGTTCATAGAGACGTTCTCTGGCAATGAACGGGAAAAACGAAGATAATACGTTATATGTGGAGCGGAGAGAACAATTGCACGCAAAGACAAAACCATGTAAATGGTATAACTGAAGTCGTAGACTAAAATTCTAACTAGGAAACCGAATGATTCTCGGCTTCTAGTTGTTAGTTTCAGAAGATCCCGTTAAGGGTGAAAGCAGCGATTCTTTGCTTAAACTTTAATCTGTTATTTTAATAAATATATATATATATATATATATATGTATATATCATCATCATCATTTTACGTCCACTTTTCCCTGCTTGCAAGGGTAGAACGGGTCCTATTCAGCACACCATCTCTCCACTTGTCACTGTCCTTTGTCATCTCCTCTGTGAGCTTCAGCGATCAGACGTCAGCTCTCGCCACCTCCACCCATGTTTTTCGTGGTCTTCCTCTACTGTGTCTTCCTTCTACTGGGATTTCTTGGCACTTCTTTACCCAGCAGTCATCCTCCATGCATATCACATGGTCATACCATTACAGTCTTCTCTCCTGCACACTACAGCCTATCCCTCTTATACACAGTATATCTCTTAACTCATTTATGCTTGGTCGTTCACACACATTGACATTGCACATCCAACGGAGCATGCTTGCTTCATTTCTCTCCAGACGTCGCATATCCTCTGCAGTTGCTGTCCATGTCTCACTACCATGCAGCATCGCGCATGTCACACAGGCATCATATAACTGGCCTTTCGTTCATAGGGAGAAACCCTTCTTTGTCAACAGAGGAAGCAACTCCCTAAACTTCTTCCAGCCCGTCCTTATTCTATGGCCTCGGAGCACCCTCCTCCCTTGCTAATTTGATCACCTATGTATCAGAAGCTATCAACCACTTCTATAGATCCTACCTGCATTTGAAAAATGTGTCTATCACTGCGACTTCTACTGTCAAATTTCCCTGTGCATCTACTGCATATGTAGTTTTCACTACCTGTTAGTTTGTCTGCTATCCCACATCTCTTGTGTACCCAAGATCTGCATTGTGTGCATTTTATAGAATGATAATATACTGTATGTTTAATTCAAAATATTTTGAAAACCATTCGCTATGACTATGTCTATGTCATTTACTTATTCTCGGCAAAAACAAAGGCGAGTAATTGACAGTCCTGTTTCTCGCATAAGAGGAATCAAATGCTGTGTGCAGGAGAGGAAATTACGATGGTATGGATATGTGATGCGTATGAAGGATGACAGCTGCATAAAAAGGTGCACAGAGTCGTTGAAAACCGTGGAGTGGGTAGACCCAGGAAGACTTGGGATGAGATGATAAAAGCTGACCTTGCTCAATTGCACCTCTCAAAGGCGATGTCCGAAGATGAAGCATATGTATAACATACACCACGCTACCCATCCCACCCCCACACATACATCCAGTTAAGCCTCCAGTCCATACTGTAAAGTGATCGAGGTGGCGACGTGACAAAAAAATGCCCAGCCCACACTGTAAAGTGGTCGTGTAGGTGTCATGGAAAAAAGCACCCAGTCCATGCTGTAAAGTGGCCGTGTTTGGCAAAAGCGCCCAGCCCACACTGTAAAGTGGTCATGTAGGTGTTGTGGTAAAAAGCACCCAGTCCACACTGTAAAGTGGTCGTATAGGCGCAACGACAAAAAGCACTCTGTACTCACTCACTGTAAATGGGGATCCAACTGTAGAAATCAAGCCAAAATCAGTTCTGTATGAGCAAGACATGGTCATCGACCTAGCATTGCTCAAAACAGGATAACTCGTCTAACCGATGCCAGCATGGAAAAATTGACTTTAAACGGTGATGATGATGATCATATATATATGTGTGTGTATATATATATAGAGTGAGAGAGACCGGCTGTGTAAGTTAGTAGTAGTATAGTAAGCAAGGCAATCAAAGATATGAAGACAGGCAAGGCAGTTGGACCTTCAGGGATAGTTGCTGAGATGCTTGAAGGCGTCTGGGATGGTGGGACACACCATAGTCATCAGTATAGTAAACTAAGTAATACAAAATGGTATTATACCCAATGACAGCATCATCATCAAATGCTACAGGGGCATAGAGAAAACTATAGAAGCATTAAATTGGTTGACCAGATCATGAAAGTCTCCAAAAGAGTTATCACACAGCTGATTAGGAACCAAATTAACCTTTATGAAATGCAGTTTGGATTTGTGCCAGGTAAAATTACCATGGATGTTCTCTTCCGCGTAAGGAAACTACAGAAGTACCTAGCTAAAAGTAAACCCCTCTACTTAGCTTTTGTTGACCTGGAGAAAGCCTTTGAAAGTGTCCCTCTTCCCATTAATGGTGAGCTCTTAGAAAACTATGAGTAGATGACGCTTGTGAAATCTATACAAGCCAGCAAGGTTAGAATTAACGATTACTATAGTGCAGAATTTAGCATACAGGTAGGTATTCATCTAGGCTCCGTCCATAGCCCTCTCCTGTATTATTGCCCTACAGGCTATAACAGAAGAGTTTAAGACTGGCTGCTCTTGGGAACTTCTGTATGATCTAACTTTCATAGCTTAATCTATGGCAGAATTAGAGAAGAAATTCCAAACCAGGAAGTATGGCCTAGAATCAAAAGGTTTTAAAGTTAACTTGTCAAAGACTAAAGTTCTAGTATGTAGAAAGGAAAACAGGGCCCAAATTCCCCCTGAGAAAAGGCATTGCTCAGTGTGTAGGAAAGGAGTAGGTAGAAATTTCATTCTATGTCCCAAATGCAAACTATGGGTACTTAAAGGATGTAGTGGGATCACAGGCAGACTATCAAAGAATGTAGGTTTTATATACAGCCGATGTACAGGTGCAGTAAGTCGCATGTGCCCTAAGGATACTAGCTCCTTCAAATGTCCAGATGGTTCTATAGAAATAGTCGACACTTTCCGTTTCCTGGCTGATGAAATCAGTAGTGGAGGAGGATGTTCCGAAAGTACAGTAGCCAAAGTAAGAACGGGATGGAGAAAGTTCAGAGAACTACTACTGCTGCTATCCTTAAAATGAAGGGCAGATTGTATGATGCATGTATACGAACAGCAATGTTACATGGTAGTGAGACCTGGGCGATGTGTGCAGAGGACGGAAATGAAGCATGCATGCTCCAATGGATGTGTAATGTACACAAAAGTCAAAGCGTAAATGAACTAAGAGAGAAATTAGGCAAAAGAGGGATCAGATGCAGTATACTAGAGAGGAGATTGCGCTGGTCTGGTCATGTGATGTATATGAAGGATGACAGCTGTATAAAAAGGTGCAGGGTGATCAAAATTGATGGAAGCTATGGAGTAGGAAGACCCAGGAAGACCTGGGAAAAGGTGATAAAAACTGACCTTGAGCAATTGCACCTCTCAAAGACACTGGCACAGGATCAGATGCAGTAATACAGAAGGTATAGCTTCACATGTGCACGGGCTCAAACATACATCTAGTAGCCACCTCTTAAACAACCCACCCATTTTTGTCCCCACCACCCTTACAAAATGTATCCAGCCCACACTGTAAAGTGGTTTTGTAGGTGTCATGACAGAAAGCACCCAGTCCACACTGTAAAGTGGTAGTGTAGGTGTCACGAAAAAAAGCACCCAGCACACACTATAAATGTGGTTGGCATTAGGAAGGGCATCCGGCCATAGAAACCTAGCCAGAAACAGTTCTATGTGAACAAGACATGGTCACCTGACCGAACTTGCCTCTAATGGGACAACCCGTCTAATCCATGTTAGCGTGGAAAATGGATGTTAAACGATGATGATGATGATGATGATGATGTGTGTATGTATATATATATGTGTGGATATTTGTATATATCTCTCAACACGAATGACCCATCTGACCCATACAAGCATGGAAAAATGGACGTTAAATGGTAATGATATATATATATATATATATATATATATATATATATATATATATATATATATATCCTAGCCGCAGTTTTCAATTTGTCACGCTATCTAACGTATGTTAATTACTCTAAGGTGTAGCCTATTAATTCATCGATACATTCTTATTTTGAGTGTTTTGTGCAATTTGTCACGCTATATGTTAATGTTATGTGGCTATGTTCCCTAGCCGCAGTTTTCAATTTGTCACACTATCTGTTAATTACTCTAAGGTGTAGCCTATTGATTCATCGATACATTCATATTTTGAGTGTTTTGTGTAAACCTAATTGTAACTCGTTGGCTTGGCCACCACCATAACTTCGATTTTACTATCCTTCCACCTGTGTATATATATATATATATATATATGAAAAGTGTAATTTTCTACACAAAACGAAGGTTATAGAGAAAATTGAGGTTGGTAGTGGCACATGGAATATATAAGAGACAGAATACTTTTTTGTGAAAAAACATAATTTTATAAGGTAAGGAAATAATAAAGGGTATAAAAAATTTTTTATACCCTTTATTATTTCCTTACCTTATAAAATTATGTTTTTTCACAAAAAAGTATTCTGTCTCTTATATATTCCATGTGCCACTACCAACCTCAATTTTCTCTATATATATATATATATATATATATATATATGAGTTTTCCAAGAGATGGCAACATGAATGGACCTGTTATTTTTCTCTAAAAACAATTTTTCCTGTTCCATCCTGCCCGTCCCCTCAATCTATCATATTTCTCATTCTTAAAGACTAGTGTCCGATATGTTAAGACCCACTTCCTATTTCAAGCATTAAACTAATATATTCCTTCCATACTGTACTGATTGTGTTATTTCTATTTACCTTTTACATACATATGTGCGTGTGTGTGTGTCCTCAAAATCACCACCTTCCCCAACCACCAGAAAACATGAATACTTCAGTATTACAAAGACAGCTGGCTTTCCTGATCATTTCTTTTGAATGAAACAGTTTTAGTTTACACTCTATTAATGTATTGAGTACCTTACTGTGGTTACCCCCAATTGAACTCAGGACTCACACACACAAACATACATTTATAAATGAATGCATGAGTGTGTGTATGTAAAAGGTAAACAGAAATAACAACACAATCAGTACAGTATATGGAAGGAATATATTAGGTTAACATTTGATATAGCATGAAGAGGGTTTTAACATTTCAGATGCTGGTCCTTCATCAGAAGAAAGAATGAGAAATAAAATAGATTGAGGAGACGGGCGGGATGGAATTGGAAAAAAATGTCTTTAGATAAAAATAACAGGTCCATTCATGTTGACATCTCTTATACTTTCAGATATGGTATATATATATTGGAGAAAACCTAGTTGTGTATATGAGTGTATATGGTGTGTGTCTTTTAGAAACTCTACCCTTAGAAAATATAGATAAGAAATACCATTTCTCTGTCCCCACTAGATGGAAACCTTATACCTGTTTATCATTAAAGCTAACTTAAGAACTGTTTTTAAAAACATTGAAGTATCAATATCATCATATATTCCTTAATCATCATCACCATCACACACAGGTATATATATTGCCACTTCTCAGAAAATTAAATTTAAACTTTCCTTACACATATTAAGTACTCATTCAGTAAATGTTTGAATGTTTTATAACTTGTCTGTACCATATCCTATCCCAGTCGAAAGGCACTCATTTCTTGTCCTCTGTTTCTATGTTGTGTTGCCCCATATACATCTTCCCAGGGGCTTGCTCTAATCCATTGTGCCACCTAAACTCAATATTATGCCAAGACCACCCTTATGCACGAAATTGTAGTGTCTGGAGGTGGCTGAAGAGGATGATGCATGCTTTTGTTCATTTGCTCCACGTATTTCATTTATTTTTCATGATCAACTTTACTATATATATACAAATCCTTGTTATCATCATTTAACTTCCATTTTCCCCCCTCCTCAGCTAGCAAAAATTAGACAAGTTGTCATGGACCAGGTCAGTACTCAAGTAGAGCTACTGACCTCTCAGATGGGCTATTTCCCCTTCACATGTTCCTCAATCTACTGAGTACATTTTATTTTGGCACCTGAACTAGGGAAGTTGTCATGCCTTTGACACAACTGAAGATTCCTATCAACACTTTGTTTGACAGCTTTTCTATGGTTGAATGCCTTTCTGATCACCAACCACTTTCCAGAGTGTATGGCGTGCATTTAACATGTAGATCACCAAACACTGGGGAGGATGTCATATTTTCAACACAACTGAAGAGTCCTTCTGACCTTTTGTTCAGCAATTTTTCTGTCTGGATGCCCTGCCTATCAACAACCACTTTACAGAGTATACTGGGTGCGTTCATTGTGAAGATCACAGTCGGGAGGGCTCTTTAAATTAACATCACTCAATAGAGTGCATAGCACGGAGATCAGAGTGTCACTCCAGGTAGAGCCACTATTTCTCCACATTTAGAGATCACAGCTCCAAAGCTATGGAAATGTGGCTATAATGTCTCAGGAAAGAATTGCTGGACAGATTTTACTGGCAAAACCAACCTGCAGGAGACCCAGAGTTAGACCACAAGTTGGTTGGATAACATCCATAACCTCAATTGGTTTCACTTAGGGATCAATCTGGATAATTTAGAGTTTCTTCTGATAGGACCCTAAGGAAGGCATGTCTAAAGACTCTTCCCCCTTTTTTTAAAGGTAATGATTTAGGATTTGGGTATTTCTAGCAGGTTGATCGACCATATAGAGGCTCCTAATTATACTATATGTGTGTGTATGTCTATATATGTGTTCATATTGGATGAAAACACATGTCCCAAGGTATATATATATATATATATATATATATATATACCTTAGTGATCTTAGTAGTCCACAAACGACAAAGAATTCAATATTTATAATATTGTGAGGGTCACATATATATATATATATATATATAATATATCATAGACACAAACACATATATTTTTTTTTCTTTTCAACCACAAGCAAGGGGCCACTGAGAAAGGAAAAGGACAAGACAGAGAGAACATAATTTAAGAAAAGAGAAGAGGATGTTGTTTTTGAACTTTTGCAAATTGTAGTGGTGAGGACAGCAAGAAGCTGGAAGAGAATTCCATTGATGAGATATGCCAAAGAAGAAATTACTAGAATAGAATTTACAATTACATTTATTTAATTATTCAATTTAAACGTCCGTGTAGAGCTAGTAAGCCATGACAGACTCGGGGGAAGTATCGAGTACTCCTTACAGTTGGTAATAAACAAAAAGCTAGTGAGACAAGTAATTAAAAATAAAAGAAAAAAGAACAAAATACCAACTACAAACTAAAATTAAAATTTAAAAAAAAGAGAAAAGAGAGGGAAATATAAAATAACGAAAGTAAAATTTCCAATATTGAAGGAGGGGGCCAATGAGAGGCAGATTCTGCCTGAGAAGACGAAAAAGAAAATAGGAAAGGGAAACTGTAAAACAAGTTTCTCTTGTTGAACCTTTTCATAGATTCCAAGTACTCAAAGATTTTGTTTATATTTGGTATACCTGTAATCATATATTTGGTATACCTGTAATCATATATTTGGTATACCTGTAATCATATATTGAACTTCCAATCTTGGTAGTTTTTTTAAAGAAACTTCAACTGTAAAGGGATGAGAGACCTAGCCACAAAATATGGTATTACTATCACACTTCCTCTGCTTCTTCTCCCTCTTCTACATTTACCACTACTACTACTACTGCAGTTGTGGTCAACACCAGTCAGATAAGAACAGAGAACCACCAGCTGTCTTATAAACCAAGTTCTGCTACTACCACTACTACAGTTATAGTCAACACCAGTCAGCTGGTAACAGGCAACAAACCAAGGATGAGAGAGACAGAAAGTGAAAAACGAAAATATGAATTCATTTATATGTAAATTATGTTCTCTTTTACCCTCCTCTTATTAATACACTTCTAATTATATTTCCTGTAGCATGAAAGAGTCTAAACAATTTTGGGCTGAAACCGGTACGATAAATTCCTTTTTTTTAAATAAATGTTTTGCTGTTATTCTATGAGAAAATCCCATTAGCATTTTCTACTGATTTTCTTATTTTCCTAATATATATCAACTCGTGTGTCACTTCTCAACATTGAAATATCCGAGACCCCCAGCAGACAACTGATGAGGACCCCCGCACCTTCTTGCTTTCTTCTTATTATTATTTTTAAGCCTACCTTATTCAAGCAACTACACAACCAATCCACTTCTCCATATATATATATATATATATATATATATATATATATATATATATATATATATATATATATATATGTATATATAATTATGGGTTGATTCCCAACAGGTATCAGGAAATGACTAGTTAAAAAAGGCACTCAATACATTAGTAGAGTATAGGCATCTTTATTTTATATAGAAATGACTTCTACAGAACTAGAACTGTATCATTCGTATGAAATCATCAGATAAAATTAGTTGGTATGTATATATATATTTTTTTTATATATAAAAATTAAATTAAAGGTCAATTGACATATATATATAAAATAAACATATCAAACATTAACAGGGGATAATTTTTAAAGAGTGTAAACACATAATAACGGAGTTAACATATTAAAATTTAACAAGAGCTTTTAATAAATGCTCGGATTTATTCCTTAGAATCTTTGAGCTTCTACAGGTGGTATAACGCATGTTTCCGATCTTCTCAGATATGACATCTTTAATTTTGTTAGTATATATATATATATATATATATATATATATATATATATATATATATATATATATATATATATCAGTGGCGAAAGGTGACCTGGAAAGCAGGGCATGCAGTCCAATCGCCATGACGGAAAATGGGGCTGTGCAACCTTACCCTCCTCCCCCCAATTCCCTTTAAATGACCCTCCCAGTCAAAGCCGCATGTAGTGTTACCTAGTGTGTGTGTTATCTTTTTATGTATCTACAATTTAGTAAGCAGTCAAAATTCTGCTTACCCCAAAGCTGTCGTGCGTTTGTGTGTATGTGTGTGTGTGTTATCTTTTTTATGTGTCTACGATTTAGTAAGCAGCCAAAATTCTGCTTGCTTCAACCGACGCAATTGATCAACTCAAGATTCTATAACGCATGCACTGCATGCGTTGCATGCACGCACCCTTCGCCCCTGATATATATATATGGTGGATTAGCTACTGTAACTACAATACTTTATATATATGACTGTATGGCTAAACACAGCTACACAGAGACAAACGGATAACATAGGATGGGTCAGAGACTGCTGTCATGTGACCTATGAACTTCCATATGAAAACAATAAGACACTGTTAAGTGACACCAGTGTGCATGAGTCTTCTTGGTGGGATGGGTGCATTTTTATTGTGGTACCACCACTAGATATGGAAAACCCTTCTCTAAGTGTTTTCTGTGGCACCCTGACCTTTTCAAATTTATTTATCTAAGAGATGATATAATATATGGACAATTGAGGCATTCTTTATAAATGTTTACACATAAGATAATATATGTAGGCGAGTGAGGTGTTTTCATTCTGGTGCCCAAGCATGGCCAATCGAATGACTAAAACCTGTAAAAGAATACAAGAAGGTGGAGCCCCAGCATGGCTGCAGTCTAATGAATGAAACCAGTAAAATAATAAAAGGTATTGTCCAGCATGACCGCAGTTTAATGACTGAAACCAGTAAAAGAATGAAAAAAGGTGGTGCCCCAGCATCGTCGCAGTCTAATGACTGGTATCAAAGTGGTGCCCCAGCATGAACGCAGCCCAACGACTAAAACCAGTTAAAGAAAAGAATATATTACAGAGTTGTAATGAATGCATTAAATAAAGAATCGTTAGAGTTCAAACGAGAAGAAAAGAAAAAAGAACTAAGGAAAAAAAAAAAGAAAAACCCTGACATTTTAAAACACACTTACACCAACAGTATTTCCGTTAGAATTAATTATCGTTGGAGGGTGAAAGAACTTCCATATGTATTCTTACTGTAAGCTTCAAAAGTTGGGAAAATTTTACTTGAATTTCTAAGCTAAACAATCAACTGTTGCCACAGTTACTTTCCACGTTTGAGATTCCTACATTTTCTAAAAGAGTATTTCATTTTACCCAGCAATGATTTGTATGGAAGGAAATTAAATATAATTTAATTATAGAAACGTTAACACAAGAACTATTTAATTTTAAAATGATTAAAAGTATAAATTTAACGGTGCCGGCATAATTACATCATAATGGTCCCCGTCCCCAACAGTTCCCTTATAACTTTCCTAATGAAGTGTGTTTATACATATTAAATTTTATTAATATAACTGTTTTTTTTCTTCAATGTGGTTAATAAATTGATTTTACATATCTTTAACCCATTCATATAAAAAATTAATTGTTTCTACTTTAGGCACAAGGCCAGCAATTACCCAGTTCATTACTGGTACTTTATTTTATCGACCCATCAACAATTAATATTACACAGAGAGAAGTGTGTTACACAGTGAGATGTGTGTAAAGAATTATTACATGTGAGTTTAACCGTTACTGTAACACACTTCTCTATGTGTAATATATTTGTATTTGAGCTCAGATGAAAATTCTCTGTTCTTCTCCGAGCTAATATTATTATTACTGTGAACTGCGGAATACTTTAATTCCGATCTTTGTATATATATACTTGTACATTAGCACCAAGACCAAGCTCCGCCTGTACAAGAACATCGTGCTGCCGACAGTGCTTTATGCGAGCGAGACCTGGAAGAGTACGGCAAAAATAGAGAGACGGCTGAACGCTTTCCACCAGCGGTGCCTGCGAGATCCTTCGTGTGTCCTGGCGCGACCGAGTGCGAAACGAGGAGAGCCGAGCCGTGGACGCTACAGAGAGTGGTCACGATGAACTGGACTCCGCCTGGACTCAGGCGGAGTTGCCCAAGGATCACCTGGCGACGAACGTACCGGAAGGACCCGATGGCCGCCAACATCACCTGGCACGGTCTCGAAAAAGTTACCGCTGATCGTGACCGTTGGCGAGTACTTACTGCTCGATGCGCCGAAAGGCGCGGAAGAATCTAAGACTAAGATACTTGCACATACACATGTGCTGCTGGCCAAATAATTTTTGATATCAATGGGTTAAAGACATGTAAAATCAATTTATTAACTACATTATGAGCTGAGGGTCCGCTAAGGTGAAACAATTGTTCTCGGTATGGTGAACTAACTGTTGTGTAACCACTTCTACCCAACTCGTCCCATGGACTGAGTGCTCTACCACTACGGATATTACCTTCCAGTGTTCTACCACTATATATATATATATATATAAAAATTTATGCTCCTATCATAGTTGAGTGCTTTCTTCTATAACAGATACTGAAAACATGGAATGTTTTAATATCTCCTCATCACTTAGGGATGTACCCATACCTGGAAATAGAGAGTTTGTTTACATCTGTGGATTTTATTTGACGTATAATAAAATAAATAGGGATGAACTAAAGTAACCGTCTTACTTGTTTATTATTATTAAAGTGAACCTGTGGAAGAGGAATATCTAGGAAGATATGGGATGAGGTGGATTGGCAGTATCGGTAGAGTCAATTTAATCGTCATCCCCTTCCCCCAAATTACTGGCCTTGTGCCTATATTGGCAGTATTGGTAGAGGGTCGGACGCCATGTTTTGACGCATAGAGTTACGGCCCTTGCCATTCTGAGTTCAAATCCCACCGTTAACTTTGCCTTTCATATTTACGGGGTCGATAAAATAAAGTACCAGTAATACACAGGGTATTTATGGCCTTGTGCCTAACGTAGAAACAATTATTATTTTATATATATACATACATACATGATGGCTGCCCCCTCGTTATCGAGTATGGCCATTGCACGATATACCATTAATAATTATTAATTAATTCTATCGTGCAATGCCTGTGCGTGAAGATATTTTTTAAAGTGAGGAAAGACTGTGCACTGAGCCAATCCCACTCTCTGAGCTACAGTAGCTATAACCCGAAAAGAAGAAAAGATCAACATCATCAGTAACTACTGAGCCGCAGGTTTTATATCGGAGTTATCCCAGTTTCATGAGTTGCCTTCTAGAAGAATGCCCCGACAAAGGCTAGGGGTCCTTCACTCCCAGTGGTTTAACCGCGCGGTACATTTGTATATACATATTTACACAATTTCGGATGGCCGTTGACTCTTATGAGCTCTTCGTCCTTTGTCAGTTACATACATATATACATATACATACATACGTACATTTTTTTTCTTTATTTGCTTTTTGCGTTCCAGCCGAGAGCCTGAGGCCATGCTGTGGCACCGCCACCAATGATACACTTTCTATAGCCACCCTTCCCTGATTGGCCATTGATGCTAAAGAGTATTAGTTGCTGCTGCTCTTATTTGTGCTTCGCCTCGTGCTGTGGGTTCACCCGGGATCTTGGCCAGTAGAATGTTGAGATCTCTCTTGTAAACATCTACATGTACATTTTAGATATTTTGGCAGCTTATTAAAAAGCTGGGGTCCCTTGAACCCCAGGCTTTGCAGTATGTGGTCCTTATTCTCGATGTGAAGGATGGGACCTTTAGCACTACACAGTGACGTCCTGTTTGTAGGCTGGTCCTGCCTTCAATGCCGAAGTTTGGTGCTAACCCTTCCAGGATCTTCCATGTGTATATTACTGCGTATCTCTCCCGTCTCCGTTCCAGGGAGTAAAGCTTTAATTCCTGCAGCCTCTTACGACTTTTACGTACCCTGTGTGAGCATGGTCTTCTCTTTTTTCTTTCGGTGCAGCATATGCAGAAAAGAATCAAAACCCTGTATTGAATGTAATACCTGTATAACTTTTCAATTCCATTTACTTGCACCAGCTGACTTTGATATGTACAATTGGAGGTTTGGTGTATATTCTAATTGTTTATGTATGAGGAGCTCCCTGGAGATGATGCCCCAGCATGACCCACAAGTCAAATGACCGAAATCAAAGAATAAGGGAATATATTCATACTATTCAAATATCCTTCAGTCATATGGTCCGGGTCAATTACCCCCTTTGTCCCCCATTAAATCCGACCTTGTGTGTAACTCTTTAAAATGTACATACACATACACTCAATGCATTTCCTATCTTAGTTATGTTCCTAGAATAATATATCCGCTTCCTAATCACAAAGTCCTAGGTTCTAACTTTACATTTGCCACTGTAAATAGTTATATCTCCGAAGTTATTCATACATTTAATCCTGTGTTCTTTGTACATACATTACTATATTATATGTTCCAGCCGAGGGAGGCCATGCAAAACTTCTCTGTATCGTTCCAATATGTACTGCCGAAGCTGAACATTTATGTAAATATATTCTAGAAATAAATTAATAAAATATTATTTTTATTTACAACCACTTCAACATAAACTACAGTTTTTCTTATGCAAACAATTAATTTATCAAAACGCAAATTTCCCACTTGGCATGAGTGCTGTCCAAATATCCGGTTGTCCTGGTATATATGACATGCCAATCCTGAACTCTAAAAACTAAATAAATTAAATGATATTCCTATCATTGTTGACGACACGGGACCAACTAAATTCAAATATTCAAGATGAACAAAACGGAAATATAAACCAGCCAAGGAGGAAGAATTACAGCAGCAAAGAATTTGAAAATATTTCCTTTGTAATCACAGACAAGCTTTCATAGTTGGTGACGTTGCCGTCGTCGTCCTAATCTCAAAGAAAGCTATTGTGATGATGGCGGTAGTGATGATGATAGTGGTAATGATGGTTGCGATGTTGGTGGTGGTGGCGGTGGTGTTGGTGGGGGACGATGATGGTGGCGGTGGTGTTGGTGGGGACGATGATGGTGGCGGTGTTGGTGGTGAAGGTGGCGGTGATGTTGGTGGGGGACGATCATGGTGAAGATGACGATGATGCCGGCGACGACAAAAACAATGAAGATTTGAACTGTGTAAAGTTACAAACCAACAGACATTTTAAATTTCAAAATAACCCCAGCACGACGTGTGTTGGTTATGAGTCATGTGAAAATAAATATAAAAAAACCAGCATGATTCCATTCTTTGTCGCATGCTTATTATGAGACAACGGTAAATGGAAGTATAATCCCATGGGGAGGGGATGACAAGGCACACTTTTGGTTAGGAAAGAAATCAGTTTCATTTAATTCGTCAACCATCGATGGATCTCCGTCACTTTCGACGATGAGTGTTCCAGTTATTCGATCAGCGGACAACGGAACAGTCCGCATGTGAAATTAAAATCTTAGTCACTGAGCATTTAACAGACACGTGTAATTCTCAGGAAGATTTAGCGTGATACGGGCTCAACTGGCCTTTTGAATAACAGGTAGTCTTCTATTAAAGTGAACACTCAACAGACACATGTACCTTTAACGTAATTCTCAGGGAGATTCAGCATGACATAGTGTATTTTATGACAAAACTGGCTTTTTTAATTACAGGTAGTCTATTTTGTATTAACATCTAAATAGCTGAGCACTACACAACACGTCAAATTCTCAGGAAGATTCAGCATGACACTGAGTGATAAGGCTGGACTGTCCCTTTGAACTACAATTAAAGTCCATCTGACGGGCTTCCAAACAGCTTCCGTCTACCCAATTTCCCTTACAAGGCATTGAAAACAACCCTAGGGCCCTATGATTACGAAACAAAGTTCATAACCATTCGGTCTTGCTTCATCCACATTAAATACCAATATACAGTACATACTTATTTATATATTTAGTAGTAGAATTGAAAGAGACAACAAACAAAAGAATAATAGTGGGGGTAATGTTGGTGGTGGTTGTAATGATAGAACATCAATCAAAATTTCTTGCCATCGATATGGATTCTTCGAAATTTAAAATAAATAAAAAAAAAGTGATGAGTCTCTTGCTCAATAATTTAATAAATCGATTATCGATTCAGGAGAGAAGGGGTGCAGGGTAGATTTTTCCTAGGAGAAAAGCAAAATGCCTAAGTTGATTCCATGATCTTTAGCCCTTTTGAAGCCAAACTGCCTGAAACCACCTCTAATTTTACGATATAAAACTTTGTTTTCTTACATATAATTATGTAAGAACCTTTAAGTTACGTTCCAAACACCAAGTTAATAATCAGAAAGTTGTTTATATTACCAAACCCCTCCAAATTCTTGGGTATTTTCATTAGAAATATGCTAACGAAAAGGTTTATAAAAAATTCCCATCATAATTTTATGTAAGAACATTTAAGTTATATTCCAAATCAGACGAAGAAGTCAATTATCAAATCCCTCCAATTCTAGATTATTTTCCATATTTATTGAGAATCAGAGGCAGTCTTTCATTAGAAATATGTTAACAAAAGGGTTAGTGTTTACATTTATCTAAAAACCTTCAATCATAATTTTATGTAAGAACCTTTCTTAAATTATGTTCCAAATGAGAAGGTTATATTACTAAATCCCTTCAAATTCTCGAGTATTTTCAAAATGATTTGAAATATCAGAGCAGTATCTTTCATAAAAAATATGGCAAGGAAAGAATTGATACGTTTGTTATTGCATCGATCTGTGAATAGAAGAAATATTAGTTTCTCTAGCTACACTGATTTGAACACAAACATACTGCTTTAAAACCTTAATTTATCGATTTTATTGCAACATTACTAATAAATGGTTTTATCACAATAATTGTTTCTACTTTTGGCGCAAGGCCAGCCATATACCAGTGAATTACTGGTACTTTATTTTATCGACCCCGTAAGGATGAAAGGCAAAGTTAACCTCGGCGGGATTATCACAATAATGACAACTAAAACTTTAAAAATTGATCGAAGAATTCACGAGTATTTGAAAAGGTCTTTCATACACACATACTTTGCAGATAAACAGTCTTCAGAAAGTTTTCCAAACTCCATGCAGAATAAATAACTCGTGGATTGGCGCGCGTGTTTATATGACTCTAATTATATATATATATATATATAGGCGTGTGTTTATTATTATGTGTGTATATTTCTATATATGTATATATTATGTATCATGTATATATATATATATATTATGTATCATATATATATATATATATATATATATATATATATATATATATATATATATATATATATATATGTGCGTGTATGTGTGTGTGTACATTAGAAACATGTGAGTGCGTAAGCAAGCAAATATATATATATATAAATGAAAGGTATAGAAAATATTGTAGCAAAAAGCTATATATATATATATATATAGTAAAAGGGATATTCAATATATTGTATATATATATATAGTAAAGAAAATGAAAACAGGAAGAATGTCTCTTACTCGCCGTGCAATGGGTATATAATCACACAAAGGATCTTCATCATCTCTGTCATACTTCAGTTTGGTAATGATGTGTTCCATGGACAAGTTCGGAGACAGTAATAGTGATGATGGTAGTGGTAGTGGAGGTGGTGATCGGTTGCTAGTATTGTCGTGGTCGCCGTCGTTGGCGACGATGACAGGGCCTAGCCGGGAACAATCCCAGACGTCTCTCGCCTCACTGGCCATCCTATCAACCTATTCTCTCCTCCCTTATGTGTGTATATCTATATATATATGTGTGTGTGTGTGTATGATATATTTGTGTATGTATGTCTCAAACTTCCCTCCTTCTCACTTAACCATCCCCTCCTCTTTCAACTACTCTCTCTTGTGTGTTTATATGTAAAATATCCCTCTCTCTCTCACTTAGCCATTTTCTCCCTTTTTCCTTCACTTCTATGTCTATCATGTTTGAAAACAACTACAGAGAAATTTGCATCTCATCTTTCTCTTGTCTCACTTATATATGTCTGTCTATCTATTTTGTCTAACAACAGTCAAACTTCCCTCTCTATTGTCTGTCTCTCAGTTATCCTCACTATCTGTCTCTTTCTTTCTCTCACTTTCTCTCTTCTTTTATATGCCTGTCTATCTCCCACTAACAACAAACTACAACAACAACAACAGTAAAACTTAGCCATCCCCTCTCTTGTCTCTCGTCAACAACAACTACTGCAATAGTCAAATTCTCTTCTCATTTAGCCATTCCATCTCTCTATCTATATCTCTGTGTAACAACTACAACTACTGCAATAGTCAAATCTTCCCTATTAATATATCGAAATAAAGAAAAAGAAAATAGATTTCAAATATATCCACGGAATCACAACGAAAAGCCCAAAACTGTTTACTGGTTGGGTGCTGAGCTTGGATGGCTGGTAGGTACTTATTGCCAAAATATAAAAAAAATAAACAAAACAAAAGCAAAGTTTCAAAAACAAATTTTATACTACTACTACCACTACTACTACCACTACTGCTACTACATCAAGGGCATCTGCAGTGGTAGTAGTATTGATGGTGGTTTGGCTATAAAAAACTATGGTAGTTGTATTTGTGGTGTGTGGTAATGGTGATAGTTTGTTTATAATAACTATAGTAGTAGTAGTAGTAGCGCTGGTAACGGTTAAATTTTGTTTTTTACTTCCTAAATGACATACGGAGCCATTTATAATTTGGTTTGGGGGAGGGTGGGGGAGGAAATGAGCGTTGGAGGCGATGATTGTGGTGATAATGATGATGATGGTGGTGACGATGGTGGTGATGATGATGAAGATGGTGGTAATATATTTTCCGTAGTTTTCACACATCCACTCACTCAGACACAACACATCCATTCACTCAGACACAAAACGATGACATGTGCGGGGGGGGGAGTGAAGGAGTGGAGAATAAGTGTGTAGAACGTGGCGATAGAATGATGAAAGTGGTGAAGGAGGAGTAATGGTAGTGGTGGTGGAGGAGAAGAAAGAGGGAGATAACAGAAAAGGATGGAGGAGGGAGAGGAAAAGGGTGTGGTGTTTGAAGAACTAACGGATAAAAAGTTTTATGTTCGGTTTCGACGTAACGATCATACAGAGGAGGAAGGGGAGGCAGGAGTGTTAGGTGTGAGTGATAAGATATCGAAAGAGAGAGAAGGAGGGTTTAGTGTTAGTGTGATGGTGGTGTCTATATGACAGATGCTTTAGGAGGAAAAAAGATAGAAAAAGAAGATAACAGAACAAGGGAGCCAGCTATATAATAGCATGTGTATGTGTGTGTATATATATATATTCGACAGCTAGATCCGAGCTCATGTGTGTGTGTATATATATACACACACATGAGCTCGGATCTAGCTGTCGAAACGGCCGGAGCTCAGCCGTCGGGGTCCTGAATTCTTTCACACACATATATATATAAGCAGAAGGAATATTCAATTTGTTGGTAATTCAACAAATATAAATGTTTATAACTGATTCAGAGCACTCGACAAGTTTTCTGGAGTATAATATTCAATGATATTAAATAAATGGAAACTATATTTATAAAACCATATTTATTCTATTATATATATTTCAAGGGTTCCAAAATTTTGGTACGCTATCATCAGATAAAATACGAAGTGTGTTTTATAAATTTTTGACATAACCAAGGAAAATATACCTTAACGGTTCAAGTTTTCCTTGACTATCCATGGAAAACTTGAACCGTTAAGGTATGTTTTCCTTGGTTATGTCAAAATTTATAAATACACTTCGTATTTTATCTGATGATAGATACCAAAATGTTAGTACCCTTGAAATATATCATCATCATCATCATCAACGTTTAACGTCCGTGTTCCACGCTTGCATAGGTTTGGACGGGGGTAGTCCCGCTTGAGGCAAGAGTGATTGTCTTGCTCGCATAGGACTGTCTGGCAGGTTTTCTACAGTTGGATGCCCTTCCTAACACCAACCACATTTACAGTGTGGGTCTGGGAGGTTTTTACCGTGTTGCCTACACGGCCACATTACAGCGTGGACTGTGTGTTTTTTTGTCGTGACACCTACACGATCTCATTTGTTTCGGCCTGGATGGCGCGGCACCACATAACTTTACATAGAACGGGGTGGTGTGGATGGGGTGGGGGTGGGACGGGGTGTAGTTTGTTAGAGATGCCTACTGGCTGTAGTAGGTTTTACTATGTATTTAGGTAAGGCGGGTCTTCTCTGTTACTGAGTACCGCCAAAGGTCTCGGTCCATTGACAATTGTCTTGGAGAGGTGTAAGTGTGTGAGGTCGGAGTTTATCAGCTCGTCCCAGGTTTTTCTAGGTCTGCCTATTCCGTGGCTACCGTCTATCTTTATTGCCCTGCACTTTGTTATACAGCTATCGACTTTCATGCGCATCACGTGTCCATACCAACGTAGCCTTCTCTCGAGTAAACAACATCTGATCCCTCTTATTTCTAATTTTTTCCTTAGTTCGTTTATGCTTTGCCGTTCACGTATATTACTGTTACACATCCAGCGGAGCATGCAAGCTTCGTTCCTCTCTAGTCTGCGTATATCCTCTGCACACAATGCCCAGGTCTCACTGCCATGCAACATTGCTGTTCGTATGCAGGCATCATACAACCTGCCTTTCATTTTTAGGGAGAACCCTTTAGCAGCTAATAGTGGTATAAGCTCTCTGAACTTTTTCCAACCAGTTCTGACTCTAGCTACTGTACTTTCAGAGCACCCTCCCCAACTGCTGATTTTATCGCCCAGGTAACGGAAGCTGTCCACTATTTCTATAGAACCCTCTGCGCAATTGAAAGAGCTAGTATTTTGTGGGCACTTGCTGCTACTTATTGCACCAGAGCACCGGCCACATGTAAAATCTATGTTCTTAGTTAGCTTACCTGTGATCCCACTACATCTTTTATGCACCCATAATAGAATAAATATGGTTTTATAAATATAGTTTCCATTTATTTAATATCATTGCATATATATATATATATATATCTCAATGACTGAACTAGAGAAGAAATTCCAAACATGGAAGCATGGCCTAGAATCAAAAGGCCTTAAAGTTAACTTGTCTAAGACTAAAGTTCTAGTTTGTAGGAAGGAAAATAGGGCACCGGTCCCATCTGGGAAATGGCCATGCTCAGTGTGTAGGAAAGGAGTAGGCAGAAACTCCATTTTATGTCCCAAATGCAAAGTATGGGTGCATAAAAGATGTAGTGGGATCACAGGTAAGCTAACTAAGAATATAGATTTTATATGTGGCCGGTGCGCTGGTGCAATAAGTAGCAGCAAGTGCCCACAGAATACTAGCTCATTCCATTGCACAGATGGTTCTATAGAAATAGTGGACAGCTTCCGTTACCTGGGTGACAAAATCAGCAGTGGGGGAGGGTACTCTGAAAGTACAGTAGCTAGAGTCAGAACGGGATGGAAAAAGTTCAGAGAGCTTATAACACTATTGGCCGCTAAAGGGTTCTCTCTAAAAATGAAAGGCAGGCTGTATGATGCATGTATACGAACAGCAATGTTACATGGCAGTGAGACCTGGGATTGTGTGCAGAGGATATACGCAGACTGGAGAGATACGAAGCTTGCATGCTCCGCTGGATGTATAATAGTAATATACGTGAACGGCAAAGCATAAACAAACTAAGGGAGAAATTAGGAATAAGAGGGATCAGATGTTGTTTACTCGAGAGAAGACTACGTTGGTATGGTCACGTGATGCGCATGAAAGACGACAGCTGTATAAAAAAGTGCAGGGCGATAAAAATAGACGGTAGCCACGGAGTAGGCAGACCCAGAAAAACCTGGAACGACTTGATAAATTCCGACCTCACACACTTACACCTCTCCAAGACAATGTCACTGGACCGAGATCTTTGGCGCTACACAGTCATACAGAAGACCTGCCTTGGCTAAGTACAAAGCGAAACCTACAGTCAGTAGGCACCTCTAACAAAATACTACCCCCACCCCATCCACACCACCCCCTTAAATGTGAAGTTATGTTGGTACCACAACATCCAGTCCGAAACAAATGAGGTCGTGTAGGTGTCACGACAAAAAAAAAAACACACAGTCCACGCTGTAATGTGGCCGTGTAGGTAACACGGTAAAAACCTCCCAGTCCACACTGTAAATGTGGTTGGTGTTAGGAAGGGCATCCAGCCGTAGAAAACCCGCCAGACAGTCCTATACGAGCAGGACACGCAATCTTGCCTTAAGTGGGAAAACTCCTGTCCAAACCCATGCAAGCGTGGAAGATGGACGTTAAACGATGATGATGATGATGATATATATATATATATATATATAGTACACTATAAGCCTACACCCCTTCACCAGATGGGCATAAGTAGTCTTAATAATCACCACTTGAGGGCGGCCTCATGTCTCTGATTTTCAGCCCCATGGATTTTGTCTATTATATTCCTTTGTTGTATTTCGAATACCTGATGATGTCACCGGATTCATACTGAACCCGGTCATTGAAATGACCATAGTATAATAAACCTTTAAAAGAATTACACCAGTCCAGCCTCCTGTTATTTTATAATATATATATATATCCAGCGAACCTCAACCCGTGAGGTTGTCTTTATGCGGGTATGTCAATATTTATTTATAAAACAAATTTGTATTTCATCTGATGAGAGTGCACCATAATTTGCCTTGGTTGCCCTTGAAATATATATAATAAAATAATTATGGTTTTATAAATATAGTTTCCATTTATTAATATATTGTATATATATATATATATTTGTACTGTCTCTCTATTTTTTGTTCCTGTCTAATATTTAACTATATATATTTATCACAGAAAAAAAGAGAATCAGTGTTGCGACAAATGGAATTTATTGGACATATTACAATCGTTTCTCTGGCGATCAGCTCGAGACACGATCGAAGTGATGATCGAACCTGACTCTGAAAATCGCAAGGTCCTCAGATACGTATTGATTCTACGAAGCAGATTTTCCTTCTCTTTTTTTTCTGTGATATCATACTCTGCTCTATGAGAGCATCGAGTGCTCAAACGACCTACCGCAAACAGACACTTTAAGCATCCAATACCAATTATATATATAATAATAATGATAATAATAATAATAATAATGAAAATATTGTGTTCAGTGCTCAGGTGCACTACAACTCATAGAAAGTGTATAGTACATAGGGTAATGTACAAACGTCAGGAAAATGAACAGAGCATGAGTCATGATATATACATGTGTGCATGTGTATGGAAGGGGTACATCAGGTGTAGTTTTGGCAAATTTCGTGAAGCATGAGGGTTTTAAAGGATGCAGTGTCTCGGCAGCTAACAACTGACACAGGCAGTTGGTTCCATGCTTCAGCAACTCTAAGAGTGAAAAAATGTTTCCGAAAGTCATGGGAGCTGTGTTGTTTTCTGACTTTGTAGGCATGTCCACGTGTGTTAGACACATGGAGATCAAAAAGGTGCTCAGGGTTGTTGTTGGCGAGATGGTTAATAACTTTGTGGGTGTTTACCAAGTCCATTGCCAGATGTCGGAGTATCAATGAATCCATGCCCAGGGAAGCAAGGCATTCAGAGTATGGTAGGTGTCTGATGGAGGGTATGCGCTTGGTTGCACGTCTCTGAACAGTTTCCAGGAGGTCAATGTTCTGAGCAAGATAGGGGTTCCAGACTGATGATGCGAATTCCAAGTGTGGTCGTACCATAGCTGTATACAGCTTTAAATAGATGGCTGGAGAGCGGCTAACAAAGGTCTTGCTGAGTGATGCCAAGATACCCTCGGCCTTCTTGACAATCTTAGAGATGTGCTTTGTCCAACGCAAATCGCTGCTGACAGTAATGCCCAGGTCTCGTTCACAAGAGGACTTCTTGATATCAGTGTTGTGGAGGGAGTATGTGGACACTGGGTTTTTCCTCCCAAAATGCATGGTGGTACACTTGTCCACAGCCAGCTTCGGTTGCCAGTCTGTGATCCATTGCTGCTTTGTGTCCAGGTCTGATTGTAGGAAAGAGTTGTAGATTTCAGGATCAGTCCTTTTGATTTCAAGGTACAGCTTGATGTCATCTGCATATTTCAGTACCATGGTATTCTTTAAGTTGGCATCTATGTCATTAATATATGCCACAAACAAAAGGGGACCAAGAACAGATTCCTGTGGTACACCAGATGACATCTCATATGGTGAAGAATGCTGTCCTAGAACCGTGTCTACCTCTTTTCGGCTGAGAATGAAGGATTTCAACCAGATAAAAAGATCATCCCTCACACCCATTGCAGAGAGTTTCGCCATAAGTCTTTTGTGTGGCACAGAATTAAAAGCCTTAGCAAAGTCAAGGTAAACAACATCCACCCATGAGCCACTGTCAGTGATCCGGGTAATGTCTTCAAGGAACTCGATAGGCTGATCACAGCAGCTGGAGTTAGGGATAAATCCAAATTGCGAGGGCCAGATGAGGCTGTGAGAGCTCCTGAAGTTCCAAAGTGTTTCTCTGACACAGGATTCCATCAGTTTGCCAATACAGCTAGTAAGACTGACTGGACGATAGTTGACAGGTGATGTGCGGTCGCCCTTTTTGAACAGAGTAATGACACTGGCAGTTTTCCACTGCTCCAGAGTAGCACCGTTGTTGAGACAGTATATGTATATATATATGGAAAAGAATGAAATGAAATTTCATTTCTCACTCTTAGTACGGCTGATACTTAAATGTAAGTATATATACATACATACATATATGTATACAGACGTACATACATATATGTATGTACGTCTGTATATGTATACATATATGTATGTACGTCTGTCAACATATATGATATGTTGATTTAAAACTTCACCATTCACAAGTGTTTTTTAAGCTTCATATCATGTATCCCTATTTTATCTGATGAAAATGCAGATATCATCCCATGATATTTGTTTTTGAAATGCGCATAATAAAATACTTGGAACTCTTTTAACCATCTTTTGATCTTATATTATATATATATATATATAGATATATATATTAGAATATGTGTTTAAAATGCCGTAGTATCTAAAACATTTAAACATTAACTAAATGAGCTCTCTGGACTGGTGGGTAAAGTGTAGAAAAGTGTCAGTGAGTTTGAAGTTTCAGTTTTGTCGCTTCATCTAGATAGAGTGTGCATGTTTATACGTGTGTGTATGTTTGATAGTAACAAAAATCTTGATAAAATAAGTACCAAACTTGAAAAAATTATACATAACAGGTGGGGTGGGGGTGCCCCAGCTTAATCACAGTCTAATAACTGAAACCAGTTAAACAAATAAGACAGTGTCCAGCATGGCCACAGTCTAATGACTGAAACTAATAAATGAGCAAGTGTTAAAGCAGTACCCCAGCATTGCCACAATTTAATGACAGGAACCACTAAATAAGTGTCAAAGCTGTGCTCCAGCATGGCCTCAGTCTAATGATTGAAAAGAATAAAAGAATAAAAGAATAACCTGTATTATTTTTTCTAACCGCTCATGTCTTTGTCCGGTGTCAACTCCTGTAGAACACTCCATAAAACTTCCAAACTCAGTTACATCTGTTTTAAGGGTGTCTTCATCATGTACGCTCATCATCTTTCTAGGGTTTCTTTTTACTCGATAAAATATTTCCACCCTTTTTCATGGGCTTCTTTTCGTTTCTTTTGGGGGGGGGGGATTAGGGGCTTTTTTAGGGAGTAGTTTTCGAGATTTTTACAAGGACACAATGGCTCATTTTTTCTCTACTTTTTTCTTCTAATTCCATATTGTCCAGTCCACAAGAAAATAATAACCACACCTTCAAAACATTGTTTAGATTTGAATTATCTGAAACAGTTTGTCTGTGTGTCTGTGTGAGTATTTATGGGAGAGAGAGAGAGAGAGAGAGAGAGAGAGAGAGAGAGAGAGAGAGAGTGAGAGAGAGAGGGAGAGAGAGAGAGAGAAGATGCAGTGTGTTTGTGTATGGGTATGAAAGAGGATGTATGTATGTATGTTGATGTGTGAAAGAGACCATGTATATATGTAGTATGTGAAAGCATGTGTGTATGTGAGTGTGTGTGTGACAGCATGTGTGTATGTGAGTGTGTGTGTGTGAAAGCATGTGTGTATGTGAGTGTGTGTGTGTGTGACAGCATGTGTGTTGTGTGTGTCAGTGTATATATGTGACATTGGTTTGAAAAGTGTTGTATGTGTATGTGTGTGTCTCTGTATGCATGAGTATATGTGTATGTATGAATGTCAATGTGTAGATATCTGTATCTTTATAAGTGTGTGTATGTATATATGTATGCGTATATAAATCTATGTATAAAAATGTAGTTTCAAAGGTTTTTCTTAACAATATGATCGGGAGTAAAGGTTAAAAAGCATTATTAGAAATAGGTTAACTTTACCTTTCATCCTTATGGGGTCGATAAGATACAGTACCAGTAATGTACTGGGTAATTGCTGGCCTTGTGCCAAAAGTAGAAACAATTATTAGAAATAGGGCGGTGAATGCCATTTTTTCCACAATATTAAAAAAATATTTTCTAATTATTGAAATTAGAATTATCGACAGCAGTGCTAAGTACAGTAATAAAGGAATACCTTCCACACTACACAGGTGTGTTGGTATGGGTGTGTATATGGGTGTGTGTATTTAATTATATTTCTATTATTCTCTCTCTCTCTTGCATACTCACACACACACAAACATATATACACACACACAAACATACATATACACACACAAACATATATATACACACACATAAACATATACACACACACACACACAAACATATATATATATACACACACACAAACATATATATACACACACACAAACATACATATACACACACACAAGCATATATACACACACAAACATACATATACACACACACAAACATATATATGCACACACACACAAACATATATATGCACACACATAAACATATATACACACACACACAAACATATATATACACACACACAAACATATATATACACACACACAAACATATATACACACACACACAAACATACATATACACACACACAAACATATATATGCACACACATAAACATATATACACACAAACATATATATACACACACACAAATATACATATACACACACACAAGCATATACATGTAGGCTGTTCTTGAAAAGACCCGTCCAACCCATGCAAGCAGAATAAACCAGACGAAAAACATGATGATGATGTATGTGTGTATGTATATATATATAAGAGAGAGAAAAAGGAGAGTAAAAGAAATAAGTTAGTGTGTAAGCTCATGATATTATGAAGGATACAAGATTGCAGAGCGCTCAAAGTCGTTGGAAGCCATGGAGGGGGGGGGGGGGGGGCAGGAAGACCCGGGATGAGGTGATAAAAGCCGACCTTGCCCAATTGCAACTCTCAAAGGAGATAACCGGGATCTCTGCCGATATGCAGTAATACAGAAGACCCAAATTCCCACGACCACAAGCAGAAGAATATGTACAGTAATCGATGATGATGATGATATATATATACATACATATATATATACACATATAAATATCGACCTGATGTTCCGAATAAGGGGAAACAATTGTTCTCAGTAATAGTGAACTGTTGTGGAACTACTTCTACCAAACTTGTCCCAAGTGCTCTACTACTACGGGTATAACCCACCAGTGTGCTACAACTATATATCATCATCATCATCATCATCATTTTACGTCCGCTTTTCCCTGCTTGCAAGGGTGGGATGGGTCTTATTCAACACAGCATCTCTCCAATTGTCATGGTCCTTCGTCATCTTCTCCGTGAGCTTCAGCGATCTGAGATCTGCTCTCACCACCTCCGCCCATGTTTTTCGTGGTCTACCGCTACCACGTCTTCCTTCAACCATCGGTCATCCTCCATGCGCATCACATGTCCATACCACCTCAGTCTCCTCTCTCGCACACTACATTCTATCCCTCTCAGACACAGTTTCTCTCTCAACACACCCATGCTGGGTCGTTCACACACATTGACATTGCACATCCAACGGAGCATGCTTGCTTCATTTCTCTCCAGCCGTCGCATATCCTCTGCAGTTGCTGCCCATGTCTCACTACCATGCAGCATCGCGCTCCTCACACAGGCATCATACAACCGGCCTTTCGTACGCAGGGAGAAACCTTTCTTTTTCAACAGAGGAAGCAGCTCCCTAAACTTCTTCCAACCCGTCCTTAATCTAGATACTATGGCCTCGGAACACCCTCCTCCCATGCTAATCTAATCTCCTAGGTACCGGAAGCTATCCACCACTTCTATAGCGCCCTCCTGCATCTGAAAAATGTGTCTATCAATGCGACTTCTACTGTCTAATTTCCCTGTACATCTACTGCATACATATTTCTCCCTACCTGTTAGTTTGCCTGCTATCCCACTACATCTCTTGTGTACCCAGGATCTGCATTGTGTGCATTTTATAGAATTTATGCCAGTTCCTTTTCTGCATATCGAACATGGCCATTTCCCTGATGGAATCAGAGTTTTGTCCTCTTTTCTACTCATCAACACTTTTGTCTTAGCTAGGTTCACTCTCAGTCCTCTTTATTCCAACTGCTGTTTCCATATTCAGAATTTATTCTCTAGCTCCTCTACTGATTCTGCTATAAGAACCAGATCGTCAGCATAGAGAAGTTCCCATGGACAGCCAGTCTTAAACTCCTCCCGTCCCAGTGTATGAAGGCCAAAACAATTATGAGCAACAAATATAATATATATCATTCCACTGTAAAGTGGTCGTGGAGGTGCCATGGCAAAAAAGCACCCAGCCCACACTGTAAAGTGGACGTGTAGGCACCACGGAAAAAAGGCACCCAGCACTCACTGTAAATGAGGTTGGTCTTAGGAAGGGCATCCAGCTGTAGAAATCAAGCTAGAATCAGTTCCCGTCCCACCCTTCAAAGCAGGGAAAAGCGGACGTAAAATGATGATGATGATGATGATGATATATATATTATATATAGTAATAGTAATATACGTGAACGGCAAAGCATAAACGAACTAAGGGAAAAATTAGAAATAAGAGGGATCAGATGTTGTTTACTCGAGAGAAGACTACGTTGGTATGGTCACGTGATGCGCATGAAAGACGACAGCTGTATAAAAAAGTGCAGGGCAATAAAGATAGACGGTAGCCACGGAGTAGGCAGACCCAGAAAAACCTGGGACGACCTGATAAATTCCGACCTCACACACTTACACCTTTCCAAGACAATGTCACTGGACCGAGATCTTTGGCGGTACTCAGTAATAGAGAAGACCCGCCTTGTCTAAATACAAAGTAAACCTACTACAGTCAGTAGGCATCTCTAACAAAATACGTCCCCGTCACAACACCCCCACCCCATCCACACCGCCCCTTTCAATGTAAAGTTATGTTGGTGCCACAACATCCAGGCCGAAACAAATGAGATCGTGTAGGTGTCACGACAAAAAAACACACAGTCCACGCTGTAATGTGGCCGTGTAGGCAACACGGTAAAAACCTCCCAGTCCCACACTGTAAATGTGGTTGGTGTTAGGAAGGGCATCCAGCCGTAGAAAACCCGCCAGACAGTCCTATACGAGCAAGACAACCACTCTTGCCTCAAGTGGGAAAACTCCCGTCCAAACCCATGCAAGCGTGGAATATGGACGTTAAACGATGATGATGATGATGATGATGATATATATATATATATATATATCATGACCTTGCACACACTCAGCCCCGTCTTTTTCTCTCTCATATATATATCACCATCATCATTGTTTAATGTATATCTTCCACGCTTGCATGGGTTTAGATGGGAATTGTCCCACTTGAGGCAGAATTGGTTGTGTGGCTCGTATAGGACTCTCTGGTAGGTTTTCTACGGCTGGATGCCCTTCTTAACACCAACCACGTTTACAGTGTGGATTGGGAGGTTTTTACTGTGTTACCTACAAGGCCGTATTACAGGGTGGAGTGTGTGTTTTTTTGTCGTGACACCTACACGACCTCATTTATTTAGGACTGGATGTTGTGGTACCAACATAACTTTACAGAGAAAGCGGTGGTGTTGACGGGAGGGGGGGTATATTTGATTAAGAGGTGCCTACTGACTGTAAGTTTCGCTTTGTACATAGGCAAGGTGGGTTTTCTGTATATATATATATATATATATATATATAAATATATATAAATATATATACATATATCTAAATATATATATATATCTAAATATATATATATATATATCTAAATATATATATATATATATATATATCTAAATATATATATATATATATCTAAATATATATATATATATATCTAAATATATATATATATATATATCTAAATATATATATATATATATATAAATATATATATATATATATATATATATATATATAAATATATATATATATATATATATAAATATATATATATATATATATATATATATATATATATATATAAATATATATATAAATATATTACCTTCCAGTGTTCTACCTCTCTCTCTCTATATATATATATGTACAGACACACACACACACACACATATATTATATTATATATAAATATTTACACAGACACATATATATGTATATGTGTGTATATATATATAACATTCCATTCAATTGTAGGATAAAGAAAAGGAATATGAGACTGAAAAAAGAAACCAAGCAACAAAAATCTATTAAAATACTGGGACAAATACAAGACAGAAGGGAAGACATGGAAGAGAAACACATTTTATGGTCGAGTTGGGGTGGTGTAGTGTAGTGTGGTGTAGTGTGGTGTGGTGTGGTGTGGTGTGGTGGTGTGGTGTGGTGTGGTGTGGTGTGGTGTGGTGTGGTGTGGTGTGGTGTAGTGTGGTGTAGTGTGGAGTGGTGTGGTGTGGTGTAGTGTAGTGTAGTATAGTGTAGTGTGGTGTAGTGTAGTGTAGTGTAGTGTGGTGTGGTGTGGTGTGGTGTGGTGTGGTGTGGTGTGGTGTGGTGTGGTGTAATATAGTGTAGTGTAGTTTGGTGTAATGTAGTGTAGTGTAGTGTGGTGTAGCATAGTGTGGTGTGGTGTGGTGTAGTGTAGTGTAGTGTGGTGTGGTGTGGTGTGGTGTGGTGTGGTGTGGTGTGGTGTGGTGTGGTGTGGTGTGGTGTAATATAGTGTAGTGTAGTTTGGTGTAATGTAGTGTAGTGTAGTGTGGTGTAGCATAGTGTGGTGTGGTGTGGTGTAGTGTAGTGTAGTGTGGTGTGGTGTGGTGTGGTGTGGTGTGGTGTGGCGTGGCGTGGCGTGGCGTGGCGTGGCGTGGCGTGGCATGGCGTAGTGTAGTGTGGTGTGGTCTAATGTAGTGTAGTGTGGTGTAGTGTAGTGTGGTGTAGTGTGGTGTAGTGTAGTGTGGTGTGGTGTAGTGTAATGTAGTGTAGTGTAGTGTAGTGTAGTGTGGTGTGGTGTGGTGTGATGGGGTGTGGTGTAGTGTAATGTAGTGTGGTGTAGTGTAATGTAGTGTAGTGTAGTGTGGTGTAGTGTAATGTAGTGTGGTGTAATGTAGTGTAGTGTAGTGTAGTATAGTGTAGTGTAGTGTAGTGTGGTGTAATGTAGTGTAGTGTAATGTAGTGTGGTGTAATGTAGTGTAGTGTAGTGTGGTGTAGTGTGGTGTGGTGTAGCGTGGTGTGGTGTAGCGTGGTGTAGTGTAGTGTGGTATGGTGTGGTGCAGTGTAATGTAGGGTAGTGTGGTGTAGGGTAGTGTGGTGTAGCATAGTGTGGTGTAGTGTAATGTAGTGTGGTGTGGTGTAATGTAGTGTAGTGTGGTGTGGTGTAATGTAGTGTAGTGTAGTTGTGGTGTGGTGTAGCATAGTGTGGTGTAGTGTGGTGTGGTGTAATGTAGCGTAGTGTAGTGTGGTGTAGTGTGGTGTAGTGTGGTGTGGTGTGGTGTAGTGTGGTGTAGTGTGGTGTGGTGTAGTGTAATGTAATGTAGTGTGGTGTAATGTAGTGTAGTGTAGTGTAGTGTGGTGTGGTGTAATGTAGCGTAGTGTAGTGTGGTGTAGTGTGGTGTAGTGTGGTGTGGTGTAGTGTAATGTAATGTAGTGTGGTGTGGTGTAGTGTAATGTAATGTAGTGTGGTGTAATGTAGTGTAGTGTGGTGTAGCGTGGTGTGGTGTAGTGTGGTGTAATATAGTGTAGTGTAGTGTGGTGTAGTGTGGGGTGGTGTATCCTTGGTGTCTCACATAAATACACATCTCTCCCACACATATTTACACAGTTTAGATATGCTGTAATAATCATCACCAAGTATATGTTATATCCTGGTGTGTCTATAAGGGGGTGGGGGTAGGGGGCTAGATGACTGGAGAGAATTGAAGTGAGCATACTCCGATGGATGTTTGATGTTAATGTGCCTGAATGATGGAGCACAGATGAGCATGTATCTTTGTTTATTGTCACTCATAAACAGTTCACTTTCTTGACATTGCACATTATTCCAAGTACTATACATACACCTTTGATGAGTTGTAATGCACCTGAGCACTGTACACAATAATTTCATTATTATTATAAAAGCTAAGCATAAGATGAATCACGTAATATGCAAGACAGCTGACTGCACTGGTATCAAAACGTGATATGTATGGAGGACTACTATGGATAAAAACGTGCAGGAGTTCCCTGTGGAAGGAATGAGCAGTGAGGGAATACCATAGAAAACCTAGGTATAAATAGAATCAGATGTAGTGTGCAAGAGAGAAAACTGCACTTGTACCGACTTGTGATGTGTATGGAGGACAACTGTGGAAGGAAGCTACTGCGGAGGAAGACTGAGGAAGATTTGGATAGAAGTGGTAAGAACTGATGTGAAAACACTTAATATGTTCTCAACACCAACTAAATAATGAAGTGTTGGGTATGTTATTGGATTGGCAGTATCGGTAGAGCATGAGTTCAAATCCTTCCGAGGTT
The DNA here is from genome assembly GCA_964016885.1 of Eledone cirrhosa. Classification (NCBI taxonomy): domain Eukaryota; kingdom Metazoa; phylum Mollusca; class Cephalopoda; order Octopoda; family Eledonidae; genus Eledone; species Eledone cirrhosa. The sequence goes on from OZ024763.1 coordinate 9,564,131, forward strand.
AGCTTTGCCTTTCATCCTTATGGGGTCGATATAATAAAGTACCAGTAATGCACTGGCGTAATTGCTGACATGGTGCCAAATGTATAAACAATTGTTAGATTCTTCCAATGTATTTATCATTTCCAAAAGGTTTAAGATTGCAATATTACTTATACTAGTCTACATACTACTACTACTACTACTACTACTACTACTACTACTACTATTATTGGATTGGCAGTATCGGAAGAGGTTCGGACGCCATGCTTTGACGCATTGCGTTACGGCCCTTTATGGTCTGAATTCAAATCCCACCGAGGTTAACTTTGCCTTTCATCCTTACGGAGTCGATAAAATAAAGTACCAGTAATACACTGGGTAATTGCTGGCCTTGTGCCAAAAGTAGAAACAATTATTATTAATATTATTATTATTATTATTATTGCAGGTGAAAACTGGGGGATCCAATGGTGTGGTTTGATGAGATATAAAAGGCAAGCAGGTGTAGTAAAGGAAGCTGAGAGAATGTAAGACAGAGGAAGAGAAGGTTATTGTTATTAGTATATGTATATATAGAGAGAGGGTTATATAATATATATACCTATATATCTATGTTAACAAAAGACAGATAAAGGTAAATTCTTAAGTAAACTACTCAACATAATAGATGTTTGAATGGTGTCCCACTCAACATGTCTGTCTATGAATGAATAATATTTCAGATACAACAAATCACGATATAAACACCAATGAAAATAGAATGGAAGAAAACTTCAAATATATTAAAAATATTATGAGGGGTTCCAGATATTGTAAGGGTGTCCAGTGAGGATGTTAATGTGTAGCCTACCCCCACTTCACCCATTGCTTGTGTAGTTCTTACTTTAATTCTGTGCAGTAAGTTACGTTATGTCATAGAATACAACACTTTATATCATAGAATTGATATGTGGATTGGCAGAGGGTCACATGCCATGCTTTGCAGCAGTTAACTTTGCAGTTAACTTTGCTTTTCATCCTTACGAGGTTGATAAAAGAAAGTACCAGTAATGACTGGGGTAATTGCTGGTCTTGTGCCAAAAGTAGAAACAATTATATCAGAGAATACAAAACAACTGTGATTATTTTAACATACAGTTGACCTCTGCTTGTATAGTTCTAAATCTAATGTAGTGTCAAATACTAATAGCTCTTCTTCTCCTCCTCCCACTTATTCCTGATTCGTCATGGGGCAGAGTCCTCAAACACTCCTTCCAGCAGGTCCTGTCAGAAATAACCATTCTCCAGCTGATCCGGCTGGATTCCCAAGCGTGACCAGCCAAGCTCATGGATGTTATCCAACCATCTTGCTCAGGGCCGACCTCTGGGTCTCCTACCTGTTTGTTTCACCCGTAAAATCTGTCCAGCGATTCTTTCCTGAGGCTACATGCTCTTACATGGTAAATGATGGTTAAAAGAATTAAAACACTCATAAAATGTTTAAAATAGCTCCATTACAAATGTTGAAATTATGTGAAAATGTCAATATGTATACTGAGACTAGTCTAGAGATTATTTACTGAAAAAGGTTGTAGATTGTGATCGTTTGCTTATTCATGTGTGGCATGTTTATAGAGTGAAGGCAAATAGTTTTGTGGTTAGGGTGTTGGGTTCTGTTGGATGTGAGATGTCAACATAACATACATAAACAATGAAACAAGGGTGAGACGAGAGAGAAAAAATTGATACAAAAGGATTCAGATGTAGTATGAGAAGACTGTGATGGTATGGATATGTGATGTGTATGTATGATGATTGTGGGGTGAAGAAGTGTTTAGAGATCCTAGTGAGAGGAAGCTGCTGCAGAGGAAAACGGAGGAAAACTTGGGTAGAAGTGGTGAGAGCTGATCTTGAAATGCAGAACCTCAGAGAAGCAGAGAAGAGATAAAGAAGGGATGCAACAAGTGGAGAGGACCTATGCAACCCAAGCAAGACACTTTATTTCAAATCATCACAGTCTACTCAGCTGGAAAAAATGAGTTGTAGCAACATTGTTGCTAAGTTGTATTGGCCTTTGCCTTTCTCTTGGACAACTTATATAGTGTATATATAGTGTATATATAGGGTATATATGAGTTGTGATGTCACTTGATGCCAAACTGTATTGGCCTTTGCCTTTCCCTTAGACAAGATAATATATAGTGTATACAGTATATATCATCACCATCATCGTTTTTACATCTGTTTTTGCATGCTTGCATTAGTTGTACAAAATCCTTGCCAAGATTGGTTGTCCCCCAAGACTTCTCAGGATAGTTCAATCGTTTCATGCAGATTGAAAGTTATTGTTCAATTTGAGGGCTCTTTCTCAGAGGCATTTAACATATGTAGTGGTATGAAGCAGGGCTGTGTGTTAGCCTCCACCTTGTTTGGCATCTTTTTTGCACTTATGCTGAAACACGCATTTGGAACATCAACAGAAGGTGTTTACCTCTTCACCAGGTCAGATGGGAAGCTATTTAGTCAGTCAAAGCTGAAAGTGAAATCCAAGGTTCGCCAGGTACTCATCAGAGAAATGCTGTTTGCAGATGGCGGCACACTCTGAGGAGCAAATGCAGCACCACATAGACAAACTCTCAATGGCTTGCCAGCAATTCAGCCTGACCATTAGTCTGAAGAAAACCAATGTACTGAGCCACGATGTCAAGCACCCCTACAATCACAATCAACAACTATGAACTGGCGGTAGTCTACAAATTTATCTACCTTGGCTCTACCATCACTGACAACCTCTCCTTGGACCCCAAGATCAGCAGGAGAGTTGGACGAGTAGCCTCCACATTTACCAGGCTGATGAAGTGAGTCTGAGAAAACTAACTGCAAACATCAAGATTTCTAACTACAAGGCATGTGGTCTCAGTACACTACTTTATGGTAGCAAGACATGGAACCTCTACTCCAGACAGGAACGGTGTCTCAATGTCTTCCACCTTCATAGCCTGTGACACATTTTGGACCGACCGACTCACCACTGAAATCCTCAACCATGCCAAGACACCCAGCCTATTCACCCTGCTCCAACAGCACCATCTGTGTTGACTCAGTCACATACATCATATGCCAGACAGGAAGATCCCAAAAGACATAATGTATGGGGAACTGGCTACTGGCACAAGAGTATGAGGGTGATCTCATCTTTGTTTCAAAGACGTCTGCAGGAGAGATATGAAGTCAATAGATCTGGACATCCAGAGATGGAAGTAGGTTGCTAATGATTTCCCACATTGGACAGAGGAACTGCACTAGGGATAGAATGAGGGGAAGAGAAACTGAAACTTGCCACCAAAGAAAAGCATGCTCAAAGAAAGGACAGTAGAGTAGCACAGGATGAGAACATCTTCAAATGGAGTCACTGTATACATGACTGCCACTCCCATGAGGGCCTGTACATCCACAACAAATGTTGCACTGCCATCTGCAACTGGCACAAAATTCTCCAGGTGCAGATCTATAGTCTTTTGAGATGACGGATGCCAATAGAATATAATGTGAATGTGAATTGTAACATGACTGGCATGGAGCTGTATCCGCTGTTGCCTTTCCCTTGGACAACATTGGTGACATGGAGAGAAGAGGCTGACATGCGTGGGTAACTACTGGTCATTCACAAAAACACCATGTCCAGATTTGCACCTCAGAGAAACTTTACAGATGCAAACCTTTGAACAAACAAGTTACAAATTCTATAAAAAGAAGGAAAAATAAAACTACTTGACTTTTTCCTTTGCCACACCAGAGAAATTACCAAACCCTCTCAAACCATTCTAGCTCTTATGATAGAGAGCTGTGTAATTTAGTCCTTCCATTACCATATTTCTAACACTGTATTTGAATTAATTCATGAAGAGTTTCAAGGGGTGTCAATTTAATTGACATCCCCTTCAAATTACTGGCCTTGTGCCAAATATAGAAACAATTATTAAAATGATATTTTTAACATAACAAATAATTCATATATCAATAAATGGCAGTGCTCAAGCATGGCCTCAGCCAGTTGACTAGAATAGGTAAAAGAGTAAAAGAACAATATAAAATTATGCTGGTAGATTATAATTTAAATAAAAACCCTTTAAAATAATTTTTTTTATGAAACCAGAGACAGTTTGTTGCTAGTTGGGTATTGAAAGTGTTTATATTTATCTAAAGATCTTGCATCATATGTAAGAACACCAACTTAATAACGAGAAAGTTAGTTATATTACTAAAACCTTCCAAATTCTTGAGTTTTTTCAAAGGTATTTGAAAATATATAAGCAGTGTCTTTCATTAGAAATATGGTAATGAAAGGGATAAAGAGTTTATATATATTTTAAAACCTTTTATCATAATTTTATGTAAGAACCTTTGTTAAGTTCCAAACAACAACTTAATAATGAGAAAGTTAGTTATATTACTAAATCCCTCCAAATTGTTCATTTTCTTAGTGTGGTCAGAGCAAGAAAGGTAAAAAACTAGGTTTATTAGATGAAATGTCAAAATCTAGATTTGTCAGATGAAATTATTTTGTGGAAGAATGGGGGCATAATTGGGGAAATGGGGCAAACAGTAAAGAGTACCAAATACTCGGGTGACAGCTTAGTCTGCAAACATGTATTGAGTTCTTAACTTTTTATATTTTGCTTGCTAAACACAATTACTACCCCCACCTCAACCACCACTACAATATTATCAACCCCCAACCTGGTATATAACTGTCATACTTTTAACCAGGATAGATTGCCAGATCGCGTTTGAACTTGTTAAATTTTGTAATTATATATACACATATATATATATATATATATATATATAAAGAGAGAGAGAGAGAGAGGGTGACGAAACATAAGTCAATTGCATGAACTCATAATCCTTTATTTACTGCTATATATATTTTGAATGGCTATGACCTCATCAGGCAGTTAGTCAGTTCTTAGATATGCCAGCTCTGTGTTTATAGTGTTGATGGTATCAGAGCCTGTGTATATATATATATATATACACACATATATATACATATATATACATACACACACACACACACATATATATATATATATATATATATATATATATATATATTTATGAGGTTGAACAGCTTGTCGGAAGTGTGATATCTGAGATAGATACCATGTTGTCAATCCTTGAAGGCCATGAAGAACACCATTGCGAAATACAAGGTAGACAAAGTTGGTGCTGGTATATCACCTTACTCAACACCATTTTCAACCGAGATTGGCTCGGACAGTTTAACCATGCCTGCATGTCATTGTGGAAGAGCATGAGTATGTTCACAAACTCTTCAGGACAGCACAATCACTCCAAAATAACCCACAAAGACTTCCGGTTTACGATGTCAAATGCCTTGGTCAGATTGACAAAAAAGTTGGTATAAGTCCATGCGCTGCTCAATACATTTCTCTTGGTGTTGTTTGGCTGAAAAGACCATGTCAACAGTGCCTCAGCCATTCCTTAAGCCACATTAGTTTCAGGAAGTACCTCAACAGCAATGTGCTGTATCAATCTGTCCAACAATATCCTGCACAAGATCTTCCCAGCCACAGATAGCAGTGAGATACCTCTGTAGTTGCCACAGTCATCTTTGGCTCCAATATTTACAACAACAGCATCAAAACAAACGCCAACACCAATATATATACATACATATCTATATATATAAAACTGAGGATGTCTGTGTGTGTGTGAGTTTGAATCCCTAAAACTTGAGAACCACCCAACCGACTGTAATACTTATGTTTCAGGGAGTATTCTGAGCAAAAAAATTTCAAATTTTCAATGCCCTAGGGACCGCATTAGGCGATTTAACGATCTCTCTCTATAATTCTTAGTCTTTCTCTTTTTAGATAGATACATACATTTAACGTCGCACTCTTATATCTGTCTGTCTGCATTACGTCACTTCCCTGAGGATGTCTGTCTGTGTGTATGTGTCTGAGTTTGAATCCCTAAAACTCGAGAAGTACCCAACCGATGTTTTTCAAACTTTACATGTGTATTACTTATGTTTCAGGGAGTGTTATGCACATAAATTCAACATTTTGATCTCCTAGGGCCGACATTAGGTAAAAAACTGCGTTTTTAAAGATTTTTAGGGTTTTTTTTAGGCGTTACGTCAGACCGATTTCCTTGAAATTGTAACTATGTATTAGTCAGTCTCTTCTTCATATCGTGAGCAAAAAAAATCCCATTTTTTTTATGGCCTAGGGCTCACATTAGGTGAAAAACTTCATTTTTTCAGCTTTTTAGGGCTTTTTGGAGGCATTACATCTAGCCGATTTTCCCGAAATTTCAAAGCATATTATGCACATAAAAAAATTTCATTTTCTTTATCCCCTAGGGCCCGCATTAGATGAAAACCTGCATTTTTCCTGCTTCATCGAGGAAAATCTTAAAGATTATCCAGCCATCAGAGTATTCTGTTTATTTTCTTGACATATTGTCCAGGCATGCAGTTTTTCCACGATTAGGTCTGTTGGCGGCCCGCGTTCCAAAATACCTTATCCCGTGCAACGCTGGGTACCACTGCTAGTATTTATATATATATATATACATACATGTCCAAAGTGGTCTAGTGGTTAGGATTCCTCACTCTCACTGCGGCTGCCGGGTTTCGATTCCCCACTTGGGAAATATTATAAATTGTATACATGCATATATATATATCATCATCATCATCATCATTTTACGTCCGCTTTTCCCTGCTTGCAAGGGTGGGACGGGAACTGATTCTGGCTTGATTTCTACAGCTGGATGCCCTTACTAACACCAACCTCATTTACAGTGAGTGCTGGGTTCTTTTTTGCCGTGGTACCTCCACGACCACTACATGCATATATATATCAACTAGAAATTGATTAACATATAAATAGACATATGAAACAATCACAGGGGATAATTTGTAAAAGTGTGTAAGCACACATAGCTAGGTAGGTAACTAAATAAAGTTTAACTAGAACTTCAAAAATAGATACCTTATAATTTGATTAATCTTCCTCGTATATATTCCATTAAAGAAATATATTTCACCAATTAATCGATCGGTAAACGACAGAAGCCAGATCCTGGATTTTCATCAAGGAAGAGGTCCAACCATCTGTGTTTACGCATCAAGTTCAAATCAGCGACTGGCCAGTAACACTTGCTGTATCCACTAAAAATACACACATCATACCAGCTTCGTCCCAGTCGCTGATTTGAACTTGATGTGTAAACACAGATGGTTGGACCTCTTCCTTGTTGAAAATCCAGGATCTGGCTTCTGTCGTTTACCAATTGATTAATTGGTGAAATATATTTCTTTAATGGAATATATACGAGGAAGATTAATCAAATTATAAGGTATCTATTTTTGAAGTTCTAGTTAAACTTTATTTAGTTACCTACCTAGCTATGTGTGCTTACACACTCTTACAAATTATCCCCTGTGATTGTTTCATATGTCTATTTATATGTCAATCAATTTCTAGTTGATATAAAATGCTCGAATCTACTCATTAGAATCTTGGAGCATATTTTACGGGTGATATGGCGCATGTCTATCTGGCATGACACCCTTAATTTAATTTGATTTAATTTAATTTAATTCAATTTATCTTAATTTTGGATATTTATATATATATGTATATATATATATATATACACACACACACACACACACACACACACACACACACACACACATATATATATACATATATATGTATATATGTATATATATATACATATATATATACAAATTAACTGCAAAACCAGGAATGTAGTATATAAGATGTATGGAGTGGCAGTATAGGAATAGGAACACAACCTATATAGGTGAGACAGCATAGGAGAAAGTTTAAATGAACACTGGCAAGAACTCCAAGATGGGAAGAACTCATCAGTACTCCACCAACATGCCAAAATGGAACATAGGGACATACTAGAGAACATAGAAATAAAGATCATATCAACACAGAGAAAAGACGCAATGCTTAGACCAATTACAAAAGTGACAAACATGAACTCCAACCAAAATTAAACAGAAAACATATGTGGAATAGCAACAACATCACAACTAGTAATTAAGGACAAGATAAAGACATACAGGGACACACAAGAACCAGACTAACAAAACAAACCAGGCACACACAGATAGAACAAGCAAACAATGAGTGACATCATCATCATTTTACATCCACTTTTCCCTGCTTGCAAGGGTGGGACATATAAATAAATAAATAAAAACACAAACACACCCAGATATATCACATGTGCAACCCAAATACACAGCACACAACACACAAAAACAAGATGGTGTAGGATAGAACAAAGGAAAGACACAAAATAACAAATTAGTCACCGAGGAGGTCACAGAATGTGTGATAAAAGAGCTTTGACAATAAATATACAACTATCTGGTTATTAAACCAACAAACTGGAAATTTGTAATAAATGGAAGTGAAAATCAACAGGTGCATTATTGGCAGCATGACCCTCCCAAAGTATAACAACTTATTTATACCTCTCCCCCCTCTCTCTCTATAACCCCCTCATTTCTCATCTCTCCTTCTCCCCGTTTGATTTGTGGTTATATCTTACCTCCCCCCCAAAAAAAAAAAATTTTACTATGCAAATAGTATTCAGCTGGTAACAGCTACCTTTTGCGCTGAGAATACTCAAATTTTACGAATATTCATATATATATATATATATATATAGAAAAGCTTCTACAGGACTAGAACTGTTTCATTTGTGAGAAATCATGATGATTTCTTATGAATGAAACAGTTCTAGTCCTGTAGAAGCTTTTCTATATTAAAACATTTATACTGTGCTATGTATTGAGTACCTTACTTACTGTGGTTACCCCCGATTGAACCCGGAATAACTTATATATATATATATATATATATATACATAAACAATGAGTTATATGGTTTGTTGATTATCATTCAACATCAACAAAGTTAATTTTATAACAGATTTGAAGCACTCTACAAGATTTATCTGGAGTACAATATTAATAAATGGAAAATATCTTTATAATACTATTAACGATTAACGAGCTTATACTATAAAGTCTACGCTAAGATATGTCAATATCTTAACACCAAATATTCTATTCTATCTGATGAACGCACACTAAAATGTTGTGTCTTTGAAATACGTATAATAAAATAAATATGGTATTATAAAGATATTTCCCATGTATTAATATTGTTTATATACATATATATATATATTTGAAAAAAGGAAAAGAATGCCTTCACTTGTAGTTCTAAAAAATTTGATTTAATTTTATAATATTATAATATTACGGTGGATTGGCAGTATTAGTAGAGGGTCGGACGCCATGCTTTGACGTATAGAGTTACGGCCCTTGCCATTCTGAGTTCAAATCCCGCTAAGGTTAACTTTGCCTTTCATCCTTACGGGGTCGATAAAATAAAGTACCAGTAATGCACTGGGCAATTGCTGGCCTTGTGCCTAACGTAGAAACAATTATAATATTATGTGTTGGTAGATCTAGTAAGTTCTTCGTTAACTTCAGTGGGAAGAATTTTAAAGATTCCTGGTTAACTTTCTTGGAGAACTTTCTCGCATTCGTCGGTGACGATTGTCAAACTGAGATCAGGTTATGTTGTGATGTGCGACTCTATATATAATAGATTTGGATGTGTTTGGGGGGTGGGGGGGTGTTAATGAGTGTGGGAGTGAAGGACTGTTGATGAAGATTTAAAGGAATTAAAGTAGACACACACACACATACATATATACACAGAAAATGGTGAATGGTGACAGCAAGATAATGGGTTGGGAGTGCTGTTGGATGTTTTTTTAAAGAGTGTTTAAGAAAGGGGCTGTAAAAGTGCCCTCCTGCTAGTTCCATTTAAATAAATGACCTTTGATGAATATGATGGCACAATGTTTTTCAAATTCGTTTCTTATAGCTGAATCAACTCTCTGAATCAATTCAGCTATAAAAAACGAATTGGAAAAAAAGCCTTCAACAGAGTGCCCTGTGCTATAATCTGGTGGGCTCTTAGAAAACTAGAAGTAGATGAATGGCTTGTGAAAGCTGTACAAGCCATGTATAGGGGAGCAGTCAGAAAAGTTAGGGTTAACAATGACTATAGCAAATAATTTATCATACAGGTTGGTGTCCACCAGGGCTCTGTTCTTAGACCTCTCCTGTTTATTATAGTATTGCAGGCTATAACAGAAGAGTTTAAGGCCAGATGCCCATGGGAACTTCTGTATGTGGATGATTTTACACTTATAGCTGAATCTATGGCAGAACTAAAGAGGAAATTCCAAACATAGAAGCAGGGATTAGAAAGAAAGGGTCTCAATGTCAACCTGACAAAGACTAAGGTCCTCATAAGTAGACAAGAAAACAGAGCCCAGATTCCCTCATGGAAATGGCCTTGCTCAGTATGTAGGAAAGGTGTAGGTAGGAACTCCATCCTCTGCCCCAAATACAAACTATGGGTACACAAGAGATGTAGTGGGATCTCAGGAAGCTTAGTTAAAAATATAAGCTATACATGTAGCAGCTGCACCGGGACAGGAAGCAGCAAATGGCCATAGGAAACAAGCACTACCAAACTCTGGGAGGGCTCTGTAGAAACATTAACAGCTTTTGCTACCTAGGTGACCGAATTAGCAACGGCAAAGCATAAACGAATTGAGAGAGAGACTGAGCATAAGAGGAATCAAATGCTGTGTGCAGGAGAGGAGGTTGCGTTGGTATGGACACGTGATGCGCATGAAGGATGACAGCTGCATAAAAAGGTGCAGAGCACTAGAAGTCAATGGAAGCCTTGAAGTGGGGAGACCTAAGAACACCTGGGATGAGTTGATAAAAGGCAATGACACAGAACCATGACCTCTGGCGTCCTGCAATAATACAGAAGACCCGACTTCCCACGGGTACAAGCTGAAGCTGAAGCATATGGATAATATACCCCCACCACCTCCCACTGCAAAGTGGTTGTGTAGGTGCCATGGAAAAAAAAGCACCCAGCACTCATTGTAAATGAGGTTGGTGTTAGGAAGGGCATCCAGCTGTAGAAATCAAGCCAAAATCAGTTCCCATATGAGCAAGACAAGGTCACCTGACCTGGCAGTGCCCACAACAGGATAACCCGTCCAACCCATGCTAACATGGAAGAATGGACGTAAAACGGTGATGATGATGATGATTTATATATATATATATATACACACACACACACATATATACACACACACACACATATATATATATATTATATATATATATATCATTGTTTCGCCTTGATGAATGAGAAATTTAGGAAATGTAAGTCAAGATAAAGCCAGGCATACACCAACCATTCAGTGTTTTCTGGGATTATTTTAGATATGGTTTATCTCACCTGTTTACAATAGGTACACATAGTATCAAAACCCCAGCTTATGTGGGGTTTACATTGACTAATCTGGGGTATTACATACTAATAAGTCCAGATCAAACAACAACAGCAGCAGCAACAACAACAACAACAGCCTGTGTGAGATGCCCGATGCTGCATGGTAGTGAGACATGGGCAGCAACTGTGGTGAGAGTTGATCTCAGATCGCTGAAGCTCTCAGAGAAATGATGAAGGAGCGTGACAAATGGATGGATGCTGTGCTGAAAAGGACCCGTCCCACCCTTGCATGCAAGGAAAAGCAGACGTAAAATGATGATGTTGATGATGATTCATTATATATATATAAAATTCTTTGTCCCTCTGTCTGTCTTTTCCTTATGGCTTGACCAAATCAAATCAAATTAGACCCCAGGATTAACAACATGTAATTCTTATTTTCATTTGGATTAAAACAATACATTTTATCTAAAATAATCTACTATAGTCAACTCTAAGGAAACAACATTTTATAACACGACGACGACGTCGCGTTTTGTATCTGAGCGTGTGTGTTTGTGAGTGTGCGTGAGTGTGTGTGTTTGTGAGTGTGTATGTGTTTGTGAGTGTGTGTGTTTGTGAGTGTGTGTGTTTGTGAGTCTGTGTGTTTGTGCGTTCGTTACACCTTAGTAAGTTACATACATACACATCTCCACGTAAATACATAATCTGATACAGAGAATTAAACATACAGATATCTACACATACATATACATATGTGATGACTGACAAGTATATGTGTGTGTGAGTATACATACATTTCTTTGATGACTGACATAATGAAACGCTGTATGAATGTATGTCTGTGTGTGTTATTTATAAGTGTATGTTTGTGTGAATGTAAGTGTGTCTGTTTATATTTATATTCTCATACTGTTAAATTAGCAGTTAATATATTTGCTTATATTTGGTTAATTTTCACTGCATACAAAAATAGAGATTAATACATGTTTCTTTTGGATGTTGATACTTATTTGTTTACAATATTGAAAAAAAATGTCTTTATTCCCCAAATTTCTCTCATACCTACAACTGTTACATTTGAATTTAAGAGGCTTCAGTCTCCAGTCAACCTAACTTTTGTTATTTCAATTAACAACTCTCAGGGTCAATCCCTCAAGGTAGTTGGACTTGATCACTCTACTACATGTTTCTCCCACGGTCAACTCTATATTGATTGCTCAGCAACAATTTATTAATTTGGACACCAACAAAATATTACACAATGAATATTATTTACCCTGAAGTGCTTCAAGTTTGACAGATTTTCATTTCTAAATTCTATTATCATTACAATTTTGATATTTAAAAAAAATAAAATATAGCTATTTTGAAATAATTATGAGGAAAAAAATATCTTCATATTTATTGTTTACTAATCTGAAAAAGAACAGCAGTAACCCGGGTAATGCCGGGTCGTTCAGCTAGTATACAATATATATGTACAATATATACATTATATATACACAATAAGCACTATAAAATTCTGGGAAGGTTCAGTAGAAGCAGTAGACAGCTTCTGCTACCTGGGTGACCAAATTAGCAGCGGAGGTGGGTGTTCTGAAAGTGCAGTAGCCAGAGAAAGAACGAGATGGAAGAAGTTCAGGGAGCTAGTACTGCTGCTAGCTACTAAAGGTTTTTCCCTCAAAATGAAAGGCAGACTGTATGATGCATATGAACAGCAATATTGTATGGTAGTGAGATTTGGGGGCTGGTGCAGAAGACTTGTGTAGATTGGAAAGGAATGAAGCCTGTATGCTCTGATGGATGTGTAATAGTAATATATGTGAACGGCAAAGCATAAATGAAGTAAGAGAGAAACTAGGCATAAGAGGAATCAGATGCAGTGTGCAGGAGAGGAGGTTGCGTTGGTATGGACATGTGATGCATACGAAGGATCACAGCTGCATAAAAAGGTGCAGAGCACTCATAGTCGATGGAAGACTTGAGATGAGGTGAGAAAAGCTAACTTTGTTCGATTGCACCTCTCAAAGAAAATGATATAGGACTGAGATCTCTGGCGTTATGCAGTAATTCAGAAGACCTGCTTTCCCATGGGCTGAAGCTGAAGCATACATGTAGTATGCACCACCCCCGCCTTCACCCCACCCTCCCATACATCTCCCACGAAGACAGGTTGACGCATACATCTAGTGAAGCTTTCAGCCCACACTGTTAAGTTGTTGTGATGGTGACATGACAAAAAGCACTCAGCCTACACTGTAAAGTGGTTGTGTAGGTGTTACAACAAAAAGCACCCGGTACTCACTGTAAATGTGGTTGTCATTCGGAAGGGCATCCCGCTGTAGAAACCAAGCCAAAATTAGTTCTGTAGGAGAAAGATAAGGTCATCTGACCTGCCATTGTTCACAACCAGACAACTTGTTTAACCCATGCTAGTGTGGAAAAATGGATGTTAAACGATGATGATGATGATGATATATTATATACACTATATCAATACACATACACTGTATGTATATATAATATACACTATCTCCATTACATATACACTATATATACATTATGTACACTATCATCATCATCATCATCGTTGTTTAATATCCACCTTCCAGGCTAGCATGGGTTCGACGAGTTGTCCCATTTGAGGCGGTAGTAGCTCCTTGTCCAGTTCTTAGTCTGGCTACTGCACATTCACAACACCCTCCTCCACTGCTGATTACATCACCCAAGAAATGGAAATTGTCAACTATTTCTACAGATCCGTCAGGGCATTTGAAGGAGCTAATATCCTGTGGACACCTGCCACTTACTGCAGCTGAGCATCGGCTGCATATCCTATGTTCCTTGATAGCCTACCAGTGATCTCACTACATATTTTATGTACCCATAGCTTACATTTGGGATATAGAATAGAATATCTACCTACTCCTTCCCTGCATATTGAGCAAGGCCATTTGCCAGTGGGGATCTGGGCCCTATTTTCCTTTCTACATACTAGGATATATATACACTATATACATTACACATACACTATATATATTATATACACTATAAATGTTTTGCAAGAGAAAGGCAACACGATACAGTGTGTCACCTGTGTTACTACAACTCAGTTTTTTTTCCAGAAGTGATAGGAACAATGACAGGAGATAAAACGAGCAATGGGGAGACCCAAGATGACCTGGGATGAAGTGATAAAAGCCGACCTTACCCAATTACACCTCTCAAAGGCGATGACACACGACCGTGACCACTGGCGTCACGCAGTAATACAGAGTACCCGACCTCCCATGGGTACAAGCTGAAGCATATAGACAATATGCCCCCACACCCCCCACCGCAAGGTGGTCGTGGAGGTGCCACGGCAAAAAAGCACCCAGCCCACACTGTAAAGTGGACGTGTAGGCGCCACGAAAAAGCACCCAGCACTCACTGTAAATGAGGTTGGTGTTAGGAAGGGCATCCAGCTGTAGAAATCAAGCCAAATCAGTTCCTGTATGAGCAAGGCATGGTCAGTCGACCAGACACTGCCCACAACAGGACAACCCGTCTAACCCATGCTAGCGTGGAAGAACGGACGTAAAACGGTGATGATGATGATGATGATGAATGTGCAATAAAGTGTCTTACCGTAGAACACAATATGCCGCCTACTTCAGGACTTAAACCCAACCTTACAATCATGGGCTGAACACACTAACTGCTTAACTAAACATCTTCAATGATATCAGAAAATGTCAACTGTAAACTAACAAACTGAAGCAGGTCAGTTAAGACTTTAAAATAATGGAAGATATCAGAGTTTTCTCCCTTACATTAGCTGATAGACATGATTTGGTGGGCGAATGGAGTATTGCTGAGAGAGAGGATTTGCAGAGGATGATGGGATTAGAGCCAGTGATGAATGTTGTGAAGAGAAATGGAATGAGAAGGTTGGGTCATGTGTTGAGGAAGGATGAATATGACTCGGTGAGATGAGTAGGAGCAATAGAACCAGTGATGAATGTTGTAAAGTGAAATGGAATAAGATGGTTGGGTCATGTGTTGAGGAATTTTGAAAGTGACTGCATTTGTGGAGATTGATAGAATGAAATGGTTGGGTCATGTGTTGAGCAAGGATGAAAGAATGAGAGAAATGATGGGAATTAATATTAATGGAAGTAAAGGATGAGGAAGACTAATAAAAACATGGCTAGGGATAATGGAGGAGGAAATGAAAGCTAGGGGATGATGCAGATAATAGGGGGGGGGGGGCATGTCATGCGGCTCATAGAGCTAAAGCCTTCTTTAGGAGGGAAAATAGCCTTAAAATGCTTCTTGTATTGAGAGGTCATGGGGTAGTTTTTGAGGTAATGTTTTACAACTGGATACCTTGCCTGGCCCTAACTCTTTCAGTCACATATTATGACACACAAGGATACAGTGTACCCATTTAGGGATACAGTGTACCCATTCTGAACCAAATAGATGCAATATCAGATATCCTTTGTGAAATAACATTAAAAATGTAACAAAAAGTAATTATTTTTGTCATAATTAATGATTTAGCAGGAAATATCTAAAAATGTTATAGTATCTTTACTAGTAATATTAGTAAAGACTTCAATTTTTTGTCATTCAGTCATAGTGATATTTGATACTTTTCAAGAATGTATTGGTAATGTGGTTTGTTAATTCAAATGAGTATATGATATTGACTAGTTAACAGATTATTGTGAAAATTTGCAATATTAGACTAAACACTTTACTTTTTCATGTGATGAAGTCATTGTGATGTTCAGAACTTTTCAAGAATGTCTTGCTAATGCAGATTCATACAGTACAAGATGTTAAGAATTAACATTGCATTTGGAACATAACTTCATAAAGAAACCTTTACATAAAATTATATTGGAAGCTTTTTTTCTTTAGATATAAACACTTTAAGATATACAATTTTGTATTGTAAAATTAGAGGCAGTTTCAGGTGGGATGATGTCAATAGGGTTAAACCGTTTGATACAATATGTCTAATAAAGGACCCTGCATATGATTAATAATAAAAAATTTGGAAAAATTTAATAATATAACTATCTCCTCTTTATTAATCTGGTGTCTGGAACATAAATTGTCAAGGCTCTTCCATAAATTATGTAGACAATTATGTAGACAATTATAAATAACTGAAAAGAAATAGCTTTGTATTGTAGAACGAGGGGCAGTTCAGGTCATTTGGTGAACTTACAAATGAAGATGAACTTACCTGAAAAATTGAAGTTTTACTGATTGTCACTATTGGTTATGTTGTGGCAAGAGAAATAGTATAGTAATAGTTAAATAGACACAAGTGTTTATGTTTGACTGGTAGCAATGTTTCAGTCTATCAACGAAGCTTGTCACTGCTTGTTCTTACAAAATTAAGAAGCATGTGTAATTAAATCTCAAAAAGCCCGTCTACTTTACATGCAGAGTCACTTATAAAACATCATATATTTAAATTCTAATACATATTGCAGACAAGCTTCTCAGATTAATTATTTAATTTGAAAATAAATTTATGATGATGATCATCATTGGCAGTATCGGTAGAGGGTCGGATGCCATGCTTTCCAGCATAGTTACGTCCCTTAACGATCTGAGTTCAAATCCCACTGAGGTTGACTTTGCCTTTCATCCTTACGGGGGTCGATAAAATAAAGTACCAGTAATATACTGAGTAATTGCTGGCCTTGTGCCAAAAAGTAGAAACAATTATTATCATCACCATCATGGTTTTATATCTATCTTTCCTCCTGACATATTGGATAAGTTGTCATAGTCTGTGACTATGCAGATCAAGAGACCACATCTTGCTGATATGATCAGTTTTTGACTTGGTTCTCTATGGCTTACATAAACCATATTATTTTGTTGTGGCAACAGTATGACCATCTTACAGGGTGGACTGTGTGCTTTTTTGTAGTGGCATCAACACGACCCCTTACAGGGTGGATACAGTGCTTTTTGTCATGACACCAAAACTACCTCCTTATACTGTTGACTGGGTTGTTTTTGTTTTGTTTTTTTGTTATGGCACCGGCCCTACCGCTTTCCAGAGTGTACTGCATGCATTTTATCATGGCATCAACACTACCACCTTACAAGGTACATTTTGTTGTGGCACTAACATTACCACTTTACAGAGTGTACCAGGTGCATTATATCGTGGCATGAACAATAGAAAGGTGGTCATATGCTCGGCGAGAATGAAGAATCCTCTCCACCCTGAAATGATCTCCATAATTAAATTTTAGAAATCCCATCATTTTCACACATAAAATCAAATAAATTAAAATTCATATGCAAATTGAGACAAATATTTTAAATTAATCATTGTTAAATTGAATAGGAAATTATTGATATATACAAATATTTCTGATCATCATTATTGTTTTATGTCCAGTGTTTATGGTAGCATTTGTTGGATAGGTTACCACAACCTGAGTCAGGTTTTCTACAGCCCGATGTCCTTCCGAACATGAACCCACTAAGTTACTGAGGGATGTATTCTTTACACAGGACATGAACAAATGTCACCCCTTGTGTGCATATGTGTGTGTGTGTGGTGTATATATATACACACACTCACATATGCACACAAGGGGTGACATTTGTTCATGTCCTGTGTAAAGAATACATTCCTCAGTAATTTTTTTCAATGCTAACATGGATTTAACATTGTCCTGTTGTGAGAAATACCAGGTCAGGTGACCATGTCTTGCTCATACAGAACTGATGTTGGCCTGGTTTCCACAGTTGGATTCCCTGCCTAACGCCAACTAGATTTACAGTGCTTTTTGTTGTGACATCTACACAACCACTTTACTGTCTGGGCTAGGTGCTTTTTGTTGTGACACCTACATGACTACTTTACTCTGTGGGCTGGGTGCTTTTTGTCGTGACACCTACACAACCACTTTACAGTGTGGGCTGGGTGTTTTTTGTCGTGTTGCCATCACGAACACTTTACAGTGGGGTGGTGCATACTATATGTATGCTTCAGCCTTTGCCCATGGGAATGTGGGTCTTCTGTATTACTGAATAATACCAGAGATCTTGGTCCTATGTCATTGTCTTTGAGACGTGCAATTGTACAATGTCAGCTTTTATTACATCAACCCCAGTCTCCCATCGAGTGTTATACAGCTGTCATCTTTCATACACATTACATGTCCGTACCAATGCAATCTGCTCTCCCGCATGCAGCATCTGATTCCTCTTATGCCTAGTTTCTCTCTCAGTTCGTTTAAGCTTTGCTGTTGCTGTATATTACTATTACATATCCATTGGAACTTCATTTCTTTCCAATCTTCGTTAGTCTTCTGCACACCCACTCCCACTGTTAAACTTCCTGAGTGCCCATAGTTTACATTTGGGACAGAGGATGGAATTTCTACCTGTTGTGTGTTTACAACACACAAAAACAAGATGGTGTAGGACAGAACAAAGGAGAAATACACAAAATAAAAACCTAGTCACTGAGGAGGTCACAGAATGTGTGACGAAAGAGCTTTGACAATATATAAACAACCTTCTGGTTATCGAACCAACCAACCGGAAATTTGTAATAAATTAAAGTGAAAACCAACTGGTGCGTGTGTTCTTATTGGCAACATGACCCTTCCAAAGTATAAGAATGTGTGTGTATATATATATATATGTTTGTATGTATATGTATGGGGATAGATATGTGCATGTGGGTGTGTATACACACATATATGTGTGTATCATCATCATCATCATGGAAAGGCATCACTAAGTCCAAGCCATACGCAAGGGGTAATCCATCTTGTGGACTATGTATTGATGAACGAATAAATATTCTAAAGAGATTACGCAATAGCGATTGCCTAAACTGAAGGAATGAATTCTTCACACGTTGTCCACACGTCTGGAAACACCTCTTACATAACTACAAAGCTCCGGATTGAATTACAACATCCTAATTTTCATATCAACTAGAAACTTTCGGACTTTCGCAGTTATCTCCCTTACGCCTCTTGCACGCAATTTAGTATTGCCTGAGTGAAGTGACTGTTTCTGCACATGTGCGTTCATACGGGTGTCCTTCCTGTTCTGTATAACCATGTCCATTATGAGCTGAGGATCTGCTAAGGTGAAACAATTGTTCTCGGTTGGTGAACTAACTGTTGTGTAACCACTTCTACCTAACTCGTCCCATAGACTGAGTGCTCTACCACTACGGATATTACCTTCCAGTGTTCTACCACTATATATATATATATATATATATATATATATATATATATATATAGTGTATTTTGCAATTAATTAAAAGCATTTTGAAGACCTTACGCTATTGTTTTAAAGTAGTGACTATGTCACTTACTTCTTTTTTCAACAAACAAAGGCACATGGCTTAGTGGTTAGAGCATTGGCCTTGCAATCGAAAGGTTGTGAGTTCAATTCTCAGACCGGGCGATGTGTTGTTTCTTTGAGCAAGACACTTTATTTCACATTGCTCTAGTTTACTCAGCTGCAGAAATGAGATGATGGGGACTGGGGTCCCTATCATTCCACTGCAAAGTGGTCGTGGAGGTGCCACGGCAAAAAAGCACCCAGCCCACACTGTAAAGTGGACGTGTAGGCACCACGGAAAAAAAGGACCCAGCACTCACTGTAAATGACGTTGGTGTCAGGAAGGGCATCCAGCTGTAGAAATCAAGCCAGAATCAGTTCCCGTCCTACCCTTGCAAGCGGGGAAAAGAGGACGTAAAACTGATGATGATGATGATGATGAAAGGGAGATAAGCTGACAGATCTCCGTTTCATACTGTTGGTATTCCTCAGAGCTTAGCACTCCCCTTGTTTCTGGAAAATTATTAATGTTGGATTCTTATAGAATTCCAGTAATAATCAGGAACTAATCAGGAAATAATAAGGGGAGTACTAAGCTCTGAGGAATACCAACAATATGAAACAGATCTGTCAGGTTATCTCCCTTTGTTTGTTGAAAAAAGAGGTAAGTAACATAGTCACTACTTTAAAACAATAGCGTAAGGTCTTCAAAATGCTTTTAATTAAGCATACAGTGTATTGCAAAATACACTGTATATACATTCATATATATATCGCTATTTCAGAGCACCAATTCTAATTTTCAATTTTTGCTGGACCAGCAACCGCTCTGTATAATCAGTTCCTGATTATTACTGGAATTCTATAAGAATCCAACATTCATAATTTTCAACAAACAAGGGGAGTGCTAAGCTCTGAGGAATACTAACAGTATGAAACAGCGATCTGTCAGCTTATCTCCCTTTATTTGTTGAAAAAAGAAGTAAGTCACTACTTTAAAACAATAGCGTAAGGTCGTGAAAATAAGCTATAAAATATATTTAATCAACAGCCACGAAATTTAGCACATAAATTATGTAATATTCATTCGTTATTATTCAAAGTAATCCGACTTATTTTACAAACGGGGTAAAAAAATATATTCTGGATGCAGTCCCGCACTCCTTTCTTTATTATAGTTAAGATATATATATATATATATATATATATATATATATATATATATATATATATATATATATATATATATATATATATATATATATATATATATATATATATATATATATATAACAATATGTGTAAGTCAAACATTTTATTGGCTGTGATCTCATCAGGCAGTAAGAATTAATGTAGAAAAAACATGCTGATTCCAGTTCCTTTGAGGACTAACAACACACCCAGGAGTGGACATATTGATGAATTAACAGGGTAGAACACATTACAACACCATGTTTACCTGTTTTTTCTACATTAATGCTTACTGCCTGATGAGGTCACAGCCAATAATGGCTGTCACTGAAATATATATAGCAGAGAATTAGAATAAACAAAGCTAACTTTAACATGTTTGACATACATAGAGTAAACAAACCAGCCTGCGTTCTTCGTTGAGTATTCCAACTTGCATACTGAGGTGTCGGTAAACAACCAACACATGCTCAAAATTTATATATATATATATATATATATATATATATATATATATATATATATATATATATATATATATAGTGTGAATGACTACTGCCATAGTCAACATTGGTTGACTGCACCAATACCGCATGCACACACATTTGGTTGAGTATTTCAATTGCACGCACATGGCAGACAAGGAAGGCCACACATTGTTCCCTTCCCCGACATATCTCTTGATGACATTCCCAGAAAATCCATGGTCACTTGCAAAAGATTTCCATGAGTCAGAAGGAACAATCAGTAATATTATCCACGATGACATCAGATATAAGTCTTATGTGATGAGGAAAGGTCAATTTATGTCAGAAAAAGGAAAAGAAAATCGCTTAATCAGATCTAAAATCTCTTAAACAAACATAAAAATCCAGCAGAAGATGATGAGATTTGGTTTTTCTCAGATGAAAAAAACTTTGAAGAAATGACAGATGATTATGTGCAGACCCTTCTGAAGTTCCAACAGTTGTGCACACAAAATTTCCTGCAACTGTCATTGTTTTGGGGGTTGTCAGCAATGAAGAACATGTAATGCCTCCTTACTTCTTTCCACAAGGCCTTAGAGTTAACTCTGCTTCCTACATTGAGGTCTTGGAAACAGTTGTTAAGACCTGGATAGACAATGTGTGTAATGGAAGGCCTTATGTGTTTCAGCAAGACATTGCACCATCACACAAGACTCATGGATGGCTGAAAATGTTCATAATCATATAACCCCTAATATTTGGCCTCCTAACTCCCCAGATCTCAATCCATTGGATGACTACGTGTGTAGCATTGTTGACAGAGAGGTCAATGAGCACTCCCATAATACCAAAGATTATTTGAAAGCTGCCATAGTCAGAGTAATGTCCAATATGAACCAGGACCATTTAAATCGAGCATGTAGACGATTTTGATCTTGCATAGACACAGTTATTGAAGCTGAAGGTGGCTTTATTGAATAAAATTATAAAAAAGATAATTTATATTTATGCTTATAGCATTTTTCAATAATTAAGTTATTATCTGTTAGCTTTCTCTATATAACTATATAAAATTCTTTGTCTGTCTGTATGTCTTTTCCTTATGCATTCCCAACTGGCTCGACCAAATCAAATCCAATTTTACAAGGTAATAGTATTAGACCCCATGAGTAACAACATATAATTTTTATTTTCAGTTGGATTAAAACAATATAGCACTTTATCTAAAATATTCTAATATAGACTATAAGTAAACAGATATTTTATAACACGGCAACGCTATCACATTTTGGATATGAGTGTGTAAGTGTCTGTGTTTGCAATTTCGTTATGTATGTTAGGCCTTAGTAAGTTACATACACACACATCTTCACATAAATACTTAATCAGATACACAGAGAATTAAACATGATTCAGATGCTGGTTTAAACACACACAGAATCCATTTTTACCAATGGACAGTTATATGTAGGTTGTTCACGAGTAGAAACACCTAGAAATCTTCATATACTATGCACGAATGGTAAAACGAAGAATCTGGTGTATCTGGAATATATTCTTTTCTGGATTTATTTTTTGTAACAAACACGCACCACAGTCTTGCCTCATACTGTAAACCAGACATCCAATGGAGTCATTTTCTCTTCCACCTGTCTTCTCTAACTGTTTACCTAGGCAAAGGTGGGTACGTCAGCTAGTTATATATAGAAACATAAATCTGTCCTCAAATACATTATGTACCCTGTGTATATATATATAAGTATATATATACAAATGGAAGTACAGCATAATCGAGGCTCGAGCCGCAGCTAAGCCAACGAATGCAATCAGAAAGTGCAGCCAAGCACTCGATAAGGTATAAAACCTTAGAGTAATAACATTAGGTTTAAAGGGCTTTGCAAATTGAAGATAGCGACCGGTAATTCAGCCGCGGGGACCGTAGCAACGAAAGAACTGACTCGCAAGAAAAAATACATACACATATATATATATGACAGTATATATAATTATATATATATATATAAACAAGGGCATTAATGGAAAAATTATACTTCTTTCATAAAAAACTACATTTATTCCCTTCCATATGTTTCAAAAGAAATGTGGCCTCCAATCATTCGAAATTTGGTAAAATGTTTTTCTTATAGTCGTGACCATCAATAAATTTAGATATATGTAGCTATATAGTCATGTCTATATATAGGTGTACATATATATATATATATATATATATATATATATATATATATAGCTATGTAGTCATGTCTATATATAGGTGTGTGTATATATATATATATATAGCTATATAGTCATGTTTATAAATAGGAGTATATTTATCATCATCATCATCATCATCATTCTACGTCCGCTCTTCCCTGCTTGCAAGGGTGTGACGTGTCTTATTCAACACAGCATCTCTCCATTTGTCACGGTCCTTCGTCATCTCCTCCATGAGATTTAGTGATCTGAGGTCTGTTCTCACCACCTCCGCCCATGTTTATCGTGGTCTACCTCTACCACGTCTTCCTTCAACTGGCATTTCCTCGCACTTCTTCACCCATCGGTCATCCTCCATGCGCATCACATGTCCATACCACTTCAGTCTCCTCTCTCGCACACTACATTCTATCCCTCTCAGACACAGTTTCTCTCTCAACACATTCATGCTGGGTCGTTCACGCACATTGACACTGCACATCCAACGGAGCATGCTTGCTTCATTTCTCTCTAGCCATCGCATATCCTCTGCAGTTGCTGCCCATGTCTCACTACCATGCAGTATCGCGCTCCTCACACAGGCATCATATAACCGGCCTTTCGTATGCAAGGAGAAACCGTTCTTCGTCAGTAGAGGAAGCAGCTCCCTAAACTTCTTCCAACCCGTCCTTATTCTAGATACTATGGCCTCGGAACACCCCCCTTCGATGCTAATCTGATCTCCTCTATAGCACCCGCCTGCATTTGAAAAATGTGTCTATCAATGCGACTTCTACTGTTTAATTTCCCTGTACATCTACTGCATATATATTTCTCCCTACCTGTTAGTTTGCCTGCTATTCCGCTACATCTCTTGTGTACCCAGGATCTGCATTGTGTGCATTTTATAGAATTTATGCCAGTTCCTTTTCTACATATCAAACATGGCCATTTCCCTGACGGAATCAGAGTTTTGTCCTCTTTTCTACTCATCAACACTTTTGTCTTAGCTAGGTTCACTCTCAGTCCTCTTGATTCCAACTGCTGTTTCCATAGCCAGAATTTATTCTCTAGCTCCTCTACTGATTCTGCTATAAGAACCAGATCGTCAGCATAGAGGAGTTCCCATGGGAAGCCAGTCTTAAACTCCTCTGTTATGGCTTGGAGGACTATAATGAACAAAAGTGGGCTGAGGACCGAACCTTGATGTACTCCTACTTGTATCTGGAATTCCTCACTAAACTCCATTCCTACCCCGTCTTTACTGACAGTACCTCTGTACAAAGTTTGCACTGTCCTCACAAGCCATTCCTCAACACCTAGTTTCCTTAGGGACCACCAGATGACAGATCGGGGTACCCTATCAAAGGCCTTCTCTAGGTCAACAAAGGCTAAGTATAGTGGCTTCTCTAAGAACCTCTCTTGTAGTTGTCTCACTAAAAAGAGGGCATCTGTTGTACTTTTCTCAGGCACAAAACCAAACTGCATCTCATCTAATTTGACCCTTTCTCTAATTAGTTGTGCTAATATCCTTTCTGCCACTTTCATAACCTGATCCACCAGTTTTATACCCCTATAATTCCTCCTCTCCAGAGCATCCCCTTTACCTTTGTAGCAATTTATGAGAATACTGCTGCACCAGTTTTTGGGTATGACACCACCATATATAGCCTGATTGATGATGCGTGCAACCAGTTTAGTGCCTACGACCCCTGATGCCTTCAGCATCTCAGCAACTATCCCCGATGGTTCAGCAGCCTTACCATTTTTCATTTCCTTAATCACCTCTTCGACCCTATATTCGTCAATCTCAATAGCTGTTCCCTCTGTCGGATCTACTGAGGGTAATTTCTCTCTCTCCCATTCATTCTCCAAATTCATCAGTCTCTCATAATGGCATTTCCAGGCCTCTTTTTTCTGATCATTCGTGACACTAAGTACACCGGCATCATTCCGGACACATTTATCATATATATATATATATATATATATATATATATATATAGCTATATAGCCATGTTTATAAATAGGTGTATATATATATATATATAGCTATATAGCCATGTTTATAAATAGGTGTATATATATAGCCATGTCCACCTATAAAGTTAGATATATTCTCCTCGGAGAGATAGATAGTCTGTGGTGAATTTTGTCACTGAAATATCGAGATTACATTTAGGTGAGATGTATATAAATCATCCGTCTTAAGTACAGAGTTTGTTTCGATAGAAAAACATTTTTTTAGAGTTTTGTATTTTTCCTGTTGTTTGTATGTTGTCATCTTACTAGCAGAGGAATGTCCTGAAAGTGTTTGTTGTTGTAGTATAGTTTCTATGTAAACAAGAGCAACAAAGAGTACAGGATGTTTCATACTCTTGCCCTTTAAGAGTGGTAAAACAACCATACCACCTACATAGATTTTAAACAAAAACAAACCAAAGCAACAACAACAAAAAGATTGTGGCATAATTAAGGTGTTGTTAAAGCCATTAATTAATGATGAATATTAAAGGAAAATAACAACAAAAATTAAACAAACAAAAAATGTTGTTTGTCTAGAATTGAGTGATGAGAGTAAAAATAAATGGCAGGAAAAACAAATGCTAGAGACGGATATGGTGCTGGATAATTTTAGATTACTTGAAATAATTAACCCTTTCATCACTATATTTCATCATTATCAGTTTACATCTGTTTCTTCAGTTGTGTCAAGGGCACAACAATCTCCTTAATACTGGTGTCATGATAAAATGTACCTAGTATACTATGTAATATGGTTGGTGTTAGGAAGGGTATCCTCCCATATAAAACCATGCCAAAGAAAGGGTTAAGAGGGCTCTTCAGTTGTGTCATTGGCACAACAACTTCCATAGTGCTGGTGCCATGACACCCAGTACACTCTATAAATTGCAGGAATATATTTAAGCAAGATATGAGCCTCGTAGCCTATCTGTGAGGACAGAAGCTTTGGTGAAGCTCCAACATGGTGTGTCAGGACCTGTCCAAATCCTGCTAGTTTTTACTTTTTCAAAATAATAGAAAATAAGATAAGATAGAATAAACTAAAACCCATTTCCGGCTGCATGTTATAACCCATAAATATTTAATATTTTCCAACAATTTGCAAATATTTTTGGTTGATAAAATCCATGCCTACTCGTTAATATAAAACAGGTTTCCGATCTATAATTAATATATAAATGATCTATATATTATTTCATAACTATTTGTTCAATTTATAAGTAGCTTCATGGCTGTATTAATTTCAATAATGTTGTCAGTAAATGTGCATGATTAATTTTACTGTATACTGTGTAGTGATGTGCTGCTTTATGTATCTCTCTCTCTATGTATGTATATATATATATATGAAAATATCTGTACACACACACAGACGCATATATATATATATACAGGGGTTCTGTCAATAAAGTGAGAGTAGGAATGGAGTTTATTGAGGAATTTCAGATAGAAATAGGTGTACATCAGGGTTCGGTCCTCAGCCCACTCTTGTTCATTATAGTCCTCCAGGCCATAACAGAGGAATTTAAGACTGGATGCTCATAGGAACTTCTTTATGCTGATGATCTGGTTCTTATAGCAGAATCAGTAGAGGAACTAGAGAATAAATTCTGGCTCTGGAAACAGCAGTTGGAATCAAGAGGACTGAGAGTGAACCTAGCTAAGACAAAAGTGTTGATGAGTAGAAAAGAGGACAAAACTCTGCTTCCATCAGGGAAATGGCCATGTTCGATATGTAAGAAAGGAACTGGCATAAATTCCATAAAATGTACACAATGCAGATCTTGGGTACACAAGAGATGAAGTGGGATAGCAGGCAAACTAACAGGTAGGGAGAAATATGTATGCAGTAGATGTACAGGGAAAGTTGGCTGTAGAAATCACAGTGGTAGACATTTTTCCAATGCAGGTGGGTTCTATAGAAGTGGTTGATAGCTTCCGGTACCTAGGTGATCAGATTAACATAAGTATATATATATATATAAGTATATATAAGTATATATATATATATATATATATATATATATATATATATATATATATATAAGTATATAATTATATATATATATAAGTATATAATTATATATATATATAATGCCAGTGACATGTACAGGTACTTAAGGTTCATTGGGTTATTCACCCCAACCCATTCAGTCTGTCATACAATTAAAAAGATGTTTAATTGTATGACAGACTGAATGAGTTGGATTGAATAACCCAATGAACGTTAAGAAGCTGTATATGTCAGTGCTGTAACTATACTTAACTTGTCCTATGAACTGAGTTTTTATTTATATCTAATATATATTTGTGAAATGGGCGGTGGTTGAAATTCAGATGTGCACGGTCGGACTGACATGAAAATTTACACACCTATGTAAAAAGTGCCAAGGAAGCAAATAGACGAGGTTTCAAATCTCTAACTTGAAAAATGTGGTCCCTGGGGCCCCAAAACTATCGCGTTCGGTGAGTTATTTCCCCCTGTTCTAATACTTTTGTCTTATTTACAATTTCATACAAATAAAGCAGTAAAATCCCGTAGTAAGACCTAAAAAAATGGTTAGATACACCATGACACACCATGCATCACGGTGGAGTAGAAAAGCAGACTCAGAACATGGCGTTGTGTGAGGGTGACTTGCAGCCCAATATTCCAGGGGGGGGGGGGGGGGGGGGGGGGGCAAAAGAAAAAAAAGAAGAAGAAATGTGAGAGCTGGAGTCCTATCAAATATGTAGGTTGTGTCTTAAATTGAAGGTTTAGTAGAAACAATTCATGTATAGTTTTGTACTTTTCTTTTTGTCATTCATATATAAACAAATCTACTATATAAATTGGAAGAGGTCGGACGTTGTATACGGAGGTGTAGTTGGATAAACGTTGAAAGGGCTTGGTGGAATGCAACAAAAATTTACACAGTTATGCAGAATGACCCGAGGAGGCGTTGGGTCGACTTTCAAGCTACAAGCTTCCATGGTTATGGAGAAAATCGATGAAACAGGAATTTCTCATTCAAATTGAACTGAGAGTAATCTGTGAACGCAGAAGTAAATATTTCGAGAAACATTGCAACCGAACGAAAACAGGAAGACGATATTTTGGTTCGTGAAGACGTTCCCTGGCAATGAACGGGAAAAAAACAAGGATAATACGTCGTTATGTGGAGCGTGAAGAACAATTTCATGCAAAGACAAGACCAAGTTTATGGTATAAATGGAGTCGTTAGACTAATATTCTATTTAAAATAACAGAATGATTTCCAGACCCGGAGTTTAATAATGATGTAAATAAAATTGAAAACGAAAATGACAGAGGTTATTAAAATAGTAAAAGTAAATAGTGAAGATTTAGGCCAGTACATACGTATGCCCCGACGGACATACGCATACATACGCACACACAAATACACCCCCCCCCCCACACACACACACAAGAACGCGCGTATGTATAAACCTTATGCATTTCTACAGTATTTTCACCAAACTTAAGACATAGGTTACTTATGTACTCCGGATGGTCATGGGCACTGTCATTTTTCCAGATATTGATTATAGGGCCCCCAGGCAGATAACCACTTTAACCACTTCCTTGGAGTCGACTGAAGCACTGCAGTGCAATGCAACAAAACGTCATAACTTCTGGAGTTCGCAACCGATTTTTACAAAACTTGACACATGGACTACGTTTGTCCTACAGATGAATGTGAACTCTCAGAATTGGCACATATTGGGTAGGGGACCCCTGGGGGCAGGAACCCCCTTTTGGGAAAAGCCGATGATTTTGTAAAAGTATAGTTTTCGAAGCAGCACTGAAGTATTGACATAAATGGTATACACAACTGCTATTTAATATCCGAGCAATGCCGGGTACCTCTGCTAGCATATATATATGATGTGTATGTGTATATCTATGCCTGTGTATATATATACCGAGACTAAGGATGTGTGATGGTAGTCACAAACTTTTAAAAATTCATAGGGAGGCTGTCAAATGTTTTTCATATACAACCTGTTTACATGTACATATATATATATATATATACAATATACCCCCTCCATATGTACATATATATCATCATCATCACTCATTTTTCCCCGCTAGCATGAAATCAATAATTAATACCCAATCAATAAATGTGCTACTGTCAGTAAATCTATAAGTAGTTAACATAACATAAATCTATATTACAATACTTAGTAACAACAACAAAAAACCGGTCAATTAAAAAGTACTAGTTTAGAACTGGGGTTGAAGTAATCCACTGTGTTCAGACCTGAAGAGGTATGGGTTCTAACAATTTTAAATATCACAATGGTACCATAACATTTTCAGTTTTCTGACAAATAAATTTTGTTCAATAATTGCTAATTCAATTACAACATATTTCTTAACCCTTCACTCATATCTCTAAATATACGAAAGAATCAATCATATTTCCAAAGGATTGAGCAAATTTCTAATTTTGAATGTATGTGAAATAAAGTGTCTTGCTCAAGGAAACAACACATCAATTCTCAGACCAGGTGATGTGTTGTTTCCTGGAGCAAGACACTTTATTTCACATTGCTCCAGTTTACTCAGCTGTAGAAATGAGATGATAGGGATTGGGGTCCCTATCATTCCACTGCAAAGTGGAGGTGCCATGGCAAAAAAGCACCCAGCACTCACTGTAAATGAGGTTGGTGTTAGTAAGGGCATCCAGCTGAAGAAATCAAACCAGAATCAGTTCCCGTCCCACCCTTGCAAGCAGGGAAAAAGCGGACGTAAAATGAAATGATGATGATGATGATGATGATGATGATGATGATGATGTTAGCTTAATGTCAGCTGCTTCAATGTAGATTTTTTTTTATTATTATGAAAAATAGTCAAAGAAGTTGGGCATATAGATATGGTGGGAAAAGCTGGACAGTATTACCTCTTTTAATCTGTAGGGCTTACATGCCTAACTAGTTTGACTATTCTTCATAGTAAAATAAAACCCTGTGCCTGAATTCAGGGATGGTTTGCCAGGGAATGGCTTGCCATTACAATAACACTGAATTGGTGAACCATCTCTGAATCAAATCTATCCTCTATTCTCTGTTTGTGTTTTTTGTAATCCTATTATCTTAAATAACTAATTCTGTAAACCACACCTGATGAAATCATCTAAGTCTTGCATCATCATCGGATGATGAAACTAGGTTTTCACAACATTAAAACTTTAGAATTTCCAGTCAGGCTTTCCGTTATTTTTATATGAATACTTAATTCGGTTCCTACACTAGCCACTAGTTCCTACGATGGATGATTTGCATGATATCGAGTGCTTTAATTTATCACATCATGGTTTACTAACCAGTTCTACCCATTGGTAAACCACACAACATAAATGGTGTATATATATATATATATATATATATATATATATATATATATGGAAAGTTATATTTAAATTGTTGGGTTACAACTAGTAAATATTTATAACTGATATAAAAGCACTCGACAAATATTTGGAGTATATTTACAATATTAAATAAATGCAAGTAGATGTTGTTACGGTATGTCGAATCTATTTATCTATAAAACTGTTTATATTGTATTTTGTCTGAGGAAGGCATAGCATATTGTTAATATGATATCCCTGAAATATATATAATGAAATATAGTTTCCATTTATTTAATATTGTATATATATATATATATATATTAATATATATAATAGTAATAATAATAAATGTGAAGACTAAAATCCAAAGAGTGCTCGATAAGGATAAATATATATCAAATATATAAGAACCATAGAGCAAATATTTATTAAAATAACAGATTAAAGTTTAAGCAAAAAAAAAATCGCTGCTTTCACCCTTAATGGGATCTTCTGAAGGGTGAAAGCAGTGATCCTTTGCTTAAACTTTAATCTGTTATTTTAATAAATAAATACATATATATATCATTGGACGTTAAACAATAATGATGATCATGATGATGATCATCATCATCGTTTAACATCAATTTTCCATGCTAGGATAGGTAGGACAGTCTGTCCCTTTGTGAGAGATCAGGTCAGAGGACCATGTTTTGCTCACACAGAACTGATTTTGGCTTGGTTTTTATGGCTGGATGTCCTTCCTAACACATTTACAGTGTGTACTTGTCATAATACCTACAAGACCACTTTACTGTGTGGGCTGGGCGCTATTTGTCATGTCGCCAACACATATATATATATATAATAAAATGTGGAGAGGAAGCACATGAGTTAGGATATATATATATATATATATATGAAACAGGGAGAAAGAAACGATTATGAGGAAGAAAAATATATTTTTTTCCTTTTTTTGTTTCTCTCTCTCTTTTTTCTGAGTTAGAAAATGATTAAAACGAAATGTTTTACTTTGTGTGAAGTGTTAAGGTATTAGTTGATTTATTTATTATTTAACAATGGCATTTATTTATCTATTTATATATTTAATTATTGTCTATTACCGGTTTCAGCATTTATATACATTATCAAATGATAGTGAAATGTATTAGTGTGGTGTCGCACATGTTAAACAGAAGGTGCAGAAAGAATAATGTTGATGAATAAATAATTTATGTAACATCAGCATCTTTATTAATGTTATTATTATTATTACAATATATATATATATATATATATATATGTACGTAAACCTGATATAAAATAAATTGGAGCAATGAGTGTGTAAAAATTTCCATAAAATTATAAGAATTTCGAAGCTGTAAAACAGCCAGATGCTATTATGAAAAGCCAGGGGTTGGGTTAAAATATAACCTCTTATGAATGGAAGGATGGACAGAACAATCAAAGAAGAAAAAGCAAAAGAGAGAGAAAAGGAAAGGAATAGAGCGTAAAGCATATGATGAGAGATGAGAGAGGTATATAGAGAAGAAATGAGAGCGATGTAGCATAAAATTTGACACGGAATGTTCCATCACTCTCTTTCTTCTCTCTATACCTCTCCCGTCTCTTATCATATGCTTTACATTCTATTCCTTTTGTTCTCTCTCTCTTTTCTTTTCTGACTGTCCTTCTGGTCGTAAGATGTTATATTTTAACACGACCCCTCACTATTGAGATTCCAACAATTTTATGAAAATGTGTATATCATCATCATCATTTTACGTCCGCTTTTCCCTGCTTGCAGGGGTGGGACGGGAACTGATTCTGGCTTGATTTCTACAGCTGGATGCCCTTCCTAACACCAACCTCATTTACAGTGAGTGCTGGGTGCTTTTTTGCCGTGACACCTCCACGACCACTTTGCAGTGGAATGATAGGGACCCCAGTCCCTATCATCTCATTTCTACAGCTGAGTAAACTGGAGCAATGTGAAATAAAGTGTCTTGCTCAAGGAAACAACACATCACTCGGTCTGAGAATTGAACTCACAACCTTTCGATTGCAAGGCCAATGCTCTAACCACTAAGCCATGTGTCTCCATGTATGTACACAGTGAAATCCCGTTGTAACAAAATTCACGGGGTATAAAAAATTCTTTATAATGAGATTGACTGAAACAAATTGAGCATTTGTTTATTATCTATGGGGATTGAAAAAAATTTCGTTATACTGAAAAATTCGTTATAATGGTATTCATTATAACGGAATTTTACCTGTATATATATAAACGTGGTAGGTGTTAGGAAGGGCATCCAGCTGTAAAAATCCCAGCCAAAATATAGTTCCGTCTAAGCCAGGAACGGTGCAGCCAACTGGCCAGACTTGTATCAAAATATGGACAACCCGTTTAACCCATGCAAGCGTGGAAAAAATAGACATTAAATGATGATGATGATCGTAATAGAGTAAATGAAAGTGGAACAGGAAAGGATCATATAAGCGTTCTTCCTTTCATTCGATTCCGTTGTAAGTACATAAAGCACATAACTATTTGACGTATATGCTACCACAGACAATATCACTAGCAAAATGTTTATAATTACACTTAATTTTAAATATTATTATTTTTGTGATGGAAAAAGGTGGATTGGTAGTATCGGTAGAGCATCAGACACCATGCTTTGCAGCATAGAGTTATGGCCCTTTACGTTATGAGTTCAAATCCCGCCGAGGTTAACTTTGCCTTTCATCGTTATAGATTATTACTTTTGCTATGCATAGAGATTTTCATTCCCGTTTAAATTTCTCTCTAACCACATTTTACTTCTTACACTTTCCTTAAAATGCTTAAATTCACACATTCACCTTTAACTATGCAACTCACTTTCTTTTATTTTTCTCATGTTATCTTTCACTCTTCGAATGCTTACCTATGTATTATCTTAACGAGACTAATTAACTCAATTAATTGATCTATATTTTCTGATATGAGGGAAATGTTTTTGCGCTATATATTAATGGACTGATTAATTAATTCATTTGACTGGTACTGCATCTATCCTTATTGAAACGATTGTAGAAATATATGATTGTAATTGAATAACTACGTCGGTATTCCTTCTGCATTGCTTATATATAAATAAATATATATATATTAACCTAATAATCCTGGCCATCCTAATGTTTCTGCCTGTAACTGCTCCACCAAAATCATCTCACGATACCTCAATACCCTCCTCGCCCCCATAGTCACCAACCTCCCCACCCACATCCATGACACTAATCATGCCCTTAGACTTTTCAACTCCTTCTCCTTCTCTCCTGGCCCCTCTCACCTTCTCTTCACCCTTGACATTACCTCTCTCTATACCATCATCTCTCACAATGATGGCTGCCACTTTTTATACCTATACCCTACCCCTTACCCTAGCACTTCCACTCTTCTCTGTTTTGCTGATGGGTTTTCCTTTAATGGAGGATTTTATCAGCAAGTCTCTGGGGTAGCCGTGGGAACCAGTATGGATCCGAACTATGGCAGCTTGTTTGTTGGCTATGTTGAGTACCAGATCTTTTACCATTACACTGGATCTACATTGACGACTGTATCGGCACCACCACTCTCTCCCTTGAACAGCTCGACTGCTTTCTCTGTTATATTCAGTCTTTTCATCCCACTCCTACCTTCCCCACCTCTGTCTCCGATTCTTCTGTCCAATTTCTCAACATCTTTTTCTCTCTATTGATCACACTCACCACACCCTCTCTACTTCCATCTTCTACAAACCCACTGACTCCCACTCCTACCTCAACTTCACTTCCTCCCACCTCACTCCCAATTTTTCCTGTTGGCTCTGCAGCCATGACCATGTTTTTGACATCCAGTTTCAACACATGGCTTCTCGCTTCATCCAGTTAAACTAATATATTTCTTCCATACATGGAAGAAATATATTAGTTTAACGCTTGAAATACACACACATACATATATATGTTTTGGTACTTCTTTCGAAATGCTCTTTTTCCTTTTTGTTGTTGTTGATTTTTTTTGTTTATCTCGCCCATATTGAAAAACTCACACAGACATATATACACATATATATATGTATATATGTCTGTGTGTGTGTGCATGTGTGATTTTCAATATGGGCAAGATAAACAAAAAAAATCAACAACAACAAAAAAAAGGAAAAAGAGACCATTTCGAAAGAAGTACCTTCCGATATTTTTTCACGTATGAGCTACATACACTTGCTCCCATGCGACTCAAATTGCTTAGAAATGCAGTGAACCAGTAATCATTTTAGCATGGGGGATCCTGTAATCTACGACACTTTGTACACTAATTGTATTATAAAACTAACCGAGGCATAACTTTAAATCCGTGTCCCTCACTGCTACCGACTTTGTTTCCTCATGATTTAATAATTGTTTCTACTTTTGGCACAAGGCCAGCAATTACCCAGTGCATTACTGGTACTTTATTTTATCGACCCCGTAAGGATGAAAGGCAAAGTAAACCTTAATGTATAATTTGTAATACGATTTTACGGAGATATATTTTCTACGATAAAGATGACGATTATACTGACAAAATTTTAAAATATTTTTTTTTTTGTGGAAATTATTATTTTATTTTTCGTAACTCATCATTGTAGAATTGATATTACCGTTCCAGCTGCATTAACAAATCCCCCAGTTTATGTTTAACCTACTACAGACACAAATCGAAAGTATTCAGTAAATAATGGAAGTATTTAAAAAGAAATTCCCTCTCTTTTTCAAAGATTTGTCCACTTTAAAAATGTCATTAAAATACACTTTACCCGAAAGCTTAGGGCCTCGACCATGGGTTAATATGACCCCAAAACCAATGAAAGGGTGACCGAATCCTTTGGTGATTAAATTATTCCTACATAAGCCTTAATACAATGTCGAGTGACAAATTATTATTATAATTATTTCCATATTAATTTAACAATCTCTGCAGGTAAATTCTGAGGTAAACCCACGTCGACATTTAATCTTCTTCTTTTATTCCCCCACATATTCCTGAGAGAGTTGTGGGGGCAGAGTCCTCAAACACTCCCTCCCATTCTGATAGTCGGAAGCTTGTGAGTATCCTGACTCCCACCTGTGCAGTCATTTCTGGCACCACACCTGAATAGTGAAATTTCCATCTTCCATCCAAAGCTACAGTGTCAAAGCCACGGAACTTTGTTGAGGAAACCCGACTATATCTAGCTGGTAGCATCTAGCCTCCTCCACTAGTTCCTGCTTACCTGTAAGAGTTCAAAATGTTATCTTTTACAACTGTAGCAGAGCTACTTGTTTGGCGTGTATCAATAATCTATCCAGGCATGATTTGGCTAAAGTCAAACAAATCGTAAGCCGAGTATGGATATATATCAACTTCAGCCATCTCAAAGGTTTTCCTGCTTCTTTGGTAAAAACTAGCCTCTTGCTGCTTTGGACTATGAAAGGTAAACACGCTATTATGTAATGGTGAGATTTTCACTTTGGCCTGTCGTTCTCCTTAGACCAGGCCTTCGTACTTCTTGGTTCTTAATTTTGTTTGTATCTTTTTGAATGGCATGCCTGCTTAACTTTTGTAATCAGTTGTAAATAAAACTTGTAAAAATATTATCGGGTGTTATAATGTTTTTACTCACCTGATCAATGAAACAATTGTTAATACTGTAAATAAAACCCTTTTTATACAGCCGACCGTGTTATTCTTCACTCTTTCACTACTATATATATATATATTTAATACAATAACAGAGATAGTTTAAAGCTAAACTCTGACTGGTAACCATCTCACTCAACAAACATTAGGTTATATTAAAATATAGACCCAATTTAAGTGTTTGGGGTGCTAACAATATGTATAATGTGGAAAAACCAGTTGTATTATTTTATGAGATATAATTAAAGTTAAAGTATATCTCTCTTTCCAAACAATTGTTTCATTAAAGTTTTCTACAAGTTTGGGAGAATGTTTCCAGTTTATGTAGAAGCCTAATATATATTCATGTAAGAATATATTTAGGTGGGCACTTATAAATCATCAGTGGAAGCCCATTAAACATTGATATAAGAAAACAATTTCTTACCGCTGTCAAAATCATGTCCATAAAGTTGGTCTCTCTCACCTCGAATGACCGCCAAATTTGAAATTCCAGCAGTTTTTGACTGAGGAAGTATCATAGCGACACGAAGCGGGAAGGGGAGACAACCCACGAAATGAGGAAAAAAAATAATATACACGCGGGTTAATTAGTTTTTTTGAAAACATTATCAATCCAACGTGTTTAAGAACTCAATTGAAAATAAAAAAATAAATATATGCTTGTATAAATTACACACGCATATAGATATTTTCTTAGGCTAAATCAGAATATATATATATGTGTGTGTGTGTGTGTGTATGTGTAGATGGTGAGTAATATTGTAGAACAATAAAACTATGCATATATCAGATAAGTAGCACTCAAAGTTGGTAGAACTGGAGTATATATAATAAAGAAGAAATTAAAATATGTAGACTTAGCTCTTTCCTGTAAACAAGTGCTATTATGCCTCATATCATTGTACCTTATTTTATCTGATGAGAACACAATTTTTGTCCCAGGATGATTTTGTATTTGAAATACGCATAATAAAATATATGGAACTCTTTTAACCATCTTTTAATTTCTTCTTTATTATATATATATATGATGGACTCTCACGTTGATTTCGATGTAAGAGGATCCGTACAACCTATTCAGTTTGGATGTTTATGTTGGACATGGCATTTTTTACTTGGAAACAAGGGTGAGGTTTACTGGATAATGTTGCTGGCATGTTTGATAATGCTTTTCTCCTCCCTCTTGCTTCTTGTAGGTGATGGATACAACCGGACTTGAAATTCTTGATCCCATTATGATATACAGATCGCCAGTTCTTCCACTACAAGGCTACTTGCTCAAATGTCTCATAAGATATATTGGTTGCTGAACGATTACTCTTCAGTTTGTCTTTGTACAACGGCCTTCCAGCATTTCTTTATCCACCATCAAGCTGGCTGTAACATGATGACTTTTAGTATTCTTTTGTCACTCATTCTGATGACATGGCCAACCCAGCGTACTTGTGATTTCATAAGAAAGGTTTCAATGCCTCCAATCTTGCACTTAGTGAAAAGGTCAGTATGTATATATATGTGTGAAAGTATGTATATATGTGTGAATGTATGTATATATGTGTGAATGTATGTATATATGTGGGAAAGTATGTATATATGTGTATATGTGTGAATGTATGTATATATGTGTGAATGTATGTATATATGTGTGAATGTATGTATATATGTGTGAATGTATGTATATATGTGTATTTGTGTGAATGTATGTATATATGTGTGAAAGTATATATATATGTGTGAATGTATGTATATATGTGTGAAAGTATGTATATATGTGTGAATGTATGTATATATGTGTGAATGTATGTATATATGTGTGAAAGTATATATATATGTGTGAATGTATGTATATATGTGTGAAAGTATGTATATATGTATGAATGTATGTATATATGTGTGAATGTATGTATATATGTGTGAATGTATGTATATATGTGTGAATGTGTGTATATATGTGTGAATGTGTGTATATATGTGTGAATGTATGTATATATGTGTGAAAGTATGTATATATGTGTGAAAGTATGTATATATGTGTGAATGTGTGTATATATGTGTGAATGTGTGTATATATGTGTGAATGTGTGTATATATGTGTGAAAGTATATATATATGTGTGAATGTGTGTATATATGTGTGAATGTGTGTATATATGTGTGAATGTATGTATATATGTGTGAATGTATGTATATATGTGTGAATGTATGTATATATGTGTGAAAGTATGTATATATGTGTGAATGTATGTATATATGTGTGAATGTATGTATATATGTGTGAATGTGTGTATATATGTGTGAATGTATGTATATATGTGTGAAAGTATGTATATATGTGTGAAAGTATGTATATATGTGTGAATGTGTGTATATATGTGTGAATGTGTGTATATATGTGTGAATGTGTGTATATATGTGTGAATGTGTGTATATATGTGTGAATGTGTGTATATATGTGTGAATGTGTGTATATATGTGTGAATGTGTGTATATATGTGTGAATGTATGTATATATGTGTGATTGTGTGTATATATGTGTGAATGTGTGTATATATGTGTGAATGTGTGTATATGTGTGAATGTGTGTATATATGTGTGAATGTATGTATATATGTGTGAATGTGTGTATATATGTGTGAATGTGTGTATATGTGTGAATGTGTGTATATATGTGTGAATGTATGTATATATGTGTGAATGTGTGTATATATGTGTGAATGTGTGTATATATGTGTGAATGTGTGTATATATGTGTGAATGTGTGTATATATGTGTGAATGTGTGTATATATGTGTGAATGTATGTATATATGTGTGAATGTATGTATATATGTGTGAATGTGTGTATATATGTGTGAATGTATGTATATATGTGTGAATGTGTGTATATATGTGTGAATGTGTGTATATATGTGTGAATGTGTGTATATATGTGTGAATGTATGTATATATGTGTGAATGTGTGTATATATGTGTGAATGTGTGTATATATGTGTGAATGTGTGTATATATGTGTGAAAGTATGTATATATGTGTGAATGTGTGCGACGATATACCAGAAGTGCAACTTTGAAAAGAAGTCAATTTGAAATTATTTATTTTTACGAAATTATTTTTGTTTACGAAGTTTAGTAGATAAATTATGTAATATTCATTCATTATTTATTCAAAGTGAGGGGCGGTGGATTGGCAGAGGGTCGGACGCCATGCTTTGACGTGTAGAGTTACGGCCCTTGCCATTCTGAGTTCAAATCCCGCCAAGGTTAACTTTGCCTTTCATCCTTACGGGGTCGATAAAATAAAGTACCAGTCATGCACTGGGTAATTGCTGGCCTTGTGCCTAACGTAAAAACAATTATTTATTCAAAGTAATCCAATTTATTTTACTAACGGGATTAAAAGAAATAAACCGTACGCAATTCCACAGACCTTCCTTTATTATAGTTTAGATTGAAGGGACAGGCGGGGTGGAATTGGAAAAAATATTTTGAGAGAAAAATAAAGTTAGCTGTCTCTAATACTTAGACTCCTCCAATACGGATTTTGGCTTAAATTTATTATTATTATTATTATTATTATTATCATTATATATAGTTTCAGAAGATCCCGTTAAGGGTGAAAGCAGCGATTCTTTGCTTAAACTTTAATCCGTTATTTTAATATATAAATATATATCGTATAGTAATAATAATAAATTTGAAGACTAAAATCCAAAGAGGGCTCGATAAGGATAAATATATATCAAATATATAAGAACCGTAGAGCAAATACGTTATTAATCTGTTATTTTAATAAATATATATATATAGGAACGAGTAGGACCCCGACGGCTGAGCTCAAGCCGTTTCGACGGCTAATTCCAGAATTAGCCGTCGAAACGGCTTGAGCTCAGCCGTCGGGGTCCTACTCGTTCCTATTACCCACTCTACTACCCTAAGTATTCAGTACTTTGGTGCGTTATGGTCCACCTGGTTCCTTACCACATTTCCTTCGTTATATATATATATATATGAAAAATGGCGTGCTGCGTTGTTGCAAATGGGATACATATGAATAAAATTAGAGCAAGAAGACAGGACTGTCCGTCATCAGTGATCTTCCAGCCATCATCGGTATTTCTTTGCATTAAAAACCATATACCTTACCATCCCTGTTTGTTTACATGTCTCGCTTTCTCCACCCAATTCTTTTAGTCCCAATAACTTTTTTTTAGTTATTGCTCGCACCTGCCTGAGGTATATGGTTTTTAATGCGAAGAAATACCGATGGTGGCTGGAAGATCACTGATGACGGACAGTCCTGTCTTCTTGCTCTAATTTTATACATATATATATATACAAATTCTACTCATAAGATATTGGTCATTTGATCAACCGAAGTACTATAGTAAAAGGTACTTGCCCCCCTGGGGTGCCATACAGAAAGATTGAACCCGGATTCAACAGTCACGTCTGTTATATTTTAAACTTTTGTTTGAAAACTGTTTTCTTTCAATCATTTCTAATTTAGGAGTAAGGATATTAAAAAAAAAATACTGCTAACTTTTGTGAGTGATTTTAATTCCACAAATGTTTGTAAACAAGTTTCAACAGTAATTGTTTTTTTGTCGATAACATTTAAATATTTAAATTAGATATATATATATAAAGTATACAATAATTGTGTCTACTTTTGGCACAAGGCCATCAATTACCCCAGTACATTACTGGTACTTTATTTTATCGACCCCGTAAGGATGAAAGGCAAAGTTAACCTCGGCGGGATTTGAACTCAGACTGTAAACTCAAGTCTACAATAATTCAAATATAAGAAAAAAAAAGAGAAAAATAAAGACGGAAATAACGTAGGAATAAATTAAACAAACAAGATAAAGCAATTATTTTAACATGTTTTCTATAATTCTCAACACTTCAATGTATTTCTATGTTCTCTCTCTCATTTTTTTCTGAAATTGTTTGATTAGTTAATTAATTAATTAAATAATAGATAGAGGAAGGTGCGGGGGTGAGTCGATAAGTAAATTTTGGTTATTAATCGTTAAAAATGATTAATTAGTTGACTTACCCGGTCACTGGCGGACAGGTGAGAGAGAGAATATACGTATATTTGTTTGTATATAAAAGAAGACGATTGAAGAGTTTTTAAAATATTATTTTTGCAGACGACAAATTTCCTCCGTCTTCGTCGACAACAATAACGAGGGGGGGAGGAGCAAGTCACGTGACAACTAGGAGTTTGACAGTGTGAGGGAGAGGAGAGTAAGGGGAGGTAGTATGAGGATTCTTATGAGTGGGAGCAGGAAGAAAGAAAAAAAGAGAGGAAGTGCGGAGTAGGAGAGAAGAGGGAAGTGTGTTAGTAAGTGAAGTTTAGTGAGTGAGAGGAGGAGGAGAAAGAAAGCCGGTGGAGAGTATAAGGGAGAAGGAAGAGGAGGGATGGTGAGGTAGTAAGTGTGCTGTGGTGAGTGAAAGTAGGAGGAGAAAGAGGGAGAGAAATCAGAGGAGGAATAGTATGGAAGTAAGTGAATAATTCTGAATGGGAGTGAGAGTGACAATATGGAAGAAGAGAAGGATGAGGAAGGCGGGACGGAAATGGAGACAGAAGCAGACGACAATAGTAGGAAAATAAACTTTAAACATTCTATAAATTAATTAATTAAATGAATAAAACAATATTAAAAAAATTGTAAGGGAGAGGTGACCAATGTACGGGAGTAGGAGGAAGAATGAGAAAATCAGACAAAACTAAACAAGACAAAACAAAACGAAAAGAGAAAAATGGAAGGGCAGGAGACGGACGGAAATTCGATTAAAGGGTCAGCCTTGTCACAGTGTCACACTGAATCTCTCTGACAATTACATTAAAGATACACGTGTCTGTGGAATGCTCAGTCACCTGCACTACAACACAAGATAGACAGTACCTTTAATTTATTTGAAGGGACAACCCTGTCACACACACACATTGTGTCACACTGAATCTTCCTGAGGATTACATTAAAGGTTCATGTGTCTGAGGAATGCTCAGTCACTTGCCCGTTGATCGAACAGTTGGAACACTCATCGAAACCCATGGAGGTCCACCGCAGTCCTTTTTTTTTTTTTTTACAAAGGAACTATATTTTTGCTAGTTCACCTCTCCATAGTACTCTTAACTTTCGATTATTTACTTATTGACCTCATTAAACATATCGTCACCACCATCATCGTTATCATTGTCATCATCACCAATTCATTCATCATTGCCGCTACCGTCATTATCACCACCACCACTTCCATCACCACCACTATCACCGCCTCCACTTCCACCACTGCCACCACTTCTATCACCACCACCACCATCACCGTCACCATTTCCATCACCGCCTCCACTTCCATCACCACCGTCACCACTTCCATCACAGCCACCACCACCATGACCGTCACCATTTCCATCACCACCTCCACTTCCACCACTTCACATTACACGCTGCTTGCTTCTAACATTTAAAGTTGTTTTTTCTTCTTCTAACCATCAAGCTTGGACATGCTGCCGACTTAGACGTAAGAACTCACCGCACGTTCTCTCAATATTTCGAATCAATGACATTGTACACTTGTGCCATCAATACTTCTTTCTAGCATTGGCCAGCAATTTGGGGGAAGGAGAAAATCGATAATATTGACCCAGTACATAACTGATACTTTATTTTATCGGCTAGACAGCAATAGCGTTTAATGTATGAGTATATAATTTTGAAGTTCAGGATTAGCATGCCATATATACCAGAATTACAGGATAGATGACCAATCATACAGTCGGAAAAATATGTTTTGATAAATTTATGGTTTAAATAAGATAAACCTTATACTTTATGTCGATTATTGGTATGATGTGATTAAAGATAAAAATGATGTTTTAATAATTTATTTCTAGAATATAAATGAATGTGCAAATGACATACAAGATTAAAAATATAAATAACTTTGGAGAAATAACTATTGTGGCAAATGTAGGTTTAGAACGCAAGGAAGCTGTTAAAATAGCAAGATACGGTTAATGTCGATGTCGGGTATAATTTCAGCGGTTAGAAGTATGTTGGCCTGCATAAGTGAGAGGAAGAAACGAGAAAAGGAATACAATGGAATAAAAGCTGATGAGAGTATTTAAATGTTTGTGAGATCTCCTTTCGCCCATTTTATTCCTTTTCATTTAAACGAGGCTATAAGTTTAAAATGTAATTATGAAGAAATAATAGAGAAATGATACAGACCATCTCCCGCGATGTACAGCCATATGACATTTATCTAATTATTTCTTTTAGCCTGTAGAAATTGACTAGACAAATAATTAACTACACGGAGTTAGGTACAAAATAGAAGTTTGATATATATATATAATATGTATGTATATATATATATATATATCATCATCATCATCTTCTTCGTTTAACGTCCATCACGCTAGCCCTTCCTAACACCAACCACATTTACAGTGTCGAACTGGGAACTTTTTACCGTGTTACCTACACGACCACATTACAGGGTGGGCTGTGTGGTTTTTGTCGTGACACCGACACGATCTCGATCTCATTATCTCATTTATTTGGACTGGATATTGTGGTACCAACTTTACAGAGAAAGGGTGGTGTTGGTGGGAGTGGGAGGATGGAGTAGGGGTAGTGGATTAGGGTGTATTTTTGGTTAAGAGGTGCCTACTGACTGTAGGTTTCGATTTGTACATAGACAAGGCGGGTCTTCTGTATTACTGCGTAGCGCCAAAGATCTCGGCCCAGTGACATTGTCTTAGAGAGGTGCAAGTGTGTAAGGTCTGAATTTATCAGATCGTCCCAGGTTTTTCTGGGTCTATCTACTCCGTAACTACCATCAATTTTGATCGCCCTGCACTTTTTTTATGCAGCTGTCGTCTTTCATTCGCATCACATGACCATACCAACGTAATCACCTCTCAAGTAAACAGCATATGATCCCTCTTATTCCTAATTTCTCACTTAGTTCATTTATGCTTTGCCGTTCACGTATATTACTATCACACATCCAACGGAGCATGCATGCTTCGTTCCTTTCCAATCTGTGCAGGTCCTCTGCACGTAATGCCCATGTTTCACTGCCATGTAGCATTGCTGTTCGTATACAGGCATCATACAATCTGCATTTCATTTTT
Organism: Eledone cirrhosa; assembly: GCA_964016885.1. Taxonomy (NCBI): domain Eukaryota; kingdom Metazoa; phylum Mollusca; class Cephalopoda; order Octopoda; family Eledonidae; genus Eledone; species Eledone cirrhosa. The sequence continues at coordinate 9,608,932 of OZ024763.1, forward strand.
AGAGAGAAACCTTTTGTGGCCAACATCGGTATAAGCTCACTGAACTTTTTCCATCCCGTTCTGACTCTGGCTACTGTACTTTCAGAACACCCTCCACCACTGCTGATTTTGTCACCCAGGTAACAGAAAATGTCCACTATTTCTATAGAACCATCTGGGCAATAGAAGGAGCTAGTATCCTGTGGGCACTTGCTACTTATTGCACCTGAGCATCGGCCACATATAAAGTCTACGTTCTTAGATAGTTTACCTGTGATCCCACTACATCTTTTATGTACCCATACTTTGCATTTGGGACATAATATGGAATTTCTACCTACTCTATGTATATATATATATATATATATATATATATATATATATACATACCATGGGCCCAGCAGTATGTGTCAATAATTGTCACAAGTGTAGTGTTTGTACCAGAGTTTTCAAGTCGCTGGCTGGACTAAAAAGTCACACTCGTTCAGTGCATCGGTAAGGGTTCTCCTACATGGATATAAAGTAGTGGCCGTACTCGAAAACGAGTTGGCAGCCACCATATATATATATATATATATATATATTGAGATTGATGAATATAGGGTCCAAGAGGCAGTTAAGGAAATGAAAAATGGTAAGGCCGCTGTACCATCGGGGATAGTTGCTGAGATGCTGAAGGCATGAGGAGAAGTAGACACTAAACTGGTTGCACGCATCGTCAATCAGGCTATATATGGTGGTATCATACCCCAAGACTGGTGCAGCAGTATTCTCATAAATTGCTACAAAGGTAAAGGGGATGCTTTGGAGAGGAGCAATTATAGGGGCATAAAACTGATGGATCAGGTTATGAAAGTGGCAGAGAGAATATTAGCGCAACTAATTAGAGAAAGGATCAAATTAGATGAGATGCAGTTTGGTTTTGTGCCTGGGAATAGTACTACAGACAACTACACGAGAGGTTCTTAGAGAAGAATAAGCCACTGTACTCAGCTTTTGTTGACCTAGAGAAGGCCTTTGAAAGAGTACCCCGATGTGTTATCTGGTGGTCCCTAAGGAAACTAGGTGTTGAGGAAGGGCTTGTGGGGACAGTGCAAGCTTTGTACAGAGGTGCTGTCAGTAAAGTGAGGGTAGGAATGGAGTTTAGTGAGGAATTCCAGGTAGTCCTCCAAGCCATAACAGAAGAGTTTAAGACTGGCTGCCCATGGGAACTTCTCTATGCTGATGATCTGGTTCTTATAGCAGAATCAGTAGAGGAGCTAGAGAAGAAATTTTGGCTATGGAAACAAGGAACTGGCATAAATTCTATAAAATGTAGATAATGCAGATCTTGGTTACAAAAGAGATGTAGTGGGATAGCAGGCAAACTAACAGGTAGGGAAAAATACGTATGCACTAGATGTACAGGGAAATTTGACAGTAGAAGTCGCATTGATAGACACATTTTTCAAATGTAGGTAGGTTCTATAGAAGTGGTTGATAGCTTCCGGTACCTAGGTGATCAGATTAGCATGGGAGGAGGGTGTTCCGAGGCCATAGTATCTAGAATAAGGATGGGTTGGAAGAAGTTTAGGGAACTGCTTCCTCTGTTGACAAAGAAAGGTTTCTCCCTGCGTACGAAATGCCGGTTATATTTATGCCTGTGTCAGATGCGCGATGCTGCATGGTAGTGAGACATGGGCAGCAACTGCAGAGGATATGCGACGGCTGCAGAGAAATGAAGCAAGCATGCTCCGTTGGATGTGTAATGTCAATGTGCGTGAGCGACCGAGCATGGATGTGTTGAGAGAGAAACTGTGTCTGAGAGGGATAGAATGTAGTGTGCGGGAGAGAAGACGGTAATGGTATGGACATGTGACATGCATGGAGGATGACCGCTGAGTAAAGAAGTGCCAAGAAATGCCAGTTGAAGGAAGACGCAGTAGAGGAAGACCACGAAAAACATGGGCGGAGTTGGTGAGAGTAGACCTCAGATTGCTGAAGTTCACGGAGATGACGAAGGACTGTGACAAGTGGAGAGATGCTGTGCTGAATAGGACCCGTCCCACCCTTGCAAGCAGGGAAATGCGGACGTATGATGATGATGATGATGTTCCTACTATTTTCTTTTTCTGTGATGTCCCCTTTCCTTTATTCATTGTAAACCTCACTCTGTCTTTAATGTGATGGGCCATTGTGGTTGGGTAGCGCGTCGGATAACATGCTTTGCAGCATATAGTTACGTCCATTTATGTTCGATTTGAAATCCCACCGAAGTAAGCTTTCTCTTTCATCCTTACGGGGTCAATAAAATAAAGTACCAGTAACTCACTGGGGTTGATATAATCGACTTGCCTTCAAATTGCTGGCCTTGCGCTAAATGTAGAAGCAGTTATATTTATTCTCGTCACTGTCTATCGGATTTCCAAGTTACGGGCATCACCACGTTACCATAGTTACAGAAGGCGCGTAAATTTCAATACAGATTCTTCTAGTTTGACAAGATATGTAGATAATCTTTCTCACTCTCTTTTTCTCGCACACACACGCGTGCTCTCACTTCTTTCCCCCACTCTCTTGCACACTCACACTTGTCTCTGGCTCTTTCCATCTCTTTGTCTAATTCCTCCTCTCTCTGATTTCCTTTCTCTCTCTCCATCTCTCTGTCTTTCCCTATCTTTGTCTCCCTTTTTCCCTTCCATCACTCACTCACACCCTTTCATTCACTCCTGTTCACATCGTCTGCTTGTACACTCACAAACCATCTCTTTCTTCCTCTCACTCTATTCCCCCCCCCCCCCCCTCCATCGCTGCATGTCTATGTTTGTCTGTTTCCACATACAAAACGCTTTCTCTCTCTGATCCTCCGTCTCTTCTCTCTACCTTTCTTACAATCTCTCTTCTCTAGTTTTTCTTCTCTCTCGTCTTCATAAGATCCACTTCCACACACACACGCGCTCTTCTCTCTCTCTCTCTCTCTCTCTCTCTCTCTCTCTCTCTCTCTCTCTCTCTCCCGCTTTGTCTTTCTCCCTGTCTGCATTTTTCTTTCTCCTCTCAGTCTCTCACCCTTTCTATCTACTTTCCCCTGTGTCTCTCTAGTATATCTTTCACGCAGTCCCATGCCAATTTTTCATCCACTCATTCCATATTATACTTTCTTTTCTTCACACTCTCTTTCTAACCTGTGTAACCTCCCCCACCTACTAATACCACTGCACCACCACCACCACCTTTCTTACACATGTCCCACTCTACCCTCACCTACTCACTCAACCATTATATAAATCTGTCATTCACTATCGAGTACAATATTAAGTGCCTACATCTTCCCCCTCTCTCTCTTTAACTTGAAAAACCACCATGTTTCGTTTCGGTTTATATTTTATTGAAATAGCTTCATTTCCGCTCATATTTTGTCCGTTATGCTTCTCCGTCCATTTCCACTCTACACCACCACCCACTTTCTTTACTCTTCTTGCGTGCGCAGAGTACATTGACATAAGCATCTTATACAAACACATTTCACAATATGTGTGTATATCCGTAATGTGTGTGTTTATATTTATATATATATATATGATGGCTGCCCCCTCGTTATCGAGTATGGCCATTGCACCATATAACATTATTAATAATTATAAATTAATTGTTTCTACTTTTGGCACAAGGCCAGCAATTGTCAGTACATTACTGGTACTTTATTTTATCGACCCCGTAAGGATGAAAGGCAAAGTTAACCTCGGCGGGACTATCGTGCAATGCCTGTGCGTGAAGATATTTTTTAAAGTGAGGAAAGACTGTGCACTGAGCCAATCCCACTCTCTGAGCTACAGTAGCTATAACCCGAAAAGAAGAAAAGATCAACATCATCGGTAACTACTGAGCCGCAGATTTTATGTCGGAGTTATCCCAGTTTCCTGAGTTGCCTTCTAGAAGAATGCCCTGACAAAGGCTAAGGGTCATTCACTCCCAGAGGTTTAACCGCGCAATCGGGTAGTCAGCCCGATTGTTTCTATGTCCCTGAGCATATACATACACATGCATACACATATATACACACGCACGCACACAAAATGACAAAAGACCTAGGTTAACAACTTTCTTTAATTTCTACGTCCGTTTCAATATGGTTACAGTAGCATATGAAAACAATTTCGAAATAATTAATTAGCAATGATGCCAGTGTGCAAACCACAATGTTACATGGCAGTGAAACATGGGCCTTGACTGTAGAAAACCTGTGGAAGCTAGAAAGAAATGAGTCGAGTATGCTCCATTGGACGTGAATTGTTAGTGTGCATAAGCAACACAGCACAAGAAAACTGAGGGGAAAACTTGGCATAATAGGAATTGGTTGTAGTGTGCAAGACTGCATTAGTATGGCCATGTGATGCATATGGAAGTTAGCAGCTGCATAAAGAAATGCAGAGAAACCCCAGTGGCTTGGATCTGTGGAAGAGGCAGACCCAGGAAGACATGGGATGAGTAAAGACTGACCATAAAAAGCTAAACCTTACAACAGAAATGACTAAAGACTGCGAAGGCTGGCGCTATGCAGTGCTGAAGACCTGACCTGCAGCTTACAATGTGACCTGACCAACCTTCCCCCTTCCATTAGCACTCCCTAACAGTTATTCCCACCTTCACTACTTCAACATATTCCTAGCATCTGCCTCCACACACCCCTGTGAAATTATTGGTGATAGGAAGGGCTTTCAACCATGGAGAGCTTGCCAAGCAATTAAAAAAAGGGTCGGAGAGCCCTTCAGTTGTGTCATGGACATGACAGCCTCCCTAGTGTTGGTAAGCTACATGATAAATACACCCAGTACACACTGTAAAGTGGTTGGTGATAGGAAGGACATCCAGCTGTTGAAAGTTTGCCAGACAAAGGGTTGGGAGGAGCCTTCTGTTGTGTCAAGGACATGACAACCTTTCCTGAGCACTTGATGGAATGTGAGACTGTACATAAGCAGGATACAAATCACTGGCCTGCCTGGGAGATCATTGGCTCCACTTCAGTACAGACTTGCTAGCAGTGAAAGTGGACATTTAAACGATGTTGATGATATATATATACATATATGTGTATATAAATATATAAATATATATAAATATATATTGACACAAACGCACACACAAACTCATATCTATATATATATAGACATTTTTTTACACATGAAATAAATAGTTAACTATGAAATATCTGCTCTCTGTTATATTATTCATAATACAGCTATCTCACAATGACAACAAGAGTGCATTTGGCATATTATCATTTCTATATACACATGTACTTGTGGTGGGCGTACACCACTATATATATATATTTATATATCTATTTATAAAGTATACATATACTTATAGAGTCTGCAGACTGAGGAGACGACTAATCATGGGAGTACTCAATACATGGGGAGATGCAGAGCCAAGTGGTTTGTATAAATATATACACACACACACATATATTTGGTAGAAATAGAAGCTTTCGCAATATTTTTGACTAAAGAAATTTTTGACTGATAGTGGGGTATAAAACCCTCTAAAAAATGGAAACGGATGAGTATTGATGTACACGTACATCAGTACTCATCCTTTTCCATTTTTAGATTGTTTTACACCCTACTATCAGGTTAACATTTTTTTAGTCAAAAATACAGCGAAAGCTTCTATTTCTACTAAATTTCAAACCATCCGGGTCCTGAATCTTTTCATATATATATATTTATACAAACCACTTGGCACCACAGTCAGGATCTTACATATCTTTATACCCATATGTAAGTATGAGAGAAAGGCAGAGCTTGGATGAGCTGAGGGAGAAGCTGGGTTTAAGATGCATTGATAGTGGTGTGCAGGAGAGAAGACTGCATTGGTTTGGATATATGACACCATGGACAATGATTGTTGGGTGAAGAAGTGCCAGGAAATGCTAGTGGAAGGCAGTTGCGGCAGAAGTAAACGAAGGAAGACCTGGGCAGAGGTTGTGAGAGCTGATCTCAAATCACTGAGACTCACAGAGGAGATGACAAAGGATCGCAACATGTGGTAAGATGCTGTGCTGAGAAGGACCCCTCCAACCCATGCAAGCATGGAAAAGCAGATTTAAAATGATGATGATGATATATCATCATTATCATCGTTTAATGTCCAGTTTCCACGCTAGCATGGGTAGGATGCACTGTCTGTTTGTGAGAGATCTGGTTGGAGGACCGTGTTTTACACAAATCTGGGCTAGATTGTTTGTGGAAGTCTAAGGATACTGATCTCCACTCTTGATACCAAGGGAAAGGCAGTGGTTGATGCAGCCTAGCACCGCTGATATCGCAACTCATTTCTACACCTGATAATATTAATAGCATTAATCAACCAATAAGAGGCTGTCAAGTTCTTTCATTCCTTTGTTCTGAAGTAATAAATATCAAGTAGATGTTGCTTCATGGTCCCATTGAATAGTATTCCAAACGCCTTATCCTGGAAATTAATTCGCGGGACTTATTAGCAGATAGCTATCTCTGTCATTATCACAATAAGTAAGAAGGAAGTTCGGAGAGCAAATGCGCAAACTATTTCCACCGCTAAGTATATATGTATGTACCTGTAATTCACGAAGGAGTTGTAGGGGCACCTCATGTTCACTGCTGTAGATTCGAGAATAGATCTATTAGAAAGCAGCCGTCAATATTTCCTAATACGTAGTTTTTTTAAATTTATTTTTCAATGTCAACAGCATTTGAATTGCTCTATTATGGCTGAGGCCATGCTGGGGCACTGCCATATATATAGATAGATCAAGATTTTACTAGTTTTAAATTGGTAACATTATAGTGTTATTATTTAGTTACGTCCCTTTATGATCTGAGTTCAAATCCCGCCGAGGTTGACTTTGCCTTTCATCCTTACAGGGTCGATAAAATAAAGTACCAGTAATGCACTGGGTAATTGCTGGCCTTGTGCCTAAAGTAGAAACAATTATTTGAATGCTGATTCGCAAATTGGGAAAAACATTCATCGCCGTATTGTATGATGAATTGGAGAAGTGCCTCCGGCTTTAAAATTGGGTCAGCTGTCCTAGTAGCCAGCAAAGATCGGCAGTCCAAGATTTCCTCATACAATTGCTCTCCATCGATGTCAGAGTTGTATAGTTCCGCAAGACTGTTGCACCTTTGTTTAAGGACAAGGTTATCAGGAGCAGCCAAATAAAACAGATAGTTGACATCAAGAAGAAAGCCAAAACTTGAGTCGGTTTCCTTAAGTCGAATAAACCGTTCTTCCATTTCTGTTTGAAGACGATTGAGTGAACTTTGCATTGCTCTCTCTATCTCTTTTCTGGCAACCACCTCGACGTCCTCAGTAATTTCGGTATTGGTTTGTCGTCTTCCTCGCCTCCTCGGAAAATCAATATTCCATTTCTGGCAGAGGTCGAAGCCCATTTCAAGAGACTCGTAGATTAAGGATGTTCCTTCTTCTTTAAAATAAAGTTGAAGGGCTCCTATATCAGCTGCAGCATCGTGAAAATTCATTCTTGGATCTTGAAGTCTCTTTTGAACCCGGTCAATTCGTGAGAGAATCGTGTTCCAGAATCCAATCAAGTTCAGGAATTCATAACTCAGTATCTGATTATGGAGATTACTGGCATCACTTCTACTCTCGCATGTCTCTGTTTCATCATCACAATCAGTGTCAAATAATTCGCCACCGGTCTGACTGCGATACATCTAGCACTCTACCGCGTGTCGGAAGGATATTTAACAACCACTGGAGCAACTTCTTTAAGGGCTTCCCATCGTCGTGTTGAACAAGAAAAAAGTTGCATAACAAGTCAATGCAACTGAAAAAGTTCATCATAGCAGAATCGTTTTTGGCTGCATGAAGACCAGCCAGATTAAGTGAATGGTTATCGCAATTAACGAAGTGAATCAAATTATTCTTCTCTCTCATTCTCTGCTGAACCCCACTGCGGTGCCCAGCCATTATGGCAGCATTGTCGTAGCACTGCGATCGACAGTTCTGCAGTGGTAGGTCATCTTTTTCTAGCTCTTTCACGATTGTTTCAACAAGGCTTGCGGCATCTTTTTTGATTACTTGAATGAAAAGATTCCCTCGCAACGACCATCTTCATATTGAAATCAACATCGACATATCGCACAACTTTTGACAGTTGTTCTCGGTGCGCCTGGTTAGGGTCGAATCAATCAGCAGACCATAGTCTCTTGCTTTTTGGATACGATTTAGTAAATTCTGACGAACTGTATTATAGAAGAAAACATTGAACCATCTAAACTGGAGTCAAATTGAATTCCTAATAGAGGCTATCCGATCCTATCTGGCCATTTGGATTATGATACCTTTTCTATACGTCTTATGTACCAGTTGTAAAAGACAAACTACTCTGTTTTGTAAACCAGCTTCATAATTATAATTATCTTGTATTGGTCAGTGCAATGCATTGCTAAAATAGCGCCTGCGTGTCTACCAGTTGCACGTCCAAAACTACGTCCCTTCAGTCAGTGAGGGGTGGGGGGTTGTGAGGTCAAGTGAGGTATCCGCTGTTTTGCAATGTATAGCTAAAAATAGCGCCCGCATAATTGCAACCCACCCTGCTGTCAGTGTGGAGGGAGGGGGGGAGGGGCGTTTTTGTGAAGTCAAATCAGACATCTGCTCTGTCTAGTGCACTAGACATGGCATGGAAGTCGGCTATCAAGAAATCACATGCTTCATTTTTGGCTTATATTTAAAAAAAAGATAAAAACGATATGGATGGATGTAAATCGACCTAGGTCGAAATTGCGCCCCCCCCCCTAAATATGGCGCCCGTGGCATGTGCCCTGCTTGCACACCCTAGCTACGCCACTGTATATATATATATACACACACACATATATATATAACGGAGGAGTTGTGGTAAGGAACCAGATGGACCATAACGCACCAGAGTACTCAATACTTAGGGTAGTAGAGTGAATCAACTTTTTAAATGGAAGTTGCATTATTATAAGGTATGTCAAAAATTATTTATAAAACAGCTTATGTATTGTATTTTGTCTGAGGAAGGCATACCATATTTTTAATATGATATCCCAGAAATATATATAACGAAATAAATATGGTTTTATAAATATAGTTTCCATTTCTTTAATATCGTATATATATATATATATATATATATATATATATATATATATATACACACTCACACACAAACACATATATATATATATATACATATACACAAATACCTATATATATATATATACACACATCACATATATAGACCCTCAGACTAGTTTGTGCCTGCACTAACTTAAGTACCAGAAAGTATTCCATGTGTAAAAGAAACATTTATAGATCCTTGTTGTACTAAACACACATAAACACATATATACATATATACACACAATACATATATTTAATATACATATACACATTTGCAGATACTCACACATATAATAATACAACAGATAGGTGGATTGTCATTATTCAATCAATTCATTGATGGTGTACTAGAAAAAACTTTCAAGTATGATTGCTATGTAAATGTTTCAATGTCATGCTTGATATATTTTACTGGTTATTGGTTAATGCTTGATTGATTTTCTGTGTTTTCTCCTTTGTCGTTGATAGAAGTGGAAGGTTCATAGATAGGTAGGGGAACTATTCAGTTTGAATGTATGAAATGTGTTGGAATTGGCTTCACATTCTGTCATGATTTAGAAAATATCTAAAAAAGTTTTTTTAATTTAAATGCTCATAGTATCTGTACTGGTAGACATTAACATCCTATAATGCCTATGGAGGCACATGGCTTAGTGGTTAGAGCATTGGCCTTGCAATCGAAAGGTTGTGAGTTCAATTCTCAGACCGGGTGATGTGTTGTTTCCTTGAGCAAGACACTTTATTTCACATTGCTCCAGTTTGCTCAGCTGTAGAAATGAGATGATAGGAACTGGGGTCCATATCATTCCACTGCAAAGTGGTTGTGGAGGTGCCATGGTAAAAAAGCACCCAGCACTCACTGTAAATGAGGTTGGTGTTAGGAAAAGCATCCAGCTGTAGAAATCAAGCCAGAATCAGTTCCCGTTCCACCCTTGCAAGCAGGGAAAAAGTGGACGTAAAATGAATGATTCTGTAGAAAATATTTACAAATGGCTTTATTAATTCAAATCTAATGGACAGATCATTGTGAACATTTTCAGTATTAGACTTTACTTTTAATAATAATAATTGTTTCTGCTTTAGGCACAAGGCCAGCAATTACATTACTGGTACTTTATTTTATCAATCCCGTAAGGATGAAAGGCAAAGTTAAGCTCGGCTGGATTTGAACTCAGATCGTAAAGGGATGTAACTATGCTGGAAAGCATGTCCGACCCTCTACCGATACTGCCAATTCACCGCCACTAATAATAATAATAATAATAAATAATAATCATATATAGTACATAGAATAATGTGCAAATGTCAGGAAAGTGAACAGTGTATGAATCATGATATACACACATGCGTGCGTGTGTATGGAGGGGGGTATCAGGTGTAGTGTTGGTGAATTATGGGAAGCATGGAGGTTTTAAAGTATCCAGTGTCCCGGCAACTAGTGATGCAGTTTGATACTTTTCAAGAAGACTTTAATTTTTAATATTCTGTAATTATTTCACAGAAAATATCTACAAATAGATTTACATCTGCAATGTGTGTCCCCTTCTCCCAGTTGACCAGCACTCCATTCTCCCAGAGATTTAATGAGCCTGAACTAGCCTTGTTAAATTTTGTTCATATCACATGATAAAGTTGAAACAAAGCAATATTATACAAAAACATAATGTATAGGCTTTCATATATGCCTTATATAAATATATAGGCAGTGACCTTGCATACAGATCTCAGAGATGTGTATTACAGAATCTCAAAGGATTAATTTTAAATAAATTAGGAAAGTATTACAGATTTAATTTAATTATACTGTGATTAATTGTAAGCAATGGAAAGAACCATATGGTGTTACGACCTGTCACATGATTTGTTATGGGTGAGTGTGTACTGTGTAGTAGAAAATACAGACTTAATTATTTTATTAATGTGGTGAGAGCAAGAATTGTTATAAAGTAGGTTTGTTAGTTTACCAAACTAAGTTGAAATAATTTCATTTGGGAGAATTGGGAGGAAGGGGTGCACAACTGGGAGAAAGTAGATGGGCAACCAGAACCCAGATCCTCTTGGTGAAATGGCCTTGCTTAGTATGCAGGAAATGTGTAGGTAGAAATTCCATCCTCTGCTCCAAATGCAAACTATGGATGCATAAGAGATGTAGTGGGATCTCAGGAAGTCTAGCAGTTGCACCAGGACAGTAAGCAGCCAATAGCCAAAGGAAACAAAAACTACCAAATTCTGTAGAAACAGTAGACAGCTTCTGCTATCTAGGAGACCGAATTAACAGAAGTTGTGGTGTGCGGGAGAGAAGACTGCGATAGTATGGACATGTGATGCACATGGAGGATGACCACTGGGTAAAGAAGTGCCAAGAAATCCCAGTAGAAGGAAGACGCAGTAGAAGAAGACCACAAAAAACATGGCCGGAGGTGGTGAGAGCTGACCTCAGATCGCTGAAGTTCACAAGGAGATGACAAAGGACTGTGACAAATGGAGAGATGCTGTGCTGAATATGACTTGTCCCACCCTTGCAAGTAGGGAAAAGCGGATGTAAAATGATGATGATGGTATGTAATGTAACTCCCACTGTCATCGCCTCCATCTCTCTCTCTCTCTCTCTCGCCCTCTCCATTCCTCTGTATTATGAGCAAAGGGGGTCTGACATGCTGGCTGCCCCACGGCCCTGGCGGACAGAATGGAGGAGGTGTTTCCCTGGAGGATGGTAAGGGAGATGCGCTGGAGAGCCATTCCATCCCGCGAGGCTCATACCTGCAGCTAGACAGCTCAGCGCCTATGGTGGTAAGTAGGCAGGTAGCCCTAGGGCCAAGGACACCTGAAGTCTCCACTGCTAGGGGCACGACTGCAATCTGCCATTAAATCAATGAAATGTGTGATTACTGGTCTCGAGGCAGCTGATGTGTGTCAGTTTCGAGTTCGAAGGCTCATATTGCACAATCTGCAGTGGTTTGTGTCTTGGGGAGAAACATTATACCTTCAATTCTCTTTTCAGATTAACAAACATAGAAAAGACATACTTTAGGGCTTCTTTTCTTGAAACTAAGTCGAGAATTCATGTTGAGCAACAGTTCCCAATCTAGGGTTCGCAGAATGCTGGGGATCCATGAGCTAAAATTGCTAGTATTTTGTTTCCCACCTACCACCCCATCACCCTACCACTCCGGTGACATATCCTCCGTTCCTTCCGTATCCTCTCTTTATATGTATATACATATAATATATATATACATATAATATATACATATAATATATATATACATATAATATATATATACATATAATATATATATACATATAATATATACATATAATATATATATACATATAATATATATATATACATATAATATATATATACATATAATATATATATACATATAATATATATATACATATAATATATACATATAATATATATATACATATAATATATATATATACATATAATATATATATACATATAATATATATATACATATAATATATACATATAATATATATATACATATAATATATATATACATATAATATATACATATAATATATATATACATATAATATATACATATAATATATATATACATATAATATATACATATAATATATATATACATATAATATATATATATACATATAATATATATATACATATAATATGTATATACATATAATATGTATATACATATAATATGTATATACATATAATATGTATATACATATAATATGTATATACATATAATATATATATACATATAATATATATATACATATAATATATACATATAATATATATATACATATAATATATATATATACATATAATATATATATACATATAATATATACATATAATATATATATACATATAATATATATATATACATATAATATATATATACATATAATATATACATATAATATATATATACATATAATATATATATACATATAATATATACATATAATATATATATACATATAATATATATATATACATATAATATATATATACATATAATATGTATATACATATAATATGTATATACATATAATATGTATATACATATAATATGTATATACATATAATATATATATACATATAATATATATATACATATAATATATACATATAATATATATATACATATAATATATATATATACATATAATATATATATACATATAATATATATATATACATATAATATATATATACATATAATATATATATACATATAATATATACATATAATATATATATACATATAATATATATATACATATAATATATACATATAATATATATATACATATAATATATATATATACATATAATATATATATACATATAATATATACATATAATATATACATATAATATATATATACATATAATATATATATACATATAATATATATATACATATATATATACACATATATATATATATATGTAAAAGGTAAACAGAACACAATCGATACAGTATATGGAAGGAATATATTAGTTTAACGCTTAAAATAGCTAGTCCTTCATCAGAATAAAGAATGAGAAATGAAATAGATTGAAGGGACGGGCGGGGTGGAATTGGAAAAAATGTCTTTAGATAAAAGTAACAGGTCCATTCATGTTGGAAAAAAAAAATATATATATATATATATATATGTGTGTGTATATATATATATATATATATACACACACACACATATATATGTGTGTGTGTGTATATATATATATATATATGCATGTTGTTTTTTTGCATTGTCTTTCTCACATGACCTCCCCTGTTTTGAATTCATATTCGAAAAGCTTTGGTATGCAGGCTTTTAAAAAAAAACTATATATGTATAACGTATATAGATGTATGTGTATGTGTGTCTGTGTGTGTGTACGTATGTATGTGTGTTTGTCTGTGTGTGTGTGTATAGCTTAAGGTAAAAAAAACAAGCATGAAGAACAGTTAGTCTCATTATTTGTAGTAAATGAAAAACTATGTTTTAATGTATCGGATGTATTTTTGTTTTTAGAATCCAATGTCAATAAATACACCAGGATTCTTTCATTCTGATGATTGAAAGCAACATTTTTTGCTTTTAAGAAACCACTGGTAAATGGAATAATTGCCTTATGTTGTTTATTACATAAATATATATATATATATATATATATATATATATATATATATATAAAGTATATTCAATTTGTCCCCTTGGGTGGAATATATTCATATAGTAATTCAGCAATATAACACCTTGTTCACCATGAGGTTTAGCAAAGAAAAGGTATGTATGATGTATTTTCATTTTGTCCCCCAAGAAGAATTCACCTCCTAATGAAGGAATTGAAATTCTTCCACTATTGGTTATTCCAATGTCTTGAACTTCCTAATGTTGTATCTTGAGTCGAGGTATTATATAAGTTAAAACCACTTATTTTGAGCCAGTTTGGCTTATATTCCACCGAGATTTGGGCCTAAGTTTAATATATTTTATTACCTTTCTCAGTGGATAATCATCATCATCATCATCGTTTAACGTCCATCTTCCACGCTAGCATGGGTTTAGATGGGAATTGTCGCACTTGAGGCAAGATTGGTTGTCTTGCTCGTGTAGGACTGTCTGGCAGGTTTTCTACAGCTGGATGTCCTTCCTAACACCAACCACGTTTACAGTGTGGACTGGGAGGTTTTTACCGTGTTACCTCTATTAATATATCTTATCCTTTCATTGAGATGTTTATGTATTAGAGACAATTAACTTTATAGAGTTATAAATTAATATATATATTTATATACAAAATATATGGAGAATAGGAAGGCTGTGTAGTTTCTAGTTAAGGTAGGCTTAAAAATAAGAATAAGAAGAAAGCAAGAACGGTGGTGGGGGTTCCTCATCAGTTGTCTACTGGGATTCTCGGATATTTCAACGCTTGAAAGATAATATATCTACCCCCAGAGCGTTCAATGACTGGGTAAGTTATTGGGTAAACGGAGGAGGGAGGGAAGGAAAATAGAAGGGAAACGGGAAAAAAGGAGAAAAGAGAAAAACAGTGAAAATAAACGGGAAACAAGAAAGCGAAGAATGTACAAGCCCGGCACTGGCTGCCCCGGTTATTCACAGAATGGTAAATATCTACCGCAATTCTTTTTATGGCCTTTTTAATGGTAAATTATTAATAACAATATACCGTATTTGCTGGTCTGTCGTCTCTTCACATAAGACGTGTCCTCTATTCCATCACTGCCCCCTCCTCCCCACACCCTCTTCTTTTCTTCTCAAGTAACACTATATGTCTATTTATATTGGGCTCAACTGAAACAACATTCTGACATAAACCCATACATGTGAGTGTGTATATATGTGTGAGTGTGTATATATGTGTGTGTGTGTGTATAGAGGGTGTTTGCTGTGTAAAGAAATAAGCCAAGAGTTCCATGCAGAAGGTAGTCACGGAAGACAAAAAGAAAGATATGGGCAGCAATGGTGAGTGCAGATCTGAAAAGGCTGAACCTGACAGAGGAGATGGTGAAGGAATACAAGAAAATATGGGTATAAGAGGTATTAGGTATGGACAAGTGATGCATGGATGATGATTGCTGGATGAAGAAGTATCAGCAATACCAAACAGAAATTAGCTACAGAAGAGGAAGACCAAGAAATACATGGACAGAGATGATGGTGAAAACTGATTTCCAGAAATACATCTAACAAAGAAGATGACAAAAGAAAGAAACAAGTGGAAGGAAGCTGTGCTGGAGAAGACCTATCCAACCCATGCAAGCATAGGAAAAAAATATATATATGAGCTTTGTTCCAAAAGTGAGGGTATGGATGTTTTATTTAAATGTATATTAGATAATCATGAAATTACAAGTTATCTCCTTCCAAGTACAATCCTTAGGAAGTCACACAATGGCTCCAGCATTTTTTCCATTGATTGTAGCAATACCAGAAGTCATTTTCTGTGAGTGTCCTTAGCTTTTCCGTTACAATTTTTTGTATATTTTCTGCCGTCCCAAAATGATGACCTTTCAACTTAGGGAAGAGGTAGAAATCACAGGAGCTAGAGCTGGGCTGTAGAGAGGATGTGGAAGAGGGGAATGTTTTCTTCACCAGAAATTCTTCAATTGCAAGAGTTGTGTGAGAAGCTTGTTATTGTAGGTGCAGTACCCAATCTCCTGCAATGTCCTTTTGGACTCACTGGACCTATTTTCAAAGTCATTCCAAGACATCTTTGTAGAAGGCGCCATTAACTGTCCCAGAGGTAAAAATTCTTCACCCAAGATTCATTTCCTGTTATTATTTTATCCAAGAAATTTGGCCAATCCAGACAAATTTCCAACTGGTTCCTTTTTTGCTCCTCAGACAAGTATTTGGGCATTAGATTTGCACAAATTTTTTACAAGTGCAAATTATCTGTTAAAATTTTATGAACTGCATTTTTATCCAAGCCTGTTTCTTCTGCAACCATCCTAACACATAATCGGTGAACTTTTGTCATCACTGCTTGCACCACTACCACACATTGTTTATTTGTTGATGAGATTGGCCTTCCAGAATGAGGCTGTTTGCTTGCAAACGAATCGAATATTAATAATATTATTACCATTCACTCACTAATGCATTTACATATCTACTATGTTGGAGCGAAATAAATTTTGTTTTAAATTTTCGGAAAAAACCAGCCATAAATTCGTTTGTATGCAAATTAGGCTAATCAGCCAATGTATACTTTAGAGAATACTAAATATTCTCAAAAGTTCCAGGGTGTAGCAGAGACAGGAGAAATAAACAATCTTAATAAGGGGCAATAACCCCAAAACAATTGTAGATTGTTTCTCTCTGCTACTGCTGGAACAAAAGGATGGTGATAATCCTCTAGAACAGTATGAGGTTGTTTGCTTGCAAACAGATAGAAGATTAATAATAGTATTATTCACTCACAACTGCGGGTAATTGCTGGCCTTGTGCCCAAAGTAGAAACAATTATCATCATCATCGATTAACATCCATCTTCCATGCTAGCATGGGTTAGACGGGTGCTATTTTGAGGCAAGTTGTGTCGGGTGACCGTGTGTCACTCATAAAGGGGTGTTTCTGGCTGGTTTTCTACGGCTGGATGCCCTTCCTAATGCCAACCACATTTACAGTGTGGGCTGGGTGTCTTTTACACGTCCACTTTACATTTCAATCTTCAGTCTCAAAATAGCTAACATATGCACATACATACCTACACCACATGCATACCTACACCACATGCACATACATACCTACACCACATGCACATACATACCTACACCACATACACATACATACCTACACCACATGCACATAGATACCTACACCACATACACATACATACCTACACCACATGCACATACATACCTACACCACATGCACATACATACCTACACCACATGCACATACACACCTACACCACATACACATACACACCTACACCACATACACATACATACCTACACCACATACATACCTACACCACATGCACATACACACCTACACCACATGCACATACACACCTACACCACACGCATACATACCTACACCACATGCACATACATACCTACACCACATACACATACATACCTACACCACATGCACATACATACCTACACCACATACACATACATAGCTACACCACATGCACATACATACCTACACCACATACACATACATAGCTACACCACATGCACATACATACCTACACCACATGCACATACATACCTACACCACATACACATACTTACACCACATACATACCTACACCACATACATACTTACACCACATGCACATACACACCTACACCACATACACATACATACCTACACCACATGCACATACATACCTACATCACATGCACATACATACCTACACCACACGCATACTTACACCACATACATACCTACACCACATACATACTTACACCACATGCACATCTACACAAAAACATTAACAAGAATCTGGAAAAGTAATAAGCTATATACACTCTGATCACAACTTAAAATATTCAATGAGTCTAAACTATATTATATAGAGCTCTATATACACTTTTATATGATCACCGCATAAGATACTGACATTGAGACTTAAGGTTATGTATTATACATAAACAACATTGTATATAGCTTAATATATCCCTTATTTTGAACCACTCTGTATTAGTGCGATCGGTAATTTCCTTGTGCTTATGTATGAACCTGTAACTTATGATGGAGTCATAGGGGCACCCTAGTGAAATGCGCTGTACTTTTAAAACTTCCCTCTCCATGTCTGAACACATCCGATTTCTTCCAGAGAAGGAGAGAGAGAGAGTCGATCCTAATACTAGACGACTGGTACTTGTCTTTTATCGACCTCCAAAACATGAAAGACAAAGTTGACTCGGCGGAATTTGAATTTAAAGAGTGCAGAGAGCCGGAATATCGCAAATCATTTTATCCGACTTAGCAAATTCGTTGCCTTCACTTGTAAACTTTAAATGACTAAATTTAAACAGTTTAGCAGTCAAGGGGACATAACTATGTAATTTATAATTTTTTTTCGTGCGCTTTTAGAAACTTAGATTCAGTTCAGGTGTATCATCTAAGAAGTATTATTTTGAGTCGTAAACTTAACCATATTGGTACCAAACCATCCGAAACCGACCCTCAGTTTTATGAAACAAAACTGTTTGTTTTAAAGTGTTTATATATATATTTGAAAACCTTTGTTAAGTTATATTCAAAACACCAGCTTTTTTCAAAATTATTTGAAAATCATAAGCAGTTTTTTTCATTAGAAATATGGTAACGAAAGTGTTAAAATGGATGCCGTTGTTTCATAGAACCCAAGCCGGTTTTGGCCAGGTTTGTATCAAAAGGATTTAAAAGAAAATAGAAATATTGTCTTAAGATTTTACAGTTAAAGAAACTGCATTCATGGAAGGAACACTAAGCTATGACACTATTGTTGCTATTTTTATTGACTTCAACAATAGCAACTGAAAGTTGTGTTGTTGGTGCTGATGATGTTAGTGGTGGTGGTAGTTGTGGTGATAATGTTGGGGGTGGTAATGTTGGTAATGTCAATGGTAGTGGTGATGATGGTGGTGCTGGGGATGGTTGCAATGGTGGCAGTAGTGCTGGTGGTGTTGGTGGTATTTGAAGTCATACCATATACTGCAGGACATTTCTACAGGCAAATGGCTTAGTATTGATTAGGTTGTATTTTGTATTGAAAGAAAAAAGTAAAAAACCTTTTTACAGGAAAGGTTAGCTGGTTTGTAGATTTGATATCTGTTAAGATTACACATGATTGAATATCCAGGTGAAGAAATTTTTTTGGCAATACGTTTTAAAAGTGTATGTTAAGGGTAGATAGAATACTTAACCAAATGTATTGATTATTACATATAAATTTACAGTAGAATAATGTTGCAAATAAGTTTTAAATATATACATAAATAACATAATAAATATAAAATCATGAACAAAAATGATAAAGAATAGAAAGAAGAAAAAATTGGGGGGGGGGGGGGGGGGGATTCACCACCAAGTGCGACAATTGGCCGCACCTCACACCTTAGGGGTTTACTACACACTTTGAGGCAAGCCAACACACCCGCAGCATTACCACGGGTGATGGCGCGGCTAAGGGGCTGAAATAACCTGGCACCCTCACAGACATCTCCTGACACCTCGGTAAGGTGAGGTGATGACGAGGCTAAGGGGCTGAAATAACCTGGCACCCTCACAGACATCTCCTGACACCTCGGTAGGGTGAGGTGATGGCGAGGCTAAGGGGCTGACATAACCTGGCACCCTCACAAGCATCCCCTGACACCTCGGTAAGGTGAGGTGATGACGAGGCTAAGGGGCTGACATAACCTGGCACCCTCACAAGCATCCCCTGACACCTCGGTAAGGTGAGGTGATGACGAGGCTAAGGGGCTGACATAACCTGGCACCCTCACAAGCATCCCCTGACACCTCGGTAAGGTGAGGTGATGGCGAGGCTAAGGGGCTGAAATAACCTGGCACCCTCACAGACATCTCCTGACACCTCGGTAAGGTGAGGTGATGGCGAGGCTAAGGGGCTGACATAACCTGGCACCCTCACAGACATCTCCTGACACCTCGGTAAGGTGAGGTGATGGCGAGGCTAAGGGGCTGACATAACCTGGCACCCTCACAGACATCTCCTGACACCTCGGTAGGGTGAGGTGATGGCGAGGCTAAGGGGCTGACATAACCTGGCACCCTCACAAGCATCCCCTGACACCTCGGTAAGGTGAGGTGATGACGAGGCTAAGGGGCTGAAATAACCTGGCACCCTCACAAGCATCCCCTGACACCTCGGTAGGGTGAGATGATGACGAGGCTAAGGGGCTGAAATAACCTGGCACCCTCACAAGCATCTCCTGACACCTCGGTAAGGTGAGGTGATGGCGAGGCTAAGGGGCTGAAATAACCTGGCACCCTCACAGACATCTCCTGACACCTCGGTAAGGTGAGGTGATGGCGAGGCTAAGGGGCTGACATAACCTGGCACCCTCACAAGCATCCCCTGACACCTCGGTAGGGTGAGATGATGACAAGGCTAAGGGGCTGACATAACCTGGCACCCTCACAAGCATCTCCTGACACCTCGGTAAGGTGAGGTGATGGCGAGGCTAAGGGGCTGAAATAACCTGGCACCTTCACAGACATCCCCTGACACCTCGGTAAGGTGAGCTGCCACATTCACTGTAGCGTCCATGATGTGGGAGGGAGCAAAAGAGTCACTGAGTGTGGCGTCCCAGATGAGACATCTACCTCTCATCCACAGACAAGGGGTAAGACCATCTGGTCTCTTCCCATCACTTCTGAATAAACCAGCCGGCTCCAGAACTGTGGAGATATTTACCCGGGTTAGGGCCCGTTTGATGATCAGGTTTAACTCGGTGTGATAGCCAAAACGACCAACATTCAGGGAGCAGGACAAACCATGTAGATCTGTGGATTCGGGGGATCTACTACAGCGGCATCTCAGACCCCCACAGATGTTGGCTCCCGCACGAAGTGCAATGGAGATGCAGAGCTCGTCCTGACTGAGCAGGCCACCAATGTTGGCCACAGACAGGGCATCAATCCAGTCCCTCGAGAACTTTGTGCTAGCAGAAAGTGAGCGGCACCTAGAAAATTGGTCAGAAAGATTAAAGAGAGAGTTGAAAGTTTCCCTCGAGTGCAGATTGTCCCATACTCTCTGCTTCCATCTATCCTCATCAGTAACTGGGACGACTGACAAGCTTAGCTCTCCCCAATGTAGTAAAGCTTCATCCAACTCCCTGGTGGAACTAGTCCAAGTTGGGAAGGAGAGGATGTCACCTACCAAAGAGGGGCAGGCATGGATGGAGGAAAGAAAGCAAGGTAACTTGGTCGTGGGACTCTGGAGAGAGTTGGACATTGACCAAACCCTCGAGCTCACTGAATATAAGATTGTCGAAGCGTTGGAGAGATGATGAAAATTTATAAGAGGGACTAACTCTGAGGAAATACAACAACTTAGGGATTGACAGATAATAATAGAGAATGAAAAATCCTTGGTGAGGCTCAATGACTTCGAAGTTTTTTAAAAGTTGCTTGAGGTTAGCCAACTTAGATTGAAAGATGGACTTGAAGTCTTTGTCAGTAACTGGGACCCCAAGGGAGCACCACGCCGATAGGGGGAGGAACCTCGATGGAGGGGAAAGACTCTGTGAACAGGTCAACAGTCTCTTGATGTGAAGCTGGGTGGTTGAGGAGCCAGAGCTCGCATTTGGAGAGGAAGGCCCCTATGGCCCAACTCCTTGATTATCGTCTTCACAGTTGCAAGGAACTTGTCTGGAGAGACCCCCCCTCTCCAAGCAAGCATCATCCAGATACCAGACATTCAGATCCAGGTCAACTCCAAACTTGGTGACATCATCAATGCCGAGAGCGAAAAGTGCAGGTCCGAGTGGGTCACCCTGTTGGACCTCTGTGGCAGATAGAAAGTGATGGTCACTGAAGGTGAGGTAGGAGGGCTCCCGGTAGGCTTGCCAAGCAAACTGTTAAAGCTGCGGAGCATCCTCTTTAACTGAACAGAGGATGACATCCTGACTGATGGAATTAAAAGCATTCCTGAAATCCAGCTTGAAAATGACCTTGGGGGTTTCGGAAGGCAAGTTGGTAAATGCTCTGGTGCTGTGAGCGGGAGCCTCACAACCCAGCTTTGTACCCACCCCTAACTGAATAGGGGAAACTTTGGCGAACAGGCTGTCTGAAATGGAAGACAGACATACCTTTGTGATGAGATATTGCAGAGTGCACCCTACTGTTATGTGGCAGGGGTCAAACAGTTTAGCTTCAAAGAACAAGAGGCAGATATAAGAGAGGACAATCTCGGACGAGAACAAGTTGGTGAAATAGGTGAGTTTCTCTAAGAGCTCAAGGCCGGCATCTCTGACTGTCAAGGAGAAACCATCCATGATGTTCTCTACCAGATACTTCATCTTACTCTCACCCATTCTCAGCCTCACACTTATTAACACTGTCTCCACCTATATTGTTAGCAAATTCAACATCTGATATCTTTTTAGCCTTAACTCTCCTGCTCTGAGCTGGTGTTACAGTGAAACCCGATATCATCATCATCATTTTACGTCCGCTTTTTCCCTGCTTGCAAGGGTGGGACGGGAACTGGTTCTGGCTTGATTTCTACAGTTGGATGCCCTTCCTAACTCCAACCTCATTTACATTGAGTGCTGGGTGCTTTTTTGCCGTGGAATGATAGGGACCCCAGTCCCCATCATCTCATTTCTACAGCTGAGTAAACTGGAGCAATGTGAAATAAAGTGTCTTGCTCAAGGAAACAACACATCACCCGGTCTGAGAATTGAACTCACAACCTTATATATATATATTCATCATAGGTTGTAGAAAAATTATGGAGGTAGAGATGTTGAAATTCACTATTTCATTTATTAATAATTGTTTCAATAACACATGTTTTAATACAACAGTATATACCTAAGTATTATGCAATAGACTACTTCATACTGCATCAAAAGATATTATTGTTGCATCTCTTTGAGGAAATAATAATGATCAATTTAGGTAATGGTCTAGTTTTACAGATGTGAGCATTTAAATTGTATCATGGGTAGTTTACCAATCAGCTTCGAGGATGGAATCTCTATATATAAACTTGTAGTTCCTGTCTGTTTGTTTGGTTGGTTCGTTGTTTGTTTGTTCACAAACTCCTCCTATGGTTTTGGAGATAGACCCCCCCCCCCCCATAGCCATATATATTCTGAAACTACATTGCCAAGGGTACTTGGATAAGTATATTCCATTTTAATCAAAGGGTTCCCTGGGGGCACAAACACTCGCTGAAAATTTTTTCCCTTCGATTTTTATGAAATTTAAACCATAGGTAAATGACAACATAAGATGCCTATTCACAAAAGTTTTGAATTGATATTTTGAAAAAAATTATTTACGAGAAACAAAATAAGAATAAGATTTAATGTAATTTTGATTTGATATATTACAAAAATAATGTTTTCCAATTTTTCATGCATTACATTTTACATTGAGTAATATTGAAATGCAGAGTTTTTCTCCATAAATTATATCACTGATTTAAAATCAATCATTTTCTTACAAAAAAAATGTGTGAAACGAAGCAAGGCGCGGGTAATTCGGCTAGTATATAAATATATATATATATATATATATATATATATATATATATATAATATATATATATATAAATATATACAGACAAAGAATTTTATATACTCTTTTACCTGTTTCAGCCATCCGGCTGAGGCCATATATATATTATATATATTATATATATATATATATAAAATTCTTTGTCTGTCTGTCTGTTCATATGCATTCTCTAACGGCTGGACTATCAAATATTAGACCCCAGGAGTGTCAACATGTAATTTTTATTTTCATTTGGATTAAAAAAATATAAAATTCTATCTAAAATGGTATTTTTATAGTCAACTATAGTAAACCACGACGCCGACTGACATTTTGTATGTGTGTGTATGTGATTGTGAGTGTGTGTGCGCTCGTTATGTATGTTAGGCCTCAGAGAATTAAACACTCACACCTACACATACATACACATAATGTGTGTGAGTGTATGTTAGTGTAGACGTCACATTTTGTATATGTATACAAATGTATCTACACATACAAATACATATGTGATGACAGACAGGTGTGTGTGTGGATGTATGCCTGTGTATGTGAGAGTGTGTGTGTGAGTGTATGTGAGAGTGTATGTGTGTGTGACTATGTGCGATAATTTTTATTTTCATTTGGATTAAAACAATAGGACATCACATTTTGTATATGAATATGTATGTGTCTGTGGGTGTGTGTGTGTGTTTGCACGTTCATTCGGTACATTATTAAATACGCACACATCTACACATACATGAATTACACAATGAATATTGTTTACCCCAAGGTGCTTCAAGATTGACAGATTTTCATTTCTAAATTCTATTATCATTACAATTTTGATATTTTTTTAATAAAATAAAGATATTTTGAAATAATTATGAGAAAAAAAAACATATCTTCATATTTATTGTTTACTAATCTGAATAATAACAGCAATAACCTGGGCAACACCAGGTAATTCAGCTAGTATATATATATAAAATATGTATGGTTATATTGGAGTTTACCAATATAGATCCTGGTAAAGATGATAGAAGCTCAATGCTAATCAATTTCCTTGATCCAGCAGTAATCCAACAAGGCTTAGGAAGTTCTCATCCATTGAAGATTCTGCTGTAGATTGTTAGGATGGATATATATATATATCATCATAGTTTAACGTCCATCTTCCATGCTAGCATGGGTTAGGCAGTTTTGTTCCATTTGATGCAGGAATGGTCAGAAGACCATGTCTTGCTCGCACGGAAGCGTCTCTGGCAGGTTTTTTTACAGCTGGATGCCCTTCCTAACACCAACCACATTTACAGTGTGGACTGGGAGCCTTTTCACTGTGTCTCCTACATGACCACCTTACAGTGTGGACTGTTGTGTCATCAACACATTGGACGGAACGGGAGAGGGAGGGTGTGGGTGGGGTGTATATTGGGTTAAGAGATGCCTACATATATATATATATATACATACACACACACAAACAATATAATTAGATACAACACACATACTCACAGGCCCCTCTTTTTTATCCTCTTCTATTTATAAACCCCATTTTTGTATTTCTTTACTCTATCTAAGATCTTTATCTTTGTATTTCTGTATCTGATGAATGACTAATATTTCATACATTGGATAAGGGTGAACCTAATAAACTATTGTTGTTGTATCTCTGTATTTGACTTTTTTAGCTATACGTATATATATATATATATCATCATCATCATCATCGTTTAACGTCCGTGTTCCACGCTTGCATGGGTTTGGACGGGGGTTTTCCCACTTGAGGCAAGAGTGATTGTCTTGCTCGCATAGGACTGTCTGGCAGGTTTTCTACAGTTGGATGCCCTTCCTAACACCAACCACATTTACAGTGTGGGTCTGGGAGGTTTTTACCGTGTTGCCTACACGGCCACATTACAGCGTGGACTGTGTGTTTTTTTGTCGTGACACCTACACGATCTCATTTGTTTCGGCCTGGATGGTGTGGCACCAACATAACTTTACATAGAAGGGGCAGTGTGGATGGGGTGGGGGTGATGGGACGGGGGTGTATTTTGTTAGAGATGCCTACTGACTGTAGTAGGTTTTACTTTGTATTTAGGTAAGGCGGGTCTTCTCTATTACTGAGTACCACCAAAGGTCTCGGTCCAGTGACATTGTCTTGGTGAGGTGTAAGTGTGTGAGGTCGGAGTTTATCAGCTCGTCCCAGGTTTTTCTGGGTCTGCCTATTCCGTGGCTACCGTCTATCTTTATTGCCCTGCACTTTGTTATACAGCTATCGTCCTTCATGCGCATCACGTGACCATACCAACGTAGCCTTCTCTCTAGTAAACAACATCTGATCCCTCTTATTTCTAATTTTTTCCTTAGTTCGTTTATGCTTTGTCGTTCACGTATATTACTATTACACATCCAGCGGAGCATGCAAGCTTCGTTTCTCTCTAGTCTGCGTATATCCTCTGCACACAATGCCCAGGTCTCACTGCCATGCAACATTGCTGTTCGTATGCAGGCATCGTACAACCTGCCTTTCATTTTTAGGGAGAACCCTTTAGCGGCTAATAGTGGTATAAGCTCTCTGAACTTTTTCCACCCAGTTCTGACTCTAACTACTGTACTTTCAGAGCACCCTCCCCCACTGCTGATTTTGTCACCCAGGTAATGGAAGCTGTCCACTATTTCTATAGAACCCTCTGCGCAGTTGAAAGAGCTAGTATTTTGTGGGCACTTGCTGCTACTTATTGCCCCAGAACACCGGCCACATGTAAAATCTATGTTCTTAGTTAGCTTACCTGTGATCCCACTACATCTTTTATGAACCCAAACTTTGCATTTGGGACACAAAATGGAATTTCTACCTACGCCTTTCCTACACTTTGCGCATGGCCACTTCCCGGAGGGGACCGCCGCCTTATTTTCTTTCTTACAAACTAGAACTTTAGTCTTAGCCAGGTTAATTTTAAGGCCTTTTGATTCTAGCCCGTGCTTCCATGTTTGGAATTTCTTCTCTAGCTCGGCCATTGATTCAGCTATGAGCGTTAGATCATCTGTGTATAGGAGTTCCCATGGGCAGCCGGTCTTGAACTCCACTGTTATAGCCTGGAGGGCAATAATAAATAGTAGGGGGCTAAGAACAGAGCCCTGATGAACACCAACTTTTACACTAAACTCTTCACTATATTCGTTGTTAATTCTAACCTTGCTGACTGTTTCTTTATACATGGCTTGTATAGCTCTCACAAGCCATTCATCGACACCTAGTTTTCTAAGAGCCCACCAGATAATGGAACGGGGGACTCTGTCGAAGGCCTTCTCCAAGTCGACGAAAGCTAAGTATAGGGGTTTACTTTTAGCTAGGTACTTCTGTAGTTGTCGTACAATGAAAAGAGCGTCTGTGGTACTTTTTCCTGACACAAACCCGAACTGCATTTCATCTAGATCAATTCGCTCTCTGATTAGTTGCGCTATTACTTTTTCCGTGACCTTCATGACCTGGTCGATTAATTTAATGCCTCTATAGTTACTCCTATCTAGGGCATCTCCTTTACCCTTATAACAGTTAACGATAATGCTGCTACGCCAGTCCTTCGGAACAACCCCATTCTGTATGACTTGGTTGACTATCCGGGTGACCATGGTGTGTCCCACCGTACCAGATGCCTTCAGCATCTCGGCAACTATTTCCGAAGGCCCAGCCGCCTTGCTTGTCTTCATATCTTTGATTGCCTTACTTATTATACTACCCTCGACTAACACTGCTGGTCCCTCTATTGGTATATATATATATATATATATATATATATATATATATGTGTGTGTGTGTGTGTGTGTGAGTCCATACGTATATATATGTGCGTGTGTGAGTCCATACGTATATATATATATATGTGTGTATGTGAGTCCATACGTATATATATATATATGTGTGTGTGTGTGAGTCCATACGTATATATATATATATATATATGTGTGTGTGTGAGTCCATACGTATATATATATATATATGTGTGTGTGTGTCCCCATACGTATATATATATATATATGTGTGTGTGTAAGTCCATATATATATATATAGAACATTTAGAGTCGGACAATATAGAGGGAGAGTGGGAATTTCTGAAAGCAAACCTGCTGTTGGCGACAGACGAGGTCTGTGGCTGGAGCAGGCCTGTAGGCAGGAGGAGAGTAACATGGTGGTGGAACAGTAAGGTGGAGGGGTCAATTAAGGCCAAAAAGCAGGCTTGGAAAGTATGGCGGGATGGGGGAAGTAGAGAGGACTATCAAGTGGCCAGGAGGGAAGCTAGGAGACAAGTGTACTTAGCAAGAAGGGAAGCTGAGGAAAGAAAGTTCAAGCATGTTCTACAACGCGATGACCAAAAACGTGAGGTGTTCAGGATTGCTAGGCAATGCGTCAAGGAAAACCGTGATATTGTCGGGGAGAAGTGTGTACTAAACGACGATGGCACACTTGCCATCACCGACGCTGATAAGAAGGTAGCTTGGAAGTGTCACTATGAAAGGCTTCTAAATGAGGAGAATAATTGGGAGAAAGGCAGTCTCCCCCATATCGACCCAATAGAGGGACCAGCAGTGTTAGTCGAGGGGAGTATAATAAGTAAGGCAATCAAGGATATGAAGACTGGTAAGGCGGCTGGGCCTTCGGAAATAGTTGCTGAGATGCTGAAGGCATCTGGCACGGTGGGACACACCATGGTCACCCGCATAGTTAACCAAGTCGTACAGAACGGGGTTGTTCCGAAGGACTGGCATAGCAGCATCATCGTTAACTGTTATAAGGGTAAAGGAGACGCCCTAGATAGGAGTAACTATAGAGGCATTAAATTAATCGACCAGGTCATGAAGGTCACGGAAAGAGTAATAGCGCAACTAATCAGAGAGAGAATTGACCTAGATGAAATGCAGTTCGGGTTTGTGTCAGGCAAAAGTACCACAGACGCTCTTTTCATAGTACGACAACTACAGGAGAAGTACCTAGCTAAAGGTAAACCCCTCTACTTAGCTTTTGTCGACTTGGAGAAAGCCTTCGACAGAGTCCCCCGCTCCATTATCTGGTGGGCTCTTAGAAAACTAGGCGTCGACGAATGGCTTGTGAGGGCTATACAAGCCATGTATAAAGAAACAGTCAGCAAGGTTAGAATTAACAACGAATATAGTGAAGAGTTTAGCGTAAAAGTCGGCGTCCATCAGGGCTCTGTTCTCAGTCCACTACTATTTATTATTGCCCTTCAGGCTATAACAGAGGAGTTCAAGACAGGCTGCCCATGGGAACTCCTATACGCAGACGACCTGACACTCATAGCGGAATCAATGGCCGAGCTAGAGAAGAAATTCCAAACATGGAAGCACGGCCTAGAGTCAAAAGGACTTAAAATTAACCTGGCTAAGACCAAAGTACTAGTTTGTAGGAAAGAAAACAAGGCGGCGGTCCCTTCGGGGAAATGGTCGTGCTCGGTGTGTAGGAAAGGCGTAGGTAGAAACTCCATTTTATGTCCTAAATGCAAAGTATGGGTGCATAAAAGATGTAGTGGGATCACAGGTAAGCTAACTAAGAACATAGATTTTACATGTGGCCGGTGCTCTGGTGCAATAAGTAGCAGCAAGTGCCCACAAACTACTAGCTCTTTCAATTGCGCAGAGGGTTCTATAGAAATAGTGGACAGCTTCCGTTACCTGGGCGATAAAATCAGCAGTGGGGGAGGGTGCTCTGAAAGTACTGTAGCTAGAGTCAGAACTGGTTGGAAAAAGTTCAGAGAGCTTATACCACTATTAGCTGCTAAAGGGTTCTCACTAAAAATGAAAGGCAGGTTGTACGATGCCTGCATACGAACAGCAATGCTGCATGGCAGTGAGACCTGGGCATTGTGTGCAGAGGATATACGCAGACTAGAGAGGAACGAAGCTTGCATGCTCCGCTGGATGTGTAACAGTAATATACGTGAACGGCAAAGCATAAACGAACTAAGGAATAAATTAGAGATAAGAGGGATCAGATGTTGTTTACTCGAGAGAAGGCTACGTTGGTATGGACACGTGATGCGCATGAAAGTCGATAGCTGTATAACAAAGTGCAGGGCAATAAAGATAGACGGTAGTCACGGAATAGGCAGACCTAGAAAAACCTGGGACGAGCTGATAAACTCCGACATCACACACTTACACCTCTCCAAGACAATGTCACTGGACCGAGACCTTTGGCGGTACTCAGTAACAGAGAAGACCCGCCTTACCTAAATATATAGTAAAACCTACTCCAGCCAGTAGGCATCTCTAACAAAATACACCCCGTCCCACCACCCCCACCCCCACCCGATCCACACCACCCCGTTCTATGTAAAGTTATGTTGGTGCCGCGCCATCGAGGCCGAAACAAATGAGATCGTGTAGGTGTCACGACAAAAAACACACAGTCCACGCTGTAATGTGGCCGTGTAGGCAACACGGTAAAAACCTCCCAGACCCACACTGTAAATGTGGTTGGTGTTAGGAAGGGCATCCAACTGTAGAAAACCTGCCAGACAGTCCTATGCGAGCAAGACAATCACTCTTGCCTCAAGTGGGACTACCCCCGTCCAAACCCATGCAAGCGTGGAACACGGACGTTAAACGTTGATGATGATGATGATGATGATATATATGTGTGTGTGTGTGTGTGTGAGTCCATACGTATATATACATATATATATATGTGTGTGTGTGAGTCCATACGTATATATATATGTGTGTGTGTGAGACCATGTCTTAGTCTGTGTGTCATGTAAGCAGGTCAGGGATCTGTTGGCCAACTACATTTTCCAGCCTGTGGAGTCTGAGACGCTTGGGGGAGTCGGGCTACTGACTGCGAGATTCTTATCTTCACTGGCGGCTTGCCAAACAGAGGTAACTGGTGATGCTGGTGAGGGTGCTTAGCTGTTCCAGTATCTCAGCCTCGCCATCACCCCAGGTGTGCTGGCTTGCCTCAAAAATTATTGGAGAGGTTTCCCAGTGCTGTTCGTAATATTGCTATATTTTGTTCTGGCAACAGTTCGTTTGTCCACCCCTTTCGCCTGTCTTTTGTTGTATGTCGTCTAAGATTTGTGTACTAACTGTTTATATGTTTTTTCTCTTTCTTTTTTTCTTTCCCTTTCCTTTTCCTATATTATATTTGTTTGTGTTTTTGCTCTGTAAGTATTATATCATATTTTTTATACAACTGTGAAAAAAAATTCACTATATATATAGTACCAGATTTACTACTAGGGTTGATGTGATTGACTAAATCAAGGCAGTGTTCCAGCATGGCCAGAGTGCTGTTTCTGAGGATCAACAGCAGAATGGATGACTTTTGTTGAGGTTAATACTATTGATTAGTCAGTATATCGATCAAAATTTTTGTTTATTTTCCCCTTCTGAAATGATTGTAAAACAATGGATTAACTAACAACTAAACCTTGTCTGATTTGTTTTCATTGTTCAACTTTATATATATATATATATAATGTATATATATATATATATATCTTATATATATATATATATACACATATATATATATAATATATCTTATATATATCTTATATATATATATATATATTATAAAATAACAGGAGGCTAGACTGGTGTAAACCCTTAAAAGGTTTATTATACTATGATCATTTCAGTGACCAGGTTCAGTATGAATCCGGTGACATCATCAGGTATTTGAAATATAACAAAGGAATATAATAGACAAAATCCATGGAGCTGAAAAGCAGCGACAGGAGGGCGGCAGAACATTTAGCAGCCTCTAGCCCGGTCAGCCGCCCTCAAGTGATGATTATTAAGTCTAATTATGTCCTTGGGGTGAAGGGGCATAGGCTTATAGTGTACTACCACCACCCCGTCATAGACAGAGGCCAGCGGTGAGATCAGGTTACAATCAAGCTGCTCAGGAGTGCTAGAAAGTGCCGTTATATTCAGTCACCTAGGTAGCTTTTGCTACCTAGGTGACTGAATATAACAGTGGAGGTGGGTGTTTGGAAAGTACAGTAACCAGGGTAAGAATGGGGTGGAAGAAGTTCAGGGAGCTACTGCCACTGCTAACTGCAAAAGGATTTTCCCTCAAATAAAGGCAGACCGTATGATGTGTGCATACGAACAGCAATGCTACATGGTTGACCTAGGCACTGTGTGTAGAAAACTTGTGTAGATTAGAAAGAAACGAAGCTTGCATGCTCCGATGGATGTGTAATAGTAATATACGCAAACGGCAAAGCATAAATGAATTGAGAGAGAGACTGAGCATAAGTGGAATCAAATGCTGTGTGCAGGAGAGGAGGTTGCGATGGTATGGACATGTGATGCGTATGAAGGATGACAGCTGCATAAAAAAGTGCAGAGCACTAGAAGTCGATAGAAGGCGTGGGGTGGGGAGACCCAAGAAGACCTGGGATGAGGTGATAAAAGCTGACCTTACCCAATTACACCTCTCAAAGCCGATGACACACGACCGTGACTGCTGGCATCCTGCAGTAATACAGAAGACCCGACCCCCCACGGGTACAAGCCGAAGCTGAAGCATATAGACAATATGCAAAATACAAAATTTTTAGATAAATGCCTTCACAGAGTCTTATGAGCTGTTAGCCCAACTTTACAATGAAATAGTTAAGGAGCCAGAAAAGATATCATCATGGCTAGTTAACGGCATTACATTCCTGCTTCCGAAGAATGATGAGACAAACAATCCCAAAAATTACAGACCGATAACTTGCTTGACCACAATGTATAACATTTTAACATCAGTCCTAACTGAATATACATATGACCACCTGATAACAAATGACCTATTTCCCAATGAGCAGAAAGGGTGTAAACGAGGCTCATATGGCTGTAAGGATCAGCTTTTGGTTAACAAAATGATACTGGAAGATTGTCATAATAGACACAAAAGTCTATCAATTGCTTGGATAGATTATAAAAAAGCATTCGATAGTTGCCACACAGTTGGATTGAAAAATGTTTAGAGATTTTCAAAATATCTCCCGTTGTCAGGAGGTTCTTGTCATTCAGTATGAAGACATGGAAAATGACACTCCTTTTGAATAGTGAAACAAAATCACTGGAAGCTGGAGAAGTTAATATTAATTGTGGAATTTTTCAGGGTGACTCTTTATCACCGCTTTTATTCTGCATAGCACTTATACCATTAAGTAAAATGCTCAATGAAACAAAACATGGATATAAAGTCTATGACAAAACTATTAATCACTTGTTCTACATGGATGACCTGAAACTATTTGCAAAAAATGATGAACAATTGCAAGGGCTATTATCCACTGTGGAGCAGTTCAGTGATGACATTAAAATGGAGTTTGGACTAGATAAATGCGCCAAAGCAACGTTCACCAGAGGAAAGCTGCTGAAAAGTTCAGACATTAATCTTGATCGGGGGAATGTGATAAGAGAACTTGATCAAGAGGAAACTTACAAATATCTTGGTGTTTGTGAAGGAGACGGAATCAAGCACTCGACAATGAGGGAAAGGATAAGGAAGGAATGTTACCGCAGAGTAAGAGCAATCTTAAGAACGGAATTGAATGCAAGGAATAGGATTGATGCCATAAACACGCTTTCCATACCAGTAGTAACCTACAGTTACAATTTCATCAACTGGTCAAGCACAGAAATCTGTAGGCTCGATACAAAAATTGGAAAATTCTTAACCATGCACAGAATGCATCACCCTAAGGCAGATACAGATAGAATATATCTCCCTAGGAAAGAAGGAGGACGTGGGTTAATCCAGTTAGATATTGCATTGAAAACTGCAACAATTGGATTATCTACATATCTAAGGGAATCACATGATTGGATGATCAAACTCGTTGTGAAACACGAAAGCATCAAAAGATCATACTCCATTACAAAAGATGCACAAAGATACAGTAATGGACTACAAATTTCAGAAGTCCCATTTACTGCTGAAATAGAAAACACAGAAAAAG
The DNA here is from genome assembly GCA_964016885.1 of Eledone cirrhosa. Taxonomy (NCBI): domain Eukaryota; kingdom Metazoa; phylum Mollusca; class Cephalopoda; order Octopoda; family Eledonidae; genus Eledone; species Eledone cirrhosa. The sequence goes on from OZ024763.1 coordinate 9,642,738, forward strand.
CAAACCAGGTAAAAGTAACTGCAAAGAAAGAACTGCTACAGAAACTGGCTAAGAAATGGCAAGAAAAGCCTCTGTATGGAAAATACCCAGAAAGAGCTAACAATCCTGATGTTGACAAAACTTTAACCCATCAGTGGTTGGGATCCTCTGGACTGAGATTGGAGACTGAAGGACTGATTATATCAGCACAAGATCAGTGTCTGCCAACAAAAAATTACCAAGCCAACATAATAAAAAATGGATGCAGCCCATTATGCCGTGTATGTAAAAAACAACCAGAGACGATTGATCATATAATTTCAATGTGCAGTCCTATAGCTCCAACCGAATACCTAAACAGGCATGATAGAGCTGCACAATACATACATTGGATAATGTGTAAGCATTTTGACCTGCCCCATCAAAAGAATTGGTGGGAGCATCAACCACCTCCCATACTTGAAAAAGATCACATCTCAATCTTGTGCATCCAAACAGACCGAAAAATAGATGCCAATAGACCTGATATAATACTGAAGGACTTTAAAAAGAGGGTATGCCTGCTAATTGATATGTCCGTTCCAATAGACAAGAATGTATCTATAAAAACATTTGAAAAATTGAGCAAGTATAAGGGCCTGGAGATAGAAATTGGAAAAATGTGGAAATTGAGAACTAAAACAATACCAGTGGTTGTAGGCGCCCTAGGAATGATACCTAAGGGGTCTAATGATTACTTATTGCAAATCCCAGGAAACCCGCGTATAGGAGAAATACAAAAGATACTACTAATGGGAACTGCCCATATACTAAGGAAGATTCTGTCAATATAAGTACATCACAAGTCTAAACACCTAAAGATGCATGTGTGTGTATGTATGTTCTTTCTTGAACATGGCGGACCTTGTTGTCTCTTGAGGTCACTGGTTGTGACTTGGTGATAACTCGTATGAACATAAAGCAAGATAAATGCAACTATAATAATAATAATAATAACAATTTACCACATTCTGAGAAGTGGTATGAGCATAAGCCAGAGTCGGTGATGGAAAACGATCAGGTGAAGGTGCTGTGGGATTTTAGGATACAGACGGACAAGAAACTGGAACACAATAGACCTGACCTGGTGGTTTTGGACAAGGGAAAAAGATCGTGCCTGCTTGTAGATGTAGCCTGCCCATTCGACACGAGAGTGCAAGAGAAGGAGAGGGAGAAAATTAACCGATACCAGGACTTAAAGTGGGAGGTAAAAAGGATTTGGAACTGCCATGAGGTCAAAGTGGTCCCGATTGTCATAGGCGCACTAGGTACTATCTCAAAGAGTTTCCAAGGATGGTTAAAGAAAATTGGTCCCACCCCTTTTTTTGGAACACTTCAAAAGGCATGCTTGCTGGGAACAGCAAGAACCCTCCGATACGTCCTGAATATCTGAGGCTGTAGGTAGTGGCTTGATATTCATTTCAACAAACTTTCCAGTTAAATAACATCAATGACTGAGACTCAAAGAACAATAATAATAACAATAATATTTAGGATACAGACGGAGAAGAAATTAGAACAGAATAGACCTGACCTGGTGGTTTTGGACAAGCAAAAAAGGTTGTGCCTGATTGTAGATGTAGCCTGCCCATTTGACACGAGAGTGCAAGAAAAGGAGAGGGAGAAAATTAACCGATACCAGGACTTAAAGTGGGAGTTAAAAAGGATTTTGAACTGCTATGAAATCAAGGCCGTCCCGATTGTCATAGGTGCACTAGGTACTATCTCAAAGAATTTCCAAGGATGGTTAAAGAAGATTAGTACAGCCCCATTTTTTGGAACACTTCAAAAGGCATGCTTGCTGGGAAATCCACCCGAAACTGACAACCATGTTCAATGACTGCTTGATGTCGTGTGAGGTACCAGAGTGGTTGACAAAAGGTACCACAGTTCTGGTAATGAAAGACCGAATCAAGGATAATGATGTTACCAACTATAGACCTATCACATGTCTGTCCGTAATGTTGGTGTTCCTGTTGGTGTTGTTGTTGTTGTTGTTGTTGTTGTTGTTGTTGTTGTTGTTGGTGTTGTTGGTGCTGTTGTTGATGTTGGTGTTGTTGGTGTTGTTGTTGGTGCTGGTGTTGTTGGTGGTGTTGGTGGTGTTGGTGTTGGTGGTGTTGGTGTTGGTGGTGTTGTTGTTGGTGTTGTTGGTGTTGTTGGTGTTGTTGGTGTTGGTGTTGTTGGTGTTGGTGTTGTTGGTGGTGTTGTTGGTGTTGTTGGTGTTGGTGGTGGTGTTGTTGGTGTTGTTGGTGTTGTTGTTGTTGGTGTTGTTGTTGGTGTTGTTGGTGTTGGTGGTGTTGTTGTTGGTGTTGGTGGTGTTGTTGTTGGTGTTGTTGGTGTTGTTGTTGTTGGTGTTGGTGTTGTTGTTGTTGGTGTTGTTGTTGTTGGTGTTGTTGTTGGTGTTGTTGTTGGTGCTGTTGGTGTTGTTGTTGGTGCTGTTGGTGTTGTTGCTGGTGGTGGTGTTGTTGGTGTTGTTGTTGGTGTTGTTGTTGGTGGTGTTGTTGGTGGTGTTGTTGGTGGTGTTGTTGGTGGTGCTGGTGTTGGTGTTGTTGGTGCTGTTGTTGGTGGTGTTGTTGGTGTTGTTGGTTTTGGTGTTGTTGGTGTTGTTGTTGTTGGTGCTGTTGGTGTTGTTGTTGGTGTTGTTGTTGGTGTTGTTGTTGTTGTTGTTGGTGGTGTTGTTGTTGGTGGTGTTGTTGTTGGTGGTGTTATTGGTGTTGTTGGTGTTGTTGTTGGTGTTGTTGGCGGTGTTGGTGGTGTTGTTGTTGGTGTTGTTGGTGGTGTTGGTGGTGGTGGTGGTGGTGGTGTTGTTGGTGGTGTTGTTGGTGTTGTTGTTGGTGTTGTTGGTGGTGTTGTTGGTGTTGTTGTTGGTGGTGTTGTTGGTGTTGGACAGAGAAAAACAGTCGGCACTGGTGTGTTTATGATGTATTAAAAAGTTGAAATAATAATACATTGTGAGAATGTTCTGAAGGTATTGCATTAATAAAACTCCTGGTGATATAGAAAAGTTAGAAAAACAGTGTTTCACTGTGAAATAATCACTCCAGATATTTTAGCACCTTATTTACATAGAATTTGAAATTAGTGAAAATACTAACTCTGAATATAAGCCGATCCCCCACCATTTTACCATTGATTTTTTGGCCACATATTCTTCAGTTTATATAAATGGTGTATACTGAGATGTACACATCACCTACGCAGGTACTTAATTGGGGCTACTGCCTCTCTGATGGGCCAGAAGTCACATATCTTATTTACTTCCCACACTTTTCCAATTGTACTAAGTGCCTTTTATTCTAGCATCCTCTCATACAGTATGTGTATGTGTGGGTGGGTATATATATGTATATATATGTATAGCAAAAAAAATATTTTCTCACAGTCTTTTCTTTTCACTTAGACATGGCCAGCAAGTAAGTGACCTGTGACCTTGCAGAGAAGACAATAGATAAATTCTCCTGAAGGAAGGGTTTACGGCACCAGTCCTACGCACCAGTCCTACGAAGGAGAAAATATTCTTGGGCCATCTGTTATCTATAAAAAATAACTAGCCATCATTACAAATAGGGTGTCCTGTGGTCCTAACTCACTCAGTCATCTACCTCCTAGACAACACAGCTTCCTTGCCACTTCACTTGTACACTGTAACCTCGCCATAATAGAGTTTACTACTACCTCTGCGTGTACATACTGTTTGACTACAACTTTTTAAGGGAACATTCCATGGTAAATAAAGAGACCCTCGCTCAATACAATAGCCTCATTGAACACTATATTCATTTGTGAATACTATAATCAAAAATAGTTTTTCATATGTTTTCGCTTTTTGCTGAAGTGAAGTAAAAATGAAAAAATGTATATTAAACCAGAATTGTTGAATTGTTGGTATTTATCATGTTTGTCATATCTTATACACACACTCACATATATATATTTATTCATTATTACACAGATTAAAGGTTTAAGCAAACAATTTCTGCTTTCATGGGATCTTGTTGTATAAATATATATTAAAAAAATATACACACAGTAAACATATATGTTATTGCATATGTCTCTATATCTACAACTCTTATTAAGTCTTCTCTCGATTTTGGTGTTTGTATTTAATATCACTACTACTACTATTATATATATATATATATATATATATATATATATATATGGAAGTTGATGGACTTTAGAAAGGCGCTACAATGTAGATGGGTTGTAAATACTCAGGCAAGAAACTCGGGTGAAGAATCAGACGTAATGTTACTTTGTAGGCATTTATTGGTCCCTATATTTCAGATGTACTATCCATTGTCAAGGAGGTCTAAAGGAAACTTCAAATGTCAGAGAGAGCCTTTCTGTGCCTCTGAATGGCTCACGTTTCAGTTAAATATATATACATATATGTATGTAAAAGGTAAACAGAAATAACAACACAATTGGTAGTCTCGCTTCCCCCCACCTCTCTCTCTTTATATATATATATATATATATATATATATACCGTGGTTGATATGATCAACTGAAAGATGGTACTCCAGTATGGTCGCAATGTAATGACTGAAACCAGTAAAAAGTATTAAAAAATGATAAAAGGAAAGAAAAACATATACAAAATACAAAATAAATACAACTAAAAATGGCTTACCTTGTTACCAGTAACATCTTCAAGATCATCCAAATAATAACCAGTGGGCAGCTTGATTTGTGTCTGTTGTAGAAGAGGGGAGCAACCATGTGGCTCCATCTGGTTTCTAAATTGGGTTGTCTTCCTTGGTGACAGACCGCTTTGTCTTTTTCTTCGTACTTGTTCAATTTCAGGTCTGACTTTGGAGTTTGAATTTGATTTAGATTTTGATCCCGGTTTAAACCCGATATCACTTTGCAGTTCAAATGTGGATCTATGTTTATGTAGCTGAGGGTTTATGTTGAGCTTGGGGTAAGTTCTTTTCTCATTTCCAACAGTAGTCCACCTGTTTTTTTCCAAACTGCTCGCTTTTGAAGGAGTTAATTCAGGAATTGGAGTCTCTGCACTCCAGTTCCAGTTGTAAGGTGTGGGGTCGGAATTGGACACTGTTGGTTGGGATCGGGATCTTGTGATTGGTTTAGTGCGGGGCCTCCTGCTGATTCTTGTAGGTTCCCGATGGTTAACCGGTGACCTACATTCATTATCTGAACTTCGGATGTCATTGGTGTTGTCAATGACACTGAGCCTGCTAATTCTTCCAGAGTGCAATGTCAAAGAGGCTAACGACGTGTCACTATCCAAGCTTAAGTCATCATCATCTCTGTTGAATCTATGGGGTTGTGGAGCCAAAAGTGTTGATGTCAGCTCACTGTTTAAGCTCAAGATGTCATCATTGATGTGACTGTGCCCACGGTTAGGTTGTGAGATGAAAACTGATGAGGATGTTAGCTCACTGTTTAAGCTCGAAATGTCATCATCATCGTGGAGGAGGTGATCACTGGTTTGGTTAAGATGTTGTAGATGTTGCAGTTGTGATTGTTGTTGTTGTTGTGGACTCAACAGCGATGATGGCATCGGGTTATAATGTAGACTTGAGATATTGGTGCCATGGAGACCATGGAGTCCACTGCGTGTAATGTCAAGTTGTGGAACCAAAAGTAATGATGTCAGGTCACTATCAAAGCTTTCATCATGAAGATTACCAATTCCGCTGCTGGCTTGCAGACCTGGAACTGGGGAAGATGCCAAGTCATCATCAGAGTCTGAGATAATGTGTTTCTGCAAACTACTTATTCTGGTTTGTGGAGCCAGATCTTGTGGTGTCAGGTTGCCACTCAGAGTGTCATTGTTGTCATGGAAACCACTGACTTTAGCCAATTGTGGCACAAAGATCAATGATGCTAGGTCACTATCTGAGCCAGAGTTGCTGGTTTTATCTTCCCCATCATCTTCTTCTGCCTCCTCTTCATTACCATCGTTATTGCTCTTACTGTGGTTGTCATTGGTAACAATCGCTGACTGGTACTCTTCTGTGATCGTGTCCAACAGTTCAGTCGTGTCACATGTACTTAAGGAATCAGACTGGTTCCATTGATCAGAGGTTTGGTAAATTTCGGAGTCTAGCTGCCAGGAATCCATGTTAAAACAGGCTCCTTCATCTTCATTATCTCCCTCTTCTTTAACTACATCTCTTTCTTCCTTTTTCACATCATCATCATCATCTGCTAAGGTTACTTTTTCTTCATGTTTTTCTTGTTCTTGTAGTTGTTGTTCATCATCACCATCATCTGATGGTGATGATGATGATGATGATGGTGTCGGTGATGATGATGATGATGATGATGATGATGATGATGATGATGATGGTTGTGGTGGCGGTGACGGTGATGATGATAATGCATCTTTTACTCCTTTTTCAAGTTTATATTGTTGTTGATCTTCTTCTTCTTCGTTCATTCCCCTTTCTTTTTTCACTTTTTCTTTCTCCTCATACATTTCTTCTTCTGCTTCTTTTTCTTTTTCGTTCATTCCCCTTTTTTCTTTCTCCTCGTGCATTTCTTCTTCTTCTGCTTCTTCGTTAATTCCCCTTTCTTCTTTCACTTTTTCTTTCTCCTCATGCATTTCTTCTTCTTCTTCGTTCATTCCCCTTTCTTCTTTCACTTTTTCTTTCTCCTCGTGCATTTCTTCTTCTTCTGCTGCTTCTTCTTCTTCGTTCATTCCCCTTTCTTTTTTCACTTTTTCTTTCTCCTCGTGCATTTCTTCTTCTTCTTCGTTCATTCCCCTTTCTTCTTTCACTTTTTCTTTCTCCTCGTGCATTTCTTCTTCTTCTTCGTTCATTCCCCTTTCTTCTTTCACTTTTTCTTTCTCCTCGTGCATTTCTTCTTCTTCTTCTTCTTCGTTCATTCCCCTTTCTTCTTTCACTTTTTCTTTCTCCTCGTGCATTTCTTCTTCTTCTTCGTTCATTCCCCTTTCTTCTTTCACTTTTTCTTTCTCCTCGTGCATTTCTTCTTCTTCTTCGTTCATTCCCCTTTCTTCTTTCATTTTTTCTTTCTCCTCGTGCATTTCTTCTTCTTCTTCTTCGTTCATTCCCCTTTCTTCTTTCACTTTTTCTTTCTCCTCGTGCATTTCTTCTTCTTCTTCTTCGTTCATTCCCCTTTCTTCTTTCACTTTTTCTTTCTCCTCGTGCATTTCTGCTTCTTCTTCTTCTTCTTCGTTCATTCCCCTTTCTTCTTTCACTTTTTCTTTCTCCTCGTGCATTTCTTCTTCTTCTGCTTCTTTTTCTTCTTCGTTCATTCCCCTTTCTTCTTTCACTTTTTCTTTCTCCTCGTGCATTTCTTCTTCTTCTTCGTTCATTCCCCTTTCTTCTTTCACTTTTTCTTTCTCCTCGTGCATTTCTTCTTCTTCTTCGTTCATTCCCCTTTCTTCTTTCATTTTTTCTTTCTCCTCGTGCATTTCTTCTTCTTCTTCTTCGTTCATTCCCCTTTCTTCTTTCACTTTTTCTTTCTCCTCGTGCATTTCTTCTTCTTCTTCGTTCATTCCCCTTTCTTCTTTCACTTTTTCTTTCTCCTCGTGCATTTCTTCTTCTTCTTCTTCGTTCATTCCCCTTTCTTCTTTCACTTTTTCTTTCTCCTCGTGCATTTCTTCTTCTTCTTCTGCTTCTTTTTCTTCTTCGTTCATTCCCCTTTCTTCTTTCACTTTTTCTTTCTCCTCGTGCATTTCTTCTTCTTCTTCTTCTTCTTCTTCTTCTACCTCGATCAATTCTTCTATCTCTCCTCCCTCTTCACCTCCTTCCATTCTACATGTTTCCAATATTTCTCCCTCAGCTTCTCTAGCCACCCTTTCCTCCTCCTTTTCTTCTTCCATGTATTCGATGTCTGTGGGTTCGATTAAACCATCAGTCCCCTCCAGGGGCTCCCCTCTAATGTTCATGGTTCTCCTTCCAGACTTTCCTTCATCATCATCATCATCATCATCAATAACTTCTTCCAAATATTTGATTGCTGTGTCTTCCACCTCCTCCTCTTCTTCTTCTTCTTCTCCTCCTCCTTCCATTCCTTTCCCTGTCACACTGGCTCCACCACCACCACCAGTGCTGCAGTCGCTGTCACCTCTGCCACCACCACCCTCTCCATGGCTCACAGCTGCTGGTGGTGGTGGTAGTGGCCTGTGGAAGATCAACTGGGGTCCTTCCTCCAGGCTAGAGACACTTGTGAATGTTATGGGGTTGTACTCCTCTGGCACCATTTTGACAGTGGTGGTGGTATCACCATTCCCACCACCACCACATGTGGCACCACCACCTGTGGCACCACCACCATCAGCTACGCTTTTATCGTCTGGATTCATTGGTCATTCATTTACTGGTGGCGTTTTTGATTGGTTATTGTTAATTTTTTCCAAGAGACATGGGGGGGAGGGAGATTCCAGCAATTTTTTAGTCAGAATTCTTCTTGTATGGCTTCTCCGATGTTACTCTGCTGACCACTGGTTACAATATTCAACACTATTAATTCTGATCACTGGTTACAATATTGATTCCTGGTCATTGGTTTCAATAATGATCCTGGTCACTGGCTACAATATTGATCCTGGTTACTAGTTACAATATTGATCTTAGCTCCTGCTACAAGCTACAATATTGACCCTGGCTCCTGGTCACTGGCTACAACATTGATCTTTGTTTTTGTTTTTTTTTGCTCCCAGCCCTTATCTTGCTGTAATCCAGACCTCCTGGTCCTTGCCACTGGCTAGAATATTGATCCTGGCTACAAGCTACAATACTGACCCTTGCTCCTGGTCACTGGCTACAATACTGACCCTTGAACCTGGTCACTGGTTACAATACTGACCCTTGAACCTGGTCACTGGTTACAATATTGATCCTTGGTTCTTGCTTGCTCCAAACCCTTGTTTTGCTGTAATCTAGACCTCCTGGGCCCTGCTCACTGGTTACAATATTGAACCTGGTCACTGATTACTAATTGATCCTGGCCACTGATTTCAATAATGAACCTAGTCCTGGCCACTGGTTACAATACGGAACATTGATTGTTGCTGTAAGCCCTTGTCAGATCTATCCCCTCTGGGGTTTAAAGATGGTCTTGGCTTTCAGTTGTAAGTTCCTAGTTTTTTTATGTGGCTTTCATCCTTGCCCTCACATCAGGCCCCAATCACACATTCCTGGCCTCAAAAGGGTTCAGTAAATAAAGTTGTTGTTAGAGCTACTGATGTTAGGCGGTGTTGTTAGTTGGTGTCTGTGACAATGTTGTTGTTGTGGAGATGGTAGTGGCACTGTTGTTGTTGTACTGTTGTGCTGCTGTTGCTGTTGTACTGTTGTTGTTGTACTGTTGTTGCTGTGGTACTGTTGTTGTTGTACTGTTATTGTTGTGCTGTTGTTGTTGTACTGTTGTTGTTACTGTTGCTGTTGTACTGTTGTTGCTGTTGTTGTTACTGTTGCACTGTTGTTCTTGTTGTTGCTGTTGTACTGTTGTTGCTGCTGTTGTAGTTGTTGCTGTTGTACTGTTGTTGCTGCTGTTGTACTGTTGTTGCTGTTGTTGTACTGTTGTTGCTGCTGTTGCTGTTGTACTGTTGTTGATGCTGCTTTGCTGTTTCTGTTGTACTGTTGTTGATGCTGCTTTGCTGTTGGTGTTGTACTGTTGCTGTTGTGCTGTTGTTGCTGTTGGTGATGCTAGTGTTTATAGGTGGCAGTGTTTATTGTTATTCAATGCTGCTTGCTGCTGTTGCTGCTGTTGTTATCGACGACATTGAAAACAAAATCCTGCTGCAGTTGCTGTTGGTGATGGCATTGTTTAATCCTGTGGGTGTGGATGGCGGAGAGGGGAGGCGGGGAGACGACATAGTTATTGTTGTTGTTGTTGTTGTTAATAGCATTGTTATTACTGTCGTTGTTATTGTTGTTGCTGCTATTGTTGATGTTGCTGCTGATGTTGACAACGTTGTTATTATTAGTGGTGCTGTTGTTGATATTAAGGGCACCGCTGCTGCAGTTACTGTTGTTAGTGCCGGTAGAGGAGGTATCAAGGTATCATCCTACCCCTTTCTTCCCCTACCACTAATACCCCAACCAACAACTCCTACCGCCACACCCACCACACCCATTTACAAATGTTTATCCTTCTTTCTCTCCCTCCTCCCATTACTCACCATCGCTGTTGTTGCCAACACATTAAAATAAAAAAAAAAAAAGAATAGTTAACCCAAACAAACTTTATCTCACCCTCCTCCTACTTCTACCCCGTCTCCATCACACTACCTCTAATTTTTATATGTTAATGTCTTTATCTACTCCCCTTCTTAATCTTCCACTATTTCTTTTTAATCCTTAGCCTCTCCCCCTTCCTCAAAACTCCCTCGGTCTCTGTATGTTTCCTCTCTCTCTCCGACCCTCCTTCTTATAACTTTCTTTCTTCCTTAGCCTCTCCCCCATCTCTTCTTTCGTTTCCCCTTCCTCTTCTTACTCTCTCACACCACCTCTCCCTACCCCTCTTCTTATTTCTTAGTCTTTCTTTTCACCTGTTATAGCTCTGTTTGTTTTTTTCGTTTTAAAATAATAATGTTTCTACTTTTGGCACAAGGCCAGCAATTACCCCAGTACATTACTGGTACTTTATTTAAAATAATAATTGTTTCTACTTTAGGCACAAGGCCAGCAATTACCCAGTGCATTACTGGTACTTTATTTTATCGACCCCGTAAGGATGAAAGGCAAAGTCAACCTCGGCGGGATTTGAACTCAGATCATAAAGGGACGTAACTATGCTGGAAAGCATGGCGTCCGACCCTCTACCGATACTGCCAATCCACTAAAATAATAATAATGAAAATTATTGTGTTCAGTGCTCAGGTGCACCACAAGAAAAAAATATGGAACACTTTACGGATTTGCGTGTTACCCTTGTGCAAGGGTTCACTCTTCTTATTTATTTGTCGTTCTCCTCAACCGCTCACATGACCTTCCCTCTGTCTCTCTTTCGTTTCCACTTCTCTCTTTTCTTAGCTTCCCACCTCAACTCTGTATTTCCTCCTCCTCCTGTTGATGTCGACGTCGTCATCGTTAATCTATCGTCTGCTTCATTCTCCCGCCACGGTTTCACTCATTGCCACCCACCAATCCTGCTCACTGTAGTGAAAACATGTTCTTTCTCCTTTTCTTCTTGTCTTCCTTCGTCTTTCTTTCTATTCGTTCTCTCTCATCTTCATATACTTAATCAATTAAACAATGATATTTCGTATTTTTTACTCTGTATATTCTGTATATATCCGTGTTTGTGTGAACTTGTATCCGTGGTGATATTCTTGTTTTTCTATCGCTGCATGTATGTAGACGTGGGTGTGTATACATACATACATACATACATACGGTGGCTGCCAACTCGTTTTCGAGTACAGCCACTACTTTATATCCATGTAGCAGAACCCTTACCGATGCGCTGAACGAGTGTGACTTTTTAGTCCAGCCAGCGACTTGAAAACTCTGGTACAAACACTACACTTGTGACAATTATTGACACATAGTGCTGGGCCCATGGTACCATGTGACGACAAGTGCAGAGAGATCTCCAGATATAAAGCAATGCCTGTGCCGTGAAGCTTTTATAGTGAGCAAAGGCACTGCACAAATCCAGTCCCACTCTCTTAACCAAGATGATATTTACCAAAAAGAAGAACAAGTCAACATCATTGGATACCATTAGGGTTGCAGGTGTTATATCAGTTTTCCTTCTCCTAGAATTCTGCCTTGACAAAGGCTAAGGGGTCATCTCTCCCAGTGATTTTGGATGGCCATTGACTCTTAAGAGCTCCTTTGTCCTTTGACAGGTTTTGTTTTTAGTCCTGCAGGATGTCCAAAGTCACCCTCCTCACCAAGAAACCTTGGTGGGGTTGCCAGTTTAGTCGCCAACGACCCGACCATGAGACAGGTTGTACTAGGATACATGTTACCAGTAGCACCAACTGGTGACCTGACATATACATACATACATATATACATACATACATACATACATACATTATATGTATGTATGTATGTATATATGTATGTATGTATGAGACAGATGGCACTAAGGAATACTGGTGGAACCTGAAAATAAAAACTTCCACCAAATTAAAGCATAACCGGCCTGATTTTGTTGTTTGGGACCACACATTGAAAACGTGCTCTGTTGTGGAGATCAGCTGCCCACTTGATGTAAACGTTGTCAGAAAAATACAGGAGAAGGAGGACATCTATGGACCATTGATGAGGGGTTTGCAAATACAGTATCCTTCGTGAACCCGTGATTCTTAGCAGCCTCTCGTCGCTCGGGTTGCACTCCGCCGTCATGGAGTAGCCCGATTGACGCGCATGGTACTGAGGCCCTTTTCTTCGTGCTGTTTTAGCCAAAAGATGACACCATCCCACTGGCTGGGCGGGCAGGCCGGTACCTCTTCAGTTTAGCTAGCTTTTGAACTCTAGCAGATGACGAATCATCTCTAGGACCAATAGTCTAATACCTGTGTACCTGCCAGGACATTGAGTCCCGCTACCATAGTTATCAGACAGCCAGGGTCAACGCTGCGCCACTTTTGAGGCACTGAAGTAGGATTTTGTAGAGGATATATATATATATACATAAATATATATATATATAAGTATGTATACGTACATACATATATGTATACAGACGTACAGTAGTATGTATATATATACATACATGCACACATATATATATATATGTATGTATGGGTTTTTTGTAAATGTTCGGTTTTTTGCAAATGTTCGGTTTGTTTGTAAACAAACAGCCCGAATTAAGCTGTACAGTGTTCGGCAACCATCGTTATATATATATATATATATATATATATATAAAATACATGGAGAATAGGATTGGCTGTGTAGTTGCTATTTAAAGTAGCTTAAAATAAGAAGAAAGCAAGAACGGGGGAGGGGGTAGGGGGGTTCCTCATCAATTGTCTACTGGGGGTCAGATATTTCTACGCTTTAAAGACAAGATATCTACCCCAGAGCGTCAATAACTGGGTAAGTTATTGGGAAAACGGAGAAGAGAGGGAAGGAAAATAGAAGGGAAAAAGGAAGAAAAGAGAAAACAGCGCAAGATTCAAAAACAAACAAACTAAGCAATGTGCGAGCAACTTAAGAAAATCCAAGACCACAGCGATTATAGTTGTAAGGTTGCAAGATGTTCACGCAGAGCAGAGTATAATATTATAAAGAACGAGGATTCAGCGTTGCATCATATCATATTTATAAACACATTACATATGTTTCTCTATCGATCAGCTCGAGGCTAGATCTATTACAGACCGAACCTGACTCTGTAATTGAAAGTTCTTCAGATATGTTTAGTATATAAGATGGTCCCTGATTCTGTTTGTTCACTTCAGCTATCATTTATCTACAGCACATATTAGATTCCTGTTATTTCGGCCTTTTCATTGGTTCAATTATCCCATCATCATCATCATTCTATCCTCTGGGAGTCGTATGACCATCCCCCGGTCAAGCTGCCGTTGGCCTTCATGCGTCACTCGCTACTACATAGCTGTCACTCACTACTACACACCTGTCACTCACTACTACACACCTGTCACTCACTACTACATAGCTGTCACTCACTACTACACACCTGTCACACACTACTACACACCTGTCACTCACTACTACATAGCTGTCACTCACTACTACATAGCTGTCACTCACTACTACACACCTGTCACTCACTACTACACACCTGTCACTCACTACTACATAGCTGTCACTCACTACTACATAGCTGTCACTCACTACTACATAGCTGTCACTCACTACTACATAGCTGTCACTCACTACTACATAGCTGTCACTCACTACTACACACCTGTCACTCACTACTACATAGCTGTCACTCACTACTACATACCTGTCACTCACTACTACACACCTGTCACTCACTACTACACACCTGTCACTCACTACTACATAGCTGTCACTCACTACTACATAGCTGTCACTCACTACTACATACCTGTCACTCACTACTACATACCTGTCACTCACTACTACACACCTGTCACTCACTACTACACACCTGTCACTCACTACTACATAGCTGTCACTCACTACTACATAGCTGTCACTCACTACTACATAGCTGTCACTCACTACTACACACCTGTCACTCACTACTACATAGCTGTCACTCACTACTACATACCTGTCACTCACTACTACACACCTGTCACTCACTACTACACACCTGTCACTCACTACTACATAGCTGTCACTCACTACTACACACCTGTCACTCACTACTACATACCTGTCACTCGCTACTACATAGCTGTCACTCACTACTACACACCTGTCACTCACTACTACACACCTGTCACTCACTACTACATACCTGTCACTCACTACTACATAGCTGTCACTCACTACTACATAGCTGTCACTCACTACTACATAGCTGTCACTCACTACTACATAGCTGTCACTCACTACTACATAGCTGTCACTCACTACTACACACCTGTCACTCACTACTACATAGCTGTCACTCACTACTACATAGCTGTCACTCACTACTACACACCTGTCACTCACTACTACATAGCTGTCACTCACTACTACATACCTGTCACTCACTACTACACACCTGTCACTCACTACTACACACCTGTCACTCACTACTACATAGCTGTCACTCACTACTACACACCTGTCACTCACTACTACATACCTGTCACTCGCTACTACATAGCTGTCACTCACTACTACACACCTGTCACTCACTACTACACACCTGTCACTCACTACTACATACCTGTCACTCACTACTACATAGCTGTCACTCACTACTACATAGCTGTCACTCACTACTACATAGCTGTCACTCACTACTACACACCTGTCACTCACTACTACATAGCTGTCACTCACTACTACACACCTGTCACTCACTACTACATACCTGTCACTCACTACTACATAGCTGTCACTCACTACTACACACCTGTCACTCACTACTACACACCTGTCACTCACTACTACACACCTGTCACTCACTACTACATAGCTGTCACTCACTACTACACACCTGTCACTCACTACTACATAGCTGTCACTCACTACTACATAGCTGTCACTCACTACTACATAGCTGTCACTCACTACTACACACCTGTCACTCACTACTACATAGCTGTCACTCACTACTAGATAGCTGTCACTCACTACTACACACCTGTCACTCACTACTACACACCTGTCACTCACTACTACACACCTGTCACTCACTACTACACACCTGTCACTCACTACTACACACCTGTCACTCACTACTACATAGCTGTCACTCACTACTACACACCTGTCACTCACTACTACATACCTGTCACTCGCTACTACATAGCTGTCACTCACTACTACACACCTATCACTCACTACTACATAGCTGTCACTCACTACTACACAGCTGTCACTCACTACTACACACCTGTCACTCACTACTACATACCTGTCACTCACTACTACATAGCTGTCACTCACTACTACATAGCTGTCACTCACTACTACACACCTGTCACTCACTACTACATAGCTGTCACTCACTACTACATACCTGTCACTCACTACTACACACCTGTCACTCACTACTACACACCTGTCACTCACTACTACATAGCTGTCACTCACTACTAGATAGCTGTCACTCACTACTACACACCTGTCACTCACTACTACACACCTGTCACTCACTACTACACACCTGTCACTCACTACTACACACCTGTCACTCACTACTACACACCTGTCACTCACTACTACACACCTGTCACTCACTACTACATAGCTGTCACTCACTACTACATACCTGTCACTCACTACTACACACCTGTCACTCACTACTACACACCTGTCACTCACTACTACACACCTGTCACTCACTACTACATAGCTGTCACTCACTACTACATACCTGTCACTCACTACTACATACCTGTCACTCACTACTACATAGCTGTCACTCACTACTACATAGCTGTCACTCACTACTACACACCTGTCACTCACTACTACACACCTGTCACTCACTACTACATAGCTGTCACTCACTACTACATAGCTGTCACTCACTACTACATAGCTGTCACTCACTACTACATACCTGTCACTCACTACTACACACCTGTCACTCACTACTACACACCTGTCACTCACTACTACATAGCTGTCACTCACTACTACATAGCTGTCACTCACTACTACATAGCTGTCACTCACTACTACATAGCTGTCACTCACTACTACATAGCTGTCACTCACTACTACATACCTGTCACTCACTACTACATAGCTGTCACTCACTACTACACACCTGTCACTCACTACTACATAGCTGTCACTCACTACTACATACCTGTCACTCACTACTACATAGCTGTCACTCACTACTACATAGCTGTCACTCACTACTACATAGCTGTCACTCACTACTACACACCTGTCACTCACTACTACACACCTGTCACTCACTACTACATAGCTGTCACTCACTACTACACACCTGTCACTCACTACTACATAGCTGTCACTCACTACTACATAGCTGTCACTCACTACTACACACCTGTCACTCACTACTACATAGCTGTCACTCACTACTACACACCTGTCACTCACTACTACACACCTGTCACTCACTACTACATAGCTGTCACTCACTACTACATACCTGTCACTCACTACTACACACCTGTCACTCACTACTACATAGCTGTCACTCACTACTACACACCTGTCACTCACTACTACATAGCTGTCACTCACTACTACACACCTGTCACTCACTACTACACACCTGTCACTCACTACTACACACCTGTCACTCACTACTACATAGCTGTCACTCACTACTACACACCTGTCACTCACTACTACATAGCTGTCACTCACTACTACACACCTGTCACTCACTACTACACACCTGTCACTCACTACTACATAGCTGTCACTCACTACTACATAAATAAATAAATACGTATATAACAAGCGCACACACATACCTACATGTAGATACACAAATGTTCGGAGATGTACGTCAACCAAAACACAAAGTACACATATACACACACCCTACATATGTACGAACCCACATACTCACACAGACGCAAAACTCACGTATACACATAACCAAAAGCATATGTACCAGAATATATAAAACTCTTGATACAGAAAACAGACGCGTTCATTAAAAGGTTGCATTGGCGTGCCTTTTATTTCGATAATCCGCGAAAAGCAGGCAACAAACAGGATAAATTTGGGTTTAAAACCTATAATAACCCTCCGTGTAACCCAGCATTGCTACCCTTCGAAAATGATGTCTTGGAACTCATACGGAGTATCAAATTTCGGAATAGGAGCAATTCCTTCCAGCAGGACCTGAAGAATAGAATTCGTTCTATTAAGGATTCTAATGCCGTGCAGGTCCATTCCGACAAAACTGGCAACCTATATCAAGTGGAGCGCAGTACTTACCATCAACTACTAAATAATGCTGTAACTAAGGATTACCGTAAAACTAATCGGTGCGTCATCAATGAAATCACCGATGCTCGGTTTAAAATCACCTCTGATCTCAACATCTTGGACCGGACCGAACATCTGGACCCTATTTCTCCCCACTTTACCCTGAAGGATCACAAATCCAATTTTCCGAACAACCCCTCTATTCGGCTTATTAACCCTACGAAGTCCAATTTAGGTAGACTTAGTAAAAGGATTCTTGATAGAATTATACCTGAAATTAGAAGTTTGGCCCCTCTTGCACTGTGGAACAATTCTTTCGCGGTGATTGATTGGTTCAACGGCATATGCAACAAGGAACATTGCCGTTTTATCCAATTCGACATCAATAATTACTACTCCTCCATCACTTTACCACTTTTCCTTAGAGCTATCAATTTCGCTAAAACACTCACAGTGGTTAAGGATTTCGAAGTTGATGTCATCCTCAATGCCCGTAAGTCGGTGATTAATTTCGACGACTCTATTTAGATTAAAAAATCCAATAGTACCCCATTCGACGTGAGTATGGGCGCCAGCGATTCTGCGGAGGTTACTGATCTTATCGACCTTTTCCTTCTTTTCTCTATCAAGGATGAATTCCCCAACGTGGGCGGTGGTTTGTACCGTGATGATAGTCTTTTGACCATGACTAAGTGTGGCCCTCGTGCTTGCGACAGGTTCAGAAAAGAACTCACAGCCTTCTTTAAAGGCTTCAACCTCTCTATACAGGTTGAGACCAACTTCTCGGTCGTTAATTACCATCGAATGGCTTGTATTACCCGTATAGAAAGCCGAATGATACGCATAATTACATAAGTAAGCATTCCAACCATCCTGCCAGCATAACCAAAAACCTGGTAAGAAACGTTTCGTTGAGGTTTTCCCGTCTATCTACTAACCAGCATATTTTCAACAACCATTCCACATATTACAATGAAGCTCTTGCTCGGAGTGGATTTGTCGATAAGGTAGCATATACAGAGTATGAGAATAGACCTAGAAGAAATAGATCCCAACGCATTATATGGTATAACCCACCATATAATATGGAGGTGGCCACACCATTAGCTAAGACCTTTCTATCCCTTATTACGAAGCATTTTCCCCCTACACATAAATATAGTAAAATTTTTAATAGAAATACTATTAAAATTTCTTACTCTACGACTCCTAACCTTGCGCATAACATCACAGCTTCAAATTTAGCTAAACTACCGAGCCGTAGGAACACGTGCAACCCTGTAGTTAGTACTAATTGTAATTGTAGGAATCGGGTTGATTGCCCCCTATCCGGGAAATGCCTCTCTAGTAACATTGTCTACAAATGTAAGGTTGAAACATCCACGTCCCGTAGGGCCTACATAGGGTTAACCGCCAATAGATTCAAGCAGCGTCTTTACATGCATACCCATTCTTTTCGTTACCCTCTAAGAAGGAATATGACGTCACTTTCAGCTTATATCTGGAGTCTAAAAGACAACCACACCCAATATAAGTTACACTGGGAGATCCTAGCTAGGGCTAGATCGTATAACGGAAATAAAAGACCATGTGACCTCTGTGTTTAGTAATTTTCTTAGTGTTGTCAGAGCAAGAAATGTCAAAAACTAGGTTAGTCAGCTTACCAAACTGTAAAACTAGGTTAGTCAGCTTACCAAACTGTAAAACTAGGTTAGTCCCCTTACCAAACTGTAAAACTAGGTTTGACAGCTTACCAAACTGTAAAACTAGGTTAGTCAGCTTACCAAACTGTAAAACTAGGTTTGACAGCTTACCAAACTGTAAAACTAGGTTTGACAGCTTACCAAACTGTAAAACTAGGTTAGTCAGCTTACCAAACTGTAAAACTAGGTTTGACACTTACCAAACTGTAAAACTAGGTTAGTCAGCTTACCAAACTGTTGAAATTATTAAATTTGGGAGAATGGGGCACACAACTGGGAAAAGGGGAAGGCACACATTGTAGGGCTAACCTAGAGTGCAAAGAACTCACCCAATACTGGCTCTGTTTGGGGTCACTGATCCCTTTGAGGATCCCAGACCCTCTCCCCCCTGTTGGATCATGTATTTATGTAGGAAGGATGGAAAATGGAATGGATATCAGTCGGTTTCCATGATGAGTGTTGTTTGATCAACAATGGAACAGTTTACTCATTAAATAACTGCATTCCACAGACATGTGTATCTTTTTGGTAAAAGTAATTTTCGGGGAGTTTCAGCATGACACAGCTAGAATTAGGATGGATGAAGTTTAGAGAGCTATTCCCACTGTCTATAACAAATGCTTTCTCCCTACGTACAAAAGATCGACTGCATGATGCCTGAGTGTGAAATGCACCGTAGTGAAACATGGGCCGTGACTGCAGAAGACATGCATAGACTGGAAAGAAATAAAGGAGCCATGCTTCGTTGGATGTGCAATATAAATGTGAGAGAAAACAGAACTTGGATGAACTGAGGGAGAAGCTGGGTTTAAGAGGAATCCAAGGTGGTGTGCTGGAGAGAAGACTGCATTGGTACGGACATGTGATGTGCATGGATGATGCCACAAGGCAGTAGTTCATTTGACAGGCTTCCAGACGGTTTCTGTCTACTCAATTCCATTCACAAGACAAGATGTCACACTGGGGGACTGAACCTGAGACCTAATGATTGCAAAGTGAACTTCTTAACCATAAAGCCATGTTATGTCCACTGAATTTGTGTACGGTGACAGTAAAGAGATTTTAAGTAAATTGAAATAGCTGAGTATTAGTGTCACTTTGTCAATGTATCTGACAGGCAAAGTGCCAAAACATGTTATCACTTATTGTTCCATAAAGTCTCCTTAATTACTTAGTCGTAGTCCAGTAACTGACAGTCAAGATATCCTCATTACATATAAATTATTGAAAGCAACCAAGCAATGCTTGATAAATCATACAGATAAATCAAATTATTTATTAATGTCTGACAAATCACTTATATACCTTATTATTATTATTATTATTCCTAATGTTTTCACTTTATTAATGTCCCCTTCCTTTACCTCATGTAAACCCTACTCTATGTTGTATTGTCTTTATCCTTGTATTGTTCCCAATGTCTTCGGGCCTTATGGCCAATAAAAGAAATTATCAACATTATTTATTTTATCTAAATCTAAAGGGCGGTGGATTGGCAGTATCCGTAGAGGGTCTGATGCCATGCTTTACAGCATAGAGTTACGGCTCTTACGGTCTGAGTTCAAATTCCGCCAAGGTTATCTTTGCCTTTCATCCTTAAGAGGTCGATAAAATAAAGTACCAGCAATGAACTGGAGTATTTGCTGGCCTTGTGCCAAAAGTAGAAACAATTATTATTTATTTTATCTGCTTTGCTGATACCTTTCTCTCTCTAACTACAATATAAGTCTTTATAATCCATGGTAGGCTCATGTAGGCTCATGTAGGCTCATATAGGCTCATGTAGGCTCATGTAGGATTATGTAGGATTAGAAGTAAACAAGACTTAGTAATAGTAAACCATTTCAGGACTTGAATTTTGAATCCTTAAAACTCTAGTATTGGTTGAATCCAAACTGTAGAGTAATTTTATTTAAATGACTTAGTGGTTAGAGCATTGGCCTTGCAATCGAAAGGTTGTGGGTTCAATTCTAAGACCGGGTGATGTGTTGTTTCCTTGAGCAAGACACTTTATTTCACATTGCTTCAGTTTACTCAGCTGTAGAAATGAGATGATAGGACTGGGGTCCCTATCATTCCACTGCAAAGTGGACGTGTAGGTGCCATGGCAAAAAAGCACCCAGCACTCACTGTAAATGAGGTTGGTGTTAGGAAGGGCATCCAGCTGTAGAAATCAAGCCAGAATCAGTTCCCGTCCCACCCTTGGAAGCAGGGAAAAGTAGACGTAAAATGATGATGATGAACTCTTAATATCCAGTAATGATTAAGTAGAAAATTTCCAAAAACCTGGCTTGTTATAGTATCTTTATTTGTGGACATATCATCATCATCACCATCACCACCATCGCCATCACCATCACCATCACCACCATCACCATCACCATCATCACCACCATCACCATCATCCTCATCATGGTCATCATCACCATCATCCCCATAATCACCATCACCATCACCATCACCACCATCATCCTCATCATCCTCATCACCATCACCACCATCATTTAACATCTATTTTACATGCAAGTATAGGTTGGACATTGTGGAAGTTTGAAGCAAACTAAAATAAAGTCTTTCATTTTTAATGTGATGCAGTCATAATGTTTTTTTGCTAATGTGGTTTTGTGTGGTTTATTATTTCAAGTGTTTATAGTATCTTTACTAGTGGACATATATTTGTGAAAAATTGCAGTATACTAAAGAAAAAACTTTTTATTTTTAATGTGATGCAGTTAAGAATGTTTTGTTAATGTGGTTTCATGTGGTGCAGGATGTCAATCCTCATTCAAAACTTCCTGAAACCATCTTTGACACTACAATATAAAATTGTTTATTCTAAGGTTTTATTTTTATCTAAAATCTTCAATCATAATCTTATGTAAAAATCTTTGTCAAAGTATGTTCCAAATACCAGCTTAGTAATAAAAAAGTTTGTTATATTGCTAAATCATTCAAAACTCTTGATTAATTTTAAAATTATTTGTAAAACAGAGTCATCCATTAGAATTGTTAGCAAAAAGATTAAAAAGTAAACTCACCCATTTTTGCTTGGTTTCTATGGCTGAATGAGCTTCTTATCACCAACAACTTTACAGAGTGTACTAGGTGTATTTTGTCATTGTACCAACACTAGGAAGGTTATCATGTCCATTAGAGTCTTTTCCATTCTATATTGTTCATGTACTTTCAAAGCAAACCTAAGAGTGAGACAATAAATTCTTATTATTTGAAAACTTTCTTTACATTCTGAGTTGAAATCCCACCTTTTATCCTTATAGGTTTGATAAAATAAAGTACCAGTAATGCACTGGGGTCGATTTAATCGACTTTCCCTTCCTCTTCAAATTGCTGGCCTTGTGCCTAAAGTAGAAACATTATTTTAAAACTTTCTTCTGAGAGGGAGACAGAAAACCTAAACTTAATGGTATATACACCTCTATTATACACATACATATATAGCAAAAGAAATATTTTCTCAGTCTTTCCTTTTCACTTACAGACATGGCCAGCAAGTAAGTGACCTGTGACCTTGCAGAGAAGACAATAGATAAATTCTCCTGAAGGAAGGGTTTACGGCACCAGTCCTACGCACCAGTCCTACGAAGGAGAAAATATTCTTGGGCCATCTGTTATCTATAAAAAATAACTAGCCATCATTACAAATAGGGTGTCCTGTGGTCCTAACTCACTCAGTCATCTACCTCCTAGACAACACAGCTTCCTTGCCACTTCACTTGTACAACGTATCCTCGCCATAATAGAGTTTACTACTATCTCTGCAGGTACATACTGTCTGACTACAACTTGCCACTTTTTAAGGGAACATCCCATGGTAAATAAAGAGACTCTCGCACAACACAGAAGCCTTATTGGACAATCAAACTTTATATTTACAATTCAAAGTAATAGTTTTTTTTCCTTTTTGCTGAAGTAAAAATTTTAATTCAACAAGAATTATTGGTATTTGTCGTGTTTATTATCCACTTCCACAACAACCAAAACTTCGTTTTACATACATACAAATGTATCAAGCTAAAATTCCTTTAGTTTAAAATACGGTGAAAGCTATATATATATATATATATATATAGGATTGAAATTTAAAAGTTTATCTCTAGAATTCTTCCCACATTCTTGACTAATTCTTTTTTTCTTGGCACATATTTTTATTTACATATTTATGGTTATGCAATAAGGGTTTTTGATTTAGGCACAAGACCAGCAATTTTGTGGGGGAGGGTAAAGTCGATAAAATTGACCCAGTGCATTACTGGTACTTTATTTTATCAATGAAAAGCCAAACTGGTGGGATTTCAATTCAGAATGTAAAGGGCAGGAACTGCTAAGTATTTATTTGATGCTCTGACGACTTCGTTATACAATAATTGTTTCTACTTTTGGCACAAGGGCAGCAATTACCCAGTACATTACTGGTACTTTATTTTATCGACCCCGTAAGGATGAAAGGCAAAGTTAACCTCAGGAATACAAAAAAAGAAGAAACAGAAAAAAGAAATGAAGTAATGAAAAAGGGGAAAGGATAGGGGGGGGGAAAGATTTGACTTGCGATATATTGAGAATGTAATCAATAATAATACACGTCAGGCATTTGAGGTGAAAATTATCTTTTTCCTGTGATTTTTTGGTTTATTTTCAATGGATCTAACCAACAAATAAAAAAATGAAGAATTCCCAACTGTTTTGAAGGCCATATATTCATTCAAAACACACCAGAAACTATAGTTAAAACATAAATTCCACCTCATATCTCTGAGGGTGTCCCCCACCTAAAAAAAAAACAAAAAAAAAACACAAACAAAACAATTAACTAAAAAATGAATAACTTTTGATGGTTTTAAAGACCAGATTTGCTTAAAACACATCAGAAACCACAGGAAAAACATCAATTTCACCTCTAACGTGTAACAGGTGTAATTGTAAAAAAATTCTCTCTTGTTTCTCCCCCGTTACTAATTTATCTGTTTCCCTATTTCCCTAATATCTCTGCTATCCTATTCCAAATCATTGACATTTGTTTATTATTTTCTGGTAGATAGTTATCTCAATATCTCAACCTATTTTCCTTGATTGAAACAACTCTATCAGGAAATAGAAAACTTTTTTCCCCATGGGATCTCTTTAACTGAATCTATTGATAATATAATTGCCCACCACTCTGCATCAAATATTGTAAAATCCTTGTGAAATCTCATGCTGCGAGGTACACTTTGTCACCCCCACTTGGATTAGTGAACTCAATGCCACCATCTGGAGCTGTGCAGAACTCATCTACAATGTCAGTTTTGACAGCGCCGGCTGGCAACAGGTGAAGCTCCCAGCGAGGTTTGGTGGCCTTGGCCTCTGATTCACTTTGAATCTGGTACTGCCATCCTACCTCTCCACAATTTCCTCCAGTCACACCCTCATCAGTGAGGTCCTGACATGGCCCCACAACTTGAGCAGGCTTTGGTTAGTTGGACAGGCGAAGGTCTCTCTGTCCCCCAGTATACAAATGTCCAACGTAACTGGGACAACATCAAGTGCAGGTCTTCCTTCAGGTAGATCGAGTCTGGTTTGGACCAACACTGCCTCGCTTGCTTCTGCTCTGCTTCGCAACCAAACAGCAGCGCATGGCTCAATTTGGTGCCCTCATCAACCGGTACTCTTCTTGATGATGAGTGTACCTGCATTGGAGCTGGCTCAATGCCTTGGCTTTCACATGTGTGAGCCACACAAATGCCACTGTGGGGCTGTTGTTGATAAGTTCCCACTATCATGCCACCAGTGCAGGCTGGTTCCCCCATCATGCCACTCTCAACAACATATCGCGAAAGAGCCTAAATGCAGGTCTCGGCCACGGAAATAGCAAGCACCCCATCAGAATAACCTTCTTCCCATATGAAGGATGTAAACCCCTGGGACGCCATATGCAAAGGTCAGGAAGATAAGCAAATACTGGGGCTTGTCCAGCTGCTTCCTCTTCAGACCAGTTCTTGTCCTCTGGCGTACTTGGACCCTGTACTGCCAAGCTCCTCTGTAAAATTGGAACATCAGCAGCCCATCTGAGGAAGGAGCCCCACGAGGGGGGTGGCTGTTTCAATGTGCCATTGTCTGTGGAAATGCCTTTACAGTTTTGTCTGCAGGGCGCAGCTGAAACACCACCCCACCCTAGGCATAGAGCCTGTCACCCTTTGCCCTTCTCCCTCTCTTTCTAGTCCTTGCTTTTTCCATCCTTTTCCTCTCATTTATGGCATTTATAGTCCTTTGCTCTACTTCCCCATAAAGCCAGATCTACCCTGCTTTAGTCCCCCCCCCCCCTCTGTTTGTTGCTTGGTTTGTTTTTATCTTTTTTTTTCATATTTCCATCATTATTTATAATTGTTTCTACTTTTGGCACAAGGCCAGCAATTACCCAGTACATTACTGGTACTTTATTTTATCGACATCATTATTTATGTTATTTATACAACTGTGAATAAAAACAGTTTCGTTATAAAAAAATCTGAAGCTGCATTATTATTTTGAAAAGACCAAGTAGTTCCACAGCCTACTCCATTGTGTGAAAGTGCCCCATCTGTATAACTGGTATAACTCAGTTGTTAAAACAGTTTCATTGCCATATTGTTGTGGTGTTCTTTCTTTGATTTTTTAAGTGTTATTTTGAATGATTTTAATTGTTTTACACATGGAGGAAGCCAGATGTGCTGTTTTCTTTTCCATTTAAACTGAGCAGTTAGCAATTTATCTTCCTAGATCCTTCTATCAACAAGTGAGCAACGGTTAATTCTAGTTCATGAGAAACACATATTTTGGGAGTAGATCTTAGGCAATCCAATATAGTTTTCTCTATTTGAGTATGAAATTTGTCAATAGCTTGAAAATAGCTAGTGTTCCCCTAAACTCAGCTACCATACAAAAATAGAGTGTTGATGAATCCCTTATTATATAATCTCAAGTATTTACATGTTAGGAAGTGGCTTGCTCTTGAAATCACGTTAATGTCATACAATGCTGAGGTAATTTTTTTTTTCAATAAATATTTGAGACGAGTTTCCCATATCAAATATCAGATTGTAAATATTGAGGATGTTTATGGATTTTTGCTGCATTAATAGTTGGTCCATTAAGCATCTTACATTAACTGATAATGTGGATTATTGTCTCACCTTTCTCACCACACAGCCTACAAAGTAGGGAATTCACTGACTTGTCAATATTGAACTTAATGTAGTTCATTGTCAGTGCCTGTCCATGGCCTGCAAAAATAAGGGCCTCCATTTCAACTTTTAAGTCATTTTTCCTAGTCCATTCCCAGTTCCTATTTTGTCAACTCTCTCAGGCATTTCACATACAAATTGACCATTCATTTTTTTCCCTTCCATCTATTCAATATGTCATTCTGTCTGTCTGATTTAAATTCTCCCTTTTCCTTTGCTTCATCACAGTTTAGGACCTTTATCTTTCTTACTCCTGCCACCAATCTCTTCAATTCTTTACATACCATGCCACCTTTGCTTCGACTTCCCACACATTTCACAGTTAATGAGACCTCTTCCTCCTCTCTGTTGTCATACAACCTGTCCACATTACTTTTGGGGTATAGAACCCCTTGTAGTGTCATTATTTTCCTTGTTTTTCTATCAAGCTCCCTAAGTTCATCACATCTCCACTCTATTATGCCAGCACCATACCTTAGCACTGTAACAGCCCATGTGTTGATAGCAGCTTTGGCAAGTACCTTTTGTTTCAGCTCCTAATTGCTGTAGTAATCTTCTTTTATCATTAACTTTGCCTTTCATCCTTACAGGGTCGATAAAATAAAGTACCAGTAATGTACTAGGTATTTGCTGACCTTGTGTCTAAAGTAGAAACAATTATTATTGAATTGGCAGTAGTGGTAGAGCATCAGGCACCATGTTTCCTGACATAGAGTTACGGCCCTTTATTCTCTGAGTTCAAATCCTGCCGAGGTTAGCTTTGCCTTTCATCCTTACAGGGTCGATAAAATAAAACACTAGTAATGCACTGGGGTTCATTTAATCAACTTTTCCCCTCCCCTTCAAATTGCTGGCCTTGTGCCTAAAGTAGAAACCATTATTATTATTATTGTTATTGTTATTATTATTAACACTCTGTTTCTTGAGGATACTGTAGTGTGATACCAAACATGGAATACTGCATGGAAAAATGGACACATTGGCTCTGAGAGCCCAAACTGGTAAACCAATAGCAACTAAATGTTGCATACCAATAAACTATATATATATCCAACATACCAAAATAGAACATAGGGGTACACTGGAGAACATAGAGATAAAGATCATAGCAACACACAGAAAAGATGCAATGCTCTGACAAATCACAGAGGCGACAAACAAACGAACTCCAACCAAAATTAAAGAGAAAAAATGAGTGGAATAGCAACATCACAACTAGTAATTAAGGACAAAATGAAGACATACAGAGACACACAAAAACCAAACTAACAAAATAAATCAGACACACACAGATAGAACAAATAACCAACTAGTGACAAGTAAATAAACACATAAATAAATAAAAACACACACACTCAGATGTAACACATGCGCAAACCAAGCACACAACACACAAAACAAGATGGTGTAGGACAGAACAAAGGAGTGACACAAAATAAAAACAGAGTCACTGAGGAGGTCACAGAATGTGTGACAAAAGAGCTTTGACAATATATAAACAACCATTTCGTTATTAAACTAACCAACCAGAAATTTATTAGTGAAAACCAACAAGTGCATGTGCTTTTATTGGCAGCATGACCCTCCCAAAGTATAACAATATATATATACATATATATATATATATATACATATATGTATATATATATATATTGTTATACTTTGGGAGGGTCATGCTATATATATATATATATATATCATCATTTCATTTTACGTCTGCTTTTTCCCTGCTTGCAAGGGTGGGACGGGAACTGATTCTGGCTTGATTTCTACAGCTGGATGCCCTTCCTAACACCAACCTCATTTACAGTGAGTGCTGGGTGCTTTTTTGCCGTGGCACCTCCACGACCTCTTTGCAGTGGAATGATATGGACCCCAGTCCCTATCATCTCATTTCTACAGCTGAGTAAACTGGAGCAATGTGAAATAAAGTGTCTTGCTCAAGGAAACAACACATCACCCGGTCTGAGAATTGAACTCACAACCTTTCGATTGCAAGGCCAATGCTCTAACCACTAAGCCATGTGCCTCTATATATATAGAGGGTCATGCTCCCAATAAAAACACACGCAACGGTTGATTTTCACTTCTATCTATATATTACTAAAAGTCTGTGATTGCTTGCCTGTAATGTAATCCAGCCAAAAGAGTGCATAATGGGAAAATACTTTGAAAGGCAGTTGACCCTGAAATGGGGATACAAATGGAATAAAACATGTTTCGTGTAAATCGGAGCATGGGTTCCCGAGAAGGTGAATGGAAGAGAGAGAGAGAGAGAGAGGAGACAGAGAAGGAGAATGGAAGAGAGAGAGGGAGAGGGCGAGGAGACAGAGAAGGAGAATGGAAGAGAGCTGGTGCTGTGTATATATATATATATATATATGTGAGTGTGTGTGTATATGTGTGAGTGTGTGTGTATATATGTGTGTGTGTGTGTGTCTATGACCAGTGTGTATAGATCACAGACACCCACATACATATATACACACACACACATACATATACATATACATATATACATGTATATATATATATATATATATACAGTATATGTATACACAACACACACATTCATGTATATACATACACACGTATATAGAGGCCTTCTCGTTTCATTTCACATTATATACATGTCTGTGTCTATTTTAATTATTAAAAAAATATTTTGAAGTGAACATGACCCAATGGGTGACGGTTGGTCTAGTTTATTATACATTTCTGGTTGGTTTGCTGGTTTGATAACTGGGTGGTTGTTTATATATTGTCAAAGCTCTTTTGTCACACATTCTGTGACCTCCATGAATGAAATATATATATTCATTTAAGTTCGGTGGTTCACCACTGGATAGAACCTAGCCACTGAAATGTACATAATGTTTGCAGAAATAAAACTTTGAAGGAATTTCGCCAGTCCTGTCATTTTATTCAATAATATATCTATATATCATCATTATCATCATCATCGATTAATGTCTATCTTCCACATTAGACGGGTTTGTCCCATTTAGAGGCAAGTTGGATTGGATGACCGTGTCTTGCTCATATAGGAGAGTTTCTGGCTGGTTTTCTATGGCTGGATGCCCTTCCTAACGCCAACCACATTGGCAGTGTGTGCTGAGTGCTTTTACTGTGTCTTTTACACATCCACTTTACAGTGTGGGCTGGGTGCTTTTTGTCCTGACACCTACACAATCACTTTACCATGTGGGCTGGATGTTTTGTGGTACCAGTATAATATATATATATATATATATATGCATATATATACATGCACATATCATGATTATGACATACACATACATATATATATTTGCGTGCATATACATATACTATACATACACATATCATACATATACATACACCCTTCATACATATACACACATAAATATATATATATATGAAGGCACATGGCTTAGTGGTTAGAGCATTGGCCTTGCAATCAAAAGGTTGTGAGTTCAATTCTCAGACCGGGTGTTGTGTTGTTTCCTTGAGCAAGACACTTTATTTCACATTGCTCCAGTTTACTCAGCTGTAGAAATGAGATGATAGGGACTGGGGTCCATATCTCTGCAAAGTGGTCGTGGAGGTGCCACGGCAAAAAGCACCCAGCACTCACTGTAAATGAGGTTGGTGTTAGGAAGGGCATCCAGCTGTAGAAATCAAGCCAGAATCAGTTACCGTCCCACCCTTACAAGCAGGGAAAAGCGGACGTAAAATGATGATGATGATGATATATCATCAACGTCGTCGATTAGCGTTCATCATTCATGGGTAGGACGGATTGTCCCTTCTATAGCTCACCTGGGGCAGACTTTGGCCAGGTTTCTACAGCTGGATGCCCTTCCTACCACCAACCTCATTTACAGTGAGTGCTGGGCACCAAGGTCATGTCACCGACATGACCACATATATAGAGAGGTATGTTGGGAGGGAGGGAGAGAGGGAGGTATATATGTAGGTAGGTATATACCTGTCTGTACGAGTGATGAAAACATTCAAATCAATAGAATTATATACATGTTTTTGATCAACGTAAACTACAAGTTAGAGCAGGTAAAAAATATTAACTGATATTTACCTGAACCTAACGAACTTGTAGGTGAATCTTGAGGCTTATCTTCTTTCTTCGATAAAAAAATAAAAACTCTTTCACTCCTCATTCTTTATCATTATCGTTTTATTTCTCTCTCTCTTTCTCCCATTCACTCTTTCTCTCTCTCTCTTGTCCTCTCTCTCTCTCTCACTCTTTCCCTCTATTTCTCTCTCTCCACAGACACTCATATTCGTATATAGCTTTCAACAGCCAGCCTCATATACATGTACAACACACATCCACAATTTGCTTTTTTTTCTTAGAAAGTCCCGAACAATAAGTGAAGCCACTTAATGTAAGGGACTACGAAGAAGGAGAAATTAAGACGAATGGAATGTATTTATTTTAGACTTGAAAGAGTTCAGGTCATAAGATAGAAGAGAGTTTTAAAATCTAGCAGTTGAGGGTAAAAATCTACGTGACTACCTTCATCATCATCATCATCATCATCGTTTAACGTCTATCTTCCATGCTAGCATGGGTTTAGATGGGAATTGTCCCACTTGAGGCAAGATTGGTCATCTTGCTCGTATGGGACTGTCTAGCAGGTTTTCTATGGCTGGATGCCCTTCCTAACACCAACCACGTTTACAGTGTGGACTGGGAGGTTTTTACCGTGTTACCTACACGGCCACATTACATATACCTTATATGTTAAAACCACAACAACGCTTGGATGAAGACATTATGAGTTCCGAGTTAGGCAAGATGGCGCAAGGGGATTTGGAACTAAAAGAGAAAATTCATCAGAGCTCCTCATGTGTCAATAATGATAGAAAAGACTGAGAGTGGTGACATCACATCGATGTGACAAAGTTTGCAGAGTTGAAGCAAGAGAGGGACCAATTAGAGACTCACTTCTGAATCTGGTCGAGGAGATCCAAGTGACAAGATGGAGTACCTGCCCAAATATGACAATAATATTCCATACAAAGATGAATTGTCAACTTGTAAAGATCCAAAATGGCTTCAGATGTGAGGAAGCCCTTTGACCCATACAATAACCCAACCTTACAAGAAGCAGACCTATCAATTGATTGTATGTAAGAGTCCCAAGAAAGATCAGGTGAGAAAGTAATACCAAGTAAATTCAAAGAAGATCCTTCCTCAAGTAGTTTGACTGTCTTACCATGTGACACATGAGACCCATGACTTATGTAAATGCTGGAATATAGGGGTTCTGCTTCCTAACCAAAATACATGAGTCTGGTCTTGCCAAGATTGAAAGTTACTTGCCACTTCTCACCCCATTTCTTAACAGCAAGATTAGCAGCAAATTCCAACTGTTTCACGGGAGAAAGATTGCCAGGAGAACCAGAATAAAGAGTAGTATCATCAGCATTATTATTGATGAATTGAAGATAATTTAAAGTCCACTTTTTCTGGTAGCAAAGCTTGGATGGGTCATCAGTAAACCAAATTGTTACTCAAAACTGAGGTGCTGACCAGAAGGAGAGCCAGGAGCCTGCATCTTATTTGCATATGTTCCATCCTACTGAGTGTATTTTATCCTGACACCAGCATGATGGAGGTTGTCATATGTTTGATACTGTTGAAGAATCTTCACAACCCTTTGTTTGACAGGTTTCCTATGCCTGGATACCTTTCTTATC
Source organism: Eledone cirrhosa (assembly GCA_964016885.1). NCBI lineage: Eukaryota > Metazoa > Mollusca > Cephalopoda > Octopoda > Eledonidae > Eledone > Eledone cirrhosa. Next base: position 9,674,868 of record OZ024763.1, read on the forward strand.
AGGAACCACTTTATAGAACATACTGGGTGTGTTTACCATGTAAATCACCAACATTAGGGAGGTTAACTGAAGAGTCCTTCCAACCCTCTGTTTGGCAGATTTATTACAGCTGGACGCCCTTCCTATCACCAACCACTTCAGAGTGTACTGGGTGTGTTTATCATGTACATCATCAATACTAGGGAGGTTGTCACATTTTGACACCATTAAAGAGTTCTCCTGACCCTTTGTTTGGCAGGTTTTCTAAGGCTAGGTGCCCTTCCTATCACCAATCACTTCACAGTGTGTACAGGGTGCGTTTATTGTGTAGATCATCAACATTAGGGAGGTTATTATGTCTTGGACACAACTAAAGGGTCCTCCCAACCCTTTGTTTGGCAGGTTTTCCACAAGCCCTTCCTATTAATAACCATTCAATCACTTATAATGTGTACATATATATATATATATACAGGGTGTGGACGATATTTGTTCGCAATTTTCAACTGCTAATTTTATACAAATTTTTTTACTTCCGTTGTCACTCTTGTGTTCATAAAAACAGTGACTATATTTCCATTATTTATTTTCAGAATAATTGATTATGAATAATTTTGAACTTCCAAATTTGTGGAAGAGACATGGAGTTCTTCTTGGAATCCGCGCCGGGAGGACAAATAAGGAAATTTCAGACTTTCTCAGTGTCAACAGGAGAATGGTGGAAAAAGTCAGAAAGGAATTGGAAGATTCAGGATTCGACTACGAAGCGACATCAGAGAGGAAAACACGTGATCGACGATCTGACGCCTTCAGAATGCCCGAGTTCGTCGCTGAAGTTCAGGATATCATCGACAATGAACCTAGAAAGTCAATGCGTGGATGAAAAGCTCATTAGGCTGGTGGTACATGAAGACATTCGCTACGTTTCATACAAGATGAGGAAAGGACAATTTCTGTCAAAGGCGATGCAAGAAAAGCGACTGAAGCACGCAAAGAAGCTGATCAATAAGTTGAAACACCCACTGGAGCCAGACATGCTGTGGTTTTTCTCCGGCGAGAAAAACTTCTGCCAAGACCAGAAGATCAACTCCCAGAACAACAGGTGGCTCGCTGTCTCATCCAAAGATGTGCCCAGAGTCATGCTGACAAAGTTTCCAGCGACAACATTGGTCTTAGGTGTTGTCAGCAGTCAAGGTGACGTCATGCTACCTCACTTCTTTCCTGAGGGCCTCAAGCTGAACACTGATGGCTACATCCGTGTTCTGAGCGAGGTAGTAAAGCCCTGGATCGACCAGGTAGCTGCAGGTAGGCCGTACGTGTGGCAGCAAAACTCAGCGCCCTGCCATACCAGCCAAAAGACCCAAGCCTGGCTGTCAGAGAACTTTGTCGACCACACTTCACCTGACATCTGGCCTCCCAGCTTGCCTGAATGCAACCCCCTCGACATCGTTGTGTGGGGCGCAGTGGAACGAGACACCAACAGATCTAGCTGCAATACGATAGACGATCTGAAGGCCAGGATCACAAGTGCCTTTAGGGGCCTAAGTCGGGGGACAGTGACGAAGGCCTGTAGCCGTTTCCGAGGCCGCCTTGAGGCCGTCATCAAAGCCAATGGCGGGTTTATCGAGTGAGATCGAAAGAACAAGTCATGAAGACAAACTGACCCAAGTTTGATAAATAAATCTTAAGAAATAAAACTACTGTGTTATTTTTTCCTAGACAGTAATCTTGCGAACAAATATCGTCTGCACCCTGTATATATATATATATATATACCTCCATCATTGTTTTAATGTCTACTTTTTCAGTTAGCAAGGTTTGGATGGGTCTACATAGACCAAATCAGTACTAAATTGGGGCTACTTATCCCCCAGACAGGCCATGGATAAGCATCTTGCTTACATACGGTACAATATCACGTTGTTTCCTTAATTACTAGTGCCATAACCCTTTCAGTAACTTTCATGACCTGGTCCATTAACTTGACACCTCTGTAGTTACTTCTCTCTGGTGCATCCCCTTTTCCCCTGTAGCAATTTACAATGACACTGCTGTACCAGTCATTGGGTATGACACTATCCTGTACTACTTGAGGAACTATGCATTTGACTAGCTCATATCCTACCATGCCAGATGCTATTAGTATCTCAGCAACTGTATCAGATGGTTCAGCTGCTTTCCTTGCCTTCATGTTCTTAATTACTTTATCTATCTTACTGTTGTCAACTTTTATGGCTGGTCCCTCAGTAAGGTCTGCATGAAGTAGGCCTTAGTGTCCAATTAATTTTCCTTATTCAGCAGTCTCCCATAGTATGTCTTCCATGACTCCTTCTTTTCAATGCCAGACAGGGCTAGTGTTCCGTTATCATTTCAGACACACCTTTTCCCAACCACATCACGATTTTCTCTAGCATACTGTCTTGAAATCCTGAACACTTTATGCCTTTCATCTTCACAATGCAGAACATATGCAAACTTCTTTTCAGCAACTTCCCTCACTACATACACCCACACACACATGCACACACACGCACATATATATATATATGTGTGTGTGTGTATGTGTGCGCGCGCGCGCGTGTGTGCATGTGTGTGTGTATATATATATATATATAAATTATATATCTGTTCTTATATTTACATGCATGTATGATCTGAGTGCAAAGCTTGAGCTGTACAACTGAAAGCAAGTGTATTCTTGCATAAGTTATGTAAACTTGAATATTTATTGAACATATACTGAATATCAATATGGATTTAATTGATATAACAGACCAGCATGACCAGCAGAAATAACAACCACAACAACAATAGCAACAATATACATATATTATACACATAAAGTGCCAGCATGGCTGTGGCATGACGTAGGGAGTCCACTTCACATCTATGTGGTTTCATGTTCACTCCCCCTGTGTAAGGGATGTGCCTTCTGCTATAGCCTCTCGTTGACCAATACTTAGTGAGTAAAATTTGGTAGTCAGAAACTGTGTAGAAGCCCATTGAGGTGGGTTGTGAGTTCAATACCCGAACCAAGCAGTGTGTTATGTCCTTGAGCAACACATTGTCCCAGTTCACTGAAGTGTAGAAATAAGTTGCTACGTCACTGGTGTCAACTGTGTCAGCCTAAGTCTGTCCCTTGGATGACATCTGTCTCATGGAGACTGGCATCTGCAAAACACCTTGCTCAGGCTTGTACTTCAAAAGGGAACTTTCTAGGTGTAAAACCCAAAGTCATTCAAGAGCAAAAGGTGTCTTTACACTTACCTATATACATGGTCCCATAAATCCATATGTCAATACAGTTTTGGGCAGTTTAAACCTGGTAGAGTCCCTCTCCAGATCTGAGTACAGCAGATTTCTTCCAGAGAAAGATGAGGGAGAAGAAGTAAGAAAGAGATATAGCAAAAGAATCGACCCCTGTACTAGGCTGGTACTTTTTCTATTGACCTCGAAAGGATAAAAGGCAAAGTTGACCTCAGTGGGATTTGAATTTAGAGAACAAAGAGCTGAAAGGAATATATACTCAGGTGACGACGTTAGCTGTCAAGAACTGCTACTTAGTCACTCACAGACCTTTACAATAGAACATATAAGGATCTCTCCTCATTGACAACTCTCTGTATTGGTCCTGGCCATGTTTGTTCCTTCCCGATGATTCTGGAATTAACACATTGCTTCTGTGTACTGGGTGCAGCAATTTCACTCTGATACAGGGAAGAAACCAACAAATTTAGTTTGGTCCAAGCTGATTTATTTAACACCCGCACATAATCCCGAACTTACCACTAATAACTAAATGTGTGCGTTCTGAATCACGGACTGGCACTTCTGAAATGAAAGTCCTGTGAAATCATTGAGTGAGTGAGAAATTTCGGCATAATAGCACACACTCAATTTATTTAGTTCAATACACTTATATATATATACGGTGGTGGAACAGCACGGTAGATATAGCCATTAAAGACAAAAGACTAACATGGAAGGCTTGGAAAAATGGTGGGAGTATAGACCGATATACAGCCGCTAAGAGAGAAGCTAGACGTCAAGTGTACTTAGCACACAGGGAGGCTGAGAGTAGGAGGTTTGCCAATGTTCTGCGACGGGAAGATCCGAAGCGTGCAGTGTTCCACATTGCAAGGCAGTGTGTCACTGTAAATCAGGATGTTGTTGGAGATAAGTGTGTACGGAATGATGACAGTGCACTTAGCCTCACTGATGCACAGAAAAAGGAGGCCTGGAAATGTCATTATAAGAGACTGATGAATGTGGACAACGAATGGGAGAGAGAGAAATTACTCTCAGTAGACCCTACAGAGGGACCAGCTATTGAGATTGATGAATATAGGGTCCAAGAGGCAATTAAGGAAATGAAAAGTGGTAAGGCCACTGGACCATCCGGGAATAGTTGCTGAGATGCTGAAGGCATCAGGGGACGTAGGCACTAAACTGGTTGCACGCATTGTCAATCAAGCTATATAATTGTTTCTACTTTTGGCACAAGGCCAGCAATTACCCAGTACATTACTGGTACTTTATTTTATCGACTCCGTAAGGATGAAAGGCAAAGTTAACCTCAGTGGGATTTGAACTCAGACAATAAAGAGTATAATGTAGAATCATACCCAAAGACTGGTGCAGCAGTATTCTTGTTAATTGCTACAAAGGTAATGGGGATGCTCTGGAGAGGAGCAATTATAGGGGCATAAAGCTGATGGATCAGGTTATGAAAGTGGCAGAGAAAATATTAGCGCAACTGATTAGAGAAATGGTCAAATTAGATGAGATGCAGTTTGGTTTTGTGCCTGGGAAAAGTACAACAGATGCCCTCTTTTTGGTGAGGAAATTACAAGAGAGGTTCTTAGAGAAAAATAAGCCACTATACTTAGCTTTTGTTGACCTAGAGAAGGCTTTTGATAGAGTACCTTGATCTGTCATCTGGGGGTCCCTAAGGAAACTAGGTGTTGAGGAATGGCTTGTGAGGACAGTGCAAACTTTTACCAGAGGTGCTATCAGTAAAGTGAGGGTAGGAATGGAGTTTAGTGAGGAATTCCAGATACAAGTAGGAGTACATCAAGGTTCGGTCCTCAGCCCACTCTTGTTCATTATAGTTCTCCAAGCCATAACAGAGGAGTTTAAGACTGGCTGCCCATGGGAACTTCTCTATGCTGACGATCTGGTTCTTATAGCAGAATTAGTAGAGGAGCTAGAGAAGAAATTCTGGCTATGGAAACAGCAGTTGGAAGCAAGAGGACTGAGAGTGAACCTAGCTAAGACAAAAGTGTTGATAAGTAGAAAAGAGGACAAAACTCTGATTCCATCAGGGAAATAGCCATGTTCGATATGCAGAAAAGAAGTTGGCATAAATTCTATAAAATGTACACAATGGAGCTCTTGGGTACGCAAGAGATGTGGGATAGCAGGCAAGCTAACAGGTAGGGAGAAATACGTATGCACTAGATGTACAAGGAAATTAGACAGTAGAAGTTGCAGTAATAAACATATTTTTCAAATGCAGGTAGGATCTATAGAAGTGGTTGATAGCTTCTGGTACCTAGGTGATCAGATTAGCAAGGGAGGAGAATGCTCCGAGGCCATAGTATCTAGAATAAGGACAGGTTGGAAGAAGTTTAGGGAGCTGCTTCCTCTACTGACAAAGAAGGGCTTCTCCTTATGAACGAAATGCAGTTATATGATGCCTGTGTGAGATGTGCGATGCTGCAAGGTAGTGAGACAAGGGCAGCAACTGCAGAGGATATGCGACGGCTGGAGAGAAATGAAGTAAGTATGCTCCGTTGGATGTGCAATGTCAATGTACGTGAATGACCAAGCATGGATCAGTTGAGAGAGAAACTGTGTATAACAGGGATAAGTTGTGGTGTGTGGGAGAGAAGACCACGAAAATCATGGGCGGAGGTGGTTAGAACTGACCTCAGATTGCTGAAGCTCACGGAGGAGATGACGAAGGACCGTGACAAATGGAGAGATGCTGTGCTTAACAGGACTCATCCCACCCTTGCAAGCAGGGAAAAGAGGACGTTAAATGATGATGCTGATGATGATAAAGTTATATTTGTATATATACAGAATAGAAGTAACTGTGATTGCATACATATGTAAAAAATTTTACTCATTTTTAGACATGTAACTAAGCCAAATATACATATTTCCTTGTTGAAATATTTATAAGGTTTACAAGCCTCATTGGGCTTTAATCAGAAGGTATATACCATCTTAACAAATTATATACACATTCCCAGACAAGTTGGAACCCAATGTTGCATGCCTAGGCAAGATTAACAATTAAAAAAAGTAATATCTACACATCCATATGTGTGTATTATATGTCAAGTTATAAACCTTTCATACTTTATATAGTTTATCAATATATAATTCCTGTATGTTTAGTAATAGCTCCGTTCTTAGGTAAATGTCACCACCACCACCACCATCACCACCACCACCTTCAACACAAACCACCACCACCACCACCAACAACAACACCACCACCATCATCTTCATCAACACCACCACCACCACCATCATCTTCATCAACACCACCACCACCACCATCATCTTCATCAACACCACCACCATCATCATCATCAACAGCAGCACCACCACCACCACCACCATCATCATCAACAGCACCACCACCACCATCATCAACACCACCACCACCACTACCATCATCATCATCATCAACAGCAGCACCACCACCACCACCACCACCAACACCACCATCAACACCACCACCATCATCTTCATCAACAGCACCACCACCACCACCATCATCATCAACAGCACCACCACCACCATCATCAACACCACCACCATCATCAACAGCACCACCACCACCATCAACAGCACCACCACCACCACCACCATCAACACCGCCACCACCACCACCACCATCACCAACACCACCACCACCACCATCTTCATCAACACCACCACCATCATCTTCATCAACACCACCACCACCATCACCATCACTACCATCAATTTGGAAAAACTACAAATGCTCTATATATTCTTAAAAAGATTGAAGGATGAGTATTTAAGCTTTATTTGATTCTGAGTTAAGACTCTATTGGTTTTATATATATTAATTATTATAACCAGGCTAGAAGCTGCTAAATGGTCGGTCACCCTCCTGCCTCTGCTTTTCAGCGCCATGTATTTTATCTGTTATATTCCTTTGTTATATTTCGAATACCTGATGATGTCACCGGATTCATACTGAACCCGGTTACTGAAATGTTCATAGTATAATAAACCTTTCAAGGAATTACCTCAGTCCAGCCTCCTGTTATTTTATAATAATTAACTTCGTACTTGCACCACCAACAACACGAACGAAGATGGTTGAGTTGCATTACGTCGAGTGCTCTCCCTAATATTACAACAAGGTTGACCATACAGAATGACCAGTTCTATCCAGAATCAACAAACCTAAATATATATATATCATAACTGCCACTTCTTTACAGGAGAGGACCATCTCTTTAATGTTGTGCTGGACTGCCATGAGCCAGCGAATGACTCTGCAACCCTTTTACAGATGTGACACACATGAGGTCCCCAGATAGTCCTGAATATAACTTCTCTTTAGGCACTCTCATGTGCCGCTTCAGAACCAGACCACCAAGCTTTCTCTCAAATCTGACACAAATACCCTGCCAGCCTTTCAGGGAGGCCATCAACATAATTGGCCTCAGACTGTTATTTGCTGTGAGCTCTTAAATGACTAGCAAGCCTGGTATGAGAAAGAACCTTTCCACAGATGTTACAGACATGCTCCTCTGGGACTGAGTCTCCATCACCCTTCCTGAGTGCTCTAATAACACTGAATGTTCAATACTTTTAACCTCTAAATGATTACAACCATCGTAAACCAGACTTCTCCAACCAGATCTACTTTCTGTCACATCTTCCAATCCTCGACACCAATACCAAGTGTCTTCAGGTTGCCTTTGACAGTATCCCTGAAACTTACCTTGGGCTTGTGTCTGGGGTGTTTATCAAGAGTTGCCTATCCATACCAAATCTACTTAGGCCACCTCTCACCTCCCATCTCCCTTAAATGCCCTGCCCAACACAGTTGGTTTTGAATAAGCAGTTGTTCTATGCTGGATGTATTGCTCACTGCAGAACAATGTGTCAGGTATAAATAACATTAATGCTCAAAATATTCCTTAAACATTTTTTGGGGAATCTTTCCAATGTCTTGATATGATGTCGATATGTGGTCCAATTCTCAGAAGAGTACAAGAGAGCAGCCAGGACAGAGAATTGGTAGACACCAATCTACCTACTAAATGATTTGCTGGGTTTTTTTATCTTTACTTGATTTCAGAATCTAATGTCAGATTAGGTCTCTGCCTGTTACTGGTACCATGTAGCCCACTACAACTTGTTTCATGGTCGGGTGGTTGGTGATTAAACTGGCTCCTCCATCAGACCTTCATCTGGTAAGGGGTATAAATGGAAACCAGCGCTGCCGAAGTTGGTACGTATTATTTACCCTTAATTTCACTTTCTGAACATTTGGTACTTCATCCAGATTTTTTGGTCCATTTTAGAGATTGTACTTGCTTTGTGAATTTGGCTTAATTGAAATTCTAAAATCACCATTTAATAATTTACTATTTATCAACTATAACAACTTTTACACTGAGAAGCTATCCATTAAATGTATTTTCCCACCAGATCTCACTTGACATCAATAACTCTTCTGTGTTATTAACGTACTATTTCCTCACAAACGATCAGTGGATGTTTTACTTGAATAGATTCCACTGACAATATGCAAGGACATCTAAATATAGATAGATTAAGACAAATTCTTGGAAGACAACTGCAGTTGGGTCATGGTGTGCAGTGTGCTTTGGTGGCAGCACCTTTCAATATCTGAACTTATCTGAAATATTGATGTGATATGTTTACAAGCTACCTGAAGCTTTAGACCCAACCAATGTTATTGAAGAGAAACCAAAATCAATCATACCACTGGCAATGAAATGTTCCAAATTTATGCATGAAGACCAATATGAAGAAATAGAGAATGGAGGGAGTTGACTCCTCTGGTTTCATTTCTCAAGAAAAATCTGATGACATATATCTCTGCTCGATGCTATCTATGCTTTAAAAACATCATTAAATACCCTGCTAAGACCAAAGTCTCTGCTGCTAAATGTTGACTTCACTAAGTGACATCCACAACTGCAACTTTGTCTCAAACTACAAGAAACTGGTACAGCAAGAAAAGTGTGGAAGAAGACATTTCTTTTTAATTAAAATATATAAAGTAAATGTAAAATATTTTCTATTTTTAATATTTATTATATATTGGTGTAAATGGATTTGGTATGTTTTTGTATATTTGGGTACTTTTTAAAGAAAGTTTTTGGTACTATTGAGAAAAAAGTTTCAACAGCCCTGGTGGAAACTTAGCAGCACAGAAACAGGAACTGTCCAAGGGCGGATGAATTCCTCAGAGTCAATGTCTATGGGTGAAATAGTGTCACCAACCTGCAAGCAACGTGAGTATGGCTACACCCACTAGAGAGGTTAAACTCCATGACAATAACACATGTGATCCTCATAACTGTCCTGTTATCCTGCCTTGGCTTGTCACTGGTCACATAGCTGTGGGAATGGAGTGGGTTCTGTGTGTGTAGCACAAGCACATAACATTGTCATCTTTATGTGGAGATATTTCTTCACAAGTCCGACAGTGGTGGAGGAATGGCAATGTGTGCTGACACGACTAGTTAAAAGCACATAGTCACAAATCTACATGTGGGTGGCTCAAGTCTTATCCTAAAGTTGCTGCACTGTAAACTGAACAGCAACATGATTCGGCAGAGTCTTGAGCATCTGAGCAGCTTTTGTAGGGATGTACTGCTCAACCATACCACATGGGAAGGGTCAAGGAAAGGTGATCTAAACAAAGTCAGTTCAGTCATCAAACTGGCCAGAAGCCTGTGGTCAGCAGTGGTTCATAATAGCAGGAGAAAAACCAAGACATATAACAAAAAGTACAGAATGGGTGCTGGTACTTGGAACATGAAGACACTTCTTGAATACAGAGCGTCCAGTAACCTAAAACATCAAACTGGTTTGATAGCAAAGGAATTGGTTCGGTATGGTATTGACATAGCTACCCTCGCTGAAACACGGCCGAGTGGTGAGGATCAGTTGACAGAATTCAAGGTGGGTTACACCTTTTTCTGGAAGGGCAAGCCTGAGGGTGAGAAACGTATTTGCCATTTGATTTGAGTTAGCTGTAGCAACTTTATTGTGTCAGTGACAGAATCATGATTCTCAAAGTTACTTTACTGTAATTCTTTAACTATATTTTCTGTTTAGGCTCCAATTCTCTCCAGTAGTGAAGAATCCATAATACCATTCTATCAACATATATATACCTATACACACACACACATGTATGTATCATCATCATTTCATTTTACGTCCACTTTTCCTTGCTTGCAAGGGTGGGACGGGAACTGATTCTGGCTTGATTTCTACAGCTGGATGCCCTTCCTAACACCAACCTCATTTACAGTGAGTGCTTGGTGCTTTTTTGCTGTGGCACCTCCACGACCACTTTGCAGTGGAATGATAGGAGCCCCAGTCCCATCATCTCATTTCTACAGCTGAGTAAACTGCAGCAATGTGAAATAAAGTGTCTTGCTCAAGGAAACAACACATCACCCGGTCTGAGAATTGAACTCACAACCTTTCGATTTCAAGGCCAATCCACTAAGCCATGTGCCTCCATATATATAACACAAAAGCAAAGGAATGACTTCACTTTTTGATTTAATTTTATAATATTACAATTTAGTTTTGTAAAATTATAATATAAAATTAAATTAAAATTAAAAGCAATGAGTTATTTAATTTGTTGATTATTCAACAAATTTAATTTATAACAGATTAGAAGCACTCTACAAATTTTTTCTGGAGTATAATATCAATAATATTAATAAATGGAAACTATCTTTACAAAACCATATTTATTTTATTATATATATTTCAAGAGTACCAATATTTTGGTACGCTCTCATCAGATAAAATACAAAAATTGGTTTACAGATAGTGACATATTGAGATAAGAACTTAATGTTGTGAGTTTTATTTGAATAGTCATATATATATATATATATATATATATTAGAAAGTGAGGTTTTTTGTACAAAATGAAAAATAACCGAGATGTCCTACACGAGTGAAAGTAAAAGGAAAAAAGATGAAATTGAAAATGCTACTGGAATCTTTTTTTTTTTAAATATATTTATTTGGTTCCTTTACTGGTTTCGCAGTTCTTCTGCTTTTCAAAAGTAGAGTTGAGATGGAGGGTCTGTGGTTTTTCTCACATCTTATATATATATATATATATATATATATATATATATATATATATATATATACAATACATAAACAGAGAAGGCCTTAAGCGATACTCTGACCAACTCCATCTCACTCAACATACATTAGGATATACCTAAGTATTTTCCCAATTTAGTGTTTGGGTGCTAACTAATCAGTATTTTGTGGATAGCTGGTTGTATTATGTTATATGAGACATTATTAAATAAATATCTCTTTCCTTTCAGACAGCTGTTTCGTTATAAGATTTCTACAATTTGGGATAAATAATTTCCAGGTTATGTAGAAACTTGTATATAATCCATAGTTTTATACACAAGCAGGCTCTTATAAACTCATCAGTGGATGCCCAAATAATATCGATATAAAAATTACATTGACATTAATAAATTAGTGATGGTCTCCCTCAGCGCTAAGAAGAGACTGGTAGATTAGAAAATCCAGCAGTCCTCTCAAAGATAAAATACACGCTGTCCCCAAGAGGGTAAGGGGAGGTAATCTTAAAATAAAACAATATACACACTGGTCATTTAAACCTGTTAGGTATTAACCACGTGTATAAGAACTCAATTGGATATTAAAAGAATAAATATATGTATACACAATCAATGCACACACAGAGATATTAAAACATAATAAATACATGTATGGATCACCCATATACACACATAGCTATTCTCTAAGGCTATATATATATAAGAAAAGACATATATCATAAAGGTAGAAGAGAAAGAACTTAGAATCTCTGAAGATTCTAACAACAAATTCTTTATAATAATATGTATATGCACACATATATATATAAACCTGTTATATAGATATTGTGCCTTAGATAAAACACTGTGTAAGGTGTAAATTTTGTTTTTAAATGTATTAACTTCTCCATTTATTTTTGCTTATATATAGAGAGAGAGGGAGAGAAAAGATGAAGTTGGAAATAGCACAGAAAATATATTCTAGGGTCTGTTTTTCTTTTTTTTCCTTTCTTTGATTCGTCAAAGTTACATTGTTGAAAAGATGAGAGGGACAATTCTTTTAAAAAAGAGTTTTATAATGTATATAAAGTATTACCAGTTTCAATGTATTATTGGCAGTATCGGCAGAAGTCGGACACCATGCTTTGCAGCATAGAGTTATGTCCCTTTATGATCTGAGGTTAACTTTGCCTTTCATCCTTACGGGGTCAATAAAATAAAGTACCAGTAATGCACTGGGTAATTTGCTGGCCTTGTGCCAAAAGTAAAAACAATTATTAAAATACTTCAATGTTTAGTATTACAATTAAAAAGAATTAATAAAAATTAAAGATTTAGAATTAAGAGGTAAGCTTTTTTCATCTTCCTTGTTGAGAAGGAGACTGGAGAATGAACTCTCGTGTATAGAGAGAGAGGTGTAGTCATGAAGTAGCAGCAGTAGTGGTGGTAGTTGTGTTTCTTCACAGAACAATATTGTTTTTTAGGACAAAGGAAATATTCTATAAATATGTGTATCTCAATTGTGTTAATGGACTGGTCAAGAGTTCAGATGGGGGGGGGGGGGGTTGTAAGCTAGAGACAAATTCTATGGCAACAGTAGGGTTGTAAAAGAAATTCTATTTTTGGAATATGGTTTTAGGGAGTGTGTGTAGTGTAAGAGTGTATATATAAAAATACACTCGTGTGTGGGTGGGGTGGGGGGTGTTTCAGCCTTTCTGTCACAGGTCCCTTTGTGGTGGGAAATAAAAAAAAAAACAGAGCAGAGTACCAGTGGAGACTTTCAATCATGAATTTTGGGAAAATATGTGAATGAGCAATTTTTTCTCTCTTATTTCGCAGTGGGGGAGAGAGAGAGAGAGAGAGAGAGAGAATCTAATGGGGGTGATTACATATTTAATTTTGGTTTAAACTTGTTAATAAATAGTTTTTCTTTATTTATTCTTTGTTGGAGCACTTGTAAAGGGGGAAGATTTTAAAGTTGGGTAGAGTTATTCCTGCACAATCTGCAATGTGGCTACTTGAGGAGATTTTTCTTGTGTTTACGACTCGGATTTGTTGGCGATGGATAGTCATTCTTTTGCATAATGTCACACCTGTCTGTCCTATATAGTTATGTTGACAGTCACTGCATGTGATTACGTAGATCAGGTTTTCTGAGTTGCAAGTGAAGATGTTTTTCACTGTGAAAGTTTGGCCATCTTTAAACGTGAATTTTTGTCCTTCAATTAAGTATAGGCATGTGCCACAGTTTGTTCTTCCGCATTTTGTTACCGTAAGGTTGGAGATTGGTTTGTGTATATTTGTTTCAGTGAGAATGTGTTTTAGGGATTTGGATTTCGTTTTACTTTTGATGATCTTGTATGTTTCTAGGATTTTTTCAATTTTCATCTTTAAATAAAATGGGGAGGTTTTTGTGTAGGAGGTCGAACATTTCAGTGTTTCTGGGGTAGAACGTCGATACATATGGTAAGGTATTGTTTGTGGTTCTGTGCTTAATGAACAGGAGAGGTGACAGTATGCACCCTTGGTGGAGTCCAATTAAACCAAAATTGCCTTAGATTTTTGTTTAAGATTCGTTCTTTATGTAAAGGATTTCCTGGGCTTTGGAGGCACAAAGATCACATGAACTTTTATTTCCATTATAGGATCTAGCTTTAGCTAAAATCTCCCAGTGTAACCTATATCGAATGTCATTATCTTTTAAACTCCAGATATAGGCAGAAAGTGAAGTCATATTCCTTGTTAAAGGGTTACAAAATGAATGGGAGTGCATGTACAGATGCTGCTTAAATCTATTGGTAGTTAACCCTACGTAACCTTACTAGTTGTGGGTGTATAAACCTTACATTTGTAAACTATATTGCTTGATTTCCTGGCTAGAGGGTAGTAGTCCCTATTGATACAATTGCAGCTAAAACTAACTTCAGGATTGTTTATATTACTATGGCTAGGTAATTTCGCTAAGTTAGATGCAGTGTTGTGTGTGGAGTTGGGAGTTGTGGAATATATAAATGAGGTTAATCAGCACATCTATCTACACAGGTGAAAAAACTATATATTTTCGCCTGTTTCAAATTCCAGCAGACAGCAGGGGAAACAGAGCCAAAGCCAGAAATGTACATTGACAGTTGTCCCCCGCTGCTTCTGCTGGAATCTGCTAGATGGCGCTAACCATCAGTCTTTCAATATTCATAGCAAAACAACTTTCCAAATGTTTATTTATCAAACATACCATATATATCATTAGATATATGAAATACATATACACACACACACACGTATATATATATATATTTAAAAGAATAGAGGTGTAACACACGAGTTGTGATATATTGGTAAAAGGAAAAGAAAATGCTGACAAATTGTTCCCAGTGAAAAATAGTTTAATTAGGAATAAGTAAAAATTAGTAATAAGTATTGGTTAGTATTCAGTTTTAGTTTTAAGTTTTTACCGGTTGCGCATTTCTAATGCTTTTCAAAAATAATTTTGAGATAGAGCGCTTGTGATGTTTGCTCTAATCTGATTAGAGCAACCGGTAAAAACTTAAAACTAAAACTGAATACTAACCAATACTTATTACTAATTTTTACTTATTCCTAATTAAACTATTTTTCACTGGGAACAATTTGTCAGCATTTTCTTTTCCTTTTACCAATATATATATATATATGAGCCCCTCTACTTGGCATTTGTTGACTTGGAGAAAGCATTTGACAGACTCCTCTATTCCATAATCTGGTGCGCTCTTAGAAAACTAGGAGTAGATGAGTGGCTTCTGAGAGTAGTATAAACCATGTACAGAAAGGCAGCCAGAAAGGTTAGATTTAATAATGACTATAATGTTCACCAGGACTCTGTTCTTAGCCGTCTCCTGTATATTATTATCTTCCAGGCTATAACAGAAGAGTTTAAAACTGGTTGCCCATGGAAACTCTTATATGCTGATGATCTAATTTTCATAGTTGAATGTATGTCAGAATTAGAGAAATAATTCCATACTTGGACGTATAACTTGGGATCGAAAGGTCTTAAAACAAACTTGGCAAAGACTAAAGTCTTAGTGAGTAGAAAGGAAAACAAGCCGCTGAGTGCTTCAGGGAAATGGCCTTGCTCAGTGTGTAGGAAGAGGGTAAATATTCCATCCTCTGTCCCAAACGTAAATTAT
The DNA here is from genome assembly GCA_964016885.1 of Eledone cirrhosa. Lineage (NCBI taxonomy): Eukaryota > Metazoa > Mollusca > Cephalopoda > Octopoda > Eledonidae > Eledone > Eledone cirrhosa. Next base: position 9,690,388 of record OZ024763.1, read on the forward strand.
GGGTTCACAAGTGTTGTAGTGGGATCTCAGGCAGGCTTGCAAAGAATGTAGGGACTACTACCACTGCTAGCTACAAAAAAGAAAGCTTTCCCCTCAAAATGAAGGGCAGATTGTATGATGTGTATACAAATAACAATGTTACATGGTAGCGAGACCTGGGCACTGTCTGCACAGGACCTACGAAAATTGGAAAGAAATGAAGTTTGCATGCTCCGATGGATGTGTAATAGTAATATATATGAATGGCGAAGTATAAATGAACTGAAAGAGAAACTGAGTATGAGATGGATCAGATGCAGTGTGCAGGAGAGGAGACTATGTTGGTGCAGACATGTGATGTATTTGGAGGATGATAGCTGCATAAAGATGTGCAGGGTGCTCAAAGTTGATAAAAACTGTGAAAGAGGAAGACAGGAAATCTTTGGGTGAAGTGATAAACGCACAATTAAACCTCTCAAAGGAGATGACATAGAATCAAGATCTCTGGTGATACGCTGTATTGCAGAAGACCTACCATTCTATGTACATGGGATGAAGCAAACATCGAGAAGACACTAGTATGCACCAAATCTTCTCTTTTCCCATCCATCGTCTTAACACTCCACCGTACACCAGCTAAGTACTCCACCTTAGACTTACCTCTCTATTCCCCATCCTGCATACATGCACCGCTATCTCTCACCTTCCACATCTGATACATCTATCTTGTCCAACCCATGCATACACACTCTCCCTCAATGTTGCTGAAATAGCTAAAAACTCTCAGTCAACCCTGTAAGGTGGTCATGTTGTGACTCAACAAAAGCCTCTAGTCAACCCTGTAAAGGTGGTCATACTGATGACATTCCAAAAGAACACCCAGTTCACTCTGTAAGCTGATCTGGTGCCACAACAACAAAAGCACCCAGTCATTCCTATAAGGTGGTTGTGACATGACAAAAAGTACCCAGCCCACCCTAGGTAGTGTTGGTGACATAATAAAAAAGTACCCAATCTAGTCTGTCAGTCCACACTATAAATGTGGTTGGCATTAGGAAGGACATCCAGCCATAGAAACCAAGCTAGAAACATTTCTGTATGAGCAAGACATGGTCACCTGACCTGGCTTGTCTCACAACAGGACAACTCGTCTAACCCATGCTAACGTGGAAAATGGACGTTTAAAAATTATAATAATGTCTGGGGAATGCTCAGTCACTTACACATTAATCCAACGAGCTGGCTGTACCGATGATTGAACAACCAGAACATTCATCGTTAAAATTGATAAATATCCATTGCATAGGTTTATATGAATTTCTTTTGACATGAGTTGTCTCCCTTATACTGTTGCATATTCAGACCTAAACATTCTGTAAAGATTTAGCAGAAAAAATATAAAACAAGATTGTTAATTCACATATTTATAGAGCCTAGTGTACAGATGGTTATCAAACTGCGGAGTATCAGATTAAAGGCTTTAACTTTTAACCTGATGCGGTCATAATTGTGTTTTATAGACAAGCATATTATGGTACGGCAATCCTAGGGTGGGCCCTGCCTTATGTGGAACACTACACCCTCTTCCAGTGTGACTTAATGTGTACACAAACACACACAGGCATGCACCAGAGAACAAAATAGTTACTTTAATTTTACAATAATTCAACAAATAATGAATGTACATAAATCAAGATTTTCAATCCTTCAATTATTTTGGCAATTCTGTGCATTCGACAATCTATGTTGGAAGCTATACATCTGTGTGTACCAACCAGTATGTAACCATATGGCTGCCTACCAAACTGGACACAAGAAATGAACTGCCTACCTGGCTTTAAGAGCAAATTGGCAGGGGCTTTTCCCATTGATATAGCTGCTGCTTTCTTCTCAGCAATCTTGCTCCCATCTTTCCACCTTTATTTTTTTACCTTTGTTTTTTTTTTCATCTCCGTGTTTACCACACTGTTCACTTTATACTTAAAACCAAATGTATGCATACATTCGGTCATCCACTCCTCCAACATTTATACCTATCCATTTAAATCTACAATCTTGCTTGACATACTCATGTATACACAGGAGTCTTTCTATCTGTCTCTGTATGTGCATGCATGTGTATATATATATATATAGTGCAAATTTAGACGGGAACAAAACAGAGAGGCAGACAAATAATATATATATATATATATCATCATCATTTCATTTTACGTCCACTTTTCCCTGCTTGCAAGGGTGGGACAGGAACTGCTTCAGGCTTGATTTCTACAGCTGGATGCCCTTCCTAACACCAACCTCATTTACAGTGAGTGCTGGGTGCTTTTTTGCCGTGGCACCTCCATGACCACTTTGCAGTGGAATAAAAGGTTGTGAGTTCAATTATCAGACCGGGTGATGTGTTGTTTCCTTGAGCAAGACACTTTATTTCACATTGCTCCAGTTTACTCAGCTGTAGAAATGAGATGATAGGGACCCCAGTCCCTATCATTCCACTGTAAAGTGGTCGTGGAGGTGCCACGGCAAAAAAGCACCCAGCACTCACTGTAAATGAGGTTGGTGTTAGGAAGGGCATCCAGCTGTAGAAATCAAGCCAGAATCAGTTCCCGTCCCACCCTTGCAAGCAGGGAAAAGCGGACGTAAAATGAAATGATGATGATGATGATATCCATTGGAACATGCATGCTTCATTTCTTTCCAATCTTCTCAGGTCCTCTGTATACAGTGCCCATGCCTCAATACCATACAATATTACTGTTCATATACATGCATTGTACAATCTGCCTTTCATTTTTAGTAAAAAAACCTTATGTAGCTGCAGCAGTAGTAGCTCTCTGAACTTTCTCTATCCCGTTCTTACTCTAGCTACTGTACTTTCAGAACACTCTCTACCACTGCTGATTTCATCACTCAAGTAACGGAAAGTGTTGACTATTTCTATAGAACAATCTGGGCAATTGAAGGAGCGAGTATCCTGTGGGCACTTGCTACTTACTGCACCTGAGCCTTCTACCTTAAAACTCTTTAGGCTCTAGTTCTGATTTTACTTCCGTCCACTATATTTTTTTAGAACTTTAGGCTGACCCAACTGAAAATTTTTTTTCTATGTAACCTGATCTCTTTTACGACTAGCATGTGTCCAAATGGCAGTGAGTGGTAGCGTGGTAGTAGTAGGCGTACTATGTATACAGACCCCCTAACCCAACTGGCAGGGTGGGTGTAGTATGCATACTATGCATACAGCCCTCTGACCAAACCGGCAAGCTGAAATTGATGAGATTCCTCACTTGAAGGCGGTCAACCAGACTGGCAACAGCTGGCCCTGACTGCCTTTGAGTCTTAACATTTCTCTCTGCTTTTTAGCCTCTTGGATTGTGTTTACCATGATTCCTTTATTATATAACTTTTATGCAATAAACACCTGATGTCACCAGGATCTTATGTAACCTGGCCACTGAAATGTACGGTGTTTGCTATAATAAATTTTAGAAGGAATTTCACCAGTCCGGCCTCCTGTCATTTTACTCAATAATAATTAACTCCGTTCTCGCACCACCAACAAGATTCAGCATCAAAGATGGATGAGTTGCATAATGTTGAGTGCTTTTCTTAATATTACATCACGGTTGACTATACGGAATCACCAGTTCTATCCAGTGGTGAACCAACAAACCTAAATGTATATATATATATATCCCACCCTTGCAAGCAGGGAAAAGCGGACGTAAAATGATGATGATGATGATATATATATATGTATGTAAAAGGTAAACAGAAATAACAACACAATCAGTACAGTATATGGAAGGGATATATTAGATTAATGCTTGATATAGCACGAACAGGGTCTTAACGTTTCGGATATATATATATATATATATATATATATATTTATTTAAAGGTTAAACAGGGTTCAATGAATAAATCAAAGAATGAGTTTTACAATAGATTGGAAGCACCCAACAAAAATGGTTTTCCGGAGTTATTAATATTAATTCAAAATATTAACAAAAATAGACAATTCTTGTGATCAAGTATATGTCACTATACATATTTCTACCATGACTGAATCTTAACCATCTACTATGTTAGGGTATGTTATGCATCATCTTGTTTTATCTGATGAGGATGTACTGTTGAAGTTAGCTCAGTACCTCTGAAATATGTATAGTGAAATATACTTGATCACAAGAATTGTCTATTTTTGTTAATATTTTGAATTAATATATATATATATATATATGAAAAACCACAGACCCTCCATCTCAACTCTACTTTTGAAAAGCAGAAGAACTGCGAAACCGGTAAAGGAACCAAATAAATATATATATATTTTTTTTAATAAGACTCCAGTTGCATTTTTGATTTCATCTTTTTTTCTTTATACTTTCACTCGTGTAGGACACCTGTTATTTTTCATTTTGTAAAAAAAAACCTCACTTTCTAATATATATATATATATATATATATATATACATATTTATATAATTTGTTTTTATATTTTATTTTTTGTTCTTTGTTTCCAATAATACATCTGCTCCTTACAAGCAGGTGTTGCCCTGCTGCTACAGAAAATGGAATATATTATGTAGAATATATATAGTGTATAGTGTATATATATTATATGTGTCATATTATGTGATGTTGCATAGCATCGCATCTGGTGTGTGCCGTCAGAGGTTTGTTACTACTGGACAGGAAAGTTTGTTCTAATTCTTCATAATAATGAGATGACTTCTTGCAATAAAAAGGTAAGTAAATATAAGACATACATATGTACATAATATATATGTACATACATACATACATACATATATATGTACATATGTACATACATGTATAAAGACATACATACATATATAAATATATACGTATATATACATATATACATACATATGTACGTACATACATAGATATATACATACATATATGAATACATACATATGTACAAACATACATACATACACACATACATACATACAAGGAGAATATCTATGCAGAACTAATGAGAAATCTGCAGATACACCACCCTGATTATACCTTCAGATTTATGCCTGTGATTATTGGGGCACTGGAAATCTTGAGAAGTTGGGCTTCACAGAAACAGAAAGAATACAACTAGTTAGGAAATTACAATTATAATCCATTAATGAAACAGTAAAAATATGTAAAACATTCCAAAAATTCTGCATGTAATAACTGCATCCTAAACGGACGGTAGTCCGTTTAGTAATATTGTTGTGGTCGTGTTTTCGTTGGCATATACACATGTACAGATACAAAACATAAGCACATGTACACTTAAAACATCCACATGCACACATACAATAACATCCATACCTGCACACATGTAGACACACATGCATATCTACCTTGTTGATGTCTAAATTCCAATGAAAGAATCTTGTGCCTATATTAGAAACTGACTCTCCCTATTGGTAAACACTTATCTATATATATAAAACTGAGGATGTCTGTCTGTGTGTGAGTTTGAATCCCTAAAACTAGAGAAGCACCCAACCGACTGTTTTCAAACTTTACACATATAATACTTGTTTCTGGGAGTGTTCTGAGCCAAAAGAATTTCAAATTTTCAATGCCCTAGGGACCGCATTATGCGATTTAGCGATCTCTCTCTATAATTCTTAGTCTTTCTCTTTTTAGATTGATACATACATATAACGTCGCGCTCTTATAGTATGTCTGACAGTCTGCATTACGTCACTTCCCTGAGGATGTCTGTGTGTGTGTGAGTTTGAATCCCTAAAACTCGAGAGGTACCCAACCGATTTTTTCCAAACTTTACATGTGTATTATATTTCAGGGAGTGTTATGCATATAAAAAATTCAACTCTTTGATCCCCTAGGGCCCGCATTAGTTGAAAAACTGCGTTTTTTCAGGTTTTTAGGGGTTATTTGAGGCGTTACGTCAGACCGATTTCCTTGAAATTGTAACTATGTATTAGTCTCTTCTTCATACCATGAGCAAAGAAAATCCAACTTTTTTATGGCCTAGGGCCCGCATTAGGTGAAAAACTTCATTTTTTTTTAGCCTTTTAGAGGTTTTTTGAGACGTTACGTCTAGCCGCTTTTCCCGAAATTTCAAGGCATATTATGCACATAAAAAAAATTCATTTTCTTGATCCTCTAGAGCCCGCATTAGGTGAAAACCTGCATTTTTCCTGCTTCATCGAGGAAAATCTTAAAGATTAGAGTATTCGGTTTATTTTCTTTACATATTGTCCAGGCATGCAGTTTTTCCACGTTCCAAAATACCTTTGGGTGTAGATTATCATGACACCAGCACTACCAATGTTTTAATAATTAAAGGTGCAGCATATATATATATATATATATATATATATATATATATATATAATCTATAAGATCAAAAGATGGTTAAAAAAAATTGAAGGGGGGGGGGGATGAAAAAGAGGAGGAGATGAGAGTAAAGAATGGAGGGGGAGGAGTATAATAAGGAAGGATGAGGTAGGAGGAGAGATGGGTGATAGAGATAGAGAGATAGCTTTTATAACAGAAAAATATATTGTTTTACAGAGAGAGGTTAAAAAACCGTTGGAAGATAATATATAAATTAAAAGAATTTGAAAATTAACGAAGAGAAAAATTTAAGAATAATGTTAAATTAAGGTTTGTATCACCCATCTCTCCTCCTATCTCATCCTTCCTTATTATACTCCTCCCCCTCCATTCTTTACTCTCATCTCCTCCTCTTTTTCATCCTTTCCAACCTCCCCCCCCCTCCCTCAATTTTTTTCACAATATCATACATCAATCTAAAACTACTTTTCAGATGTTGATTTAAAACTGCACTATTCAACAGTGTTTTTTAACCTTCATATCATGTCTCCCTATTTTATCTGACGAAAACGGAAATGTCATCGTATGATGATATTTATTTTTGAAATGCGCATAATAAAATACATGGAACTCTTTTAACCATCTTTTGATCTTATATATTATTTATACTCCAGTCCTACAAACTGTAGAGTGCTACTTATCCGATATCTGCATTGCTTTATCGTACTACAATAAAACTCACCTCCTACATATATATATAACAAACAAATAGTTTATATATTTATATTTAGGGGTTTTCAAGTCCTATGGTTAAACTTTTACTGTTTCAATATCTATACTGATCTTAACTAGTATTATCTTATCTATATATATGTATAAGTAAAATTCAATAAACCCCACCATAAAGCATACTTTGTAGAGATACTTTTACAAAGATGTGTAGAATACACTTAGTTTTAAGATCACTGGAAAATTGCATTAATTTCCATGAATGAAAATTTATCGTTTTCATTCATGGAAATTACGGAAGTGTCTGGTTATTTTAAAACTAAACATTATCTATACCTGTGTGTGAGAGAGAGAGAGAGAGAGGGGGAGGGGGGGTAAATAAAAGCCATATCCAGCTGCTGATTTTATAAGGTTTTGTTGCTGTTGCTCTGATATGTTATATAAACCAACCTCATGTTTTCCTTTATTCATTTTTGTCAACACAGCTGTTTTTATAGTATTCCACTCTCAGCTATTCATCATGTTTTCAAAATAAAGCTCTGCTGCTATCTATTGTTACACTACCAGGTTGTATCTCATAGGAAGTTTCTTAGGGGATCTAGTCCTATCATATTGTTACAGCTTACACTTGTTTTATGTTTAGCTGACCTCCTACCAGGTTGTATCAAGGAAGTTTCTAGGGTGTTTTAATGATTGGGGCTCCAGAGAATGAGAGGGAAACAGACAAATAGATAGATACATAGTAAAAGAAAGAGAGAGACAGATTGATTGGGAGACAGATAAATAGATAGAAAGAGAGACAGATAGGCAGAGAGATAGATATGTGATAAATCGATCTCTGAATATAAAGGTTCAAAGACACAAAGTACCACCAGGAATTGAACCCATGACTTTATGATCATGAGCTGAACACTCTAGCCACTAAGCCACATTCCTTCACAACTGTTTCTCTACATATTCAGGGTAGCAGAACTCAGCAAGAATTTATTATACAGCAAGTTGTTGTTAACTCTTAAAGAAATAAACAAAACAAACAAAGAGAAAGGCAAAAAAGAATGAAAGACCCACCTAATAGAACAACAACAACAAAAAAACGGAAAGAAAGATAAATAACAACAACAAAATCCCCACAGATGTTGTCCAATAACAGTAGTTGTGGCTAGGATGCGTTAAACATGTTACATAATCAATTGTGGATTGATTGGTGGAGAAATTATAGGTCAACCTTCCTTCATGTTCTTAGTACAATATCACTCCATTTCCCTCAGTTACATTTTAATGTAACATGCTAATGTTTTCTTTTGGTATATATATAAACAGGGCCCAATTTTGACTTTGGAGGCCCGGGGCACTTCATACACAAAAAATCATAATACACACAAAACCCCCAATTTTACATATCAAAGTCGGCTGGTGCAAGTAATTGGAATAAGTTATACATACAGGTATTAAATTCAAAAATCTAACCATCCACATTTTACTTCCACTTTCCACGCTGGCATGTGTTGGACAAGTTGTCTGAGACCAGATATATTGGTGCGACTTCATATTGTCAGTTACTCATAATGGTAGATACTATACAAACCAGCTCCAACCAGTCCACCTGACATCATCATAAACAACCCTCATGCACAGCGATCACTGATGTCCAACACAGATATTGTTATCTACTCACAACTTGAAAGACAAACACCATGTATATGGGGATGAGACATTAGCTCAAAATCCAACATAATTATGTCAATCGATGTTTTCAGCTGTCCACCTCACATCATCATGAGGTCACGCATACACAGCAATCTCAGACGTCTGATGCAAATATTTGTTTCTACTTTAGGCACAAGGCCAGCAAATGCCCAGTTCATTACTGGTACTTTATTTTATCGACCCCGTAAGGATGAAAGGCAAAGTCAACCTCGGCGGGATTTGAACTCAGATCGTAAAGGGACGTAACTATGCTGGAAAGCATGGCGTCCGACCCTCTACCGATACTGCCAATCCACGTCTGATGCAAATATTGTCAACCAGTCAGCATTACAACAGATATTGTCAACCAGTCAGGATTACAACAGATATTGTCAACCAGTCAGGATTACAACAGATATTGTCAACCAGTCAGGATTACAACAGATATTGTCAACCAATCAGGATTACAACAGTCAACACCATAAATGTGAGGATCAGGTGCTAGCTTGAAATCTGTCATGATCATGGCAATCCATGCTTTCAGCTGTCCAATTCACATTGTCATGAGCAGATTCCATCCATATACAGCAGACATCATGCCAGCTTGAACCACTGCATCACAAAACAGAGGCCATCCATCATTATATTGTATTAAGAAGGGTTAAGTTTATATCCTTTTGACCATTTCAAAGATGCCCTCAACGCCATGATTCTATTAGGAGTTACAGGCCCATGGATGGTTGAGTAAGCATCATCATCATCTTGGCATACATTGGTTGCAGGAATTACTATGACTCTTTTGCCATCTGTTATAGATGTCCATTGCTTGTGGCAGGTTCTCCATATTTCACACAGCATTCTCACATAGCTGTTTAGCTACATTGGAATGCCGATATTTTTCATGTCCATAACAACACATCGCTGACAATTTCTTCCTCAGCTCTCCAGCAGTGACCCTCAAATTTGGTTCATCTCTAATGGATGGGGTACGAGATTTGCATAAAACTGGTTATTTTGTACTAAGAATGGTTACTTTTTAGACTATTTTAACCATTGAAAACATGGGTGTGTTTAAATAAACACCTGATACATGTTGTCTTTTTTGTTATGAGCATAATTTGATATCTTATTTTCTATTAAAAACAGGGTGTGGTATGTAATAGTGCAACTAATCCATAAACATGACAAAAGTTCAATTTATTCAATTTAATAAAATTTCCAAAATACCAACAACGCCACCACCATCTAGGTTAACTCGGTCCTTAACAAGCTGTGCTATAACTCTTTCAGAGATCTTCATGACTTGGTCAACCAACTTGATGCCTTTGTAGTTTTCTCTGTCTAATGTATCTTCTTTACCTTTGAAGCAGTTGATGCTTCTGCTATACCAGTCATTGGGTATGACACCATTTTGTATTACTTGGTTTATGACATAGATGGTTATTGTGTGACCTACCATCCTAGATGCTTTCAGCCTCTCAGCAACTATCCCTGAAGGTCCAGCTAATTTGCATATCCTTAATTACCTTACTATGCTGCTGCTGACTTTCATGCCTCGACTCTCTGTTGGGTCCATTTCGTGTAGGCTATCTTCTTCCTATGCATTCTCCTCATTCAGTAAGCTTTCATAATGGTACTTCCATGCTACTTCTTTTGAGTGTCAGTGTGGGAAAGTGTGCCATTATAATCCTAGACACACTTCTCACCAACATCACAATTTTCCCTGACTCATCATCATCATCATTTTACGCCGCTTTTCCCTGCTTGCAAGGGTGGGACGGGTCCTATTTAGCACAGCATCTCTCCACTTGTCACGGTACTTTGTCATCTCCTCCGTGAGCTTCAGTGATCTGAGGTCTGCTCTCACCACCTCCACCCATGTTTTTCGTGGTCTTCCTCTACTCTGTCTTCCTTCTACTGGCATTTCTTGGCACTTCTTTACCCAGCAGTCATCCTCCATGTGCATCACATGTCCCATACCATCACAGTCTTCTCTCTTACACACCACAACTAATCCCTCTTAAACACAGTTTCTCTCTCAACACATCCATGCTTGCTCATCCACGTACATTGACATTATACATCCAAGGGAACATGCTTGCCTCATTTCTCTCCAGCCGTCGCACATCCTCTGCAGTTGCTGTCGATGTCTCACTACCATGCAGCATTGCGCATCTCACACAGGCATCATATAACCGGCCTTTCGTATGCAGGGAGAAACCCTTCTTTGTCAGCAGAGGAAGCAGCACCCTAAACTTCTTCCAGCCCATCCTTATTCTAGATACAATAGCCTCAGAACACTCCCTTGCTAATCTGATCACCTAGGTACCGGAAGCTATCAACCACTTCTATAGAACCTACCTGCATTTGAAAAATGTGCCTACCAATGAGACTTCTACTATCAAATTTCCCTGTACATCTACTGCATACGTAGTTTTCCCTACCTTGTAGCAATTTAAGAGAATACTGCTGCACCAGTCCTTGGGTATGACTCCATCTTATATAGCTTGATTGATGATGCATGCAACCAGTTTCGTACCTACTTCTCCTGATGCCTTCAGCATCTCAGCAACTATCTCCGACGGTCCAGCTGCCTTACCACTTTTCATTTCCTTAATTGCCTCTTTGACCCTATATTCGTCAATCTCAATAGCTGGTCCCTCTGTTAAATGGAAAGTGGACATAACAAATGAAAGCTAATCATCATCAAAATCTATAAAAGATCCATCAGTATGTGTGTTGATATGTAACAGTAGTGTCATTTCCTGTGTATGTAACAGTAGTGTTGTTTCCTGTGTAACAGTAGTGTTGTTTCCTGTGTATGTAACAGCAGTGTTGTTTCTTGTGTAGAATCTATAGCTGAACTAGAGGTGAAATTCCAAACCTGGAAGCAAGGCCTAGAATCAAAAGGTCTTAAATTTAACCAGGTAAAAACTAATGTCCTAGTAAGTAATAGGGATAACGGCACAGATCACCTCTGGGAAATGGCCCTGCTCAGTGTGCAGAAAAGGAATAGGTAGAAATTCCATTCTATGTACTAAATGCAAACAATGGGTACACAAGAGATGTAGTGGGATCTCAGGCAGGCTAACAAAGATTGTAAGTTTTACTTGTGGCAGGTGCACAAGGGCAGTAAGTAGCAAGATCCCTCAGGACCACCTTCAAATGCTCAGATGGCTTGGTTGACGTGGTAGATAGTTTCCATTACCTGGGTGACCAAATCAGTAGTGGGGGAGGGTGTTCCGAAAGCACAATAACCAGAGAGAGGTCGGGTTGGAGAAAATTCTGGGAGCTTCTACTGTTACTAACTACAAAAGGTTTTTCTCTCAAAATGAAAGGCAGACTGTATGATGCATGCATATGAACAACAATGTTGCATGGCAGTGAGACCTGGGTACTGTGTGCTGAGGGCCTGCGAAGATTGGAAAGAAATAAAGCCTCCATGCTTCACTGGATGTGCAATAGCAATATACGTGAACAGCAAAGTATAAATATACTGCAGGAGAAATTAGGCATAAGAGGGATCAGTTGTTACATGTCGGAGAGGAGATTGCATTGGTATGGACATGTGATGCGTATGAAGGATGACAGCTGTATGATAAGGTGGAGAGAACTCAAAGTCAATGGTAACCGTGGTGTGGGCAGGCCTAAGATGTGGGATGAAGTAATAAAAGCTGACCTTGTACAATTACACCTCACTAAGGCAATGACTCAGGACCATGACCTCTGGCACTATGCAGTTTTATGGAACACCTGCCCTCTATTGTTCTCGGGATGAGGTTTATACCTAGTAGGCAACACCTTCCTCAACCTTCTATCTCCTCTCATCCACTTCCCTTAGAGGTAACCATACCTCCCCTACAACCCTGACCATATCTTTCTTCCCCCCTCCCTAGTCCTCACTATGTTGTGTTGGTGACACAACAAAGGTGTCCAGTCTACACTGTAAAGTGGTCGTGTAGGTGTCACGACAAAAAGCACCCAGCACACACTGTAAATGTGGTTGGCATCAGGAAGGGCAGCCAGCCATAGAAAATAAGTCAGAAACTCCTATATGAGCGAGACGTGGTCACCCGACCCAACTTGCCTCTAAATGGGACAAACCCATCTAACCCATGCTAGCGTGGAAGATAGACGTTAATCGATGATGATGATGATGATGTACATATGTAACAGCAGTGTTGTTTCCTGTGTAACAGTAGTGTTGTTTCCTGTGTATGTAACAGTAGCATTGTTTCCTGTGTATGTAACAGTAGCATTGTTTCCTGTGTATGTAACAGTAGTGTTGTTTCCTGTGTAACAGTAGTGTTGTTTCCTGTGTATGTAACAGTAGCATTGTTTCCTGTGTATGTAACAGTAGTGTTGTTTCCGGTGTATGTAACAGTAGTGTTGTTTCCTGTGTATGTAACAGTAGTGTTGTTTCCTGTGTATGTAACAGTAGCATTGTTTCCTGTGTAACAGTAGTGTTGTTTCCTGTGTATGTAACAGTAGTGCCGTTTCCTGTGTAACAGTATTGTTGTTTCCTGTGTATGTAACAGCAGTGTTGTTTCCGGTGTAACAGTAGTGTTGTTTCCTGTGTATGTAACAGTAGCATTGTTTCCTGTGTAACAGTAGTGTTGTTTCCTGTGTATGTAACAGTAGTGCCGTTTCCTGTGTAACAGTAGTGTTGTTTCCTGTGTATGTAACAGTAGTGTTGTTTCCTGTGTATGTAACAGTAGTGTTGTTTCCTGTGTATGTAACAGTAGCATTGTTTCCTGTGTAACAGTAGTGTTGTTTCCTGTGTATGTAACAGTAGTGTTGTTTCCTGTGTAACAGTATTGTTGTTTCCTGTGTATGTAACAGTATTGTTGTTTCCTGTGTATGTAACAGCAGTGTTGTTTCCGGTGTAACAGTAGTGTTGTTTCCTGTGTATGTAACAGTAGTGTTGTTTCCTGTGTATGTAACAGTAGTGTCGTTTCCTGTGTAACAATAGTGTTGTTTCCTGTGTAACAGTAGTGCCGTTTCCTGTGTATGTAACAGTAGTATTGTTTCCTGTGTATGTAACAGTAGTGTTGTTTCCTGTGTATGTAACAGTAGTGTTGTTTCCTGTGTAACAGTAGTGTTGTTTCCTGTGTAACAGTAGTGTCGTTTCCTGTGTAACAGTAGTGTTGTTTCCTGTGTATGTAACAGTAGTGTTGTTTCCTGTGTAACAGTAGTGTCGTTTCCTGTGTAACAGTAGTGTTGTTTCCTGTGTATGTAACAGTAGTGTTGTTTCCTGTGTAACAGTAGTATTGTTTCCTGTGTAACAGTAGTATTGTTTCCTGTGTAACAGTAGTATTGTTTCCTGTGTAACAGCAGTGTTGTTTCCTATGTAACAGCAGTGTTGTTTCCTGTGTAACAGCAGTGTTGTTTCCTGTGTATGTAACAGCAGTGTTGGAAGGTTTTTAGATAAATATAAACACTTTAATAATTTCATTAGCATATTTTTAATGAAAGGCACTGTCTTTAATTTTTAAATATTAAATAATGTTTAAGTTGGTGTTTGGAACATAACTTAACTAAGGTTCTTGCATAGAATTATAATGGATGGTTTTTTAGCTAAATATAAGCACTTTAAAACAAACAGATTTGTATTGGCATTTTAGTTGGTTTTGTATAAAAAGGGTGGAGTTGATTATTGAAATTTGGGTAAAACTGATCCTTTAAGGTTCAGTAAAGCACCTCAATGAGATCTGTGCCCTTGTCAGCTGCCTAGTTGACCTCAATAGTAGCCATGGTTCCTGCTTATAATCAATCATTACAGCTATTATTAACTGCCAGATGTTACCCAGCACTCTATAACATACTCCACTGATATTCTGTCATACCTGCATAATCTGCCATTCCTTCCAGCCTGTATATCAGTCATTCTTCCTGGCTTTACTACACTCAGTCAGAAGAGGTGAGTTGTTTGTTGTTATTGTTGGTATTGGTTGTTGTTGTAGTTGTTTCATCTTAATTAGTACATTTATATTCAATTTCCATTCATAATTTCGTTTTTTAATATATATATATTTATATATATATATACATAATTACACCTCACACACATATATATATAATGAATTACATGTGTATATATTAACTGTTAATTATATAACAGTTACTACTTTACATCTCTCTCTCACACTCTCCTCTCTCTCATAAATATATACATATATATATCTATATATATAATATATGTATATATATATATATATATGTATATATATATCATCATCATTTCATTTTACGTCCACTTTTCCCTGCTGATTCTGGCTTGATTTCTACAGCTGGATGCCCTTCCTAACACCAACCTCATTTACAGTGAGTGCTGGGTGCTTTTTTGCCGTGGCACCTCCACGACCACTTTACAGTGGAATGATATGTATATATATATATATATAATATATGTATATATATGTATATATATAAACCACAAACCCTCCATCTCAATTCTACTTTCACAAGAACTGTGAAACCGGTAAAGGAACCAAATAAATATATTTTTAAAAAAAAAGACTCCAGTTGCATTTTCGATTTCATCTTTTTTCTTTATACTTTCACTCGTGTAGGACACCTCAGTTTTTTTCATTTTGTAAAAAAACCTCACTTTCTAATACAAATAATATATATATATATATATATATATATATACATATCAGATAGGGTGTGGTAAAATACCAGGTGGACCAAAACCCACCAGAGTACTCAATACTTGAGGTAGTGGGTAATATGAAGCGATTCTGGACCCCGACGGCTGAGCTCTGGCATAATATAAGTTTATATGCCAGTACACATTAACTCAGTATACCGTGCCTTCGATAGCAGCGGTCTGGTAACATCTACGAATAAGTTTGAGCATCGTGCTTAACTATGAGTAATAGGTCTAGTAAAGTGTCATAGCTATCTATTCGGCCGGCTCCATAGGACAATATGTATATTTTGGCAGGAATGAAAATATTCCATATTTACCAAAGGGAGATTAGGATGTAGACCTTACTGGACCACCACTATGGAAGGCACGCTATACCGAGTTAACGTGTACTGGCATACAAAGATATTATGCCTGTGTTTAAACACTATCACTAACTGTAGCGGCAGACTTGTTACCTATTAGCTAATATTCAATATTATTTCCTTTTGCTAATGTTTGGTGATAGCTTTGACATACATGTTAAATTGATATTTTCAGGCTTTGGGGGAATTTACTTTGCTATTGAACCTTAGCTAATTTACAACAGTACTAGAGAGGAGATGATTAGTACTATCTTTGAGACTAAGGGTAGATTTATGGGTGTTTGAAAATAAAAGGAAAAAATTAAGTAAATTAGTGTTTGAGGTGCTCTTTCTATGAGGAGCTGAATTAGTAAATTATAAATACTTAGCTTTTTAGCAAAGCGTACGATAAAGCAAACTAACTATAACATAAATACACTACAATATCCACCTTGACTTATATATGCCAAAATTAAATTCTCTCTCATTTGTTTTTCCCCCTCTCAATTTGAAGTGAAGCATAATACCATTTCTACAGATTAGAAATAGCTGTTTAGGATAAAAAAAAAAATCTCTTTTGGCACTTTCCAATCTGGCCTGGCACATTCAGGTCAATTTATCTACTAACCCCTTCCCCCTTGTATTTCGGCCTGTTTAGCCCCCTCCCACCCCACGCTATCAAGAAGGTGATAAATTATATACATGGCATTTAGCAGGACTAACCAGCCATTTTATCTAAGGTAACTTCCCCTCCTAGATCACTGTCCACTTCTGGAGAAAAACAAGAAAAACAACAAACTTTTAAAGATTTTTGCTTAGATTTTTTTTGCCTAGTTCAGCTAGATTCCCACTATTCTAATACTGATGGCTTAGTTTGGATCTAGCTGTTGAAACAGCCAGAGCTCAGCCATCGGGGTCCTGAATCTCTTCATATATATATATATAAAGTTCTAGTATGTAGAAAGGAAAATTGGGCACAGAATCCCTCTGGTTAATGGCATTGCTCAGTGTGTAGGAAAGGAGTAGGTAGAAATTCCCTTTTATGTCCCAAATGCAAACTATGGGTACATAAAAGATGTAGCGGGATCACAGGCAAGAATGTAGATTTTATATGTGGCTAATGCTCAGGTGCAATAAGTAGCAAGTACCCACTAGATACAATCTCCTTCAACTGCCCAGATGGTTCTATAGAAATAGTAGACACGTTACATTACCTAGGTGACGAAATCAGCAGTGGAGGAGGGTGTTCTGAAAGTACAGTAGCCAGAGTTAGAACGGGATGGAAAAAGTTCAGTGAACTTATACCGCTGTTGGCCACAAAAGGTTTCTCTCTAAAAATGAAAGGCATTACGTGCAGAGGACCTATGCAGATTGGAAAGGAACAAAGCATGCATGCTCTGATGGATGTGTAATAGTAATAAAACAAACGGCAAAATGTAAATGAACTAAGTGAGAAATTAGGAATAAGATGGATCAGATGCTGTTTACTTGAGAGGAGATTACGTTGGTATGGTCATGTAATGCGTATGAAGGATGACAGCTGTATAAAAAAGTGCAGGGCATTCAAAATTGATGGAAGCTACGGAGTAGGTAGACCCAGAAAAACCTGGGACGAGGTGATAAAAATTGACCTTACACACTTGTACCTCTCTAAGACAATGTCACTGGAACGAGATCTTTGGTACTATGCAGTAATACAGAAGACCCGCCTTCCTTGTGTACGAACTTAAACCTACTTAAACCCAATATACACCTCACTCCACATCCCACACTCCCTACTCCATCCTCCCACTTCCGGCCACACCACCCTTTCTTTATAACATTATGTTGGTACAATGGAACATACAGCTCACACCAACATGGTTGTGTAAGTATCACGATAAAAAGCACCCAGTCCACACTGTAAAGTCATCGTGTAGGAAACACGGTAAAAAGCACCCAGCACAGGAATTGCAGCCAGAAACAGGTGTTTTATAGTTATAAAGAGTTGTTCTGTACATTTTGATATATCTTATATATTTATATCATTAGATATTTATGTGTGTATATATATCATTTAGTATTTTATAATGATTAAATGGGATAATTTATTTTTTGAATTTTTTCTTTGAGCTTATTTTGGGAGACAAGGCACATGTTCGAGATTATCTCAAACATGACATCCGTAACTTTGAATTTAATTTATATAATATATATATCACCATCATCATCTTCATCATTTTACGTCCACTTTTCCCTGCTTGCAAGGGTGGGATGGGTCCTATTCAGCACAGCATCTCTCCACTTGTCACGGTCCTTCGTCATCTCCTCCGTGAGCTTCAGTGATCTGAGGTCTGCTCTTACCACCTCCACCCATGTTTTTCGTGGTCTTCCTCTACTGCATCTTCCTTCTACTAGGATTTCTTGGCACTTCTTTACCCAGCAGTCATCCTCCATGCGCATCACATGTCCATACCATCTCAGTCTTCTCTCCCGCACACTACAGCCTATCCCTCTTATACTCAGTTTCTTTCTCAACTCATCCATGCTTGGTCGTTCACACACATTGACATTACACATCCAACGGAGCATACTTGCTTCATTTCTCTCCAGCCGTCACATATCCTCTACAGTTGCTGCCCATGTCTCACTACCATGCAGCATCACACATCTCACACAGGCATCATATAACCGGCCGTTTGTATGCAGGGAGAAACCCTTCTTTGTCAACAGAGGAAACAGCTCCCTAAACTTCTTCCAACCTGTCCTTAATCTAGATACTATGGCCTCGGAGCACCCTTTTCCGATGCTAATCTGATCACCTGGTACCGGAAGCTCTCAACCACTTCTATAGAACCTACCTGCATTTGAAAAATGTGTCTATCACTAACACTACTACTGTCAAATTTCCCTGTACATCTACTGCGTACGTAGTTTTCCCTACCTGTTAGTTTGCCTGCTATCCCACTACATCTCTTGTGTACCAAAGATCTGCATTGTGTACATTTTATAGGATTTATGCCAGCTTAATATATGAGCACAACAAAGAATTTATATTTATAATATATATATATATATATATATATGTATATATATATATATATATATATATATATATATATATATATATATATATATATATATAAATGTAATTTGATTTTTTTGAATATTAATAATAATATTCGATTCGTTTGCAATTATGCAAACAAGCCTCATTTTTAAAGCTGTCGGTAGATGTACAGTCAGGTTGGAAGTGGTATCATGACTGATGTGTGTAGCATTAATCGGCTGAAATTTGCAGTTGATATGGTATTACTTAACTCAACAGCAGATGATCTTTGAATTGGACTTGATTGGTTTTCTACCGAGTGTTGCATGGCTGGAATGAAAATCAGTGCTGTGAAAACTGAGACACTCATCCTCTCAAGGAGGACTGCAGAGTGCACTCTACATTCTAATGGAGTTCCACTGAAGCAGGTGGAGAAGTTCAAGTATCTCAGAGCTGTGTTCACAAGTGATCGAAGACAGGAGGCTGAATAAACTGCAAGAATTGCAGGAGATAGTGCAGTAATGCACCAGCTTCAGCATTCTTTAAGCAGAAGAAGAGAAGTAAAAGCCAAACTCATTATTTTCTATCTGATATTTGTGCCAACCCTTACCTATGGACATGATTCTTGGGTAATGACTGAAAGAATATGATTACAAATACACGTGGCCAAAATGGGATTCCTCCGAAGGGTCTTTGGAGTAATGTTACTCGATAAAGGGGGGTTCTCAGAGATCAGAGAGGCACTCCAGTTAGAGGCACATGGCTTAGTGGTTAGAGCATTGGCCTTGCAATCGAAAGGTTGTGAATTCAATTCTCAGACCGGGTGATGTGTTGTTTCCTTGAGCAAGGCACTATTTCACATTGCTCCAGTTTACTCAGCTGTAGAAATGAGATGATAGGGACTGGGGTCCATATCATTCCACTGCAAAGTGGTCGTGTAGGCGCCACGAAAAAAAAAGCACCCAGCACTCACTGTAAATGAGGTTGGTGTTAGGAAGGGCATCCAGCTGTAGAAATCAAGCCAGAATCAGTTCCCGTCCCACCCTTGAAAGCAGGGAAAAAGCGGACGCAAAAATGAAATGATGATGATGATATACATACATACATATATATATATACATATATATACAAACAACATATAAATATGTACGCTCTATTGGGTTGTTGTTGACTCTCCTGAGTTCCTCCACCTTTAAACGGGTTTTGATTTTCAGCCTGCAGGGTGTCCAAAATTCCCCACCTCACTAAGCAAGCTTGGTGAAGTGGCCAGTTTAGTGACCAATGATCTGACAATGTGACAGGTTGTACTGGTTTACATGTTACCAGTAGCACCTGAAATCAACCAGGCATATATATTATTATTAAAGGTGGTAGATTAGCAGTATCGGTAGCGGGTCGGACACCATGCTTTGCCACATAGAGTTACGGCCCTTTACGGTTTGAGTTCACATCCCGCCGAGGTTAACTTTGCCTTTCATCCTTATGGGGTCGATAAAATAAAGTACCAGTAATACACTGGGATAATTGCTGGCCTGTGCCAAAACTAGAAACAATTATTAAATCTCTCCTATTATCTTCCATTTGATTTGAAAGATTATAAACAGCGTTTTTTCATTAGAAATATGGTTACAGAAGGGTTAAAGTGTTTATATTTATTTAAAACCTTACACCATAAGAACCTTTCTTAAGTTATGTTCCAAACAATGATGAGAAATTTAGATATATTACTAAATCCCACCAAATCCTTGTATATTTATGGTGGTGGTGATGGTGGTGATGGTAATGGTTGTGGTGGTGGTAGTAGTGATGGTGGTGGTGGTGGTGATGGTGGTGATAATGGTGGTGGTGGTGGTGATGGTGATGGTGATGGTGATGGTGACGGTGGTGGTGGTGGTCTTTGAACTGTCACATCACATTTATTGGCCATGAGACCAGCTCTGGACTATTTAACCTCTTGGTACTTATAGAACGTAGCAGCAGTTTTATATAATTACCATTGCCATTGTAATTATAGGGCTCATCATCATCAGCATCAACACTAGCATTGTCACCCTCACCACCACCATCAGCTTGAAGACCACCACCATAACATTCATTACCATTGTCATCCTCATCATCTTCATAATGACCATTCACCATCATCACCACCACCACCACCAACACTACATCACCACAATCACCACCACAATTACCCCCCCCCCCCAAAAAAAAAAAACCACTATCACCACTATCACCACCACCACCACCACCACTGCACCACCACTACATCACCACAATCACCCCCCCCCCCAACCACAATCACCCCCACCCCCACAATCACCACCACCCCGGCAACCACAATCACCGCCACCATTATACTGATATCTCTGATATCAGTATGACACCTGATTAGATAAACAGATCTCAAAGCATTATGATATTCACATCTCTCCATAGAGTATTAAAGATATCACTTAATTAGTTGTGTGATAACCATGACACATATAACTTCTTTTCTGAGAACATATTATATGACTAGAAGAGCAATTATTGGGCGGTGGATTGGCAGAATCGGTAGAGCAACAGACACCATGCTTTGCAGCATAGAATTATGGCCTTTTACTTTCTGAGTTCAAATTCCGCCGAGGTTAACTTTGCCTTTCATCCTTACAGGTCGATAAAATAAAGCACCAGTAATGCACTGGGGTAATTGAGCAAACATTGTAATTGACGGACACTTTTATATGTATCTATATACCCCCCCCCCCATATATATATATCATCATCATCACCGTTTAATGTCCATTTTTCCACACTAGCATGGGTTTGATAAGTTATCCTGTTGTAAGAAATGCTAGGTCAGGTGACCCTGCCTTGCTCATACAGACCTGATTTGGGCTTGGTTTCTACAACTGGATGCCCTTCCTAATGCAAACCTCATTTACAGTGAGTACTGGGGTCTTAAAGTCAACCTGACAAAGACTAAGGTCCTAGTAAGTAGAAGAGAAAACAGAACCCTGATCCCCTCAGAGAAATGGCCTTGTTCAGTATGTAGGAAAGGTGCATGGTTGATGATCTCTGGGTGAAGAAGTGCCAATTAATACCAGTGGAAGGAAGCTGCAGTAGAAGAAGACCAAGGAAAACCTGGATGGAAGCAGTATAGCATTTCTCATATTCCTTTGTCATCGCCTCTGTGACTGTCAGTGATTTGAGATCAGCTCTCACTACTTCCATCCAGGCCTTCCACTACTGTCTATATATATCATCATCATTGATTAATGTTTATCTTCCATTCTAGCATGGGTTAGACAGGTTTGTCCCATTTAGAGGCAAGTTGGGTCGGGTGACCATGTCTCACTCATATAGGACTGTTTCTAGCTGGTTTTCTACAGCTGGATGCCCTTCCTAACGCCAACCACATTGACAGTGTGTGCTGGGTGCTTTTTGCCATGTCTTTTACACGTCAACTTTACAGTGTGGTCTGCATATATATATATATATATATATATATATATATATATGTATATATATCATCATCATCATTTTACGCCCGCTTTTCTCTGCTTGCAGGGGTGGGATGGGTCCTATTCAGCACGGCATCTCTCCATTCATCACAGTCTTTTGTCATCTCCTCTGTGAGCTTCAGCAATCTGAGGTCAACTCTCACCACCTCTGCCCATGTTTTTTTGAGGTCTTCCTTGACTGCGTCTTCCTTCTACTGGGATTTCTTGGCATTTCTTTACCTATCGGTCATCCTCTGTGCGCATCACATGTCCATACCAACGCAGTCTTCTCTCCCGCACACTACAGTTTATCCCTCTTATACACAGCTTCTCTCTCAACTCATCCATGCTTGGTCGTTCACGCACATTAACATTGCACATCCAGCCGGTGCATATCCTCTGCAGTTGCTGCCCATGTCTCACTACCATGCAGCATCGCACAAAAAAGACAAACACAGAGATACAATTACACAAAGTCATATTAGCTTCACACTTGTTGAAAAACGAAAATGAATGCTTCAACATATCAGATGTTAGTCCTTCATCAGGAAAGAGTGAAGTTAGATGAAAGAGGAGGTTGGAAGGTTGAGTGGGAAAAATGAATACCAGCAGTAGCTATGGGTTAATCCAGAGATGGACTGGTGTTCTGTCAAGGGGGGTGAGGGAGGGAGGGTTTTCTACTCTTCTGGCCTGGTAAGTCTTCAGGTTTGGTGCTTTAATTTTTTGTAACAGTCTGTAAAGTGGTAGTACTAGCATCACAATAAAATGGTAGTGGTGTTGATGATAAGGGTTGATAATTCTCATGGTTATAATGACGATAATATTGGAGTATAGGTGGTTTTGTGTGGGTCAATATTGAAAGGGTTAAATGATAATGAAAATGATGATGATGGTGGTATTGATAATGGCATTGGTGATGATGATGATGGTGGTATTGATATTGGCATTGGTGATGATTTTGATGATCATGATTTTCCTCAACAGATAATAATGTTGAAAACATTTTTCTATGGGTGACTTGTCTGTCAGTCATTTCCAATACAATGCACTTAAAAAAAACAGAATGGTGAAATATATATCAATAACCCATTTAAATGTGAAATAAACCAAAATTGATTTTAATGTCAAGGATTTGAAACATTGATCTTGGTGGTTATTGACCGTGTTTAGTATTTATTACAGTCTGTTTATCTTGTCTGACAAGTGATTAGCTGGCTGGTCTCCCGAAATTTGTGTTGCAAATGGTTAGTTTATTGTTAATGATAGCCTGCACATCAGGATTTCCCTGAGGTACAGCCTCCAGATCTTCGACCCACACAAATGTCACTGCAGATCCACCATAGACTCTTTTAGCCTCCACGCGCTGTCCTGTCACTACAGTGCCGGCCTCGCCTTCCACACCATGTTGCTCTCAACAACGTCATAGAACATGGCTTGGATACTGCAGGCTTCCCCCCCCAATCCAAGCCGGCGGGGCAGGACTGAGGGGATAGCTAAAGGCCAGATGGCATAATCATCTTCCCGTTGCAATGGGGTAAACCCATGATCTGTGATGCCACATGCAACAACACATTCTCCAGCTGCAACCTGGTGCAGTCTGTGACTAACCCGGGCTATGCTGAACTTTGGGCTGAGGAGGGTAAACTCTCCAAATATCGGTTGCTCTCCGACAGGTTTGCGGTCGAGCCCCTAGTAGTGGAGACTTCTGGTGTCCTTGGCCCTAGAGCCACCTCCCTACTCACCACCATTGGCACAGAACTGGCTAGCCGCATGTACAAGCTTTCCTCCATCTTCTCTATTCTGTCCGTCAGGGCGATGGTGTGACCAGTGCATGGGCCTCCATTTGCTCATAATAGTGAGAGACAGAGGTGGTGACAGTGGGAGTGTGGTTTCTCTGTGTTTGGATCTGGTCTACATGTGTGAGTGGCTGATTTATTTGTACAATTTTATAATCTAATAAAAGTTTTCTGTGCTGTTGCATTATTATATTTTGAGCCTCAACCCCTCTTCATTTCTTGAGTCATAAACATAGAAACCATGAACTCTAGTGAATCCATCCTGGTACTGTCCCACATGTCCATTGAAGTCACCTGCCAAGATGATGAGGTCTCTTTCATCAATTCCTGATGTTGTCTGTAAATGTTCCCCATAGAACCTGTCCTTTTGTTCTTTACCCAGTTCTGCTTGTGGAGCATAGGTAACTGTAGTTGTCACCATTCTATTTCCTACTGGTAATCTAAGCTTGATAATACTGTCACATACTCTAACTTTGTCTGTCACCTTATTTATCCACTTCTCAGCTTGTAGAATTCCTACACCTACTACCCCATTGTTATTTCTTGCCCAGTAAAGTTTGTATTTATGTTGTTTGCCTGTGAGTAGTCTCACTGAGGCACCTCTCCATCACACTTCAACACAACATACATCCACTTCTCTCTGATTTACCTTTCTGGTTGCCAACATTGACAGTGGCAGCCCTGAAATGAGTAACTTGACAGTGGTTAGTTCCTTGAGCAACAGTTCTTTGTAACTGAAAGGGGAAAAGGCTGTGTAGTTGCTTGATGACAGTTAAAGGTTCTTAAGAACCTTTGTGTACAGCACTAACATTACTAGTGTTAGCCAGCCACTACTGTGTACAGCACTAACATGACTAGTGTTAGCCCTGTTTATACAATTAGTGTGAATCTTATGTCACGCTTTTCATAATTTTGGCAAGGGTTTTCCTAGCTGGATGCCCTTCATATCACCAACTGCTCTACAGCTTGGACTGGGTCACCATCACTAGAGAGGTTGTCTTACTGGACACAAGAGTCTGCTCCACCCTACGTTAATTTTTATTCAGAGTATCTACTGTCCTAGGCGGATTGTCTTCACTATGGCTTACGGAGTCCACATCTGTCCCGTACAGTCATTTTTAATCAAAGTCTCTCCCATCCTAGATGGTCTGCTTTCTCAATGGCTTACAAAGCTCAACATCTGCCCCGTCTTATTTTACTCTGAGCGACTGCTCTCCTAAGCACCTGTCTACTCTGGGCAGAAACCCATGGCCTTTCTAAGAGTAGCTACAGTCCACAGAGAAGTGAACAATGGTCATATAAGAGGGTAAATGTGAAAAGTAATAGATGAGAAGGTGGTGGAAAGGGGGGTGGGGTGCGATGATGTTAGAGCGGGCAGCCTCTAAAATTAATGGAGGCAAAACACTATGTCAAAGCAAGGGAAATAGGAAGAAAGGTATTTTATGAAATTGACTGATATATGTATATATATACATATATATATATATATATCATCACCATCATCATCACCGTTTTTCATCCATTTTTTCATGCTAGCATGGGTTAGATGAGTTGTCCTGTTGTGGGCAGTGTCCAGTCGGCTGACCTTGACTTGCTTATACAGAACTGATTATGGCTTGATTTCTACAGCTGGATGTTCTTCCTAACACCAACCTCATTTACGAATACTGGGTGTTTTTTCTCGTGACACTTACATGACCACTTTACAGTGTGGACTGGGTGATTTTTGTTGTGACAGCTACACGACCACATATATATATAATATATTTTTAAATGATATATTGAGGTATATCAATTGAGAAACGAACCAGGATTTAAATCATATATAAAATATAATGTAAATACAACTTTAGGTGTTAAATAAAAACATCACTTATGTAAATATTATGTCACATTTATGACTGGAAGTTTTTTGAGCTTTTTACTGAGAAACATTATATATATTCTAAATGTATTGATTAAACCTAAAATTAAATTAAATATATATATATATATCATCATCATCGGTTAACGTCTATTTTCCACACTAGCATCGGTAGGATGGGCAGTCCCTTAGTGAGAGATCAGGTCAGAGGACATTGATTCGCACACACGCAACTGAATTTGGTTTGATTTCTACAGCTGGATACCCTTCCTAATGTCACACATTTACAGTGTGTGACAGCTACATGTCCACTTTATAGTGAGGGCTGGGCACGTATTGCTGAGGTTCTAGGGGAACAACTGTATGGTGAGGGTTGGGGACTTGGATGGCGTAGGGTGGGTAAGGATTTGGATTTGGATGGAGTAGGGAAGAAGTCTGGGAATTGGGGACATAGATATAGGGGTGGGATGATTACAGCAAGGGAGGTGTATGGGAAGGGATCTTGTAGGGGAAGGTGTTGCCTACTTGATATATGCCTCAGCTTGAGCATATGGGAGGGTGGGTCTTTTGTAATACTGTATAGCAACATAGAACACCGTCCTGTGTCATCGCCTTAGTAAGGTGTAATTGTGCAAGGTCAGCTTTTATTACCTCATTCCAAGTCTTCCTAGGCCTGCCCACTCCAAGGTTACCATCAACTTGGAGTGCTCTGCACCTTTTTATACAGCTGTCAACCTTCATATGCATTACATATCCATACCAATGCAATCTACTCTCCTGCACCTTATCCCTTTTATGCCTAATTTCTCTCACACTTCATTTATGCTTCACCATTCACGTATATTACTATTGCACATCCATCAAAGCTTGGAGGCTTCATTCTTTACCAATCTCTGGGCAGTTGAAGGAGATTGTATCCTGCGAGCTCTTGCTACGTACTGCCCCTATATATATATATATGTGTGTGTCTATATATATATATATATATATATATATATATATATATATATAAACACACACACACATATATATATAGGGGCAGCACGTAGCAAGAGGTCGCAGAATACAATCTCCTTCAAATATATATATATATATATATATATATCATCATCATCATTTTACGTACGCTTTTCCCTGCTTGCAAGGGTGGGGCGGGTCTTATTCAGCACAGCATCTTTCCACTTGTCACAGTCCTTCGTCATCTCCACCGTGAGTTTCAGCGATCTGAGGTCTGTTCTCACCACCTCTACCATGTCGTCCTTCAACTGGCATTTACTAGCACTTCTTCACCCATTGGTCATCCTTCATGCGCATCACATGTCCATACCACCTCAGTCTCCTCTCTCGCACACTACGATCTATCCCTCTTATACACAGTTTCTCTCTCAACACATCCATCCTTGGTCGTTCACGCACATTGACATCGCACATCCAAGGGAGCATGCTTCCCTCATTTCTCTCCAGCCGTCACATATCCTCTGCAGTTGTTGCCCATGTCTCACTACCATGCAGCATCGCGCACCTCGCACATGCATCATATAACCGGTCTTTCGTACGCAGAGAGAAACCCTTCATCAGCAGAGGAAGCAGCTCCCTAAAATTCTTCTAGCCCGTCCTTATTCTAGATACTATGGCATCGGAACACCCCCTCCCCTCCCATGCTAATCTGATCACCTAGGTACCGGAAGCTATCAACCACTTCTATAGAACCCACCTGCATTTGAAAAATGTGTTTATCACTGTAATTACTACTGCCAACTTTCCCTGTACATCTACTGCATACGTAGTTTTCCCTACCTGTTAGTTTGTCTACTATCCCATTACATCTCTTGTGTACCCAAGATCTACATTGCGTACATTTTATAGAATTTATGTCAGTTCCTTTTCTACATATTGAACATGGCCATTTCCCCGATGGAATCAGAGTTCTGTCCTCTCTTCTACTCATCAACACTTTTGTCTTAGCTAGGTTCACTCTCAGTCCTCTTGCTTCCAACTGCTGTTTCCATAGCCATAATTTCTTCTCTAGCTCCTCTACTGATACTGCTATAAGAACCATATCGTCAGCATAGAGAAGTTCTCATGGGCATCCAGTCTTAAACTCCTCTGTTATGGCTTGGAGGACTATAATGAACAAAAGCGGGCTGAGGACCGAACCCTGATGTACACCTACTTGTATCTGGAATTCCTCACTAAACTCCATACCTACTCTCACTTTGCTGACAGCACCCATGTACATAGCTTGCACTGTCCTCACAAGCCATTCCTCTACACTTAATTTGCTTAGGGACCACCAGATGACAGATTGGGGTACCCTATCAAAGGCCTTCTCTAGGTCAGCAAAAGCTAAGTATAGTGGCTTATTCTTCTCTAAGAACTTCTCTTGTAGTTGTCTCACCAAGAAGAGGGCATCTGTTGCATCTTTTGTACATATATATGTGTGTGTATTATATATATATGTGTGTATATATATATGTGTGTGTGTGTATTATATATATATGTATATATATATGTGTGTATGTGTGTATTATATATATATAGTTGTTATATAGTAAGGTGTATTATTGGTTGTGTCATACGGTCCAATAAATTTTTGTTAGCAATATTAAGTTCTCCACGCTTTTGTATATCTCCAATTCCATTTATGGGAACAGCTAGATGATATATATATATATATATATATATATATATATATATATATATGTGTGTGTGTGTGTGTGTGTGTGTGTGTGTGTGTGTGTGTATTGTGTATTTATATGTGTGTGTGTGTGATACAGAAATTATTTTTCTATCAATGAATTCCTCCACACTACCTTCTTTATTTCTTTCTACATTCTTTTACTGTCATCCAGACCAATGACATGAGTAAGATGACACTGCAACTGAATATGATCTGGTAACACCTTAAGTATACATAACTCTCCACAGCTATTATATTCAAGGAATCCACAATTCTGATGAGTTGGACCTGATCGATACTGATTGTACTTTCAGCTGATTGTGAAACACATGTCACATGTGAATAAACATAACAATGCTATATTGATACTTCATTCCCTCTTCCTATTATTATTGTTATTGTGTTATTCTGTTTAGCTCAGTTCTGTTTCCCTATTGCCAGCTCCAGGCCTTGAACCTAGGGCAATAGATGTTTTCATTGTAGAGAGAGAACTTGTCTGAGAATGTGTGCTGTTGCTAGTAGCCTGATCTTCTGTAGCTCATATTTGCTGATCCTGTGGGGAAGGACGCTAAGGTACAGGTCTGATGATTGGGGTATTAATCCTAATGCTCCTATTACCACAGGGACAGTGTTTGTGGTCATCCTCCATATACTGTTGATCTCTAATCCAGGTCTTTGTATTTTGACAGTTTCTCCATTGTTTTTACAGATGTATTCTTGTCAGCTGGTACAGCAATATCTATCAGGCTACATGTCTGATCTGTTTTGTTTTAATGATGATATCTGATCTGTTGGCAGATATTTCTCGGTCAGTTATCACAGACATATCCCTCAAGATGGATATGTTGCCCTTTTTCAAGACTGTTTTTGGATGGTGTTCATACCATTTGTTAGAAGTTTGGATATGAGAGCAGTAGAGCATCCAGTGCACATATTTAGCAATGCGATTGTGTCTTTCTATATAGCCAGTTTTGCCAGCTCTGGACACCCGGAGATAACATGATCTACCGTTTCTTCATACTTGTAGCAGATTCTGATATAGGCCCAAGTGTTTAGAGATTGGTATTGTGCTGCAACTAAGAGTCCCTCAGTCTCTGCTTTCAAAGCAGCCAGGATAGTGAGCCATGCTGATCAATTGTCAGAAAGTTGTTCTGGGAATCTACTCTGTAGTGGTTTTGTCTCCCATTTACAGTTTAGTTTCTGTTTGGAGAATCTTTTCTTTGATCTTCACAGTCATAGCGCTCTGTTGATTTTCTATGGGTATGTCTTGTTCCATGTTCAGTTTTTGCCTAAATTTTCTTGCCTCTTTTGTTATTGAGTGTAGTTTCTTAATTCGTGCATGCTTAAGAAGTTCATCTCAGGTGTGGTGGATGTAGCTATCCAATCTAATGGTTTCTGTTTTGTATGCAGCTTCCAGTTGTCGGAGCCCCTGTCCACCTTCTCTCCTTGAGATATACAGACTATGTACATCAGCTTTAGGTTGGTGCATTTTTTTCAGTTGTCAATAGTTTCCTTGTCTTAGTGTCCAACCTTTGTAGTTCTTGCAGGTTCCAGTTTATGATGTTAAAGCTGTATGTTATAACTGGTACTGCTAGACTGTTAATGGCTGCGAACTTGTTGCAGGAGTTTAGCTCCCTTTTTCTTACCAGTCTCACTCTCCTTCCATATCTTTTCCTCCATACTTGCATACTGGATTCCATCTCCTTCATTAACTCCAAGATATTTGTAGAACTCTTCATTGTTAAGTTCCTTTATGGTGATTTGTTGGTCTATGGCAATATCTTTATGCTTAGAGAGCAGCCCTCTCTTGAATGTGGCATTTGCACACTTGTCCAGTCCAAATTCCATATGGATGTCATCAATGAATTGTTTTACTGTGTGCAGTAAACCTTCCAGCTGCCCATCATTGTTTCCAAATATCTTGATATCATCCATATAAATGTGACTGTAGTGTATGTTGTCTATTTTATATCCATAGTCTGTCCTCCCCAGAAACTGATTTAGTGGAGCAAGTGACATACAGAACGGCAAAGGGGACAATGAATTGCCTTGGAATATTCCATGATTAACCTTGATCTGTCTAGATTCTAGTGGTCCTGTGGTCCGACAGGCTTAGGCCATGCTGTGGCACCGCCACCAATGGGAACACTTTCTATAGCCACCCTTCCCTGATTGGCCATTGATGCTAAAGGGTATTAGTTGCTGCTGCCCTTATTTGTGCTTCGCCTCGTGCTGTGGGTTCACCCGGGATCTTGGCCAGTAGAATGTTGAGATCTCTCTTGTCAACATCTACATGTACATCTTAGATATTTTGGCAGCTTATTAAAAAGCTGGGGTCCCTTGAACCCCAGGCTTTGCAGTATGTGGTCCTTATTCTCGATGTGAAGGATGGGACCTTTAGCACTACACAGTGACGTCCTGTTTGTAGGCTGGTCCTGCCTTCAATGCCGAAGTTTGGTGCTAACCCTTCCAGGATCTTCCATGTGTATATTACTACGTATCTCTCCCGTCTCCGTTCCAGGGAGTAAAGCTTTAATTCCTGCAGCCTCTTCCAGTAGTTCATCTCTTTAATTGAGGCAATCCTCTTGGTGTAGCTTCGTTGAATTGCTTCAAAATCTGTGGGGCGACCACAGCTGAGGAGGAAAATCCTCCTGAGAAACATAGTTTCCTGCTCTCTGGTCCTTAATATCCTTAGAATCCAACCTGCCAGTCATCTGCACATTGTCGTTATTTTGGTGATGTGTGCATGAAACGACGCATCATTGCTCATGTCAATGCCCAGGTCCTGTAATGTTTTGACTCTGGGATTTTGATTCCTCCTAGTCCAGTGTACTCTTGCTGTAGTGACCCTGCATTTGCAGGTTGATAGCAGAAGGCTTGAAATTTTATGGCATTAAATTGAATATTTTTGTCCTCTGCCCATTCATATATGGCATCTAAATCTTGTAAGAGAGTAGCATCAGCCGGTTTCTTGATTGCCTGTGTTACTTTTGTGTCATCAGCATAGTTTGTGAAGGAGGTTGTCTGTATTACAGAGGGCATGTCTGAAGGAGCCACCATAAACAGTAGTGGCCCCAAGACAGTTCCCTGGGGCATGTTGCTTGTTATTGATATTTCCTTTGAGAGGGTCCCCATTGGCTGCAACCATCTGGTTTCTGAATTTAAGAAGTCATGAAGCCATTCACCTAATTTTCCAGCTATACCAAAGCTATGTAGTTTGTGACACATCATTCCAAAGTCGAGATATATCACATCTACATTTGAATGGCAGCTGTTTCAGTAACCAGTCATAATGCTGTAAGAGCTGCGTAAGACAAATTCTACCCAGGTGAAAGCCATACTGGGTGTCAGTTACTGAAGATCATTTTCCTCTAGAAAAGTGATTGGTTACCTTCTGATGATTTGTTCCATGACTTTACTGATATAGGAGGTCAGGGAGACAGGTCTGTAGTTTTTAGCATCTGTTCTACTTCCTCTTTTATGAATAGGACATTTTATACCTTCTTTTAGCTTCTCAGGTAGTACAACTTGCAAGGGAGCTTTGTAAGAGGATCTGCAGTGGTTTTGCTGATGTTTGCTTGCATGTTTTTAGGAGGATTGTTGGGAAACCATCAGGGCCAGCAGCTAAATTTGGCCTCATTTCATTTATGACTGATATTACATCTTTCTCCTTTATATCTATATAGTTGATCGATGTCATTTCTGTGTGTAATGTAGTGGTGTTAAATTACTCATCTGGTTTGCACACACACACACACACACACACACACACACATATAGTAAAAGACCAATCATTTTTTTTTTAAAAGCTGGTGCAATGCAGTAGAAAAATACAAAGGGCAGAAAGTTCAATGGACACTTGTCAGAGCATCAATAATTCAAATTAAAACATATATATATATATATATATATGTATATATATATATATATGTATATATATATATAGAGAGAGAGAGAGAGCCATATATCGTTAGAGAAACACATGGTATTTTGTACTATGAAGTATATAGTACTGTACTATGAAGTATATAGTATTGTACTATGAAGTATATAGTATTGTACTATGAAGTATATAGTATTGTACTATGAAGTATATAGTATTGTACTATGAAGTATATAGTATTGTACTATGAAGTATATAGTATTTAGGAAAAAGTACATATTTTATGGTTGAAAAGTTGTTATTTTCCTTACACTACCGTTTCATAGTTCGGAAACTGAAGCAAGAATTGATCTAAGTAATCGATTATTAATTACCATCTATTGATATTGATAGAGCAACGGAGGATGTGAAACTAATCACAGAATACCAGCAACAAGTTTCCTCCACCATTCACCAACTTGTTGCCTCCTCCCTCGCCGCCAACCCCGTTGTCCGCATACCATGCGCCTCCACCATCTACTTCCTCCCCAAAATACATAAACCTGATACCCTTAGCCACCCCATCATCTCCGCCTGCCACTACCCTACTGAACTCATCTTCCCCCTCGCACCTCCCTTACCCCCCACATCTCTGACACCAACCATGCTCTTCGCTTCTTCGATTCATTTGTCTTCCCACCCAGCTCACCCTTTCTTTTCACACTTGACATCAAATCCCTCTAATATCATTGTATATATATATATATATATATATGTGTGTGTGTGTGATAACATATATATATTATTACACACACACACATATATATATATGTTACACACACACATATTTTTTTTTATGACCATGCTGTAAAATGGAGGGGTAGAGAGGGCCATTGAGTCTAGTAAGACATCCTCTCTAGTGCTGGTGGCACAAATAAAAGCACCCAGTCCATACTGTAAAGTGGCGCTGGTGTTAGGAAGGGCATCCAACCAGTGAATCAATGCCGAAACGCTTATCAGCACAGCAACAAATAGATAGGAACAACAACAAAATATGAAGACGTCGCATCTCAGAGTTGCAACACTTAATGTTGGCACTCTCAGAGGTAGATCTGCTGAAATAGCGGAGATGCTGGAGAGAAGGCATGTGGATGTGTGCTGCGTGCAAGAGGTGAGATGGAGAGGTGCCTCTGCGAGACTAGTCGTAGGAAAACATCTTAGCTATAAGCTTTTCTGGGTAGGTAAGGATGATGGGTTAGGGGGAGTAGGCATTTTCCTGGCTGAGAGATGGATCAATAAATGGAAACTATATTTATAAAACCATATTTAT
The DNA here is from genome assembly GCA_964016885.1 of Eledone cirrhosa. Lineage (NCBI taxonomy): Eukaryota > Metazoa > Mollusca > Cephalopoda > Octopoda > Eledonidae > Eledone > Eledone cirrhosa. The sequence continues at coordinate 9,724,141 of OZ024763.1, forward strand.
TCTATTATATATATTTCAAGGATACCAAAAACTTTGGTACGCTTTCATCAGATAAAATACGAAGTGTGTTTTATAAATTTTGACATAGCCAAGGAAAATATACCTTAGCGGTTCAAGTTATCCTTGGACAGGAAAACTTGAACCGCTAAGGTATATTTATAAATATAGTTTCCATTTATTTAATATCATTGTGTGTATATATATATATATATATATATATATATATATGTGTGCGTGTGTGTAACATATATATATATGCATGTGTGTGTGTAACATATGGACATATACGTGTGTGTATCTTTATTGGTGTGGCATTGTAATTATTATTCAAGCAAAATTAATTAACAAAGATTTTTTCCCCACTCACTAATTACTATTGGTCGTTATCTTGTATAACATTATTTTTTGTTCTCTAGTTAATACGTCAGCTGTGATGTATATTTCAAATGTTGTTAGTAATGACGTTAAGACTGGTGTAAGGCCAGCGGGGAAGAAGACGTCACTTGTATCAACATAGGACTTAACTGGTAGTTGACTCTGGTGACAGTAGTTAACTGGTAGTTGACTGTGGTGACAGTACTTAACTGGTAGTTGACTCTGGTGATGGTTATTGTGAAGCGAAGCTGTAATGAACACACCCCTCTAGGAGAGCAGTGACTCCCAAATATATACTTGCATGAAAGAAACATGGACTCTTTAATCCTGTAGTATTTAAACCGGCCGTACTGGCCAGACTTCTCTCACCTCTTTCTGTTTAAACCCACTGTAACTGGCCACTCATACTGATGTTATGGTATTGTTCTCAAAATAAATAATACCAAAATCTCATAGATTCGATATTATGTGAGATATTTATATTAGGTAAAGCCTTTACCATGAAAATATAATAGTAAATATAGAGTAATGTAAATAGTAAAGCATTAAAGCATTAGTAATGGCAACATGTCTAGGATTGCAGTGACTGAATAAAACCTGATCAGGTGACTGTAATACAACAGCCTGCTCATGGAACTAATGGGTAAGTGGCTGAGAATTCTACAGACACATATATGTCATTCATAGCATGACACAGTGAGTGACAAGGCTGGACCTTTAAGTTACAAGTACAGTCCATCTGACAGGCTTTCAAACAGTCACTGTCTACCCAATTTCACTGACAAGGCTTGGATGAACAGCAGGATGTGGTAAACAACACCTATACATGATATTGTGCAGTGGGAAGCAGTGATATAATCACAGCTTAAAATATTCAGTTAGACTATATTTACACAGAAACATATTGAAGGCAGAATCATTAGGGTGTAAGACAAATGCAGTATTTGTTCTGGCTCTTTATGTTCTGTGTTCAAATTCTGCTGAAGTCAAATCAAGTACCAGTCAGCTACAAATTGCTGGCCTTCAGTTTAAATTAGAATATTATTATACAATATTCAGTAATGATGTGGGAAGTAGGCATAAAAGCCAAACTCATTATCTTCAATTTGGTATTTGTGCCAACCCTTACTTATGACCAAAAGAATGCAATCGTGAATACAAGCAGCCAAAATGGCATTCCTCTGAAGGGGCTTTGGAGTAACGTTACTCGTTAGAGTGCATAACTCATAGATCAGGAAATCACTCCAGGTAGAGTCACTACTTCTCTGAATAGAGAAATTTCAGCTCTGATACTATGGGCATGTGGTTAGAATGTCTCAGAAAAGAATCGGTTGGACAACATCCGTGAGCTCAGTTAGTCTTGCTTGGAGGGTCATGTGGGATCAATTGGAAGCAGCTGCATTTGACAGGACTCGCTGGAAGGAGTGTTTGAGGACTTTGCTCCTACGATACTCCCAGGAATAAATGGGTGAAGAAGATTATACTTAAAGTTGTATATCAGATTCAGAATAGATACACCATACCCTTGCATGTAGTAAGAAAATTATACTTAAAGTTGTTTATCAGGTTTAAAATAGATACACCATACCCCTGCATGTAGTAAGAAGCAACCAAAATGGTTGGTTTCATGAAGGGCATCCAGCTGTAAAACATTGCCTGAAAAAGTCCAGTCCATGCTTCATACATGCTTTTCATTCATAGAAAGATCTTTTGTTGCCAGCTGAGGTAGTAGCTCCCTGAACAGTTTCATCCTGCTCTTATTCTAGATACTATACCCTCAGAGCACCCTCCTCCACTGTTAATTAAGTCACCAAAGTAACAGAAGCTATCAACCTATGGATCCTTCTTAGTATTGGAACAAGTATATATCACTGATACTCTTATTACTAACTATCCCTCTACTACTTACCAAGTCTACATCTCTCGTTAATCTGCTATGCTGCTTCATCTCTTCTCTACCATTAAACTATATTTCACTCTATTCCCACCATTATTCTTATGACATTGACCAATATTCACCTGTCTCTGAGACGATACTGTAACTGTTGTTGCTGTTACTGTTGCTGCTGCTACTGTTGCTGTTGCTACTTTTGCTGTTGCTACTTTTGCTGTTGCTACTGCTACTTTTGCTGCTGCTGCTGCTACTGCTACTGTTGCTGCTACGATTGCAACTGCTGCTGCTGTTGTTGCTGTTACTATTGTTGTTGTTGTTACTGCTGTTGCTGCTGCTACTGTTGCTGTGTCACCAATGTATTATGGGTACAGTGGTGATATTGGAGGTGTAAGGTGGGGGTGTTGTGGCGATGATGGAGGTGGGGGGGGGGGGGGGGGGGTTATGGTAGGTGGTTGTGTGTGTGGGGGTGATTGTGTGTGTATGGTGGTGGGGTGGGTGATGGGTGTGGGTGGGTGAGGTTAATGTGTAAGTATAATTGTTTGATGTTCAGAAATTATCTTCATCCTGCAGGAATGAGTTTCCCTCAGTTTATACACGTGTTTATGTGTGTATATGTATGTGTTTATGTGTGTATATGCATGTGTTTATGTGTATATTTATGTGTTTATGTGTGTATATGTATGTGTATATGTATGTGTTTATGTGTGTATATGTATGTGTTTATGTGTGTATATGTATGTGTTTATGTGTGTATATGTATGTGTTTATGTGTGTATATGTATGAGTTTATGTGTGTATATGTATGTGTTTATGTGTGTATATGTATGAGTTTATGTGTGTATATGTATGTGTTTATGTGTGTATATGTGTGTATATGTATGTGTGTATATGTATGTGTTTATGTGTGTATGTGTGTATGTGTTTATGTGTGTATGTGTGTATGTGTGTATGTGTGTGTGTTTATGTGTGTATGTGTTTATGTGTGTGTGTTCATGTGTGTATATGTATGTGTGTATATGTATGTGTTTATGTGTGTATGTGTTTATGTGTGTATGTGTTTATGTGTGTGTGTTTGTGTGTATATGTATGTGTGTATATGTATGTGTTTATGTATGTATGTGTTTATGTGTGTATATGTATGTGTGTATGTGTTTATGTGTGTATGTGTTTATGTGTGTATATGTATGTGTGTATATGTATGTGTTTATGTGTGTATGTGTTTATGTGTGTATGTGTTTATGTGTGTATATGTATGTGTGTATATGTATGTGTGTATGTGTTTATGTGTGCATGTGTTTATGTGTGTGTGTTTATGTGTGTATATGTATGTGTGTATATGTATGTGTTTATGTGTGTATGTGTTTATGTGTGTATGTGTTTATGTGTGTATATGTATGTGTGTATATGTATGTGTGTATGTGTTTATGTGTGTATGTGTTTATGTGTGTATATGTATGTGTGTATATGTATATGTGTTTATGTGTGTATGTGTTTATGTGTGTATATGTATGTGTGTATATGTATGTGTGTATATGTATGTGTGCAGGTGTGGTACACCAATGACATTACTATATATATAATCCAATATACAGAAGTGTCTACAAAATTATAGACTTCCTGCTTTCAATGAAATATCACCATAGAGCAGACATCAGCATCACCATCAACATCATTATCATCATAAACATTATCCACATTGGCAATGATTTAAAACATTCTCTGCCAACAACTGTTGTCTGTCTGTCTATCTATCTACCTGCTGAAGTTGAGGGTTGTTCTATCTATGGGGTATTAAACAACCCATTTGTGGCACCTCCCCTCTATTGGCGATTTCGATTGTTAAATTTGTTTGTTTCAATATTTTTACACGACTGTATGTAAAATCCACGGCATATGTCCTTGTTTTGTCCCCTTTTCTTGTGCGCCCTTGTAGCAAATAAAGAAATCTAGCTATCCAAGTGTCTATCAGTCTATCTATCGATCCATCTTTCTATCTGTCAACCAGTCTGTATGTGTGTATATAGGTACAGGGGAGGTGGAAGCATTTTTCAATTAGGGGGGGGGGGGGTCAAATTTGGTCAGTTTAGCTGTTATTGTCAAAATATCAACCAAGATATAAAAAACTTTGATAAACATAACATGTACATAAATTGTATCACATAATCAAATAGATGTATGTGTTTTGGTAGTTTTTGAGGAGAAAAATATAAAAAAATGGGGGGGGGGGGCATGTCCCCCTCAGTTCTACCGCCCCTTTATGGGGTCAATAAAATGCACTGGGGTCAATTTGATCGACTTTACCGTTCCCCAAAATTGTTGGCCTTGTGCCTTAATCAGAAACCAATGTTTTCATTTTTACCTTGTCAGCCTATTAGACATTTCTTTTTCAAACTTTTTTGCGATAGTCAGTTTGTATTTTTTCACGTTTTAAAATTAAATCTTTCTCCTACGTGATGGAACTAATGTTATCTTGCAGTGCACCATCAGATTCACAAGTGCACCAAACAATTCTGTTTAGAAGCTAATTGCTAGCATATATTGTATGGGCCAATGTGGTAGAGCCTCTACATGGTAGCTTGACATAGTAGAAACAGCAGCCAATACTCCCTCAAACTATACCATATGTATTATGTATATATTACTCTGTTTATACATTTTATTAAACAAAATGGGAAAATTTTAATCACAGTTGTATAAAAAATATAAGAATATAATGCCTACAGAACGAAAACAAATAAAGGATAGAGAAAGAAAAAAAGAAAGAGGAAAAGAAAGAGAGAAAAACACATAAGCAGGTAATACACACATCTAGGACCACATACAACAAAAGGCAGGCGAAAGAGAGTGGACAATCAAGCCCCTACCAGAGTAAAAGATAACAGTATCGCAAGGAGCACTGGGAACTCTCTCTAATAATTTTTAGGCAAGCCAGCACACTCGCAGCATTACCGCAGGTGATGGCGAGGCTGATGCACTGGAATAACCAAGCGCCCTCACAAGCATCACCAGTGAAGATAAGAATCTCGCAGTCAGTAGCCCGACTCCCCAAACGTCACGAACGCCACAGGCTGGAAAATATAGTTAGCTGATAGATCACAGTATTTTAGGATGTTGTTCCATTTGGTTGCAGAAGCTGTGGCTCTTGCCCTAACCGCAGTATCCAGGATGTGGGAAGAAGCAAAAGAGTCACTAACTGTGACGTCCCAGACAAGACACCTGCCTCTTGACCACGGGCACAGGGTAAGACCGTCAGGTCTTTTCCCATCAAATCTGGACAACCCAGGCGGTTCCAAAATTGAGGGGATGTTTGCCCGGGCCAAAGCTCTCTTGAGATTAAGGTTTATCTCTGTGTGATGTGTGAAGCAACCAACATTCAGACGGCAAGAAAGACTGTGGAGGCCTGTGGAGTCGAGGAGTTTGCCACACCGACACCTCAAAACCGTGAGAGTGATGGAGACACAAAGTTTGTCCAAGATGTGTAGGCCACCAACGTTAGCCACAGGTAGGGCATCAACCCAGTTGCCTGAGTATTTGGTGCTGGCAGATAGTAAGTGGCACCTTGAGAACTGATCTGACTGGTTGAAGAGAGAGTCAAAGGTGGCCCTCGAATGTATGCTGTCCCAAGCTCTCTGACTTTGTCTGTCCTTCACGTTGTCAGGAACAGACAAACCCAACTCACTCCATCGTAGTAGAGCTCTCTGAAGGAACTAGTCCATGTTGGAGAGGAGAGGATGTTGCTCACCAGGGTGAAGCAAGCATGGGTGAAGGAAAGGAAGCAAAGGAGAGAGAGGGACAAACACTTACGAAGACCATGACTCCCAAATCGCTTGGGCAACACAGCCTGATTGCAAGACTCTGACATGGACCAAGCACTCGAGTCTCTCGAAGATTGGGTCATCGAAGCATTGGAGGCATGACAAAAATCTGTGAGATGGGCTGACTCTGAGCAGATACAAAAGCTTAGGAATCAAAAGGTAGATTCTGAGTATGAAAAAACCTTAATGGGGTTCAATTGCTTCAATATTCTTCAACAATTGCTCAAGGCATCTTCGATTGGAAGACTGACTCGAAGGCAAGGTCAGTAATTGGGGCTTCTAAGGAACACCAAGTGGACGGGAGAGGGACATATATATATATATATATATATATGGGACAAAAGAGAAGGTCACTACATGGTAGCTACTTATAGTAGCCACATTTCCCTCAAAATACAGGAGCTCTGTTTAGGAGCTATTTGCTAGCATATATTGTATAAGCCAATGTAGTAGACCTAGTAAAAATAGCAGACAATTCTCTCTCAAGCCACATCATACTGTGTCATGTACCTACCTCTCTCTCTATAAATATACACATATATATATTAGATAAGATAGCGAGGCCACTACACAATAGCTGGACATAATAGAAATAGCAACTAATTCTCCCTCGTCTTATGTTTGTATGAGCTAATGGTAACTAGACATGTTAAAAGTAGCAGCCAAATCGCCCTCAAAATAAATACACATGCTTTATTTGGGAGCTACTTGATATATGTATAAGTCAATGTAGTAGACCTACCTCTACATAGTAGCTAGATTTGTCAGAAATAGCAACCAATTTCCCCCTCATAACACACCGTACAATATTATCTATGTATATACCAACGAAAACTAATCTCTATATTGTGGTTAAACCTGCTAGAAGTAGCAGCCAACTTGTCCTCAATCTGTAGGTGTGAAAGAGTTGCCAGAACATAGTCAATTTATTTCATTATTCTAAAATAATAATTAATATTGATAATGTCATCTTCCAAGTTGGGTTGGGTGACCTTGTCTCGCTCATATAGGAGTTCTGGCTAGATGCCCTTCCTAACACTAATCACTTTACAGTGTAGGCTGGGTGCTTTTTGTTGTGACACCTACACAACAACTTTACAGTGTGGGCTGGATGTTTTGTGGTACCAACATAATATATATACATGGTCGTGGAGGTGCCATGGGATAAAAGCACCCAGCACTCACTGTAAATGAGGTTGGTGTTAGGAAGGGCATCCAGCTGTAGAAATCAAGCCAGAATCAGTTCCCGTCCCACCCTTGCAAGCAGGGAAAAAGCGGACGTAAAAATGAAATGATGATGATGATGATGATGATACACATATATCATGATAATGATGATCATATATATATATTTGTGTGTATATACATATATCATCATCACCACTGTTTTTCATCTATTTTACAATGCTAGGTCAGGTCCCCATGTCATGCTTATACAGAACCAATTCTGGCTTGGTTTCTACAGCTGGATGCCCTCCCTAACACCAACCTCATTTACAGTGAGTGCTGGGTGCTTTTTTTGCTGTGGCACCTCCACGACCACTTTACAGTGTGGGCTGGGTGCTTTTTGTCGTGACACCTACATAACAACTTTACAGTGTGGACTAGGTGCTTTTTGTCGTGACACCTACATGACCACTTTACATTGTGGGCTGGGCGCTTTTTGCCGTGTTGCCATCACAACCACTTTAAAATGTGGGCTGGGCACGTTTTGTTGTGTTGCCATCATGACCACTTTACAATGTGGGCTGGAGGCTTCACGTATGGGACTGGGTGGGCTGGAGTGATGCATATTATACATATGTTTTATCTTTAGCCTGTGCCAGTGGGAAGTCAGGTCGTCTGTATTACTGCGTAATGCCAGAGATCTCGGTCCCGTGTCATCGCCTTTGAGAGGTGCAATTGGGCAAGGTCAGCTTTTATCACCTCATCCCAAATCTTCCACTCCATGGCTTCTATCAACTTCGAGCGCTCTGCATCTTTTTATACAGTTGCTATCCTTCATATGCATCACATGTCCATACCAACACAATCTTCTCTCCTGCACACTGCATTTGAAACTTCTTATGTCTAGTTTCTCTCTTAGTTCGTTTATGCTTTGCTGTTTACATATATTACTATTACACATCCATCAGAACATGCAAGTTTCATTCCTTTCCTTTGCAATCTACGCAAGTCTTCTGCACACAGCGCCCAGGTCTCACTACCATGCATCATACAGTCTGCCTTTCATTTTGAGGGGAAAACCTTTTGTAGTTAGCAGCAGTAGCTCCCTGAACTTCTTCCAAACCATTCTCACTTTGGCTACTATACTTTTAGAACACCCACCTCTGCTGCTAATGTGGTCACCCAGGTAGCAGAAGCTGTCAACTGCTTCTACTGAACCTTCCCAGAATTTGATAGTGCTTGTTTCCAGTGGTTGTTTGCTACTTACTAGGACCTTAGTCTTTGTCAGGTTGATTTTAAGGCCTCGTTTCTAGGCCTTGCTTCCATGTTTAGAATATCTTTACTAGTTCCGCCATAAATTCTGCTATAAGTGTGGGATCATCCGCATACAGTAGTTCTCATGGGCAACCAGTCTTAAACTACTCTGTTATAGCCTGTAGTATGATGATAAACAGGAGAGGGCTAAAAACAGAGCCCTGGTGGACGTATATATATTGACAGAATAACCAAAGAATAATAAATTTTTGAGTGTCTATTTTTCTCATCATCATCATCATCATCGTTTTTACATCCGCTTTTCCATGCTTGAATGAGTTGGATGGGTCCTTTTTAGCATGGCATCTCTCCACATATCACGATCCTTTGTCATCGCTTCTCTGAGTTTCAGAGATTTGAGGTCAGCTCTCACAACCCAGGTTTTCCTTGATCTAACTCTCCCACGAATTACTTCCACTGGCATTTCCTGGTACTTCTTCCTCTAACGATTATAGTCCATTCGCATCACATGTACAAACTAATGCAGTCTTCTCTCCTGCACACTACCTCGAATTCCTCTTAAACCCAGTTTTGGCTAATTTACTCATAGGCCTTTTGATTCTAAATTTTGTTTCATAGTCTTAACTTATTTTCTAGGTCTTTAATGGATTCAGCCATAAGGAGCATAGAGAAATAGGCAGCCATATTTAAAGATACCTTTGGATGGTTGGCTGGTTGACTGGCTGGTTGGTTGGTTGGTCTGTTGACTGTTTGGTTGGTTGGTTGGTCTGTTGACTGTTTAGTTGGTTGGTTGGTTGGTCTGTTGACTGGTTGGTTGGTTGGTTGGTCTGTTGACTGGTTGGTTGGTTGGTTGGTCTGTTGACTGGTTGGTTGGTTGGTTGGTTGGTCTGTTGACTGGTTGGTTGGTTGGTTGGTTGGTCTGTTGATTGGTTGGTTGGTTGGTTTGTTGACTGGTTGGTTGGTTGGTTGGTCTGTTGGTTGGTTGGTTGGTTGGTCTGTTGACTGGTTGGTTGGTTGGTTGGTCTGTTGGTTGGTTGGTTGGTCTGTTGGTTGGTTGGTTGGTTGGTTTAAAGTTCAACAGGTTTTCTGTGGCAACAAAACTGTAGCCAATCTTTTGTCCTCCTCTTCCTGTTGTTGTTGATAAAGAGTTACAGCAGACACCACACCACCACCGCCAATGTCACCACCACACCAACACCAATGCCACCACCAACACCACCACCACACCACCACCACACCACCATTGTTGATGGTGATGGCTATGGTATCACTGCTGTGATGGTGATGGCTATGGTATCACTGCTGTGATGGTGATGGCTATGGTATCACTGCTGTTGATGGTGATGGCTATGGTGTCACTGCTGTGGTGATGGCTATGGTATCACTGCTGTGATGGTGATGGCTATGGTGTCACTGCTGTGATGGTGATGGCTATGGTGTCACTGCTGTGATGGTGATGGCTATGGTATCACTGCTGCTGTGATGGTGATGGCTATGGTATCACTGCTGTTGATGGTGATGGCTATGGTGTCACTGCTGCTGTGATGGTGATGGCTATGGTATCACTGCTGTGATGGTGATGGCTATGGTGTCACTGCTGTGGTGATGGCTATGGTATCACTGCTGTGATGGTGATGGCTATGGTGTCACTGCTGTGATGGTGATGGCTATGGTGTCACTGCTGTGATGGTGATGGCTATGGTATCACTGCTGTTGATGGTGATGGCTATGGTGTCACTGCTGCTGTGAAGGTGATGGCTATGGTGTCACTGCTGCTGTGATGGTGATGGCTATGGTATCACTGCTGTTGATGGTGATGGCTATGGTGTCACTGCTGTGATGGTGATGGCTATGGTGTCACTGCTGCTTCTGCGACAGTTTAGATTTGCGACAAACCTGATACCAACAATTACCTGTAATTAACGTATATATAGGTGGTGGTGGTGGTGGTGGTGATGGTGATGGTGATGGTGATGGTGGTGGTGTGGTGGTGTGGTGGTGTAACTGCTGGTGTTGATGTGATTATTGCTGTAGTTATTGTCACCGGGATAATTTGTACAGTTGTTGCAATTCTTCATGCTGGTGATGGCGATGATGATGATGATGATGGTGATGGTGGTGATGGTGATGGTGATGGTGGTGATGGTAATGGTGATGGTGATGGTGGTGATGATGATGGTGGTGATGGTGGTGATGGTGATGGTGGTGATGGTAATGGTGATGGTGGTGATGGTGATGGTGGTGGTGATGATGGTGGTGATGTCACCAGTATCATTGTTGTTCTGGTTCATGCTGCTACTGTTGTTGTTGTTGTTATTGCTGTCACCGCTGCTGGTACTACATACACAATATAGTCACTACTGCCACCATTAACCCCCACCATCACCTCTCCCCCACCACCACCACCTCCCACCACTCCAACATACTTCAGTGTAATACCATTACACCAGTGGTAGCAGTAGTTTATCACAGAGAGAAGACAGGAGTGATTACCTCGGCAGCACAGCTTCTGGGGTATCTGTTGCTAACATTATGTCAATGTTGTGAGCTGATTTGGTGATGTTCATGCCATGTCCTCATCAAAGAAGTCATTGTTTTTTTTTTTATCTATTATCGTTGGTTTTATTGCTGTTGTTACTGTTGTTGTGGTGTTGGTGGTAGTGTAGTGGTGGTGGTGTAGTGGTGTTGGTGGTATAGTGATGGTGGTAGTGTAGTGGTGGTGGTGTTGGTGGTATAGTGATGGTGGTAGTGTAGTGATGATGGTAGTGTAGTGGTGGTGGTGGTGTAGTGATGGTGGTAGTGTAGTGGTGGTGGTGGTGTAGTGATGATGGTAGTGTAGTGGTGGTGGTGGTGTAGTGATGATGGTAGTGTAGTGGTGGTGGTGGTGTAGTGATGGTGGTAGTGTAGTGGTGGTGGTGTAGTGGTGTTGGTAGTGTAGTGATGGTGGTAGTATAGTGGTGGTTGTGTAGTGGTGGTGGTGGTAGTGTAGTGGTGTTGGTGGTGGTGGTGTAATGGTGGTGGTGTAGAGATGGTAGTAGTGTAGTGGTGTTGGTGGTGTAGTGGTGTTGGTAGTGTAGTGGTTTTGGTGGTGTAGTGGTGTTGGTGGTGTAGTGGTGGTGGTGGTAGTGTAGTGATAGTGGTAGTATAGTGGTGTTGGTGGTGTAATGGTGTAGTGGTGGTGGTAGTGTAGTGGTGTTGGTGGTGGTGGTAGTGTAGTGGTGTTGGAGGTGGTATAGTAGTGGTGGTAGTATAGTGATATTGATGGTGTGGTGATGTTCATGTATCTTGTTCATAGAACTTTTTTTTTTTGTTGTTGCAGTTGTTGTTGGCTGTATCATTGTTGTGTGGTGGAGTTCATGCCATACCTGAGCCATATAACTCATTGTTATTGTGGTGGTGTGGTGGAGTTCATCTTAGTTAGCTCATTTGTTTATTATTGTTGTTATTGTTGTTGTTATTGTTGTTATTCAGTATTGGTAGAGCATCAGACACCATGCCTTGCAGCATAGAGTTATGGTCCTTTACACTCTCACTTCAAACTGCTGGCCTTCTGCCTAAAGTAGAAACCATTATTTGTTGTTGTTGTTGTTGTTACTGTTGTTGTTACTGTTGTTGTTGTTACTGCTATTGTTGTTGTTGTTATTGTTACTGTTGTTATTGTTGTTGTTACTGCTGTTGTTGTTTGCCAACTGTTTATATTTCCTTTATATTATACTTACTTTCTAAAACCTATTTTCATATCTTTTTTATCATTTAATTGTATCTCCTTCCTTAGTAGTAGTAGTGAGAATAGTAGTAGTGTTGGTGGTAGTAGTAGTAGTATTGGTGGTAGTAGTAGTAGTAGTATTGGTGGTAGTATTAGTAGTACTGGTAGTAGTAGTAGTGTTGGTGGTAGTATTAGTAGTATTGGTAGTAGTAGTAGTGGTAATAGTAGTAGTAGTAGTGTTGGTGGTAGTAGTAGTAGTATTGGTAGTAGTAGTAGTGGTAGTGTTGGTAGTAGTAGTAGTGGTAGTGTTGGTGGTAATAGTAGTGTTGGTGGTGGTGGTAGTAGTAGTAGTGTTGGTGGTAGTAGTAGTTGTGTTGGTGGTAATAGTAGTAGTAGTGTTGGTGGTAGTAGTAGTGGCAGTAGTAGTAGTGGTGGTGGTGGTGGTAGTAAAAGTAGTAGTAGTAATAGTAGTAGTAGTGGCAGTAGTAGTAGTAGTTGTTTGTGTATTGTTAATATTTTCTTTATATTAAACATATTTAATTGTAGCTATATTCTGTATGACTGTATTGTAAGAGGTGACCCAAAGTGTTGGCACCAGGAAGGACCCAACAATACATTCATAACCTCTCATAACATTGTATTCCTGCATGTCGTAAGAGGTAACTAAAAGGGTTGGTGTTAGTAAGAAACATTGCTTCAAAAAGAAGCCCATGATAAGTATGAAGCTTGTAATGGAGCCCCACAAAGCTAACCCCTGCTTTAACAGAAAATCGTCTTTACCTGTTTCATAACAAACTGCCTGAAGCCACCTCTAGTTCTATGATACAAACTTATTTTAAAGTGTTTACATTTATGTAAATCCTTCCATCATAATTTTATGTAAGAACCTTCATTAAGTTATATTCCAAACACTAGCTTATTAATGAGAAAGTTAGTTATATTCTACATGCCACCAAATTGTTGATTATTTTCAATATGATTTGCAAAATCACAGACAGTGATTTTCAGTATAAATAAGGCAATAAAAGAATTTATTTGAATTATATTTTATTCCTAATTTTCTTGTTTTTCTATATTTCATTGCCACCGAAACAGACGCAAAATCTAAAATTCTGTGCAAAGTGTGTGAAAAAGAATGTCAAAGAAGTTAATAAAAGGAGCTTTATCTCTTGAAAACTATGGCGCCATCAAAAAAGATTCTGATGATCATGTCAAGATTCTGGACTCACCAGAGGAGGTAAGCCTTACTATATAATTGTCTTGTTCTTAGGTTCAAATTTTAACGTTTCTTCTACGTTTCCCTCAATCTTATCCTCTACAAACCCTTCATGTGAAGGCATGTAGTCTATTGGTTGCTGGGTTCAACTTACAATCATCAGTTTGGGGGGTTCAATTCCAGGACTGGACAACAGGTTATGTGCTTGAGCAAGACACTTCATTTTCACATAGCTCTCAGTTAAAAAAAAAAAAAAAATTAAACATATCAGTGGGCAACTGAAGGTAAACATAAAATGGACTGATGTCCAATCAAGTGAGGAGACTTTTCATGATAGATCTGGGAGGCCTCTGTCATTAAACCACCTGAGAAACCTTCTATGAGACTACATCTCATAGGAGTCCAGCTAAACATACTTAGGTGTGAGATAAATATATATATATGATGTTATAAACTTTTTGGGGTGGGAATGACAATGGGCTGGGTGGAGTAGGAATTATTATGTTAGCAGAAAAATGGGTAGATAAGGTAATTGACGTAAATAGAGTGAATGACAGAATAATTAAAATAAAACTTGTTCTAAATAGAATTACTGTGACAATATCTGCTTATGCACCCCAATCTGGTCTACCTGACGTTATAAAAGACAGGTTCTATGAGTCGTGAATGCTCACTACCTCCCAAATAACCAACAGTGACTACATAATTATTGGTGGCAACCTAAATGGTCATGTTGGACAACATTGTGATGGCTATGATGGAATCCATGGAGGCTATGGGTTTGGTACTAGAAATTAGGAAGGCTTCAGAATCCTGGAATTCTGTCACGTAAATAACCTATCTGTAACACAAATTTCAAAAAATGAAATAATCACTTGATCACCTATAGATCAGGGGAGCACACCAGCCAAATAGATTATATCCTTACTAGAAGATGTGACAGAGGGTCTGTTGTAAACACTAAGTCCCTACCCCGTGAAGAATGCACATCCCAACATAGCTTCATAGATAGTGACCTCATAGTCAAGACTAGACGTACTCAACGTCAGAGGAGGACTACTTTGAGGAGAAGAATATGGAAGTTGAAGAACCCCACAGCCAGTAACAAATTTAAAAGCATATTACTTGATGCTTTTGACAGTAAGGAAGAGCAATTAGAGACGTACGATATAGAGGAACAGTGGGAATTCTTGAAAGTTAACCTGCTGAAGGCGACAGATAAAATCTGTGGCTGGAGCAGACCTATAGGCAGGAGGAGAGTGACTTGGTGGTGGAACAGTAAGGTGGAGGAGACAATCAAGGCCAAAAAGCAAGCTTGAAAAATATGTCGGGATGGGGGAAGTAGAGAACACTACCAAGTGGCCAGGAGAGAAGCTAGGAGACAAGTGTACCTTTCAAAAAAGGAAGCAGGGATAGAAAGTTCAAGCATGTTCTACAACGCGAGGCCCAAAAACGTGAGGTGTTCAGGATCGCAAGACAATGTGTCAAGGAAAACCGTGATATTGTTGGGGAGGAGTGTGTCCATAATGATGATGGTGTACTTGCCCTCACTGATAATGATAAGAAGGTAGCTTGGAAGTATCATTATGAGAGACTATTGAATGAGGAGAATAAATGAAATAAAGACAGTCTGCCCCACATCGATCCAATAGATGGACCAGCAGTGCAAGTTAATGGTGGTATAATAAATAAGGCAATCAAAGATATGAAGACAGGCAAGGCAGCTGGGTCTTCGGACATAGTTGCTGAGATGTTGAAGGCATCTAGAATGGTGGGACATACTATGGTCACCCGGATAGTAAACCAAATAATACAGAATAGGGTCATACCAAATGACTGGCTTAACAGCATCATCATTAACTGTTACAAGGGTAAAGGAGATGCTCTAGATAGGGGAAACTATAGAGGCATTAAGTTAGTTGAACAGGTTCTGAAGTTCACATAAAGAGTTATAGCACAACTAATCAGAGATCGAATTGATCTAGATGAAATGCAGTTTGGGTTTGTGTCAGGTTTGGGTTTGTACCACAGATGTTCTTTTCCTTGTACGACAATTACAGAAGTACCTAGCTAAAAATAAACCCCTCTACTTAGTTTGTGTTGACTTGGAGAAAGCCTTTGACAGAGTCCCCCGCTCCATTATCTGGTGGGCCCTTAGAAAACTAGGTGTAGATGAATGGCTTGTGAAAGCTATACAAGCCATGTATAAAGCAACAGTCAGTAAAGGTTAGAATTAACAATGAATTTGGTGAAAAATTTAGCGAAAAGTTGGTATTCATCAATGCTCTGTCCTTAACCCCTTCCTGTTTATTATTGCCCTTCAGGCTATAACAGAGGAGTTTAAGACCTGCTGCCCATGGGAACTTCTATACGCAGATGATCTAACTCTTATAGCTGAATGTACGGCCAAACTAGAAAAGAAATTCCAAACATGGAAGCATGGCCTAGAATCAAAAGGCCTTAAAGTTAACTTGTCTAAGACTAAAGTTCTAGTATGTAAAAAGTAAAATAGGACACAGGTGCCCTCTGGGAAATGGCCATGCTCAGTGTGTAGGAAAGGATTAGGTAGAAATTCAATTCTATGCCCCAAATGCAAACTATGGGTACATGAAAGATATAATTGGATCACAGGTAAGCTATCTAAGAATGTAGATTTTTATATGTGGCCAATGCTCAGGTGCAATAAGTAGCAAGTGCCCAAAGGATACTAGCTCCTTCTATTGCCCAGATGGTTCTATAGAAATAGTGAACACTTTCCGTTGTTACCTGGGTGACAAAATCAACAGTGGTGTAGGGTGCTCTGAAAGTACAGTAGCCAGTTAGAACAGGACGGAAAAAGTTCAGAGAACTTATACCACTGTTGTCCACAAAAGGTTTCTCCCTAAAAATGAAAGGCAGATTGTATGATGCTTGTATACGAACAGCAATGTTACATGGCAGCGAGGCTTGGAAAAATGGTGGGAGTTGAGACTGATACACAGCTGCTAAGAGAGAAGCTAGACGTCAGGTGTACTTAGCACACAGGGAAGCTGAGAGTAGGAGGTTTGCCAATGTTCTGTGACAGAAGATCAGAGACGTGCGTTGTTCCGCATTGCAAGGCAGTGTGTTAGTGTAAATCAGGATGTTGTTGGAGATAAGTGTGTTCGAAATGATGCTGGTGCACCTAGTGTCATTGATGCTCAGAAAAAGGAGGCCTGGAAATGAGAGACTGATGAATGTTGAGAATGAATGGGAGAGAGAGAAACTACCCCCAGTAGACCCGACAGAGCGACCAGCTATTGAGATTGACGAATATAGGGTCAAAGTGGCAATTAAGGAAATGAAAAATGGTAAGGATGCTGGACTATCTGGCATAGTTGATGAGATACTGAAAGCATCAGGGTTAGGGTTAGACGTAAGCACTAAATTGGTTGCACGCATCATCAATCAGGCTATATATAGCGGAGTCATACCCAAAGACTAGTGCAGCAGTATTCTTATAATTTTCTACAAAGGTAAAGGGGATGCTCTGGAGAGGAGCAATTATAGGGGCATAAAACTGATCAGGTTATGAAAGTGGCAGAAAGAATACTAGTTAAAGAAAGTGTCAAATTAGATGAGATGTAGTTTGGTTTTGTGCCTGGGAAATGTACAACAGATGCCCTCTTCTTAGTGAGACAACTATAAGAGAGGTTCTTAGAGAAGAATAAGCCATTATATTTAGCTTTGATAGAGTACCCTGATCTATCATCTGGTGGTCCCTAAGGAAACTAGGTGTAGAGGAATAGCTTGTAGGACAGTGCAAGCTATGTACATGGGTGCTGTCAGTAAAGTCAGGGTAGGAATGGAGTTTAGTGAGGAATTCCAGATACAAGTAGGAGTACATCAGGGTTCGGTCCTCAGCCCGCTCTTGTTCATTATAATCCTCAAAGCCATAAAAGAGGAGTTTTATTAGGAGAATCAGTAGAGGAGCTAGAGAATAAATTCTGACTAAGGAAACACCAATTGGAATCAAGAGGACTGAGAGTGAACCTAGCTAAGACTAAAATGTTGATAAGTAGAAAAGAGGACAAAACTCTGATTCCATCAGGGAAATGGCCATGTTCAATATGTAGAAAAAGAGTTGGCATAAACTCTATAGAATGTACACAATACAGATCTTGGGTACACAAGAGATGTAGCGGGATAGCAGGCAAACTAACAGGAAGGGAAAACTTTATATGTAGTAGATGTTCAGGGAAATTTGACAGTAGAAGTTGCAGTGATAGACACATTTTTCAAATGCAGGTAGGATCTATAGAGGTGGTTGATAACTTCCGATACCTAGGTGATCAGATTAGCAAGGGAGGAGGGTGCTCCGAGGCCATAGTATCTAGAATGAGGATGGGTTGGAAGAAGTTTATGGAGCTGCTTCCTCTGTTGACAAAGAAGGGTTTCTCCCTATGAACGAAAACCCGGTTATAACAACCCAATTAAAACAGTGTATGGAAGGAATATATTAGGTTAACGCTTGAAATAGCAGGAAGAGGGTCTTAACATTTCAGATGCTAGTCCTTCGTCAGAAGAAAGAATGGGAAATTAGATAGATTGAAAGGACAGGCAGAGTGGAATCGGAAAAAAATGTTTTATACGGGAACACACAGTTCCACACTGTAAACATGGTTGTTGTTAGGAAGGACATTTAGCAGCCGTAAGAGCAAGGTACGGCGTGGTCAACTGGTCAGCCCCCTCTCATAATGGGACCACCCAGTTCCACACTATAAACATGGTTGGTGTTAGGAATGGCATCCAGTCAAAATACAGTTCCGTTTGAGCAAGGCACGGCGCACTCAAATGACCAGACACTCCTTACAACGGGACTACCCAGTTTCACTCTGTAAAGATGGTTAGTTTTAGGAAGGGCATCCAGGTGTAAAAAAAGAGAAACGGCCAAAATGCAGTTCCATTCGAGCAAGGTACGGCGCGTCAGGACTTGTTTCATTAACGTGGACGACCCATGCAAAGAAGAGAAATGGGACGTTAACCAGTTATAAAGACCAGTTATATAGCAAAGGTAAATATATAACTCAAATGTATATGGAGAATGTTATACGATAGTATATAACTGCCAAGTAGTTTCCAATTAGCTTTATATTATTGGTCCGAAAAAAGGTCGATTTTTTTTAGGGAAAAAAAGTTGGAAAGTGTATATATGTGTGTGTTTGCATATATATAAATGTCTATATGTGTGTGTGTGTATATATATATATACACATATATATATATACATTTATATATATATATGTGTGTGTGTGTGTATATATATATATATATATATATATAAATGTATATATATATATGTGTATATAGAAGTGGTTACACAATGTGTATATATATATATAAATGTATATATATATATATATTTAAAATAACAGATTAAAGTTTAAGCAAAGAATCGCTGCTTTCATCCTACGGTTCTTATATATTTGATATATATTTATCCTTATCGAGCCCTCTTTGGATTTCAGTCTTCAAATTTATTATTATTACTATATATATATATAGTAATAATAAATTTGAAATATAATAAATAAATATATATATATATATATATATATGAATAAAGAATGACCAGGATTTAAATTAAATCATTTAACTGATTGACGAATGTTATAATCGATTAAAATAACGGATATCCATTCTTGCTATATTAATCTCTTCCGAATCTATTAAAAAAACATTAATTGTTTCTAGTTTAGGCACAAGGCCAGCAATTATCCAGTACATTACTGGTACTTTATTTTATCGACCCCGTAAGGATGAAAGGCAAAGTTAACCTCGGCGGGACCAACACATGTCCATAAGACAATCACGGAAACCCGTAAATGTAAACAAATTCAAATACTGTTGGGGAAACGTTAAAATTTTATGCAAATCAAAACGCAATTTATTAGTAATAGAATAGTAAACTGTATTTTATTACATTTGTATAAACTTACAGTAGAATAACGTTGCAAATGTTTTAAATATATACATAAATAACATAACAAATGCGT
Organism: Eledone cirrhosa; assembly: GCA_964016885.1. Taxonomy (NCBI): domain Eukaryota; kingdom Metazoa; phylum Mollusca; class Cephalopoda; order Octopoda; family Eledonidae; genus Eledone; species Eledone cirrhosa. Next base: position 9,743,603 of record OZ024763.1, read on the forward strand.
AAATAACATTATAAATTGCTCGTAATTCGTTCAGGACATTACAAATATGTTTAAACCCTTTATAATAACACAATAATATAAATTTATTGAACAAAAATGATAAAGGAAAGACAAAAAAAGGGGGTGGGGTGCAAGTCACCACCAAGTGCGACAATTGACCGCACCTCACACCTTAGGGGTTTACTACACACTCTGAGGCAAGCCAACACGCTCGCAGCCTTACCACGGGTGTTGGCGAGGCTAAGGGGCTGAAATAACCTGGCACCCTCACTAGACATCTCCTGACACCTCGGTAAGGTGAGGTGATGGCGAAGCTAAGGGGCTGAAATAACCTGGCACCCTCATAGACATCCCCTGACACCTTGGTAAGGTGAGGTGATGGCGAGGCTAAGGGGCTGAAATAACCTGGCACCCTCACTAGACATCCCCTGACACCTTGATAAGGTGAGGTGATGGCGAGGCTAAGGGGCTGAAATAACCTGGCACCCTCACTAGACATCCCCTGACACCTTGGTAAGGTGAGGTGATGGCGAGGCTAAGGGGCTGAAATAACCTGGCACCCTCATAGACATCCCCTGACACCTTGGTAAGGTGAGGTGATGGCGAGGCTAAGGGGCTGAAATAACCTGGCACCCTCACTAGACATCCCCTGACACCTTGATAAGGTGAGGTGATGGCGAGGCTAAGGGGCTGAAATAACCTGGCACCCTCACTAGACATCTCCTGACACCACGGTAAGGTGAGGTGATGGCGAAGCTAAGGGGCTGAAATAACCTGGCACCCTCATAGACATCCCCTGACACCTCGGTAAGGTGAGGTGATGGCGAGGCTAAGGGACTGAAATAAGCTGGCACCCTCACAGACATCCCCTGACACCTCGGTAAGGTGAGCTGCCATTGAAGACAAGTCGCTGCCAGCTGCCCAACTCCACCAAACATCTCGAACACTACAGGCTGGAAAAAAATTATTATTTGATAAGTTCAGCTATTTCTGAATGTTATTCCATTCGGCAGCAGAAGCAGTGACCCCCACATTCACTGTAGCGTCCATGATATGGGAGGGAGCAAAAGAGTCACTGAGTGTGACGTCCCAGATGAGACATCTACCTCTCATCCACAGACAAGGGGTAAGACCGTTTGGTCTCTTCACATCACTTCTGGATAAACCAGCCGGCTCCAGAACTGTGGAGATATTTACCCGGGTTAGGGCCCGTTTGATGATCAGGTTTAACTCGGTGTGAGAGGAAGGTGCAGTAACTAAAGATATACTAAGACTATTACACACAGATACACATACTACTTGCCAAATTAAAGTTATAGGTATACAACTATAACATAGAGTCTGTTTCCCAACCTTATTTTTAGCCAGCGCCCCCTTTGGGCGCAAACTGTTTGTCAACGCCCTCCTCCCCTGATACTGCATTCATCTTGCATAGAAAGATGATACTTAGCTATTAGTGCAAAAGTAATTTTAATATTGTCTTAATTTTCCAAAGCCAAAAATAGTGTTTTAGCTGAGGTGTAATTTTATAATTAAAACAAATTCAAAATTTAAATTTCGGAACATAAGACTTACTACGTTTTCTGGTGAATGACTGCAGCTGAAATGGGTACAAAATCTAAAACAAATGTGCGTGGTTGGGCCTTTAATCGTCAGGGGTCAATTTAAGTTCAATCGCAGAAAGGAATTCAAAACAGCAACACACTCACATAGACGCAATCATCCAAACATACATAAACACACATATCAGCCATTCCCAAAAGCCAGTTTCATCCAAAATTCTGACCACCATTCTTTATATATTTGCACACAAATACACAGATTCGGCTTTTCGCTTTTATTCATTGTTTGTTTCTTTTCTTTTAGTCGTCTATCACCATTCATTTGTTTTTGTTTTGGGGGTTTCACTTTAGTGACACTAGTTACACCTGGTACCAAAAAATGGACAATGCCACCGCCCACCTAAGTATATTCACCGCCCCCCAAATGAAATAAAAACTCCCAGCTCCCACAAGAGGGAGCTAACGCCCACGTTGGAAAATAGACATAGACGTTTAATAATTGTTTCTACTTTTGGCACAAGGCCAGCAATTATCCAGATACATTACTGGTACTTTATTTTATAGAGCCCGTATGGATGAAAGACAAAGTTAAGTTAATACTGACAGCCAAAAGTTAACCTCGGCGGGATTTGAACTCAGACCGTAAAGGGACGTAACTATGCTGGAAAGCATGGCGTCCGGTCCTCTACCAATACTGCCAATTCATGAAGTTATAAAATTAACATTAATAGTATATTAAGAAAAACAACACAAAACCTATGCCAACTTAATTCAGTAAAATCTTCGGATGTTAGTCGTCACATTTGTGGATTGGCAGTATCGGTAGAGGGTCGGACGCCATGCTTTGAGGCATAGAGTTACGGCCCTTTCCAGTCTGAGTTCAAATCCCGCCAAGATTAACTTTGCCTTTCATCCTTACGGGGTCGATAAAATAAAGTACCAGTAATGCACTGGCTAATTGTTGGCCTTGTACCAAAAGTAGAAACAATTATTATTATCAATAACTAAGAGAAGGTCTAACTTATAATTTAAAATATATTAATAGAGACGACAGACGACTTTTAGAATAAATAGCGATGATAAGTATAAAGGTAATCAGGGACATTCATATATCAGAATGGAAGCGGTAAAAACATGTTAGAAACGCAGGAGCTCAGCCGTCCCGAATTTTTCGTGTATATATATATATAAGCAAAGAGATATTTAATTTGTTGGTTATTCAACAAATTTATTTATAACTGATTCAGAGCACTCGACAATTTTTCTGGAGTATAATATTCAATGATATTAAATAAATGGAAACTATATTTATAAAACCATATTTATTTTATTATATATATTTCAAGGGTACCAAAACTTTGGTACACTTTCATCAGATAAAATACAAACTGTGTTTTATAAATGGTGACATCCCAAGAAACCAGACCTTATCGGTTCAGGTTCAGTTTGTCCAAACCCTATTTTATAAATATAGTTTCCATTTATTAATATCATTGAAATATATATATATATTGTCAATATTACGACATGGCCCTCTCCAATATATATATATATGTGTGTATCCCGGGTTAAATCAGGGGTAACCACAGTAAGTAACTGAAACAGTTCTAGTCCTGTAGAAGCCATTTCTATATTAAATGTGTGTGTGTGTGTGTGTGTATATAAATATATTCGGTATATAAGGATGCAATTCACTTCTAGCACTCAACGCCATATTCCCAATGTCAGGGGTGACGGAGTATATTAATAAAGATGAAAATGCGAAGTTGAAGGTGTTAGAGTCCTTTATTATTTGAGCCATTATATATATTTCAATGGCGATAAACATTGTGATCTCTTCAGACAGCAAAAATTGATTAAAAGGTAATTTATGAGGCAATTATCATCATCATCATTTTACGTCCGCTTTTCCCTGCTTATATATATATATGAGAAAAACCACAGACCCTCCATCTCAACTCTACCTTTGAAAAGCAGAAGAACTGCGAAACCGGTAAAGGAACCAAATAAATTTTTTTTTTTTTTTTTTAAATAAGACTCCAGTTGCATTTTCGATTTCATCTTTTTTTTCTTTATACTTTCACTCGTGTAGGACACCTCGGTTAGTTTTCATTTTGTAAAAAAAACCTCACTTTCTAATATATATATATATATATATATATATAAGCAGGGAAAATGAATAAAAATAACCAGGATTAAATTACATTAAATTATTTAATTAATTTACAAATTTATCAATGCAGTAAGAAAATACATGTCCTCTGTATTGATTTCATCAGAATCTATCAAACAACATAACATAATTATTTACCTTGCCACATGCCTGTACATCTCCATTTACCTTGCCACATGTCTGTACATCTCCATTTACCAGCCACATGCCTGTACATATCCATTCCGAAAACAAATTGAATATACAGTTGGTAAAACGTTAAAACTTTATGGAAGACTAACCACGCAATTAACATTTATTCTTAATAAACGTATAGTGACTAAATAACGTATAGTCACTAAAAATTACTTTGCTTGACTCTACTGCACGTATACTACAGACTAAATTAATGTTATAGGAATACAACTAGAACTTATAACTTTAATAATACTTATATTATAAGAATTACATTAATAGAATATATTAAGTAAAACAATATAAAAATTATGGAAGCTTAATTCAGTAATAAAAAATTTAAATATCTAGTAGTTCTAGTTACTCAGAAACTAAATGGTGAAAGGATTACTTTTAGAATAGAAAGTTATAAGTGTAAGGTAAGTTAAACCCACTCAAATATATACATACTATGTTAAGGTATCATAACATATATAACATGTATGATGATTATGTTTCTCAATAAAAAAGTTCAATGGACCTTGGCCCAGAGCATCAATAATTCAAATTAAAAGATATATATATATAAAATTAGGATTGGTGCTCTAAATTAACGATGTATACATGAATATATGTAAAGTATATTTGGCAATATACTGTATGCTTAATTAAAAACATTTTGAAGACCTTGTGCTATTATTTTAAAGTAGTGACTATGTCACTTACTTCTTTTTTCAACCAACGAAGGGAGATAAGCTGACATATCTGTTTCACACTGTTGGTGATCATCAGAGCTTAGCACTCGCCAACCTTTGTTGAAAATTATAGAGGCTGGATTCTTATAGAATTCCAGTAATAATCAGGAACTGATTATACAGAGTGATTGCCGGTCCAGCAATGTTGTAAAAAGAAGTAAGTGATATAGTCACTACTTTAAAATAATAGCGCAAGGTCTTCAAAATGTTTTTAATTAAACATACAGTATATTTCCAAATATACTATACATATATTCATATATATGTGTATATATATATATATCATCATCATCATTTTACATCTGCTTTTCCCTGCTTGCAAGAGTGGGACGAGTCTTATTCAGCACAGCATCTCTCCACTTGTAACGGTCCTTCGTCATCTCCACCGTGAGCTTCAGCGATCTGAGGTCTATTCTCACCACCTCCGCCCATGTTTTTTGTGGTCTACCTCGACCACGTCTTCCTTCAACTGGCATTTCCTGGCACTTCTTCACCCATCGGACATCCTCCATGTGTATCACATGTCCATACCACCTCAGTCTCCTCTCTCGCACACTACATTCTATCCCTCTCAGACACAGTTTCTCTCTCAACACATTCATGCTGGGTCGTTCACGTACATTGACATTGCACATCCAACGGAGCATGCTTGCCTCATTTCTCTCCAGCCGTCGCATATCCTCTGCAGTTGCTGCCCATGTCTCACTACCATGCAGCATCGCGTTCCTCATACAGGCATCATATAACCGGCCTTTCGTACGCAGGAAGAAACCCTTCTTCATCAGCAGAGGAAGCAGCTCCCTAAATTTCTTCCAAGCCATCCTTATTCTAGATACTATGGCCTCGGAACACCCCCCTTCCATGCTAATCTGATCTCCTAGGTACCGGAAGCTATCCACCACTTCTATAGCACCCGCCTGCATTTGAAAAATGTGTCTATCAATGCGACTTCTACTGTCTAATTTCCCTGTACATCTACTCTTTTGTACCCAGGATCTGCATTGTGTGCATTTTATAGAATTTATGCCAGTTCCTTTTCTGAATATCGAACATGGCCATTTCCCTGACGGAATCAGAGTTTTGTCCTCTTTTCTACTCATCAACACTTTTGTTTTAGTTAGGTTCACTCTCAGTCCTCTTGCTTTCAACTGCTGTTTCCATAGCCATAATTTATTCTCTAGCTCCTCTACTGATTCTGCTATAAGAACCAGATCGTCAGCATAGAGAAGTCTTAAACTCCTTTGTTATGGCTGGGAGAGTATGAGTTTCAATAGGTCTCAATACTACCCCTAAATTAAGCATGGACAGTAGAATTGACCATCAACCACTAAGAGAATATATACTTATTTCTAGGTATTATGGTTTCACAGTGGAAATTATGATTGAGAAATTATGGTTAAAAATTAAAATTAAAAATCAAAAATCAAAAATCAAAAAATAAAAAAAAGGTCTTTAAGGTATTCCTGGCCTTTCAATAATAAAACCTTTCAATCATAAGAATATAGGCTTACATGTAGTAGCTGCAATGGGTCAGTAAGCAGCAAACAGCCACAGGAAACAAGCACTACCAGACTCTGGGAGGGTTCTGTAAAAACAGTAGACAGCTTCTGCTAACTAGGTGACCAAATTAGCAGTAGAGGAGGGTGTTCTGAAAGTATAGTAACTAGGGTAAGAACGGGATGGAAGAAATTCAGGCAACTACTAACTTTGCTAGCTGCAAAAGGCTTTTCCCTCAAAATGAAAGGCAGATTGTATGATGCATGTATACGAACAGCAATGTTACATGGTAGTGAGACCTGGGTGCTGTCTGTGGAAGACTTGTGTAGATTAGAAAGAAACGAAGCTTGCATGCTCCGATGGATGTATAATAGTAATATACGCGAAGGGCAAAACATAAATGAATTGAGAGAGAGTCTGAGCATAAGAGGAATCAAATGGTGTGTGTAGGAGATGAGGATGCGTTGGTATGGACATGTGATGCGTATGAAGGATGAAAGCTGCAGAAAAAAGTGCAGAGCACTAAAAGTTGATGGGAGCCTTGGAGTGGGGAGACACAGGAAGACCTGGGATGAGGTGATAAAAGCTGACCTTGCCCAATTGCATCTCTCAAAGGTGATTACAAGGACAGAGACCTCTGGCGGTATGCAATAATACAGAAGACCCGACTTCCCACGGGTACAAGCTGAAGCATATAGACAGTATGCTCCCATGCCCCTCCCACTGTCAAATGGTTATGTAGGTGTCACAACAAAATAAAGCACCCAGCCCACACTGTAGAGTGGTAATGTAGGCACCATGGTAAAAAGCACCCAGTACTCACTGAGAATGAGGTTGGTGTTAGGAAGGACATCCAGCTGTAGAAATCAAGCAAAAATCAGTTCTGTATGAATAAGACATGGTTACTTGACCTGACATTACTCCCACAACAGGACAACCCGTCTAACCCATGCTAGCGTGGAAGAATGGATGTAAAACGGAGATGATGATGATGATGATGATATATATACATATATGTACATACATAAATGTGTATATATATATATGAATTTGTTTTGCAAGGTTTCTGATATGGAATCGTGTACCGAAACAAATGCTACAGAAGCGGGAACCAACCAAACAGTGAGTGTGTTCTGTTATTATTTCTGGCAATATTATTACAACAATATGACCCTCCCCAAGTATAACATATATATATATATATATATATATATATATATATATATATATATATATATATACTTAAGGTAAACATTGATGCAATTCCATTCAAGCACTCAACATACTTTTTCCACATAGGAGTGACAGAGTATATATCGAATAAGGAAAAGCGAAGTAGTTTCAGATGTTAAAGTCCTTTAATGATAATGCTGTGATACATATTTCAATGACGACAGTGGCCACACGCTTCGGTGTGCCCAGTGCCCTAACATCATCAGACAGCTTCTTACATAATAAGGTTATGTTTCCGAGGCAATCCAAATTGAATCGACATGGGAACGGACAAAGCATGTGCTCTTGGGTTCTTTGCTAGTTCCCTTGTGAGTCCCAATTCACCCCCACCGGTCTGCGCAGGCGCAAGTCCAAAGGAAGTTGACTATCAACTACCCCAAAGTTCTACAAAACTCGCCTAGGCAGGTCCTCCTCTCAACCAAACAATCACCCCATCCAGGTCTGTAATATGACACGGTTATAGTTTACTGCTAGTCACCCTGCAGTGGTAGTTGGCCGAAAGCTAGTGGAGGTGGGAGAGTATGAGTTTCAATAGGTCTCAATACTACCCCTAAATTAAGCATGGACAGTAGAATTCACCATCAACCACTAAGAGAATATATATTTATTTCTAGGTATTATGGTTTCACATTGGAAATTATGATTGAGAAATTATGGTTAGAAATTAAAATTAAAAAAAAAAAAAAATTAAAAAAAAAAAATAAAATTTTTTTTAAAAAGGCCTTTAAGGTATTCCTGGCCTTTCAATCATAAAACCTTTCAATCATAAGAATATAGGCTTTACATGTAGCAGCTGCAACGGGTCAGTAAGCAGCAAACAGCCACAGGAAACAAGCACTACCAGACTCTGGGAGGGTTCTGTAAAAACAGTAGACAGCTTCTGCTAACTAGGTGACCAAATTAGCAGTGGAGGAGGGTGTTCTGAAAGTATAGTAACTAGGGTAAGAACGGGATGGAAGAACTTCAGGCAGCTACTAACTTTGCTAGCTGCAAAAGGCTTTTCCCTCAAAATGAAAGGCAGACTGTATGATGCGTGTATACGAACAGCAATGTTACATGGTAGTGAGACCTGGGTGCTGTCTGTGAAAGACTTACGTAGATTAGAAAGAAACGGAGCTTGCATACTCCGATGGATGTATAATAGTAATATACGCGAAGGGCAAAACATAAATGAATTGAGAGAGAGTCTGAGCATAAGAGGAATTAAATGGTGTGTGTAGGAGATGAGGATGCGTTGGTATGGACATGTGATGCGTATGAAGGATGTCAGCTGTGTAAAAAGGTACAGAGCACTAAAAGTCGATGGAAGCCTTGGAGTGGGGAGACACAGGAAGACCTGGGATGAGGTGATAAAAGCTGACCTTGCCCAATTGCATCTCTCAAAGGTGATTACACAGGACAGAGACCTCTGGCGGTATGCAATAATTGTTTCTATTTTAGGCACAAGGCCAGCAATTCACCAGTACATTACTGGTACTTTATTTTATCGACCCCGTAAGGATGAAAGGCAAAGTTAACCTCGGCGGGATTTGAACTCAGATCATAAAGGGACGTAACTCTATGCTTCAAAGCATGGCGTCCGACTCTCTACCGATACTGCCAATCCATCGCCCATGCAATAATACAGAAGACCCGACTTCCCACGGGTACAAGCTGAAGCATATAGACAGTATGCTCCCATGCCCCTCCCACTGTCAAATGGTTATGTAGATGTCACAACAAAAAAAAAGCGCCCAGCCCACACTGTAGAGTGGTCATGTAGGCACCATGGTAAAAAGCACCCAGTACTCACTGAGAATGAGGTTGGTGTTAGGAAGGACATCCAGCTGTAGAAATCAAGCAAAAATCAGTTCTGTATGAACAAGACATGGTTACTTGACCTGACATTACTCCCACAACAGGACAACCCGTCTAACCCATGCTAGCGTGGAAGAATTGATGTAAAATGGAGATGATGATGATGATGATGATATATATACATATATGTACATACATAAATGTGTATATATATATATGAATTTGTTTTGCAAGGTTTCTGATATGGAATCGTGTACCGAAACAAATGCTACAGAAGCGGAAACCAACCAAACAGTGAGTGTGTTCTGTTATTATTTCTGGCAATATTATTACAACAATATGACCCTCCCCAAGTATAACATATACAAGGGGGGATCAAAAAGTTCGCGGAATTTTTCAAAAAATATGATTTATCTTCAATTTATTTTTCTACATAGTTGCCATCCAGGTCAATACACTTCACAAGGCGATGCTTCCAGCTTCGTAAGCCGTCTCTAAAGAAAGTTGAAGGCCTTGTTTGAAGCCATGTGTTGGCAGTGTTTTTAGCTTCTTCAACACCACTAAAACGGGTTCCCTTTAGCATTTCTTTGAGTTTTGGAAAGAGGAAAAAGTCTGATGGGGCTAAATCTAGACTATAAGGCGGGTGAGGAAGCACTTCCCATCGAAATTCTCGAAGAACTTCTTTTGCAACTCGCGCAGAATGCGCTGGTACATTGTCATGGTGAAACAAGACCCCACCATGAAGTTTCCCTTTTCGTTTCTTGACTAATACCTCTTTCAGCTTCCTTAAAACATTTGCATAGTAAGCGCCTGTCACAGTTCTTTGACCTTCAAGATAATCTATTAGTATCACCCCATCTGAATCCCAGAAAATGGTGGCCATCCCTTGTTGATCCGACTTTTGAGATTTGAACTTGATTGGCCCCGATGATCCACGTGGAAGCCAGTTTTGACTGCTGTTTGGATTCAGGATCATATTGGTAGATCTAGGTTTCATCTCCGGTGATGATTCTGGTCAGAAAATGCTCTTCATCAACTTCAATTTTGTTTAATATCGCCAAAGACAGGTCACTTCGAAGAATCAGCTGATCAGGGCGCAACGTTTTTGGGACCCATCGCGCTGAAAGCTTGCTTAGTCCCAAATTATCGTGCAGAATTGTATTTGCCGAACCATATGAAATGTCTAGTGACTTAGCTAACTGATTAACTGTTATTCTTCGATCTTCTTCAATTAAAGTCTGAGTAGCTGTAACGTTTTGGTCATTTTTTGATGTTCCTGGTCTGCGATGGTCGTCTTCAAGGTCGTCTCTCCCTTGTTTGAATCGCTGAATCCACTTGTAGACAGCAGTTTTCTTTGGAGCAGTAGTACCATAAACTTTAACTAAAGCCTCCATAATCTGTGTCCCTTTCCATTTGAGTTTCACCAGAAACTTGATATTCGATCTTATCTCAAAATAACTATTTTCCATTGTTCCAAAAAGAGATTTTTTAAAGAGTGTCAGTACTGTACAATAGTCCGCACATAACTGACTGTAAGTGACTAATAGCAAGGTAAACACCCAGTGACAATGTTCTGACATGTTTAATATTGTTTTAACCTATTTTTTTCTTACTACGATAAAATTCCGCAAACTTTTTGACCCCCTTATATATGCATATATATATATATATACTTAAGGTAAACATTGATGCAATTTCATTCAAGCACTCAACATACTTTTTCCACATAGGAGTGACGGAGTATATATCGAATAAGAAAAAACGAAGTAGTTTCAGATGTTAAAGTGCTTTAATGATAATGCTGTGATACATATTTCAATGACGACAGTGGCCACACGCTTCGGTGTGCCCAGTGCCCTAACATCATCAGACAGCTTCTTACATAATAAGGTTATGTTTCCGAGGCAATCCAAATTGAATCGACATGGGTACGGACAAAGTGTGTGCTCTTGGGATCTTCGCCCGTTCCCTTGTGAGTCCCAATTCACCCACACCGGTCTGCGCAGGCGCAAGTCCAAAGGAAGTTGACTATCAACTACCCCAAAGTTCTACGAAACTCGCCTAGGCCGGTCCCCCTCTCAACCAAACAATCACCCCATCCAGGTCTGTAATATGACACGGTTATAGTTTACTGCTAGTCACCCTGCCAGTGACAGTTGGCCGAAAGCTAGTGGAGGTGGGAGGGTATGAGTTTCAATAGGTCTCAATACTACCCCTAAATTAAGCATGGACAGTAGAATTCACCATCAACCACTAAGAGAATATATATTTATTTCTAGGTATTATGGTTTCACAGTGGAAATTATGATTGAGAAATTATGGTTAGAAATTAAAATAAAAAAAAAATAAAATAAAATAAAAAAAAAAGGCATTTAAGGTATTCCTGGCCTTTCAATCATATACACTTTCAATCATAAGAATATAGGCTTTACATGTAGCAGCTGCAATGGGTCAGTAAGCAGCAAACAGCCACAGGAAACAAGCACTACCAGACTCTGGGGGGGTTCTGTAGAAACAGTAGACAGCTTCTGCTAACTAGGTGACCAAATTAGCAGCGGAGGAGGGTGTTCTGAAAGTATAGTAACTAGGGTAAGAACGGGATGGAAGAACTTCAAGGAGCTACTAACTTTGCTAGCTGCAAAAGGCTTTTCCTTCAAAATGAAAGGCAGACTGTATGATGCGTGTATACGAACAGCAATGTTACATGGTAGTGAGACCTGGGTGCTGTCTGTGGAAGACTTACGTAGATTAGAAAGAAACGGAGCTTGCATACTCCGATGGATGTGTAATAGTAATATACGCGAACGGCAAAACATAAATGAATTGAGAGAGAGTCTGAGCATAAGAGGAATCAAATGCTGTGTGCAGGAGAGGAGGATGCGTTGGTATGGACATGTGATGCGTATGAAGGATGACAGCTGCAGAAAAAAGTGCAGAGCACTAAAAGTTGATGGGAGCCTTGGAGTGGAGAGACACAGGAAGACCTGGGATGAGGTGATAAAAGCGGACCTTGCCCAATTGCTCCTCTCAACTGCGATGACACAGGACCATGACCTCTGGCGTCACGCAGTAATACAGACGACCTGACTTCTCATGGGAACAAGCCGAAGCTGAAGCATATACACAATATGACCCCACACCCTCCCACTGCAAAGTGGTCGTGGAGCTGCCATGACAAAAAAGCACCCAGACCACACTGTAAAGTGGACGTGTAGGCGCCATAGAAAAAAAGCACCCAGCACTCACTGTAAATGAGGTTGGTGTTAGGAAGGGCATCCAGCTGTAGAAATCAAGCCAAAATCAGTTCCCGTATGAGCAAGACAAGGTCAGCTGACCTAACATTGCCTACAACAGGACAGCCCGTCTAACCCATGGTAGTGTGGAAGAATCGATGTAAAACGGTGATGATGATGATGATGATATATAATATATATACATATATATATATATAGAATATTTACATATTGAGAGAGAGAAGGAGGGAAAGGCGATACATGTAGTTATTTGCCAAATAGCGTATGCAGAGGGTGCTCAATACTAGTGCCGGCAGTGTTAAATATTAGAAGTGTTAATATTTAGTGGGCGAGAGAATTAGCAGAGCGGAAGCACATGGAGAAGTAAATAAGGAGAACAAACCGTTAAAACATGTTTATTTAAAATAGCACCTACGTACGTTTCGCCTGAATGGGCTTCTCAAGGGCGAAATGTACGTAGGTGCTATTTTAAATAAACATGTTTTAACGGTTTGTTCTCCTTTATTTACTTCTCCACGTATATATATATATATATATATATATATATATATATATATATATATAAGCAATGAGTTATTTAATTTGTTGATTATTCAAACAGAACTCAAAACGTTAAGTTCTAGTTTTGAATATGTCACTATCTGTAAAACAACTTTTGTATTTTATCTGATGAGAGCGTACCAAAATGTTGGTACCCTTGAAATATATATAATAAAATAAATATGGCTTATTAAAGATAGTTTCCATTTATTAATATTATTGATATATATATATATATAAAAGGAATCCTGAGCTCTTTAAAATACAATATGTAGAAAGGGTAACACACTAGAGAGGGAGAGAGAGCATGTGCCATCAATAAAACAGGGAAACCACCAGTGTATGGAATCTATAACCTATGGAAGGCAGGGTAGACACACAATAATTAAAAATATAAATTAAAATGGGCATACGCACCTCTATAACAATATAACACGCGTACAAATCCGAAGAGATCTGTTTCACCAAGAAATTATTGATTGAAATGGAATCGCCTATGGGTCATCAGCGTGTGTAAGACAAATACATTCCAGACAACTCTAAGAAAATATAAGATAACCGTCTTGCAACATGCAGCAGAGAGATGTGACAGCGTGCATAGGACATAACATATATATATATATATTAGGATTGGTGCTTTGAAATAGCGATGTATAGATGAATGTATGTATAGTATATTTGGCAATATACCGTATGTTTAATTAAAAACATTTTGAAGACCATACGTTATCAGTTTTAAAGTAGTGACTATGTCACTTACTTCATTTCGGTGAAAGAAGGGAGAGAAGCTGACAGTCTGTTTCACGCTGGTTGGCGTTCATCAGAGCCATGTACTCCCCTGCTTCTGCTGAAAATTATAGAAGTGGATTCTTATAGAATTCCAGTAATAATCAGGAGCTGATTATACAGAGCAATTGCCGGTCCAGCAAAAATTAGGTATTAGGATTGGTACTCTAAAATAGCGATGTATACATATTTGGCAATTGTTTAATTAAAAACATTTAGAAGACCACGACAAGTGGAGAGATGCTGTGCTGAATAGGACCCGTCCCACCCTTGCAAGAAGGGAAAAGCGGACGTAAAATGATGATGATGATGAAGATAATAGAAGTGGTAATACAACAGTTAGTTCACCATACCGAGAACAATTGCTTCACCTTAACGGATCTTCAGCTCATACTGGTCATGGTTATATGGAACAGGAAGAACAACCGTATGAACATGCATGCGCAGAAACAGTCACTTCACCCAAGTGATACGAAGCCACGGGCGAAAGGTGTAAGGGAGATAACTGCAAAAGTCGGAAAAAATGTTTGAGTTGATAAGAAAATTAGAATGTTATTGTTATTCAATCCGGAGCTTTGTAGTTATGCAAGAGGTGTTTCCAGACATGTGGACAACGTGAGAAGATTTCATTTCTTGAATTTAGGCAATCGCTATTGCGTAATCCCTTTAGAATATTTATCCTTTCTTCAATACACCGTCCACACGATGGATTTCCCCTTGCGTATGGCTTGGACTTAGTGATGGCTTTCCATTGAATGGAGTAGTCTATACTTGAGTCCTTGAGGGACCATACGTGGCTCGCGAGTTTCGTGTATGAACGTCTGTCCGGGTACCTAAAGGTCGACTGGTGGTTCAGGAAGAGTTCCTTAAATCGGCCCTCCGCCATACCCACATAGGATTTGACCTCCTGTTGTTGATTTGGTTGGTTGGAAGTGACCACAGCTTCATAAACTACAGCGGGTGTGTTGTATTGCTGTTGAAGGGGACAAGCTTCAGGCTTTCAACAAGAGCATCCTGGTGGGGTGCCGCTCTTAGGACTGTTGGTGATGTGGGCCTTCATATGCTTAGCGCAGGAGTACCCTAGTTTTACTCTGTGTCTGTTAAAGATGGAGCGGTATTTGTGACCTATCGGAAAGTGTCTATCTAAGAGGGCTAAAAATATTTATATTATATTTTTCCTTACAGCAACATTCAACTTCTTTGACAAACATTTTTTCGCCTGACCAATGCAATCAACAATATTTGTTTCGTGAATGAATTTGTCTTCGCTTTTGATTTGTCTTCGCTAATTTAATTTCATTTTTGGTCTGAGAGGCATTGGGTATTTTAATAGGAACTGGGAATACCCCCGCTCTCGGGTATTACCGGGTACCTGAGCTAGTATAAATATATATATATATATATATATATATATATAAATATATATGAAAAACATATATTACGAAAAACATGGGCGGAGGTGGTGAGAGCAGACCTCAGATCGCTGAAACTCACTGAGGAGATGACGAAGGACCGTGACAAGTGGAGAGATGCTGTGCTGAATAGGACCCATCCCACCCTTGCAAGCAGGGAAAAGCAGACATAAAATGATGATGATGATATATATATATATATATATATATATATATATATATATATATATATATATATATATATATATAAGGGATAACAAAATATCGTTATAGGTAATCCAGTTAGAGGTTGTGAATACTTCTTATTATGGATAGTTTTAGCGTACAGCGTTGTTTGACTCAACAAGAGGTTTACGTAGATGACGAGTTTATGATTTCATTTGTATTCCTATGTAAGTTTATCTTGGAGTAATAAAATTGAAAAAGTGAAGAATAACATGATCTTCGGAAACAGTTTCCGAAGATCTAATCGAGCTAACATCGTATTTAAAATTGAGTGGCACTGCTTCTAGTTTTCAGCAATTTTTAGACATTTTTATCAGTGACACAATTGTTAGACTGCAAATAAATCCCCTTTTTTGTAGTTTTTCAATTATATATATATATATATATATATATATATATATATATATATAATTTTCAGCAGAAGAGGGCAGTACGTAGCTCTGATGATTGCTAAACAGCATGAAACAGACTGTTAGCTTCTCTGTCTTCTTTCACCGAAAAGAAGTAAGTGACATAGTCACTACTTTAAAATGATAGTGTAAGGTCTTCAAAATGTTTTTAATTAAACATACGGTATATTGCCAAATATATTATGCATACATTCATGTATACATCACTATTTCAGAGCAGCAATCCTAATATATATATATTAAGTTTATCCCAGGTTCAAACGAGAGTAACCACAGTAAGTAAGGTACTCAATACAAAGCAGAGTATAAATATTTAATATAGATATTTAAATAAATAAATAAATATATATATATATATATATATATATATATATATATATATATATATATATATATATATATATATATTTATATGTATATATATGAATTTGTTTTGCAAGGTTTTTGATATGAAATTGCGTACCAAAATAAATGATACAGAAGAGAAAACCAACCAAACAGTGAGTGTGTTCTGCTATTATTTCTATCAATATTATTACAACAGTATGACGCTCCTCAAGTATAACAATATATATATATAAATATATATATATATATAAATATATATATATATAAACAGATATGTATATATATATATATATATATATATATATATATATATATATATATATATATATATATATATATAATCATTTCATCATCATTTCATTTTACGCCCGCTTTTCCCTGCTTGCAAGGGTGGGACGGGAACTGATTCTGGCTTGATTTCTACAGCTGGACGCTCTTCCTAACACCAACCTCATTTACAGTGAGTGCTGGGTGCTTTTTTGCCGTGGCACCTCCACGACCACTTTGCAGTCGAATGATAGGGACCCCAGTCCCTATCATCTCATTTCTACAGCTGAGTAAACTGGAGCAATGTGAAAAGCCCTTCAAGATGTGTATCACAAAAGGGAAGACGATTTAGAGTTGTATGACATAGATGATAACTGGAATTTCTTGCGTGACAACTTATTGCAAGCTAGTGATGAAACTTGTGGTTGGGGCAGATCTTCAACCAGACAGAAAGTGACCTGGCATGAAAGGCTTGGAAAAACGGTGGGAGTAGAGAAGGATTCACAGCCGCTAAGAGAGAAGCTAGATGTTAGGTGTACTTAGCATGCAGGGAGGCTCAGAGTAGGAGATTTGCCAATGTTCTGCGTTGGGAAGATCAGAGACGTGCAGTGTTCCGCATTGCAAGGCAGTGTGTCAGTGCAAATCAGGATGTTATTGGAGATAAGTGTGTCCGGAATGATGCCGGTGTACTTAGTGTCACAAATGATCAGAAAAAGGAGGCCTGGAAATGTCATTATGAAAGACTGATGAATGTGAAGAATGAATGGGACAGAGAGAAATTACCCCCAATAGAGCCAACAGAGGGACCAGCTATTGAGATTGACGAATATAGAGTACAAGACCAATTAAGGAAACGAAGAATGGTAAGGCTGCTGGACTGTCGGGGATAGTTGCTGAGATGCTGCAGGCTTCAGGAGAAGTAGGTACTAAACTGGTTGCACGTATCATTAATCAAGTTATATATGGTGGTGTCATACCCAAAGACTGGTGCAGCAGTATTCTCATAAATTGCTACAAAGGTAAAGGGGATGCTTGAGAGAGGAGCAGTTATAGGGGCATAAAGCTGATGGATCAGCTTATGAAAGTGGCAGAAAGGATATTAGCACAACTAATTAGAGAAAGGGTCAAACGTAGTCTTCTCTCGAGTAAACAGCATCTGATCCCTCTTATTCCTAATTTCTCACTTAGTTCATTTATGCTTTGCCGTTCATGTATATTACCATTACACATCCAACGGAGCATGCATGCTTATATATATATATATATAGATATATATATATGTATATGTATGTATATAAATGCATATGTATGTATATAAATACATGTTTATATACACACACTCTCCATAATATCCATTCCAGCCACTTTAGACAATAGTCTGTTTCTATAGAATTCACTCGTTACTTTACACACAAATACTGACGCATACACATACACCCATACATAGCCACATACACACATACACACATACATAGCCACATACACCCATACATAGCCACATACACACATACATAACCACATACACACATACATAGCCACATACACACATACACGCATACACACATATATAGCCACATACACACATACATAGCCACATACACACATACATAGCCGCATACACACATACATAGCCACATACACACATACACATACACACATGCATAGCCACATACATAGCCACATACACACATACACACATACATAGCCACATATACACATACACACATACATAGCCACATACACACATACATAGCCACACACATACTCAGACTGCTACACACAATAGCAACCACACAGTCAATACATTATCACAGCCATACACATAACCACACACATAGCTTCACAGCCACACACACACAGTCATAACCACACACACGGCTTCACAGCCACACACACAGACATAACCCCCCCCCCCCACACACGGCTTCACAGCCACACACACAGACATAACCCCCCCCACACACACACACAACCTTCAGTGGAGTCAGGTCCACTTTAGACCAAAGTCCATCTCGGTCAACTTGTTACATCACACACACACTCACACAGACACTCACACACACACTCACACAGACACTCACACACACACACACTCACACACACACACACACACTCACATACATACACACATACAGACACTCTTGCTTGTCTTTCTTTTTCTGCATCTTCCTTCACCACCACCACCATCACCATCATCATCATCACCACCAGAGACATTGTCATCAACATAAACAATCATTTGTCTTCATTTCGCTAATTCTTCAGATTTTTTCTCTTGCTTACCACCACCACCACTACTACCACTACCATCACTACTACCACCACCACTACTACCACTACTACCAATACTACCAATACTACCACCATTACCACTACCATCACTACCACCACCACTACCACTACCATCACTACCACCACCACTACCACTACCATCACTACTACCACCACCACTACTACCACTACCATCACTACCACCACTACCACTACAATCACTACCACCACCACTACCACTACCATCACTACCACCACTACTACCACCACTACCACCACTACTTCCACTAATAACCAATCACTGGTTCTACTATAAACATACCCAATTATGTTCCAGGTAATATCTTGTATTTTATTTTAGTTTTAGTTTTGAAAATTTTATTTATTTATTTTTGGATGTCACCTTTACATTTGTGTGTGTGTGAAAGTGTGTTTGTGTGTGTGTGTGAAAGTCTGTTTGTGTGTGTGAAAAATCCTGGTGTCTTTATTGACAGTGGATTTTTCAAATCCACTGTCAATAAAGACACCAGGATTTTTTCATTCTGATGAATGAAAGCAATTTTGGTCAAGAAAGCAATTTTGGTCAAGAAACCACTGGTACATGAAATAATTATCTTATGTTGTTTATTACATAACTAATAAGCTCTGTAACCTACATAGAGCACTCTTTTTTCCTGGACCTTTCCGACGGAATCACTTCACATATATATATATATATATATATATATATATATAAATATATTTCGTTTCTGAATTTGTTTATCAAGATTCTTTATCTGAAAACGTGTGTTGAAACCGCTAATGTTATACTTTGGGAGGGTCATGGTGCATGGGTTTCTTATTGGCAACATGACCCTCCCAAAGTATAACAATATATAAATATATATATATATATATAAAACAAAGAAAGTGGTAAGGAACCAGGTGGACCATAACGCACCAGAGTACTCAATACTTGGGGTAGTAGAGTGGGTAATAGGAAAATGTATAAGACCCCGACGGCTTGAGCTCTGCCGTCGGGGTCTTATACATTTTCCTATATATATATATATATATTTTTCTTTCCTACATATTAATTTTTATATAATCTTTTATATATTTTTTCTTATGTATATTTTCCGTTATTTTTCCAGCCTCACTTCCAATTTTTAACAGATTTTAAATCTCATTTGATAATTTCTATTCATAACATCTCTGTCTGATGAACGATCTAGACATATTTTAATATTGTCTAAGATCCTGAAACCTTTGGTAATGGAGTAGTTATATTTTGTGTTGTTCACTTTCTAATTAAATAGCTCTCTTCTTTACATAGAGCACTCTTTTTTCATTTGCTTTTTCTTCGGAATTACATAACACACACACACACACATATATATATATATATATATATATATTTAAAGGTTAAACAAGGTTCAATGAATAAATCAAAGAATTAGTTTTACAATAGATTGGAAGCACTCAACAAGAATGGTTTTCCGGAGTTATTAATATTAATTTTTATTTTTATTTCCTCTTTCTTCAATAATTATTTGAATCTCTAACAGTTATGTAAATTACTGTTATGTATTTTTAAGCTTTCTTACACGTACCCTCTGTATTATATGTAAGTTTTTTCATGTATCAATCTTAAGGTATATAAATATTGAGTTTTGTCATATCTTACTCACTACCATGACTGGATCTTAACCATCTACTATGTCAGGGTATGTCATCAATCATCTTATTTTATCTGATGAGGACGTACTGTTGAAGTTAGCTCAGTACCTCTGAAATATGTATAATAAAATATACTTGATCACAAGAAGTTCTATTTTTGTTAATATTTTGAATTAATATATATATAGGGCGGTGCCCCAGCATGGCCTCAGCCGGATGGCTGAAACAGGTAAAAGAGTAAAAGAATATATATATATATATATATTAATTCAAAATATTAACAAAATAGATATTCTTGTGATCAAGTATATTTTATTATACATATTTCAGAGGTACTGAGTTAAATTCAACAGTACGTCCTCATCAGATAAAATAAGATGATGCATGATATACCCTGACATAGTAGATGGTTAAGATTCAGTCATGGTAGTGATTAACTTATGACAAAACTCAATATTTATACCCTAATATTGAGAACATGAGATAATATAATACAAACAATAGAGAGGGTGCGTGTAATAGAGCTTAAGAAATACATGGCATCAATATAACAGTTATAAATTTTTTTTTATGTATTCATTGAACCTTGTTTAACTTTTAAATATATATATATATATATATATATATATATATATATATATATATATATATATATATATATATATATGTTTATTTAAAAGAATAGAGGTGTAACACACGAGTTGTGATATATTGGTAAAAGGAAAAGAAAATGCTGACAAATTGTTCCCAGTGAAAAATAGTTTAATTAGGAATAAGTAAAAATTAGTAATAAGTATTGGTTAGTATTCAGTTTTAGTTTTAAGTTTTTACCGGTTGCGCATTTCTAATGCTTTTCAAAAATAATTTTGAGATAGAGCGCCCGTGATGTTTGCTCTAATCTCAAAATTATTTTTGAAAAGCATTAGAAATGCGCAACCGGTAAAAACTTAAAACTAAAACTGAATACTAACCAATACTTATTACCAATTTTTACTTATTCCTAATTAAACTATTTTTCACTGGGAACAATTTGTCAGCATTTTCTTTTCCTTTTACCAATATATATGTTTATAAATATATATATGTTTATATATATATATATTTATATATATATAAATATATATATATATATATATATATATTATATATATATGTGTGTGTGTGTGTGTACCTTTCATTGTATTTCTTTCTAATGTAAAATAAAAATAGACAGATTCTTACACATATAATGATGACGATGATGAGTGTTTTTATTGGGCAATCATAGACTCTGTAACTGTAAGCTGAGGATAACCAGCCAAGGTGAGCAGTTACTCAGAATAAAAACTGCCACAGAGAAGAGAGGACTCATAGGTCCTCTCAGAAAACCCCTGCAGTGCTGGTGGCACAATAAAATGCTCCCAGTCCTCTCTGTAAAGTTGTTTGGACTGATACAGTGTAGAGAAGACCCTTCAATCTTGTAAACCTTCCTTTCTAGTGTTGGTGGCAGGATAAACTGCATACAGTCCTCATACATCATCATCATCATCATCATCGTGTAATGTCCATCTTCCACGTTTGCATGGGTATGCATACAGTACAGGAAGTACATGCAGCTTGAAAAACCAAGCCAAAACTATAAAGAACACAACCTAGCTAATTAATGTTAATTGTATATACATTCAACCCATTTGATCATAGAAAAATAGATGTGACAACAACAATGATAATGCTGGTATATGAATGTATGTATATATATATGTATGTATGTATGCATATATATATGTATGTATGCATGTATCAATGAATGTGTATGTGTGTGTATATATATATATATAGTAATAATAAATGTGAAGAGTAAAATCTGAAGAGGGCTCGATGTTTAAAAAACCCAAAGAGGGCTCGATATTTAAAAAACCCGTAGAGCAAATATTTATTATATGTGCAGATTAAAGTTTAAGCAAAGAATCGGTGCTTTCACCCTTAATCCCTTAATGGGATCAGAAGATTCCGTAAAAGGCTGAAAGCAGTGATTCTTTGCTTAAACTCTAATCTGTACATATAATATATATATATATATTAGAATTGTTGCTCTGAAATAGCGATATGTATATGGATGTATATACAGTGTATTTTGCAATACAATGTATGCTTAATTAAAAACATTTTCAAGACCTTACGCTATTGTTTTAAAGTAGTGACAAGCTGACAGAGCTCTGTTTCGTACTTGTTGGTACTTATCAAAGCTCACTACTCCTCCTGTTTGCTGAAAATTATGAATGTTGGATTCTTATAGAATTCCAGTAATAATCAGGAACTGATTATACAGAGTGGTTGCCGGTCCAGCAAAAATTGAAAATTAGAATTGGTGCTCTGAAATAGCGATATATATATGAATGTATATACAGTGTATTTTGCAATACAATTTCATTTTTTGCTGGACCGGCAACCGCTCTGTATAATCAGTTCCTGATTATTACTGGAATTCTGTAAGAATCCAACATTCATAATTTTCAGTAAACAGGAGGGGTGCTGAGCTTTGATAAGTACCAACAAGTATGAAACAGAGCTCTGTCAGCTTATCTACCCTTGTTTGCTGAAAATATAAGTAAGTGACATTGTCACAACTTTAAAACAATAGTGTAAGGTCTTGAAAATGCTTTTAATTAAGCATACATTGTATTGCAAAATACACTATATATAGATCCATATGTATATATATATATATATATATACATACACACACATAAAATGGTGATGGAGATGATGATGATATATACATATTTACACATACAAACATATATATATAATGCTAATAATAATATGTATATATACACACACACACTCACACATGCACCCATGGGTGTGGAGGAAGTAGTGGTGGTGATGTACCCTACATCTTGAACTGATGTTTTGTAGGTCTGGTAGCTTTACATCACATGCTGGTTTTTTACTTCATTTTCATGGAAAAAGGGTGTATCTTATACACAAATATGCCTGGTGAATGTTTAAGAAGGATCCATTTTCTTGGTGTGGGAGGAAAGCAATGAGAATATATCTTATACACGAGTATATATATATTATATATGCAGGAAGAAGCCATTTTCTATCTGTGGGAGGAAGGAGGTTAGAATGTGTCTTATACACAAGTATATATGATTTATATGTGTAGGAAAGATCTATTTTCCTCGTGTAGGAGGAAGGCAAGGACATGGGTAGAGTTTAATTGAAACAGATACTGCAAGATACCTTGTCTGATGCTTTAACAACTCCCTGC
Organism: Eledone cirrhosa; assembly: GCA_964016885.1. Lineage (NCBI taxonomy): Eukaryota > Metazoa > Mollusca > Cephalopoda > Octopoda > Eledonidae > Eledone > Eledone cirrhosa. Next base: position 9,767,201 of record OZ024763.1, read on the forward strand.
TCTTGGTTGATATTTGGTTTATCCATCTAAAAATTGATCACTATCATCGCTTTTCCAGTACAGTTTCCCTCCAATCATTGCCATCTCCTTTGTGAGGTCTAGTGTTTTGAGATCAGCTCTCACCACCTTTACCCAGGTTTTCCTTGGTCTTACTCTACTGTAATTTCCTTCCACTGGCATCTCCTGGCACTTCTTCACCTAACAATCATGATCCATACATATCACATGTAAATACGAGCACAGTTCTTTTTACTACCCTACAGGCTACTCAATGTAGTGTGTAATATTTAAATAACACACATATCAGACCATTCTGGATTTCAATATATTTTTTTATATTATGGCCAGGTTTGAGTCTTGTTACTTTGGATTTCCTTGTCTGATGAACCTGTAACAACAGAGGTGAAACTCCAAAGTAACACACTCAAACACATACACGCACACTTATACACACACACATGCACACACTTACACACACATGTCCACTCAAAATATGCAATGATTATCTCCCTTTCAAAAACTCTCTAATACCTAAAATTCCCACTAACCAACATATCCCCAAAATGGCTGACCAAACACATATGGGCTTTTCTCCCCAAATTTGTTTCCATTCCTTACTCTTCTCACTCACTATCTTCCTATTTTTTTTCTATTTCACATTCTATCTTATGATGAAGGACTAGTATCAGAAACGTAAAACTCTTTTCCTACTATATCAAGCGTTAATCTAATATATTTCTTAATTGTACTGTGATGTCTGGTTTGTTGTTTCTGTTTAATTTTTGCATATACATCTCTCTCTCTCTCTCTCTATATATATATATATATATATATATATATATATATATATGTGTGTGTGTGTGTGTGTGTGTGTGTGTGTGTGTTATTATCATCATCAACATTCTAAAAGCTCCCCCTCATTACCACCACTACAACTACCATTAGTATCAATCCCACCACCTACACCACCACTACTACAATGTTGGTATCAGTCGATAGAGTATATTTTGATCTGGCATTGTAAATTATTTCATTATTGGATATGACATTAGATCAATAATTATCTTATATTTATTTGTGGCTGTGTAGTGTGATATACTGTAGATATGTAGATATATGACAGTTACATCTATGGCTGTGTAGTGTGATACACTGTAAATATACCACAGTAATATCTATGGCTGTGGACTGTGATACACTGTAAATATAACATAGTAATATCTATGGCTGGGAGTGTGATATACTGTAGATATACCACTGTAATATCTATGGCTGTGTAGTGTGATACACTGTAGATATACCACATTAATATCTATGCTGTGGAGTGTGATACACTGTAGATATACCACAGTTATATCTATGGCTGTCTAATGTGATATACTGTAAATATACCACAGTAATATCTATGGCTGTGGAGTGTGATATATTGTAAATATACCATAGTTATATCTATGGCTGGGAGTGTGATATACTGTAGATATATCACAGTTATATCTATGGCTGGGAGTGTGATATACTGTAGATATACCACAGTTATATCTATGGCGGTGGAGTGTGATATACTGTAGATATACCACAGTAATATCTATGGCTGGGAGTGTGATATACTGTAGATATACCACAGTTATATCTATGGCTGTGTAGTGTGATATACTGTAAATATACCACTGTAATATCTATGGCTGTGGAGTGTGATACACAGTAGATATACCACAGTTATATCTATGGCTGTCTAATGTGATATACTGTAAATATACCACAGTAATATCTATGGCTGTGTAGTGTGATATACTGTAGATATACCACAATTATGTCTATGGCTGTGGAGTGTGATACACTGTAGATATACCATAGTTATATCTATGGCGGTGGAGTGTGATATACTGTAGATATACCACAGTAATATCTATGGCGGTGGAGTGTGATATACTGTAGATATACCACAGTAATATCTATGGCTGTGGAGTGTGATACACTGTAGATATACCACAGTTATATCTATGGCAGTGGAGTGTGATATACTGTAGATATACCACAGTTATATCTATGGCTGTGGAGTGTGAAATACTGTAGATATACCAGTTATATCTATGGCGGTGGAGTGTGATATACTGTAGATATACCACAGTTATATCTATGGCGGTGGAGTGTGATATACTGTAGATATACCACAGTTATATCTATGGCTGTGGAGTGTGATATACTGTAGATATACCACAGTAATATCTATTGCTGTGGAGTGTGATATACTGTAGATATACCACAGTAATATCTATTGCTGTGGAGTGTGATATACTGTAGATATACCACAGTTATATCTATGGCGGTGGAGTGTGATATACTATTAAAATACCAATGCAGTAGCTATGGCAAAACGTAGCAGAAATATATCATAAAACTAAGGATTGTTTCAGGATGTTTGGCTTCAGAAAAGTTAAATCTTCTTCACCAAACTTTCTGAAACTGTCACTGGTTTTACAATACAAAATTCCCCATTTTAAAATATTCATATTTATATTAATATCTTCTACGACAATTTCATGAAAGAAATTGTGAAATAATGTTCCAAAAAACCAGCTTACTAACAAAGAGGTTAATTATTTTATAATATTGCTCCATGTTTTTGATGATTTTCAGAATAAATTGAAACACATGGTTAGTGTATTTCATTAGAAATATGATAAGAAAAGGGTTGAAACCATTCAAATGTAAAAATTCCACATTAACATATAAACCAAACTAGGTAAATTATAAACTGTGTCTACTTCACCAACAGGAAACAGTTTCAAATATAATTCTTTCTAAGTAGGTTAAAACATTAAATCTCCATTCAAAATGAAAAATAAAAAAACTGCCTACTTCCTCCTTCAAAACAGAGTCACACTTCCTGTGAATTAAACAATGGTTTTAGTTACATTCTAGATACAACAATGATGATAATCTGGGACTGGGTGAAGGAGTTGGGTAGATGTTGGAGAGCTGAAAATTTATGGCAATTGTTTTAATATGCCATTAATTTGTGCAGTGGATTGGCAGTTATCAGTAGAGCATCAGACACCATGCTTTGCAGCATAGAGTTATGGCCCTTTATGTTCTGAGTTCAAATCCTGCCGAGGGTAACTTTGTCTTTCATCCTTATGGGGTCGATAAAATAAAGCACCAGTAATGCACTGGGGTAATTGCTGGCCTTGTGCCAAAAGTAGAAACAATTAATTTGGAAGAAAAAGGGGAATAATGTTGATGATGGTGAAGATGATGGTGATGGTGATGATGATGGTGATGATGATGATGATGGTGATGGTGATGATGATGAGGATGATGATGATGATGATGATGGTGATGGTGATGATGATGATGGTGATGATAGTGATGGTGATGGTGAAGATGATAGTGATGGTGATGGTAATGATGGTGATGGTAATGATGGTGATGGTGATGGTGATGGTGATGATAGTGATGGTGATGGTAATGATGGTGATGGTGATGAGGAGGATACAAAAACAGGAGTTGACATTGGGATGGAACCTCTGCAGAAAACAACATTACTTGAAACTGCTGAAATACTCAGAAAAATGCTTGAAAATTAAGTGTCACATCTGAGTTGACAGACTGACAGAGGTGATATCTGTGTGACATCGCCAGCTTTAGATGTGACACAACACTGAAGTGACATCTGTGTGACATCGCCAGCTTTAGATGTGACACAACACTGAAGTGACATCTGTGTGACATCACCAGCTTTAGATGTGACACAACACTGAAGTGACATCTGTGTGACATTGCCAGCTTTAGATGTGACACAACACTGAAGTGACATCAGTGTGACATCACCAGCTTTAGATGTGACACAACACTGAAGTGACATCGGTGTGACATCACCAGCTTTAGATGTGACACAACACTGAAGTGACATTGGTGTGACATCACCAGCTTTAGATGTGACACAACACTGAAGTGACATCGGTGTGACATCACCAGCTTTAGATGTGACACAACACTGAAGTGACATCAGTGTGACATCACCAGCTTTAGATGTGACACAACACTGAAGTGACATCAGTGTGACATCACCAGCTTTAGATGTGACACAACACTGAAGTGACATCGGTGTGACATCACTAGCTTTAGATGTGACACAACACTGAAGTGACATCGGTGTGACATCACCAGCTTTAGATGTGACACAACACTGAAGTGACATCTGTGTGACATCGCCAGCTTTAGATGTGACACAACACTGAAGTGACACAACACTGAAGTGACATCGGTGTGACATCACCAGCTTTAGATGTGACACAACACTGAAGTGACATCAGTGTGACATCACCAGCTTTAGATGTGACACAACACTGAGGTGACATCACCAGCTTTTGATGTGACAACAACAACAAGATTAATAATAATTGTTTCTACTATTGGCACAAGGCCAGCAAATACCCCAGTACATTACTGGTACTTTATTTTATTCACATTAGAAGGATGAAAGGCAAAGTGGTGGATGTATAAAGATTGTGTATCTCCAAACCCCCAAAGAGGGTCTGGAAGAAAGCAAACCTTAACAATTGGAATCTGGAACAGAATTGACCACTTTTAGAAAATTAGTTGCTAGAATATTTGACTTTAGTCTTTTTAGAAAACCTCACTATTATGTCAGCTAGCTTGTGATTACTGGTCATCATTGTTGATTATTATCTTAATTACATCAACTCATTAGTGGAAATTGTTAGTTCACTAATCTACTTTTATGATTAGATACACATTTTCAATGTCATTACATCAAGTAATTAGTGAAAAACAAAAAATAAAAGTCTCATTAGCTTGGATACAGTTTATAGCAACATGTGTATCCAGGTTAGAAGAGGGACACTATATCCCAGTGTCATAAGGGCTGATTAAAAGGGTTTGTGTCAAGAAAGGCATCCATTCTTTACCTGAAAAAGGACACTATGATGACTATGGCCTTTATCACAGGACCCACAAGGCTTACTCCTGCTAGGAAAATAACCTTAAAAAGATGGTTTAAAGTAGGTACCCATATCCTTGTCTATAGTAAGAGATGACTAAATGTTGGTACTAGGAAGGGCAGCTGGCTGTAAAACATCTAAAAACAAAAACTACATGATGAGTAGGCAGTAGTCATGTGACCTTGCAAGGTTAACATGTTTTAACAGGAAAAATGTCCCTAAAAAACTTATAAAATGATATAAATATAATAGTACATTATTATATTACACGGTGGATTGGCAGTATTGGTAGAGGGTCGGACGCCATGCTTTGAAGCATAGAGTTACCACCCTTTATGATCTGAGTTCAAATACCGCTGAAGTTAACTTTGCTTTTCATCCTTACAGGGTCGAAAAAATAAAGTACCAGTAATACACTGTGATAACTGCTGGCCTTGTGCCAAAAGTAGAAACAATTATATTACACACACTCACACACACAGTGTCGTTTATGGAAGCCTCTACAATGCAGATGGATAAATCTCCAGGCAACAAAATCAGGTGACAGTAGGAGGAAAAGTGATAAGAGAGGAAGGGAGGAAATAGGAAAAAGAAATGTAAAATGAAATGAAAACCAGAGATGAGGTTACCTTGGAATAAATTTATTAGCCCCTATATTTAAGATTTCTCACCCATAATCGGGGGTGGGGGTCCAAAGGAATCTCAGAGTTTGTCGGAGAGGAGTTTACATGTCCTTGTGTGGCTAATGTCAAACTGACTGAAACTAAGCAAATATTCCCTATCAAAAGTTAGCAGTCCCCACTAATGCATGGGATGGGAGTGATATGGCAGGGTCTGAGCACATGTGAGCATGTTATTGTTTCCTTACATTCTGGTAGTGGCTCTAGTTGATGTGGTATGTAGGTGGGTGAAATATTGGTGGCAGGCATAGCATTGGGTGCGTGTCTCGTTGTTCGAGTTAGACCAGCCAACATGTTTCACTCCTTTCGAATCTGTTGTTGATTGGCAGTTCTAGTTGTTTGATCAAAAGTGCTTCCCATATATATATATATATATATATATATATATATATATATTTATTGTTATACTTGGGGAGGGTCATATTGTTGTAATAATATTGACAGAATGAATAACAGAACACACTCACTGTTTGGTTGGTTTTCGCTTCTGTATCTTTTATATCAGTTAATTCATTTGGTCCACAATGTTTACCATTGACTGATTAACGGTAAAAAATACAGATATAATATAGATATAAACACATATATATAGTCTAACAAAGTTCTTTCGTTGCACATCTGCAACATCATCAGTGGTACTATTATGTTCCTCCTGTTGTATTTTATGTCTACGCCATCTTTCAAGTATAACAATATTTGTTTCGACACACGATTTCATATCAAAAACCTCGCAAAACAAATATATATATATATATATATATTTATATATATATATATATATATTTATATATATATATATATATATATATATATATATATATATTTATATATATATATTTATATATATATATATATATATATATATATATATATATATAATATTGAAATGAAGTCATCAGAAGAACTGGTGCATCTGCGACCATTCTGTCACTCACTCAATGCTTTAATCCAGCCAACATCTCTAGGATACTAAATAAAGAGGAAGGCAGTTAATAGTGAGAGAAACGATTTCGTGTGGGTATAGAATTTATATATATATATGCACAGGTTGAAACATACATCTGGCATGCACCACCTTCCCTTCTATACACCTCCCATGTCCTAACACCCTACTCTTTACCAGATAAGTCCCCATCCCACCCTAGCTCTATCTCCAAACCCCATGCACCACCCCACTCCTCCCCCAGTCCAATTGGTAAAATAGTCATGTAAGTGTCACAACAAAAAGCACCCAGTCAACACTGTAAAATAGTCATGTAGGTGACATGACAAAAAACATCCAGCCCTCACTGTAAAATGGTTGTGTAGGTGTCACAACAAAAGCACCCAGTACTCACTGTAAATGTGGTTGGTGTTAGGAAGGGCATCCCACTGTAGAAACAAAGCCAAAATCAGTTGTGTATAAACAAAACAAAGTCATCTGAACTGGCTTGTCACAAAGACACAACTCATCCAACCCATGCTAGCGGGGAACAATGGACGTTAAACAGGGAGGAGGGGGATAATGGTGATATTTGTATGAAAGGAGGGAGATAATGGTGATATTTATATGAAACTTAAGCCAAATGTTTGGCTTAAGTTTTGATAGGTTTAATTTCTTCTCTGAATTGATATTTTATCTTTCCATTGAGATATAACCCATGCTAGCATGGAAGATGGACATTAAACGATGATGATGATAATGATATCTGAATATATTAGAGATAATGTGTACACAGATACACACTGACACGTGTACACAGATACACACTGACACGTGTACACAGATACACACTGACACGTGTACACAGATACACACTGACATGTGTACACAAATACACAGATACACACTGACACGCATACACAGATACACACTGACATGTGTACACAGATACACACTGACACGTGTACACAGATACACACTGACATGTGTACACAGATACACACTGACATGTGTACACAAATACACACTGACATGTGTACACAATAGAAACTGAGTCATAGTGTAGGACAGTTGAGAGTTTTGTGTTGTCACATAAACCCGAGTATTTCAATTCACCCCAGACAAACAATAAACTCACCCCTCATACATTACAGAAATGAAATTATGAATAATTAAAACGATGGCATTACTGCTAATTAATGAGATGTGTTCTCATCTAGTGGAGATATTTGAGTAGCGAGCTTTTGAGAAAGCTTATAATTAGGAAATAATTCTTCCTAGCATTGGCATGAGGCCAATGCTAGGAAGAATTGTGGTGAAGTGGAAATTCAATTATGTCAGTACTTAACTGATACTTTATCTTATAGACCCAGAAGGAAGAAAGGCAAATCTTTTGAACTCACAGCATATAAAGTCATAACCATATTCCACAAAGAATTTTGTCAGACACTCCACTGATTCTGGCAATCCAGTGCTTTTATACTAATTCACCAGTAATAATAATAATGATTTTTTTTTTTTTACCCTTGACAAGTGCATGCAGAATGGTTTTGTTACCCTGCATGCATCTTGGACAGGCCTGGCTGATGGCATGCCTGTAGATGTTATCCTGAACTGGCAAAGCTCCCCAGTTTCCAATAATTCTTTCTAACATTGGCACAAGGCCAACAATTTATGGGAGGGAAAACAGTTATATTGGCCCTTTTAATATAATAATTATGAAAATTATTGTGTACAGTGCTCAGGTGTACTACAACTCATCAAAGGTGTATGTATAGTACATAGAATATGTTTCTACTTTTGGCACAAGGCCAGCAATTATCCCTGTGTATTACTGGTACTTTATTTTATCGACCCCGTAAGGATGAAAGGCAAAGTTAACCTTGGCGGGATTTAAACTCAGACAATAAAGGGCCGTAACTCTTTGCTGCAAAGCATGGCGTCCGACCCTCTACTGATACTGCCAAGAATAATATACAAATGTCAGGAAAGTAAACTGTGTTTCTATTTTCAAACTGCTATTGGGATTATTATACTTATCCAAAGATAGATACATTGTTGAATATATCTGTTGTTCTACCACTGACCATCTTATCAACACTCTGAGATAAGGGAGGAAAATATCATAGCACATACGTAATAAAATTACCTGACTAACGTAGCTCAAAGTGGTTGTCACATAATTCATGTGTTTTATTATGATGATGAAAAATTCTATAATGTACCTAATTTGGCAATAATTTGAGGAAACAAAGGTGTTAAAACATACTTGACTTGTATTATATTTTATCGACCCCGGAATGATAAAAGGCAAAGTTGACCTCAACATGATTTGAACTAAAGACATAGAAAATTATATCAAAATTCCAACAAAGCATTATGACATTGTAAAGGAATTCCAGAAAATTCTCTAGGGAGGAAGAATGGAAATGAAGGTGATGTAACTTGCTAAACACTCTCTCATGTGAGACAAGAATATTCTACAGTGTTAATAATTTAACATTAATGACTTCATTGGCATTAATAGGATTACAAAGAGACATTTTATATATGTGTGTGTGTGTGTCGGTGCATGTGTCTGTATGCATGCATGTGTTGGTGTGTGTGTGTGCGTGTGCACGTGTGTTTGTTTATTATTTATGTATGTGTGTGTTTGTGTATATGTGCATGTGTGTGCACAAATGTGTCAGTATGAGTGTGTAGGTGTACTTGCATGTGTGCATGTATGTACAAGTATGTGTGTGTGCTTGCATGTATGTGTGCGTGCTTGCATGTATGTGTGTGTGCTTGCATGTATGTGTGTCCCTATGAGAGTAAAATGTTAATAAGGCTGTAAGCTCTTGTATGTATATGCGTACATGTGTGTGTGTCTGTATGTGTGTGTGTCTGTATGGTCCTCTGAGAGCAATATATTAATAAAACTGGCTAGAATAAAGATATGTCCGGTATAAAAAATTCTCACACTGTCAGATATTTATATATATATACTCATAAATACATATATATATATACACACACGCACATATATATATATATATATATATATATTTAGTGAAGGCGTGTGGCTGAGTGGTTAGAGAATTTTATTCACAATCTTGAGATTGTGAGTTCGATTCCTGGACCGGGCGATGCGTTATCTCCTTGAGTAAGACACTTTATTTCACGTTGCTCCTTCTAACTGGAGTTGCAACTGATAGATAGTATTAGCAATTGGAAAGACCAACGGAAACATTGTTTCTTCGGTCCGATTTGACGAAAGTCGATCGTTCCTATATATATATATATATATATACAGGGTGCAGACGATATCTGTTCGCAAGATTACTGTCTAGGAAAAAAAACACAGTAGTTTTATTTTTTAAGATATATTTATCAAACTTGGGTCAGTTTGTCTTCATGATTTGTTCTTTCGATCTCACTCGATAAACCTGCCATTGGCTTTGATGACGGCCTCAAGGCGGCCTCGGAACGGGTTACAGGCCTTCGTCACTGTCCCTCGACTTAGACCCCTAAAGGCACTTGTGATCCTGGCCTTCAGATCATCTTTCGTATTGTAGTTAGATCTATTGGTGTCTCGTTCCACTACGCCCCACACAAAGAAGTGAAGGGGGTTGCAGTCAAGCAAGCTGGGAAGCCAGGTGTCAGGTGAAATATGGTTGACGAAGTTCTCTGACAGCCAGGCTTGGGTCTTTCGGCTGGTATGGCAGGGCGGTGAGTCTTGCTGCCACACGTACGGCCTACCTGCAGCTACCTGGTCAATCCAGGGCTTTACTACCTCGCTCAGAACGCGGATGTAGCCATCGATGTTCAGCTTGAGGCCCTCAGGGAAGAATTGAGGTGGCATGACGTCACCTTGACTGCTGACGACACCTAAGACCAATGTTGTCGCTGGAAACTTTGTCTGCATGACTCTGGGCACGTCTTTGGATGAGACAGCGAGCCACCTGTTGTTCTGGGAGTTGATCTTCTGGTCTTGGCAGAAGTTTTTCTCGTTGGAGAAAAACCACAGCATGTCTGGCTCCAGTGGGTGTTTCAACTTGTTGATCAGCTTCTTTGCGTGCTTCAGTCGCTTTTCTTGCATCGCCTTTGACAGAAATTGTCCTCCAACCAAAATTAAATAGAAAACATGAATGGAATAGCAACATCACAACTAACAATTAAGGACAAAATGAAAACACACACACATAGAACAAACAACCAACTAGTACATGTAAATAAACAAATAAATAAACAAACAAAAACACACACAGACACCCGGATGTAACACATGTGCAAACTAAGCACACATCACGCACAAAAAGAAGATGGCGTAGGACAGAACAAAAGAGAGGCACAAAAAAAAGAAAAGAATCTCCAGTCACTGATGAGGTCACAGAATGTGAGACGAAAGAACTTTGACAATATATGAACAACCCTCCGGTTGTGGAACCAACCAACCAACCGGAAATTTATAAATTTTTATGAATTTTATAAATTTTTTAAAATTTATAATTTAATTTATAATAAATTGGAGTGAAAGAAACTGGTGCGTGTGTTTCTTATTGGCAACATGACCCTCCCAAAGTATAACAATATATATATATATATATATATATATATAGTAATAATAATAAATTTGAAGACTAAAATCCAAAGAGGGCTCGATATCGTCAGTCGATCGACTTTCGTCAAATCGGACCAAGGAAACAATGTTTCCATGGGTCTTTCCAATTGCTAATACTATCTATCAGTCGCAACTCCAGGTAGAATATATACGTATATATATATATATTTTTTTTTTCTTCTTCCTACCCATACATACATATATCCTAATTATTTAAATTCTGCATAGCGTCTAAAAATAACGTTTTTTCAGCCCTATACCTCAACCTCATTTGCATACTCATCTTAATAATTTGAAATATCTGAATCTGACTTTTCTTCTCTTTTCCTTCACTATCCATGTGAAGAATTAGTATCCCCGCCTATCACAACGGGGTCACCAATTTAACAACGGGTATTTTAAAGAAATAGTTAGAAGGATTATAACAGTTGTCAGATGTAAGAACAAGAATAAGTAATTTTTCTCTATATAAGTAGGTTTACTTCACTTCAATCGAAAAGTACAATAAAACAAGTTACCACGAGTTGCAGAGGTTGACAATGTTATTCATTGTTGGTTCATGAGGCTGTTAGTGAGAGAGTTGCTCTTGGTGTATGTTCACTCCACATGGCGTGGGTGAACTAAAGGTGGGAGAAGGGAAGGTTACATCTTCACTCCAGAACTGCTGGCTTTGTAAGAGGACGACCACTGTCGGTCTTTCAATTTATAGTCCCCAAGGGACGTAACTCTCATTACTTCTGGTTATTTCTTTAAAATACCCTTTGTCAAAGTAGTATAATAAGTAAGGCAATCAAAGATATGAAGACAGGCAAAGCAGCTGGACCTTCGGAGATAGTTGTTGAAATGCTGAAAGCATCTGGAATAGTGGGACACACTATGGTCACCCGGATAGTAAACCAAGTCATACAGAATGGGATCATACCAAATGACTGGCATAGCAGCAGCATCATTAACTGCTACAAGGGTAAAGGAGATGCCCTAGATAGGGGAAACAATAGAGGCATTAAATTGATTGACCAGGTCCTGAAGGACACAGAAAGAGTTATAGCGCAACTAATCAGAGAGCGAATTGATCTAGATTAAATGCAGTTTGGGTTTGTGTCAGGTAAAAGTACCACAGACGCTCTTTTCCTTCTACGACAACTACAGGAGAAGTACCTAGCTAAAAGTAAACCCCTCTACTTAGCTTTTGTAAACCTGGAGAAAGCTTTTGACAGAGTCCCCCGCTCCATTATCTGGTGTGCTCTTAGAAAACTAGGTGTTGATGAATGGCTTGTGAGAGCTATACAAGCTATGTATAAAGAAACAGTCAGTAAGGTTAGAATTAACAACGAATATAGTGAAGAATTTAGCATAAAAGTTGGTGTTCATCAAGGCTCTGTCCTTAGCCCCCTCCTATTTATTAATGCCCTTCAGGCTATAACAGAGGAGTTCAAGACCGGCTGCCCATGGAAACTTCTATACGCAGATGATCTAACTCTCATAGCTGAATCAATGGCTGAACTAGAGAAGAAATTCCAAACACGGAAGCATGCCTAGAATCAAAAGGCCTTAAAATTAACTTGTCTAAGACTAAAGTTCTAGTATGTAGAAAGGAAAATAGGGCACAGTTGCCCTTAGGGAAATGGCCATGCTCAGTGTGTAGGAAAGGAGTAGACAGAAATTCCATATTATGTCCCAAATGCAAACTATGGGCACATAAAAGATGTAATGGGATCACAAGTAAGCTATCTAAGAAATCAAATTTTATATGTGGCCGATGCTCAGATGCAATAAGTAGCAAGTGCCCACAGGATACTAGCTCCTTCCATTGCCCAGATGGTTCTATAGAAATAGTGAACACCTTCTGTTACCTGGGTGACGAAATTGGCAGTGGTGGAGGGTGCTCAGAAAGTACAGTAGCCAGAGTCAGAACGGGATGGAAAAAGCTCAGAGAGATTATACCACTATTGGCCACAAAAGGTTTCTCTCTAAAAATGAAAGGCAGATTGTATGATGCCTGTATACGAACAGCAATGCTACATGGCAGTGAGACGTGGGCATTGCGTGCAGAGGACTTACGCAGACTGGAAAGGAACGAAGCATGCTCCGTTGGATGTGTAATAGTAATATACATGAACGGCAAAGCATAAATGAACTAAGGGAGAAATTAGGAATAAGAGGGATCAGATGCTGTTTACTTGAGAGAAGACTACGTTGGTATGGTCACGTGATGCGCATGAAAGATGACAGCTGTATAAAAAAGTGCAGGGCGATCAAAATTGATGGAAGTTACGGAGTAGGTAGACCCAGAAAAACCTGGGACGATCTGATAAATTCCGACCTCACACACTTGCACCTCTCTAAGACAATATCACTGGACCGAGATCTTTGGCACTACACAGTAATACATAAGACCCGCCTTGCCTATGTACAAAGCAAAACCTACAGTCAGTAGGCACCTCTAAGCCAAATATACACCCCAATCCACTACTGCTATTCTATCCTCCCACTCCCAACACCATCCTTTCTCTGTAAAGTTGGTACCACAACATCCAGTCCTAAATAAATGAGGTCGTGTAGGTGTCACGACAAAAAAACACACAGTCCATGCTGTAATGTGGCCGTGTAGGTAACACGGTAAAAACCTCCCAGTCCACACTGTAAACGTGGTTGGTGTTAGGAAGGGCATCCAGCTGTAGAAAACCTGCCAGACAGCCCTATACAGCGAGACGACCAATCTTGCCTCAAGTGGGACAATTCCCATCTAAACCCATGCTAGCGTGGAAGGCGTTAAACGTTGATGATGATGATGATGATGATATTACTTTCTTTGTTTTCATGTTTTTACTTTAATTGGACTACCTTTTATTTTCTGCATCTTCTTGCGTGATCCTGTCTCTAATTTTAACATACATTTGCTATGCTAACAGGGGTTAGACGGGTTGTCCCATTAGAGACAAGTTGTTTCTGGTTTGGTTTCTATGGGTGGGTGCCCTTCCTAACGCCAACCACATTTACAGTGTGTGCTGGGTGCTTTTTATGACATCTACATGACTACTTTATTGTATGGGCTGGGTGCATTTTGTTGTGATATCAACACGACAACAAGAGTGGTGTGACCAGATATCCGTGGAGTGTGAGGGCGTGGGAGGTGTATGGAAACGAGGTATGGTGGTTAGGAGCTGCATACTAGATGTATGCTTCAGTCCATGCACATGGGTCTTCTGTATTACTGCATAATGCCAAAGATCTCGATCCTGCGTCATTGTTTTTGAGGTGTGTAATTGTGCCAGGTCAGCTCTTATCACCTCATCCCAATCCTTCCTGGGTCTTCCTACTCCATAGCTTCCGTCAAATTTGATCGCCCTGCAACATTTTATACAGCTGTCATCCTTCATATGCATCACATGACCATACCAGCACAATCTCTTCTTCTGCATACTGCATCTGATGCCTCTTCTGCCTAATTTCACGCTTAGTTCATTTATGCTTCGCAGGGCAATGAGTAAAGGGTAGGGGTAGCTGATTAGTGTATGGGGATGTAATGGTGCGATGGATGTGGTCAGTATTGTGTGGGTGGGGGCATGGTGGAGAGATAAATAGAGAGTGAGGGAAACAGTATGGTAGACATAGTAGACAGTTTCCGCTACCTAGGTCACCGAATTAGCAGCGGAGGTGGGTGTTCTGAAAGTGCAGGAGCAAGAGTAAAAGTGGGATGGAGAAAGTTCAGAGAGCTACTACCGCTGTTGGTCACAAAAGGTTTTAGCCCTTAAAATGAAGGTCAGATTGTACGATACATGTATATGAACAGCAATGTTACATGGTAGTGAGACCTTGGCACTATATGCAGAGGACCGTCAAAGATTGGAAAGAAATGAAGCATGCATGCTCCGATGGATGTGTAATAGTAATATACACAAACATCAAAGTGTAAATGAACTGAGTGAGAAATTAGACAAAAAGCACCCAGCACATACTGTAAATGTATTAGGAAAGGCTTTTAGCCAGAAATAGTCACCTGACCCAACTTGCCTCTAATGGGACAACCTGTCTAAGCCATGATAGCATGGAAAATGGACATTAAACAATAATGATGATATAATGAAAATATAGCTACATGGTGACCTAACCATCAATGTAAAGGTGCTAGAATTTCCAAACAGAGAAAACTCATAAGATATTGGTACTACAATTTAGATGTCTTGTTCAAAAGACATTTAGAATATATAATCAGTTAGATCAATGAAATATTACTTTATATTAGCAATATACAGTTCTACAACATGTCCAGACAGCTGCTGTTTCTGGCTCTGAAGAATGTAATAATCACATCATCAATTAAATAGATAATTACCACACTAACATAAGAACTTTTGTCAGTGAGCCAATCTTAATCAATATATATATATATATATGTATATATATATATCATTTTCATCATCATCATCATCGTTTAACATCTAACTTCCATGCTAGCATGGTTTAGATGGGTTTGTCCCATTTAGAGAAAAGTTGGGTTGGGTGACCATGTCTTGCTTGTATAGGACTGTTTCTGGCTGGTTTTCTACAGCTGGATGCCCTTCCTAGCGCCAACCACATTTACAGTGTGTGCTGGGTGCTTTTTGCCATGTCTTTTACACAGACATTTTACAGTGTGGGCTGGATGTTTTATGGTATCAACATAACATACATATACATACATATATACATACATAAATATATATATATGCATTCAAAATTATTTATTCTTTTATTTCTACGCACGTTTCAATATGGCTAAAATATCACATCTATTCGCAGAATGAAATTATCAGTTAACAACCATCCAAGTCATGGGTGCTTTATCCCAACTGTATATCTTCAGGAAATCTTATCTTTTTCTTCACCCACTTATTACTGAGAAGGTCATGGGAGAGTCCTCAAACACTCCCTCCAACAGATCCTGTCAGAAGCCACCATCTCCAACTGATCCGGCTGGATCCCCAAGCATGACCAGCCAAGCTCATGGATGTTATCCAATCATCTTGCTCAGGGTCTACCCGTAGATCTCCTGCCAGTTGGTTTTGCCTGTAAAATCTGTCCAGCGATTCTTTCCTGTGATATTCTAACCACATTCCCATAGTATCAGAGCTGTGATATCTCAATTCAGAGAAGTAGTGGCTCTACCTGGAGTGACTCTGATCTCTGAGTTATACACTCTACCGAATAATGTTACTCCAAAGACTCTTCAGTGGACCTCCATTCACATGTAGAGTGTACTGATTTTACACCCACCGGTCATGATACCATTTGCAATCTGGCTGTGCATGTTAATCTTGTTCATGAAAAGAATAATGAACAGGAGAGGTGACAATACACTGCATTGTTCATCAGTTAGCTTGGACTCATCAATCTCCTTGCATCTCTTTGTCAGACACTTAGCATAATCTTTGCCAGGGAGGCTTAAAAAGGAGATCCTTCTGTAATTGGAACAATCTCTCTTGTGTCCTTTTTTGAAAATTAGGATTATCACTCCTGATTGCCATTGCTCAGGTGCCTTTCCAGAGATCCAGGCCACCTGGCTCACAGGAGTCAGCTAGAAAATATCTTCTCTATTTAAGGTTTTTAACATCTCGGGCTGGATTTCATCTTTTCCAGCAGCCATGCTAAATTTAATCTCTTTAACTGCTCTTGTAACCTCATCCTCTGCAGAGGATATGCGACGGCTGGAGAGAAATGAGGCAAGCAGGCTCCATTGGATGTGCAGTGTAAATGTGCGTGAACGACCCAGCATGAATGTGTTGAGAGAGAAACTGTGTCTGAGAGGGATAGAATGTAGTGTACGGGAGAGAAGACTGAGGTGGTATGGACATGTGATGCGCATGGAGGATATCCGATGGGTGAAGAAGTGCCAGGAAATGCCAGTTGAAGGAAGATGTGGTAGAGGTAGACCACAAAAAACATGGGCGGAGGTGGTGAGAAAAGACCTCAGATCGTTGAAGCTCACGGTGGAGATGATGAAGGAACGTGACGAGTGGAGAGATGCTGTGCTGAATAAGACCTGTGCACCCTTGCGAGCAGGGAAGAGCAGACGTAAAATGATGATGATGATGATATATATATATTTTTATATATATATATATATATATATATATATAGGTGGCAAATTAACAGAGCTGTGAGAACATCAACTGGAGTGCGCTTTTTGGCTTTCTGCTCTCTGAGTTCAAATCTCAGTATGGTCAACTTTGCCTTTCATCCATTCAAGGTTGATAAAAAAAAGTGTACCAGTCTAGCACTGGGGTTGATTCCTCCTCTCTATCTTTTCCCACTCCCTTTCTCTCACTGTCTATCTGCTCTACTCAGGCCGGGAGAGGGGTGGGCTCCACCAGGCTTAAAATGCTCAAGAAACGCTGTATGTTACTACGGTATCCCTACGACTCTATCAGCAGTTACGGGATCATCCCATACCATATATAGTGTAGGTGATTCAATACTGGTGGTGGTACCAAAACAAGTATTCTATGCACTGGCAGAGTGTATATATTAAAAAAAAAACAATGAAGTTTTGTTTACATATGTTATATTTTTATTGTGTATCGCCCTATTACGAGTGTTTCACAGAGGATTGGGTCAGGGTCACCCATGGAAGTAATGGACCCAACACCATTATTGATCTGCTCTTCAGACTGGTGATGTGACAAAAAATATAGTGATTGTTGTGTCACTATATTTTTTGTCACATATCATTCTGAAGGATAATGGAGATGAGTTTATAACTCCCATGGGTGACCCTCAGTCAATCTTCTGTGAAACACGCATAACAGATCGATACACAATAAAACTCTAATACATGTTATCAAAACTTCATTGTTTTTGTAATATATATATATATATATATACAGAGAGAGAGATATGTGTGTGTGTATATTTATATTTGTGCTCATATATTTATATATTTATGAGTATATTTTATATGGCACAACCAGTACTTTTGTGAAAAGTAGAGCTCCTGGGACTAGGGTGGGTTTAGTAGTGGTTGTGATGAGGGAGGCTCCTCTGGAACTGGTAGCAGGAGGATGGCAAAGGTGGGATGGAGAAAATAATAATCCAAAACTCATGGCATGTTACAGAAGGAAGCAGCTTATGAAATTATATTATTGAGTAATTCTCAAAATTGACCAGTTGCCGGACATTACTGGACTGATGAGATGTCAGCTATTACTTACATCAACAGTGTCTTTGGTCCTCAAAAGACCTCAAAGGAGCAGAAGTTGGTTAAATTCCAGGTATTGACTGACCATTTCCTTTTTCTACTGGTCCCCATTGTTATACGCAACGTTTCTAATGAGAAATATAGTAAAGAATGGGTTAAAGTGTTTATACTTATCTAAAACACTTCCATTAAAATTCTATGTAAGAAACTTTGTTAACTCTTTAGCATTTACATTACTCTATATTTACTATTGTATTTTCCCAGAAAAGGCTTTATCTCACATAATTAGCCTACATAATATTGAAAATGCGAGATTTTGATATTATTTATTTTGAGGACAATACCTTAATATGAGCAGCCGATTACAGTCGGTTTGAACAGAAGGAGGTGAGAGAAATCTGACTGGATATGGCTGATTTAAATGCTAAAGGGTTAAGTTATTTCAAAAATCATAAACAGTGTCTTTCATGAGAAATATAGAAAGGAATGGGTTAAAACGTTTATAATTATCTACAAACCTTCCATCAAAATTCTACGTAAGAATCTTTGTTAAGTTATGCTCCAAACACCAGTTTAATAATTGTTTCTACTTTAGGCACAAAGCCAGCAATTACCCAGTGCATTACTGGTACTTTATTTTATCGACCCCGTAAGGATGATGAGAAAGTTTAAGAAGTGTCTACTATTTTATATCTCAAACTCCCTAATTCATTCGAAAGTTAGTTATATTAAAATCCTCCAAATATTTAAAAAATTGTTTAAAAATCATAAGCAACATCTTTCATTAGAAATATGATAATGAAAACGTTTATTTAACTGTTGTCACTTGATTAAATACAAATGAAATCACATTAATCTTAACCCAACCCCAGTTATGTCCCTTGTACCACTTGCTCTGCTCGTATATATAATTTATTTATAAAACTGTTTATATATTGTATTTTGTCTGAAGAGGGCATACCATATTTTTAATATGATATCCCTGAAATATATATAATGAAATAGATATGGTTTTATAAGTGTAGTTTCCATTTGTTTAATATCGTATATATATATATATATATATATGAGCAGAGCAAGTGGTACAAGGGACATAACTGGGGTTGGGTTAAGATTAATGTGATTTCATTTATATTTAAACGAGCAGAGCAAGTGGTACAAGGGACATAACTGGGGTTGGGTTAAGATTAATGTGATTTCATTTGTATTTAATCAAGTGACAACAGTTAAATAAACGTTTTTATTATCATATTTCTAATGAAAGATGTTGCTTATATATATATATATAAGTAGAAGGGATATTTAATTTGTTGGAAATCCAACAAATATAAATGTTTATAACTGATTCAGAGCACTCGACAAGTTTTCTGGAGTAAATATTCAATGATATTAAATAAATGGAAACTATATTTATAAAACCATATTTATTCTATTATATATATTTCAAGGATACCAAAACTTTGGTACGGTTTCATCAGATAAAATACAAAGTGTGTTTTATAAATTTTGACATAGCCAAGGAAACATACCTTATCAGTTGAATTTCACTTGGATAGTTTTTTATCATTGGATATATATATATATATATATATATATATATATATATATAACCTGTTAGTTCTTTCGTTAATTTGGTATTGTGTGGTTGGGTTTGCCTGCCGCAATATTCAATTTGTCAAGCTATTTAAACATATATATATATAGAGAGAGATAGAGATAGAGAGAGTGTGTGTGTGTATGTATATATATATATATATATATAGTAATAATAATAAACGTGAAGACTAAAATCCAAAGAGGGCTCGATAAGGATAAATATATATAAAATATATAAGAACCCTAGAGCAAATATTTATTAAAATAACAGATTAAAGTTTAAGCAAAGAATCACTGCTTTCACCCTTAACGGGATCTTCTGAAACTAACAAAGATCCCGTTAAGGGTGAAAGCAGCGATTCTTTGCTTAAACTTTAATCTGTTATTTTAATATATATATATATATATATATATATATATATATATATATATATATATGTGTATATATATATGTATATATATATATATTCTTTCAAGCATTGATTTTACATGGTTACCTTTAATTTTGTTTACACACACACACCCACACACACATGCATGCATATATATATATATCATCATCATCATCATCATCGTTTAACGTCTATCTTCCACGCTAGCATGGGTTTATATATATATGTATATATGTATATATATATACATATATATATATATATACATCGATATTTCGTTTTTGGATTTGTTTTGCAAGATTTCTTATCTGAAAGATGTTGTAGTTTGGGAGGGTCATGCTGCCAATAAAAACACACGCTCCTGTTGGTTTTCACTTCTTTTAATTATAAATTCCCTGTTGGTTGATTGGTTTGATAACCGGATGGTTGTTTATATATTGTCAAAGCTCTTTCTTCACACATTCTGACACAAAATAAAAACCCAGTCACTGAGGAGGTCACAGAATGTGTGACGAAAGAGCTTTGACAATATATAAACAACCATATATAAACAACAATTGAAGTGAAAACAAACAGGTACGTGTGTTTTTATTGGCAGCATGACCCTCCCAAAGTATAACAAAATATATATATATACACATATATATAATCTTCGTTATGGCTAAGTGATGAAACTCCAAAATAACAAGAGTCACCACTCAGCCATATTAAAGAATATTTAAATCTACGTAGGTAATCAGTACTCATTCTCATGCCTGTTAATATAACTCGCATGTATATATATATATAAACGTATATATATATATATATATATAGTTAGATGAGTTGTCCCATTTTGAGACAAGTCAGATCAGGTAACCGTGTCTTGTTCATATACCCCCCCCCCATATATGTATATGTATGTATATAAGTATATATGTATGTGTATATATGTATATGTATATATGTATATGTATATGTATATATATATATATGTATAGTAATAATAATATATATATATGTATATATATGTAGATAAATATACACGGGTGTGTATGATTGTGTATAGAAGATTATATTAATAAAAAGGAATTCCAACTTTGTCTGATTTACTCGTTTTATTTACAATCCTTTAAAATTTATAATGGTATTATAATGAAATAGTATGATAGAATATTAAATGTTAAGTGTTAATTGAACAAGTACTTTCATGCTTTCGCAATCTTCAGGTTCATATTCTGTGGTGACAGTCAAGTTGCAATTTTCAACTGGATATCTATATATGTATATTTATATATGTATATGTATATATGTATATATATATATATATATATATATATATATGTATATATGTTTATGTATATATGTATTGTATATATGTATATATATATATATATGTATATATATGTATATATATATATATGTATATATAAATGTATATGCATATATATATATATATACATATATCTGCATATGTATATATACATATATATCATCATCATCATCATCATTTAACGTCCATCTTCCATGCTAGCATGGGTTAGACGGGAGTTGTCCCACTTGAGGCAAGGTTGGTCGGGTGACCGTGTCTCATTCATATAGGACTATCTGGCAGGTTTTCTACGGCTGGATGCCCTTCCTAACACCAACCACATTTACAGTGTGGACTGGGAACTTTTTACTGTGTTACCTACACAACCACATTACAGCGTGGATTGTGTGTTTTTTGTTGTGACACCTACACAATCTCGATCTCATTATCTCATTTATTTGGACTGGATGTCGTAGTACCAACTTTACAGAGAGAGGGTGGTGTTGGTGGGAGTGGGAGGATAGAGTTGGGGGAGTCGATTGGGGTGTATATTTGGTTAAGAGGTGCCTACTGACTGTAGGTTTCGCTTTGTACATAGGCAAGGCGGGTCTTCTGTATTACTGCGTAGCGCCAAACATCTCGGTCCAGTGACATTGTCTTGGAGAGGTGTAAGTGTGTGAGGTCGGAATTTATCAAGTCATCCTAGGTTTTTCTGGGTCTGCCTACTCCGTGGCTACCGTCTATTTTGATCTCCCTGCACTTTTTTTTATACAGCTGTCATCTTTCATGCGCATCACGTGGCCGTACCAACATAGTCTTATTCCTAATTTCTCACTTAGTTCATTTATGCTTTGCTTTTCACGTATATTACTATCACACATTCAACGGAGCATGCAAGCTTCATTCCTCTCCAGTCTGCGTATATCCTCTGCACACAATGCCCATGTTTCACTGCCATGTAGCATTGCTGTTCGTATGCAGGCATCATACAATCTGCCTTTCATTTTTAGAGAGAAACCTTTAGTGGCCAACAGCGGTATAAGCTCTCTGAACTTTTTCCATCCCGTTCTGACTCTAGCTACTGTACTTTCAGAGCACCCTCCACCACTGCTCATTTTGTCACCCAGATAATGGAAACTGTCCACTATTTCTATAGAACCATCTGGACAATGGAAGGAGCTAGTATCCTGTGGGCACTTGCTACTTATTGCACCTGAGCATCGGCCACATATAAAGTCTACGTTCTTAGATAGCTTACCTGTGATCCCACTACATCTTTTATGCACCCATACTTTGCATTTGGGAAATAAAATGGAGTTTCTGCCTACTCCTTTCCTACACACTGAGCATGGCCATTTCCCTGAGGGGACCAGTGCCCTATTTTCCTTCCTACATACTAGAACTTTACATATATATATATATTTATTAAAATAACATATATACATATATATATATAAATTTTCGCTCTACATGTCTGAATACAATAAATGTAACCTGAGTTTTTCGAATATTAATAATAACATTTGATTCATTTGTAATTATGCAAACAAGCCTCATTTTTAATATTCGGAAAACTCAGATTACATTTATATATACATATATATATATAGTAATAATAATAAATGTGAAGACTAAAATCCAAAGAGGGCTCGATAAGGATAAATATATATCAAATATATAAGAACCCTAGAGCAAATATTTATTAAAATAACAGATTAAATTTTAAGCAAAGAATCACTGCTTTCACCCTTAACGGGATCTTCTGAAACACAGATATTTTAATAAATATTTGCTCTAGGGTTCTTATATATTTGATATATATTTATCCTTATCGAGCCTTCTTTGGATTTTAGTCTTCACATTTATTATTATTACTATATATATGTTTACAAACAAACCGAACACTATAATAAATGTTCGGTAAACCCATATGTACATATATATGTGTGCATGTATGTATATATATACATACTACTGTGCGTCTGTATACATATATGTATGTACGTATACATACTTATATTTAAGTATCAGCCGTACTAAGAGTGAGAAATGAAATTTCATTTTTTCCATTTATCATTTTCAGTACGCCTGGCTGACTAACTCACTCGATATGCAAATTAGGCTGCTCAGCCGTTAATATGCATAAGGAAAGTATATACTTTAAACGTTCAATCGATTGACAGGAAGGTATATGGTGCTGATGACAGCTAATAAGCTAGAAACTAGTTCATCGTCCCTTTGTCAGTGTTGAACAAAAGGGCAACGATGGTTGTCGAACACTGTACGGCTTAATTCGGGCTGTTTGTTTAGAAACAAACCAAACATTATAATAAATGTTTGGTAAACGCATACGTACATATATATATGTGTGCATGTATGTATATATATATACATACCACTGTACGTCTGTATACATATATGTATGTACGTATACATACTCATATTTAAGTATCAGCCATACTAAGAGCGAGAAATGAAATTTTATTTTTTCCATTTATATATATATACCGTATATATATGTATATATATATATATATATGTATATGTATATATATATATATATATATATATATATATGCTATTTTATTTGTTGCATGAGAAAGAACCTTTAAATCTGTTAGACTAATTGCCTATAAACACCTTAGACACAGACACCTCACCTCACCTCACACACATGCACAAAAACACGCATATACATATACAAAAATACTCACTCATACACAGACAAATATTAATATGAAGTAGTGTATAAACTGTGATAAATAAATTTGTTGAATAACCAACAAATTAAATATCTCTTTGCTTATATATATATGTGTGTATATGTATGTGTATGTATATATGCATATATATAACGAAGGAATTGTGGTAAGGAACCTTTTCCTATATATATATATATATGTGTGTGTGTGTGTGTGTGTATATGTATATATATGTGTATATGTATGTGTTTGTATATATATATATATATGTGTGTATATGTATGTATAAATATATATATATGTGTGTCATCATCATCATCATCATCATCACCGTTTTACGTCCGTTCTTCCACGCTAGCATGGGTTAGACGGGTTGTCCTGTTGTGGGCAGTGTCTGGTCGGCTGACCATGCCTTGCTCATACAGGAACTGATCTGGCTTGATTTCTACAGCTGGATGCCCTTCCTAACACCAACCTCATTTACAGTGAGTGCTGGGTGCTTTTTCGTGGCGCCTACACGTCCACTTTACAGTGTGGGCTGGGTGCTTTTTTGCCGTGGCACCTCCACGACCACCTTGCGGTGGGGGGGGGGGGGCATATTGTTTATATGCTTCAGCATGTACCCATGGGAGGTCGGGTACCCTGTATTACTGCGTGACGCCAGAGGTCACGGTCGTGTGTCATTGACTTTGAGAGGTGTAGTTGGGTAAGGTCGGCTTTTATCACCTCATCCCAAGTCATCTTGGGTCTCCCCACTCCGCGGTTTCCATCAACTTCTAGTGCTCTGCACCTTTTTATGCAGCTGTCATCCTTCATACGCATCACATGTCCATACCAGCGTAACCGCCTCTCCTGCACGCAGCATTTGATTCCTCTTATGCTCAGTCTCTCTCTCAATTCATTTATGCTTTGTCGTTCACGTATATTACTGTTACACATCCATCGGAGCATGCAGGCTTCGTTTCTCTCTAATCTACGTAAGTCTTCCACCTTCAGCGCCCAGGTCTCACTACCATGCAACATCGCTGTTCGGATACACGCATCATACAGTCTGCCTTTCATTCTGAGGGAGAAGCCTTTTGCAGCTAGCAGTGGTAGTAGTTCCCTAAACTTCTTCCATCCCGTTCTTACCCTAGTTATTGTACTTTCTGAGCACCCACCTCCGTTGCTAATTCGGTCACCTAGGTAGCAGAAGCTGTCTACTGTTTCTACAGGGCCCTCCCAGAGATTGGTGTGTATATATGCATATATGTATATATGTATGTGTATATATGTATGTGTGTGTGTATATATGTATAAATGTATGTGTATATGTACGTGTGTATGTATGTATGTATGAATGTATGTGTGTGTATGTACGTATGATAATGTGTATGTATGTATGTGAGTATATGTATATATGTGTGTGGCTATATATCATCATCCCCGTTTAACGTCCACTTTCCACGCTAGCATGGGTTATATATATATTTCGTTTCTGAATTTGTTTAGCAAGATTCTTTATCT